>OU342737.1:36462139-37119976 GCA_910589765.1 Avena atlantica | reverse complement strand
GACTTCAACAGGTGGCTGTGAAGGGTTTTTGAGTCAGAGTAATCCTTCTGATTCCTACATCCATTACATGGACAGAATACAAAACCATTGCGCTTGTTTGCATCAGCAACACTGATGAATTCATGCACGCCATTAATGAAGTCGCCAGAGCGTCGGTCAGTACCGTACATCCATTCCCGGACCATCTGCATTATAGTAAAAGTATATCAAAAACCATTACACAACATGATAAAATTATTACAAGTTATATTGAGAGCCTCTAGAGCACTAATTTTGAATTTTGAAAAATTTACATGCACCAATTTGTGAATTGGAGAAAACAATCAACATGATAAATGTGGAGTTTTTTTATTATTGTTCCATCAGTGAAAACCTCATTCCATTCTAAGCTCTGAAACTCTAAAATTACACATTTCAATTTTCAGTAACTATGTGCCTAATTAAAATTTGTTACACATATATATCAAAATCCTTCTAGCTACTTCTAGAGCATGCATGCATTTGATCCATATCTCTATACTTCTAGAGCATTATATAGAGCTAAAGTAGCAATAAGAGATGAAAGAATGAAGTTCTAACCTTTTAAAGCTTTGGATTTAGGTGTTGCAAACTAAATCTTGACAAATCTTGAGAAAAAAATGGCATGAACTCTCTTGCTTTCTTTGAGAAAAATGGCCACCATATGCTTTAGGGCAGCTGGCCAGGGAGCTGTATATATAGTAATGGACAATTAGTCCCGGCCGTGATACGACCCGGAACTAATAGTCCACGAAAAATGGCCATCATATGCTCCAGGTTATTAGTCCCGGGCCGTATTACGGGCCGGGACTAATACTCTGGTCCGGCCCGGGACTAATGAATATGTCCATTTCTAGCCGTTAGGGGCCTCACGGACCGGGACTAGTGTTAGCACTAGTCGCGGTTCGTGATGGGCCGGGACTGCTGGGCTTCCAGTGATCGAACGGAAGATGGTTTTTCCAGTAGTGCGCTACAATCCTATACCTAGTTGTATTCATGGAGACTTTGCATGTAACTGCACCGTTTGTCCTTCCCCTCCAAAAAAACAAACTATCCATATGTTATAAGGCTCCGGATTAATAATAACTGGGTAATAATGTATTGGATACCTTCCTTCAATTTACCATTGGTAATGGAAAAATTATAGCGGTGAATAAATTATTACTTGATGCTTGAGTTCTATACAAAGGATGCTCGGGGGTCATATATGCACTCTATCCTGGAAAGATTCTTCATTTTTAATATGCATAAGAGATAATTCATCAATTTTATCTGTATTGCTAACAAAAATCGTGTTCTGCTATTGCCACTTGCCAATTTTTCCGGTCTCTATGTCATTTGTGTACAAGAACCGAAATGGTACCTCCCGAGTCGCATGTGAGGCAACTGATGATCGCATCGGCGCGGCCTGCCGTCGGCCTTCTTCTCCATGCCACTACTACCCGTCGTTGGCACCGGGTTGGTTCAATAAACCTTTTTTCTTCGTCTTTTTTATGCAACTATAGATGTCTTCGTCGTGTCTTGCTTGTCGCTCCCAATTTGGCCAAAGCCTGCTGCCCTCGATTTGGCCATAATCGGCCGCCCCCGATTCGTTCGTCGCCGATCTATGTGCAGGCTTGGGGTTGGAAGTTCCTCCAGGCGGTGGGTGTTGTCTAGGAATTGGGTGTTGAAGCACAGGGATCTAAGCCCTAGTGGTGATCCTCGTCAAAAACATCTCACATTCAGCAAGGTGCCCAAGTTTTGGTCGATCTTCTCTAGCGGCCTTCATGGACATGCATGGTGCCCAAAACAGGGGATCCGGTCGTGCACGTCCGCAGTCCTCAACCCATGTAGCTTCGAGGAGGCTCAATGTTAAGCCTTGCTTTTCGTCAGCACCATCGGGCATGTCGACCCCGACATGAACAATTCGATTAACCTAGTGCTGACAGAGGCAGGGAATTTCAAGGTGATTACGCTTGGAACGGCTATAGGTCTTGATGACTCATGTGGAGATCAACACTACATGATGGAAAAGGTGGGTTTTCTATACGATGAAGATGTTTCTTCACACCCGTTGTGTGTATACTGTTTTGTAAAATCGTGCATGTGATGAGGGTGAGCCTGGTGATTTGTAGCGGCATCCTAAAGGTATAGCTGATTAAGTGTGGTTGATCCTTTGGCATTTATTTTCCTTTTATGTATTGGCTATGTGCACCCTTGATGTCTTAACTACATTTTTACATTATGTTAATACAGAGGATGGGTGTTACTTGATATATTTTACATTAATATATTCATTTTATCGAAAATACCATTCAATAGAGAGATATGTTATCAAGTCACGGTGAGATGCTCTAAAATGCTGAAATACCTCTATTCAAACTCTATTTTCTGTTGACCAATCAACCAAAAGTCAGTAGCTAACCTTTTTTTCCAGATCCTTGAGTGGTGTATAGTGAAGTAAGTTATATAATTGGGTCGACACACGGACAATTCCATTACACACACAATACAAGGGTAAAATAACCTTTATACATTTGGAGAATTGAATGATGTTTTGTCTATGCAATCTTGTAATTTTTCTTTGGCTGGTTTATGTTGTGACTTGGGTAATACTGTTACTCCTAAATTTTTTAATAAATAAGACCGTGAGTATCTATTGATGCATAAGCATGGGTTTCTACTCCCCATTTCAAAAAGAAGCTTAACAAATTTCTACTAATCCAGATTTACTACAACAGGACCAAAGAGGTACTTAAGAAGAACACTTATTGCTACAACAAATAAATAGGAAAAATGCGAGGTCACTTTGATTGAAAGGATTCCACAATAGTTGTAGAGGAATGCTTATTGAATTTTCCTACATGGGCTGTTTAAGATGTTGTACTGTGATCCCAATAGGAATATTTCTTAAGGATTCCATTGCATTCATCTAAAATTTCAGATGACTCGATTGGAGATATCCTTTGTTTTTTGTGGTGCACCAATAAACTTCGGTGAAGAAACAATCTTGTAGGATTTAAGTGGGCATGACTGTTATCGTGATCTTGTATTTTAGGGTCAGGGGAATCAAAGATAATATCAAGAAATGTCATAGCCATATAGGGTCACATCATAGTATGTAAAGAGTACTTATCGGTAACGAGGTTGAACTAGGTATAGAGATACCGACGATCGTACCTTAAATAAGTAAAGTATCACGCGACAAAGGGAATCAGTATCGTATGTAAATGGTTCATTCGATCATGAAGTCATCATTGAAATATGTGGGAGCCATATGGATTTTCATATCCCTTTATTGGTTATTGACCAGAGAGGTGTCTCGATCATGTGTGTATAGTTCGCGAACCATAGGGAGACACACTTAAGGAATCAATGTTGTTTAAGTATATATGGAATATGAGTTGGAGACCGAATTTTGTTCGGAGTCTTGGACTGGATCCAGGACATCACGAGGAGATCCGGAATGGTCCAGAGAATAAGATTCATATCAGGGAAGTGGTTTTAGGAGGAGAACTAGTGGGTCCACCACCCCGGGAGGAGCCACTTGGGCTGAGGCATGTCGCTGGGGGAACCCTAGGTTCAGCTGCACCAAAGCCAAAAGGGCGCAGCACCCAAGCCACAACTCCCTTGCCCCTCTAAACCCTAGGCGCCACCTAACCCTAGGCTCCTCCCTCCTCCATCGCCCTGCTCCGGCTTAGGCGAAGCCCTGCAGGGATTTCTCCTCCACCACCACACACCGTCGTGGTGTTGGGATTCCGAGGGGATCTACTACCTCCGCTGCCCTGCTGGAACAAGGGAGAGGAAGGTCTTCATCGAATTTGTATGTGTGACTGACTACGGAAGCGCTGCCGGAATGCGGTGCCGTAAGGATCGTCTACACAATCTTGAGATCGGCAAGCGGTCGACTATATCAACCACGAGAATCCGATCTCGTTAAACGCTTTGGATCTACGAGGGTTAGTTCTCTATAATCTTGTTGCACCGATCTCGTAGATTAGATCTTGGCTTTTCCATAGATTGGATCTTGGTTTTACGCGTTCTTGCATTAGAATTTTTTTGTTTTCCATGCAATGAACCCTACAGTTTGGATCTCAAAGACAAAGATAATAAAGTAATGGGGAGGATTCCCTCAGACTTTATTCATAATATGATTGAGAGAACATGAAGGGGTTTTACAAGACGGATCACGATAGTTTTATAATAGTACATGGCTATGTCTTGGGGAATATTGTGTGTCCTCTTCAGGTGAATATCTTCCAGTATATATAGCCATTGATCGTAAGAGTCTCCCTTAGTCACAATAGGTCTTCATCTTGTCTTGCAAGTTAAGTTGATCTTCAATTCCCCTTGGATGTATGTCTGGTCTTCGAGATCCTTCAGAGTCATCGTGTAGCCCGATTGGTTAGGTCGGTTGAGAGCTTCAGGATGCGGGCCTCCAAGTCATGGACGCCGAGGTCTTCGTGGACGGGGATGTGGATAAGGGCCTAAATCCACCATCAACGACAAGCGTCATTTTGGCGACGTTTGGGTACCTTGTGTAGATGGCATAAGGATTATGCCAAGGGGAACCCTTGCCCGTCTAGGCCACGATGGCGATGTCCATGGATGCCGCCCCCTTCCTGAAGGAATCATTGTGGCTTCTCTCGGTCCGTCTATGATATCTAGGTGCAAATCCAAAATCCTCGGATCGAGCGATGGTGGCGCTCTAGCGCTATGTTCTTTCTGAAGCTGCCGCCTTGGAGATCACGACATGTGCCTCTCCGAAGGTGGTGTGGCGAAGTTGTGGTGCTTCAGCGATGGAAGTTCGTTCGGCTTGCTTCGGCAAAGCTTGCTTCTTGTTTAGAACCCTTCGGGTGTTCCTCTGTTGGGTTCTACCCTTTTGAGCATGTCAGTAGTAGTGTGTTGGCGATGGTGTTCGACTCCTGGTGGTGTTGCCAACCACATTGTAGTAGTCTTGGCGGTATGCAGGGTTGGTTGGTGTGCCTTGGCTCTAGGGCTAGCTCCGGCCCAAAAATTGTGCATGTCTAGCAAGTGCTCATCCTCTTCGGCTTCGTCTACGTAGTGATTGGTTTCTCAGCTTCCGGTGGTAGCCTCTTCGGTAGGCATATTTGGTGTGCATGTGCGTGTGTGTGTGGGTGTGCGTGTGTGTCTAGCCTTGTTTGTAAGCCGGGTCAGTATCTTGTATCATTTTCATCGTCGTTGGAGTTATCAACTAAACGTCAGGGCCGATGGCATGCTATCTAAAATAGATAAACAACTATAACTTCATTTCTCTTTGTCGCACAGACTCACCCTCACTCTGGTTTACCTAAAAACTATGTACTGTATTTTCCTTCACAAACCTAAAACATCTTATATTTTGAAACGGAGGGAGTAGTTAATGGGCATCTCAACCCACGGGAACCAAATAAACTGTTGTAAAATTAACTCTCAGTCTACTCCCCTTTCTCGATTCTCCTCTGGTTCTTTTCGCATCCAAATTCTCTGTAGTTTTCTAGATAAAAATCATGAAATTGTTTATTGAGAGAACGTTAGGAATTTTCTCTCTTGGAATGAACACATTGGCCATTCTCGGATCTTCAAGTGTATGGTCCATGGCAACTTCCTTTTTTTGCTGCCACCTGGCAAAATTGCCGGTGCCCACACAAAATTTTGCCTTGGCAATTTTTCTAGAGTCGCGCGTCTACTCCGTGGAGCGAATTCGTTTGCCGTGGATTATGGTCCAAAAATATTGAAGGCAATGAATTGTTACACTTTCAACGTTGCATACACCGAGTTGGAGTGATAGAGAGATTGGAGTTCTCCGCTGAATGCTAGAAGGATGTTAAATTGTTAAGAGTTCTGCCCCGCAAAAAAAAAAATTGTGTAAGAGTTCTGAGATCTGCGCCACCTCACAAAGGCCATGACATATCCATCCGTTGTCTTGACCCATCAGAAAGGTTTGTTTCATCCCATGTGTCACCACCACATGCTGGAAGGAAAGGATGGCACATTTTGGTTAAGGGTATTGGGAATTGTTTTTATGCAAGATGTAATAACTCTTCAAAATATGATCATAACGATCAAATTAAGCATGCTCCATTATATTTGGATAGTAGAAATTAATTCCGGCTCCGAATTTCCTGGCTACGGCTCTGTACGAAGCATTCAGAAGTATGAGTGGTACTCCATGGTACAGCGAGCTGGACTCATCGTGGTACACAGCTATGGAATTATGGGCAGTACTGCGCGTCCTTCGAGGGATTTGTGTCTTTTATCCCCCGGATCCTAACCAAACACGTGTCCTTCTTTTTTGGTCAAAATCCCGTTTTTGCTACAGACATACTCGTTTTTGCGACAAATAGTCCCACTTTTAGCAAAAAAACGGTTTGACCCAGAAAATAGAAAAATAGACTAGACCTTGCCGGCGACATCGTCGGCGACCGTGTAGCAAAAACGTTGTGCTAATATAGCAAACCCGACTTCGCCGGAGATCTCACCGGAGACTTTCGCCGGAGACCGTGTAGCAAAAACATTGCGCAAGTGTAGCAAAATCATAAAAATATTGTAGCAATTTTTTTTGCAAATGTAGCAGAAAATCAATTTCGCTCGGAGACATCGCCGAACTTTGTAACAAAAAAATTTGCTACCATAGAAAAACCTACTTCGTCGGACATCCGTAGCAAAAAACTTTACGCTATTGTAGCAGAACTAGAAACAGATATAGCAAAAAAGTTCAGCATCTGTAGCAAAAAAAAAACGATTTCACCGAAAACTTCGCCGGAGACGTCATAGCAAACAATTGTACTATTTTAGCAAAAACAAGAAGCGTTTGTAGCAAAAAGAACATGTCATTATAACAGCGCCACTCGCTGCAAATAGCACACGAAAAGCTATATGTAGCAGGTTTGATCGCCGTGTGTAGCAGGACCGCTTGCCGCAGGTAGCAAAGCCGTATTCTATAGGTAGCATCGATTGCCGCCGTAGGTAGCAAACGACTGTGGCAAAGGCTACCGAGATGGACCGTAGGTAGCAAACGACCGTGGAAAAGGCTACCGAGATGGACGGTTTCATGGCAAGCGGTGCAGCAGACGAGGCCTCACGGGGAGACAGCCTTCGTCGACGGCCCCGGCCTGAGCACGTGCGGCGGGCTCGTCTCCTTGGAGGAGTTGGCGGGTGGTGGGAGACTAGGCCGTGGCGGCGGGAGCCCTCGGGTCGCAGCGCTCAGTACATCCATGGGCGTCGCGTGCGTGCTTTTATGGCGGCGCGACAGCCAAAGCTGGCGGGGCGGGCGGCGGCTAGGGCTATAGGGACAAGCGGCGGCGTAGCGGCTGGCTGCAGGGGCAGGCGGGCAACGGCGGCGCGGCGGCTGCAAGCTACTGGGTCGGAAGGGGAAAAAACGGAGCCGTGTTTAGGAAGGAAGAAAAGCAGGGGAAAAGAAAGTGCGTGGGTCCGCGTCGCTCACAACGACCCGGGGGATATCCTTTTCCTGGAATTATGCATGGTGGTACAGCGATCCGGTTGAGCAGGTTACATACATACATGCACGAGCTAGGTTGCCAGGAATCACGGAATCAGCACCTTGTTTTCCGAAAGGCAACGCTAAAGTTAAAGGACCATGCGGCTAACCGTTTTAGACGAAACCATCTCAACCGGGCTAGTAGATTCCAAAGTTAACCCTCACGCTTGTTTACTTCCCAATGAGCATAAAAATACTGACAAAAATAAGAGATGACGTCCCTAGCTGAAACGTCAACCGGAGACTTCACACGGGAAAAGAAGCACAAAGTCTCGTACGGGTTCGATCAGAAATACTGATGCTGTGTGGACGCAGCTTCAGAAAGAACTCCGTTTCGATCTGGGCACGTCCGCTACTGCACCCTATAATATTCGGATCATCGATCGAGCTACAAGTCTCCATCGGCATCTGATTCCGTGCTCACCACCAGCCCAGCCATGCATGAAGACGAAGAATCTGCTTTACGGCTTTGCATATCGCAATCCAGTACTGCCCACCACCCTTCGCCACCACCAACGTACAATCAGTGAGTGCTGAGTGGATAATAATGCGCCAAATCTGAATATGTTCCTTCACATGCATGATGATAGGAATCGCTCATCACTAGTACTCAAAAAGCCAGGAGAATATCTTTCGTTTCGGTAGGTTCTTAATGTGCTTCCTTCTCAAGATTGGTCCAGCTCGCCAAACACTGAATAAAAGAAAGAAATTCCACCAAGTAGTAGTCCCTATAAACCTTCGGACCTCAGATTCAGAGAGAGAGTCTGTCTTAGACTTAGAGAGCGAGGCTAGTCTGCATTCGCAGCGTGTGCTTGCTGGCTATCGACGACATGCGGAGGCCGTCGTCGATGGAGAAGCTGGTGTGCGTGGTCCTGGCGGTGCTGGCGGTGCTGTCGCCGCTGTACATCGACCGCGAGCCGGAGGCGGAGGAGGAGGACGAGGAGGAAGGGTGGGGCGCGCTGCCGTCGGCGCTGTGGCTGCCGGCGCTGCTGGTGGTGCTCATCGTGGCCATCAACGTGGCGTGCTTCGTGGACCGGAGGGTGGTCAGGTTCGACCCCTACTGGATACACCGCGTCGGGGGATCCTCCTGCGGCCTCGTGGCCACGCTGCTGCTGCTCGGTTTCGTCCTCAAGTGCAAGGCGTCCTTCTAGAGCCTGTGATACATACTATATACCAGAGCTTTGCTGTGGGTACCGGTTGGTCCTCCGTTTTTTTTCTTTCGTTTCAGATGGTCGATGTCCTAGGAAATGTGAATCGATCGCATGGAGCCTTCTCTGCTCCTCGATCTTGACTGAATCGTGTTCTTGATCGCACAGCTGCAATGTAAAGTGTTTCTGGTGCTAGACCAAACATCTAAGGTATAATTTAAGATTTGGCCTTTTCGTCATTGTGCTGGATTTTTCTCATTTCTTTTTTCACAACATTTCCTTACTATATTTTTCATCCCAAATTCACCACAAAACACTTGGCAATCAAGCAGAATTTTAGAGCATCTCTAGAAGACACCGGGAAATCGCGAATCGGAAATGCATTCCTAAGTCGCGTTTAGCAGGTTTTTTCACGCCGCGAGCGATGGGGCGAAACAGACCCCTCAAAACCAAACCAGAAAAGAGAGTATTTCCTTTTTACAGTTTCGCGCACACGGTTTCTGCCAGGGCAAAAATAATACAAAACCGTAAAACGAAACCGCAAATGACATAATTTAAACAAATTCGACTGTTCAACCGCGATAATCATCAAGTTTTAAGCAAATTTAACAAAGTATCTCGCTACCACGTCGCGGGACATCATCCAAAATATGAGGGGTGCTTCTTGCTCCCTCAACTTCCATTTCTCACTTCTTTGGAGCAAAAGCAAACAATGCTCGAGGTTGAATGCCTTGCCCTTCAAAGCATCCATCTCTAAGAACCTCTTTTTTGCAATTTTCTCCTACAAAATGCAAATAAACAATGAGTTGCAAAAAATGCTAGCAGTTGGTAGTGCAAGCAAACAATTGGACATTTATCACTCACATAGTCACCCACAACAGAACCACTTGGTGGTGCTCCTCGAACTTGCTCCAAGCATCCACTATAGCGAGCACACGTGTTTTTTATATAATCCCAACGGCCTTGGAGTGATCGATAAGTTCGTGCAATCGTCCTTGGAAGGGAAGGCAAGAAATGTTAGAACTTGTCCTCGATCCTCTGTCAATAACGCTTCCCGGTTTGGTCGGTGCTAGTCACGACATCGAGAGAGACAGCCTCCCAAGCCTTGATCAAAGTCACGTCTTCAACTTGCGTTAAATTCTTCGCTTGGGTCCGAGTAGGCACTTGCGATCCATCGACCTCCTCCACCTCCACCTCCTCGTCTTCACCTGCACCGTCTTTACCACTATCGACACCACCATCCGCCTAGTTGTAAATTTGTGACCCATGCAACTCATCTCCATAGCCGTCGAGCGGAGCCGTGTCGATGTCCACCGCATTGTTATTCAACAAATCGACGTAGGAGGTCGAAACCTCGTGCAAATCGGTGTGTATAAGCGCCAATTTGAATCAATTGTATACGCAATTGGCGACGGCTGCGGCGTAAGGGGGAGGAGAATTCTTCATGCCTAGATCGGCTAGCCAAGGCCGTTTTGGCGGATTTCGCGGCGGCGGATGGTTTCCCGGGGCCTGCCTTCCACTTCGCGACCGCGTTCCTCGCCTTGCCTGACGCCGGCTTCGACTTGGAGGCGGCGACACTCGCTAGAGCATGGGGAGCAGCGGGACCGGGGGGAGAGGCCGGAGCGCCCACGCTGCCATCCTGAATGAGGACGGAGCCCTGCCGCTTCCGCTTCGTCGCAGCAGTAGCTTTCGCAGACGCCCCGGCTAGGGGACTGGCGACGGGGACGGAGACGACAATGGCTGTCAGATCTGGCAGACCCGTCGGAGGGGTCACCTGCGCCGGCGCGACCTCGCCGGAGCTCAACGGCGGCTGCTGGACGTCCATGGAGGTCTTTCGTGGGGCTCGACGGAGGTGGGAGGGACGGGGACCGGAGATCGAGCGTGGCGGCGAAAGGAATAGCGCGGATGAAAGTTCCCTCCCGCCAACGAAAACGGAGGATTCAGGTTAGACTTAAAAACTGTTTTTTTTTGTTTCGCGGGGGTGTTTTCTCGGGGCCCTAAATATTTTTTCGGTTAGGTCGATTTTGAAACATCTATTCTGGATGACAATTATTTTCTCGATTCCGTCTTTTTACGATGTGATGCTCTTAGTGGTACAGCCAATGCCCCTGATGTTTTACGGGCCGGTGACGGGCGGGTAGTGGCAACCAGTAATCCACGTAACGTGCGTCGGCACCGGGCGCGAGTACGAAAACGATCTGTTCCTGGCAGGACGGCCACGCCGAGCAAACCACAGCCGCATCTCTCCCTGCCCATCTCGCCTCGACCCGCGTCGCGGCGGCCTCCAAAAGCACGGTCTACCCGCCGCGAGCTCCCACCAGCCAGCCGTCCGATCTTCTCCCTCTGAAAATGCCCTCCGCCGCGTCGCTCCTCCCGGCCACCTCCGCCGGCGCGCGGCTCTGCCCCTCCCTAGCGCCACCGCTCCGACGCCGATGCTGCCGGGCCATGGCCGCCTCCACCGCGCGGCCGTCGGACCGCCTCGGCCTCGGTCGCCGCGCCGTCTCCCTTGCTGGCGTCGCCGCCTGGCTCGCCACTGCCGCCGGCCGTAAGTTCTACTAGCATTCTGCGGTATTCCGACGCCGCTCAGTCCTCTCCTCGGTGTGTGATGTGTGACTGACCACCAATTCCTGCTGCCGCGACTGTTGCAGGGGCAGACGCCAGTCCGTTCGACAACTACCTAAAGAGGTACTACTACTGCAAATCCATGCCTCGCTCTCGATGCACAACATTCGCGTTAACGCCACATTGTTGATTCTTGCTGAATCTTGAACTGCTACCCGTGATAGGAAGAAGCTGGAGCCGCTGGAGGCGTACGTCCCGGCTGTGCTGCTGACGCAGGACCAGTTCAGGGATCTAGGTGAGGCTGATTTACAAGTGATAAGCGTGATGGCATGCACAAGAAAGTAGTACGACATGTTACTCACTGTTATACAGAAACTAGCACAGTCAGTATAGAACTGTTTGCTCAACCATAACCAGCTAATCAACTAGAAATCAGAATACTCCATGTTTTCTGAATGTTTCTGCAGTCTACCCATCCAATAGCGCAAAACGACCTGTTGAAACATGCAAGCAGAGCGCTCTTACTTCCCGCTAGAAGGAATGCAATCATGACCATTCTGGTTAAAGATGTCCATTTATGCCTTGGCGATATTCTTTAGTTGTGTGATAAGTGATAACTGATAACAACCTCTACCATACCATGTTGATTAAACCATTGTATGCTTCATTACAGAGAAATCCTTAGAGTTTGAGAAACCAAAGTATGATGAGAGCAGATCATTGCTTCGTTCAGGTCCAGCATCCTCTCTACGTATCAATATTCGAGCAGTAAGTTACTCCTCCGGTGAATGTTAGTTCATATGGTCACATATTTTCATTAGCCATCTAGGTTCCCTTCTCTGTTCCAGGATATAGCATGGTAGGATAACCATGTTTCATAATACATTTGCTTGATTTCAAACTATCACGCTGAAATGATGTTAATGCAGGTAGCGCAGTATGCATCGAATAACGGCCAAGGTAAAGCTGCCTCTGATGCCGTGGATGAATGCTTACGGTACATGGTGATGTTTTCTATATAAGTATACTATTTTGGATAATGAACTGGGACCTTATGCAGTGTAATGAATGTTGTTTCCTAGAGCATTGGAAGATCTCGACGCGTTACTGCTAAAGGCAACACGGAAAGACCCATCAGCATCCGTTGAAACCATGAGGAGCAAAATTGCTGTTGCCCTTGGAGCATTAGACAAGTACTATCACTTGAAAGACTTCTGCTCAAATTGAAATCAAAAGGAATTATCACTCAGTTTTCACTCTATTTTTATCTTTTCAGTCTCCTGCAAACCGTGCCGTCGGCAGTTATGGACAAAGGAAAGGCGATTGCTGATGCATACAGGACCCCTTCGGATGGTTATTATGAAGAGGGGAATGGTGCAGAGTTGGATCCCAGTATGAAACAGCTGCAGGACATCCTTTAATTGCCAATCTTGTTGAGGCTAACACCTCTCGCTCTGTTAAGTTTCGTCAATATCATTATACTATTGCCGAACGGAACTAAGAATTTAGTAGCAGAACACTTGTATGTGGCCGTACTTCCTTAGAGTATATACTTGTCGCTTTAGTGATTAATTAGGAGTGTAACTGTACATCTGTTATCAATGTTCTATACCTGACTGTCTGACAGAAAAGAGACTTTGAGAATCATCCTAAATCTCGAAAACTGTATAGGCTCCTAGCGAGAAACCACCGTCCAAATATTGAAACGTAGATATGACAGCACCCAATCCAGTAATTTGAATTCTCAAACCGCAAAAAATTATCTGCAATGGACAATACACCTGTGGATCTCAGGAAAAGTTTACGTGACATAGCGTCAACTAAAAACTTTGTTCATGAAATCAAATCACATGACCTTGTATCTGCAAATAATAGCAAGATTTGACCATCAGATCAAAGTAATTACAAAGAAAAGTTCAATGTCAATTGCGCCTATCGACTTGGAACGTTCTCCAGGGCACATGCGGCCAACTTAAAACCAAGATCCCAAGACATAGCATTGTCAATGGACCTCCTTGGATTACGAACAAAGAAGCCTTTCTTACTGAATTGGTTTAAGTTTTAATGTGCAATACTTTACTTTTCTGATTTGTGGTGATTTCAATATTATTAGGAATGCTAGTGAGAAAAGTAGAAATAAGAAAACAAATAAATGGTATTTTCTAAATTCTATTATCGAACATTGGGATCTGAAAGAATTAGATAACTCTGGACGATGCTTTACTTGGTCCAATAAGAAGAGAGATCCCCTGTTGAAAAGATAAATATATTCCTTGTTAACATTGACTAGGAAACTAAATATCCTCTTTCTTTTGTTAGATTTCTTGGTGATTGATTTTGGCTTGAAATAACCAAAAATCACTAGAGCTTTTAAGTTTGACCTGTGTTGGTTCCTATTTAGTGGAGGTGGTTAAGAGAGTTTGGTTTTTACCTTATAGAGGAAAAGCCTCTTAGATATTTGGTAACAAAGGTCTTGAAAATTAAGAAGTACTTTGAAAGTCTAGAACTATAATTGAGAGGGTGGTAATAAAAATAAATATAAATCTATTTTGGAGAAGATTGATGTGACAGATAGAAATAGTGAATTTTATGGTTTGTCTTTAGAAGATTATAACCTCAAAAGGTTTTCAGAGGAACTTTTATCTGCTATTTATAAAGAAGAAGAAGAAGAAGAAGAAGAAGAAGAAGAAGAAGAAGAAGAAGAAGAAGAAGAAGAAGAAGAGATTAAAGGGCTTCGGATATCTAAAGAAATAGAAGCGTTAGAAGGAGATTCCCTTAACTCTTATTTTATGGAAAAACTAGAGGTAGGAAAAGAAGGATCGGGATTATATTTTTTCTGCAGGAAGATAGATTAATTCAAGGGGACAATGCGTTGCTTAGGTTTGCTACTGATTTTTATAAAATTTTATTTGGAGCTAGTGATAAGTTTAATTCTATTGGTTTAGATTTACCTATCACTTGTGTTTTAACTGATTCACATAGAAGTCTTTTAACGGGGCCTTTTACTTCGATAGAGATTAAAAATCTTGTTTTCAAATGAAGCCTAATAAAAGTCCAAGACCCGATGGCTTGCCTGCTGAATTCTATTAGAGGTTATGTGATTTTATTGGTCCCGAGTTTCTCCTTCTTTTTAATGATTTTTATGAAGGTAAATTAGACATTGCTAGATTCAATTACGGGGTCCTAGATCTGCTACCTAAATCTCAAGGTGGCGATAGGCTTCAAGCCTATAGACCAATCCATTTGCTTCATGTTATTTTAATTTTTTAAGTAATTAATAATAGAACTATTCTAGTGGAAGATGATATTATGTCACTTATTCAGACTGGTTTTATTAAGGTAGGTGTTTCTTATATGGTGTGGTTTTGTTAAATGACACTTTCCATGAACTGAAACTACGAAAACTATAGCAGAATTAGAAAAAGCATAAGATAAGATAGAGAAATCCTTTCTAGAACATGTTTTATGAATGAAAGACCCCCTTTTAGTACTTAGGTAATGGCTATTGTTAATGATGGTAAGGTTGTTATGATGTTCAATGATCAAACAAGACCATATATTAGGACTAGGAGAGGATTGAGAGAGGGTGACCCCTGCCTCCAATCCTTTTTAATTTTGCAGTAGATGGCATGTCCATCCTTACTCGTAGAGCTCAAGAACAAGGTCTCATTAGAGAGGTGATTGGAGATATAGTCCCCGATGGTGTATCTATGCTATAGTACGTTGATGATACCATCTTTCTTTTTGAGGATTGTTTAGAGAGTGCTAGAAACCTTATTGAACATTTATAAGGTGTTTGAAAGTTAATTTTTATAGAAGTGAGGCGATTTTTCTTAGGGATACAAAAAAACAGAGTAGAAGATTATACTGCTACTTTTTACTTGCCTTGAAGGGAAGTTGCTTTTAAATGTTTAGGAGTTCCAGTTTATTACAAGAGACTTCGGAACAGTAAGTAGAAAACAGTAAGTGCGATATGGAAAATAAGTTACATACTTGGCATATAAATTTTCTTTCTTATGGGGGTAGGTCAACTTTACTTAGAGGCTTCTTAAGTAATATACCTATTTTTATGCTTTTTTTTGTGAAATCCCTATAGAACCAAAAAATAGGATGGAATTATTTATAAAAATATTATCATGCTAAGAGAAATATGGTGTTAAGAAGTATCATCTAGTCAACTGGGAGTCTGTTCGTTAACCTGGAAATATGGGAGGTCTTAGGGTGGTAGATTTGGATATTATGAATAAATGCATGCTTTAGTAAATGCTTGTGGATATGGAGAGTTCTAAGCGTTTTGGTAAGACCTGGTGAGAGCCAATTACATGAGTAAATGATCTCTATCTCAATGTACCAAAAAACCTTCTTAGTTTCACTTTTTAAAGGGGCTGATGAATGTGTCTAGCTTATTAATTTATTTCTATAGAAAGATTGTGGATAATGGATAAATAACCTTGTTTTGGGAGGATGCGTGGATAGAAGATAAGACACTTAGAGAATGTTTTGCTAGATTATACTTGCTTAATTTGAGTTTTTTTTTGCTAAAGTCTTTCTGAGGGTTGGGGATGTATTCGATTTCACAGAAACCTATATGGGGACACATTTATTATTTGGAATGAATTAAAGGATATTTGTGGAGATGTGATTCTGACTAATTAATTAGATACTTGTTGATTCATGTTAGAGAAGAATGGTTTATACTGTCAAATCTATGTACATAGCTTTAAAAAATCACCATGTTAATGTTCCTTACATCAAATTTTAGTTAGCTAAGGTGCTTTGATAATTAAAGTTTTTATTTGACTCTGTTTTAGAAAAGTATTCTTACTAAGGATAACTTAGTCAAGATAAGTTGACTGGGTGTTGAAACTTGTAGGTTTTTCCACTACAAAGAAACAATGCGGCATTTGTTTTTAAAGTGTGCAATATCTAGATATGTTTGTGATGTGGTAGCTTTCTCCTTTCATTTACAAAAGCTTCCTGATGGTATGGTTTCTATTTTTAGTTGGGTTTGGTTCTTCTAAAAAAAGAATAGTCATTTGCTTGCAGCTTCAGGGGTTTCAAGTGTTATATGGAATCTTTTGAAACTAGGAATGGGGCTTTCTTTAATAACATAGTACCTAATGATATTGTTAGTGATATTTATAGAATTTCACACTCTTTGTGTTTGTGGTCATGTTTACAGAAGATGTAAATTAGGAGCTTTGGTTGTCATTCATTTGAGCATGCAGAAGCCATTTCAATTCAATATCTCGGACCCATCACCCTCTCTCTTGCACGCTATAAAGAACACGGAGTTCAGCTCCCGAGTCAAACAACATCTTCTCTCATGATCCTTCTTCGGTTGTTATTCATTTGTAGTTTCTAGATGATCATACCTAAGAAGCCATCCTACCGAATCCACCTCTCCTCGAAAAAGTTCATCGAAAAACCTGCAGTTTGACTATTTATCTGGAAATCGGGATCAATCCGGAATTCCGGGTGGAATTCAGACTGGCTCGAAGTTTTCCACCTAGATTCGATTCTATTCTGGGAGATATACTGAGAACTCTCTCTTAACTCGGAATGGATTCAGAACTAGTTCAGAATATTCCAAGATAACTGGAATTCCGAACTGATTCCGGATGGTCACAAAAATGCACGAACGTCTAGTTTTCTGGTGGATCTTTGTAAGGCTCCTCTTCTTCCACCTCTATTACCTACCATTGTTGGGCAAAAAAGAAGAACAACCTCCATTGTTGATCACCACAAAAAAGCTTGGATCTCCCCATTCCTACACCCAAATTCAAATCCCTTGGAAGTAGAGAGCCGATCTAGATCTATGTTTCCACGTAGCCATTTTTTAATCCCTCAAGATCATCAAGTTACTTGTCACTCTTGGGTTTGTTGGGAAACCTTAGGCATTCTAGTTCGGGAGGCATTCGACTTGTAATTTGTCCCGTGGAAAGTTTATAAGGGTTTGGAGACTACCTTAGATATTCCTTCGTGGGATAGGATCAGAGAATAAGGTAAGCCTTCGTGGCATTAGAAAATCCTTCGTGAGATCCCACACCTCTTCAACTTGACGTACCTTCCCCCGAGGAAGGAAACACGGAAATAGATCTTTGTCTTTGCATGCTTTAGTTAGTCCTTACCGATCTTTTTACTTGTGTTGGTACCTTTGTGATATGCTTTGTGCTTGAAGTACCTTGTATCCGCTACAACTACCGTGACACTGGTCATATTGATCTTGGTATGTCAAGGAGGCCATGGCCATTATTTTCTGATTATACCTCGTGATCGGTACTATCCGCTCTACTACATACCACGATCTAGTGTACACTTTAATATTCTCGTACTATTAGATGAATAGTAGTTTTGTATGTGTATGATACTTGAGATAGCATGATTTGAACTCGTCGTCAAGTGATCTCGCCTCAATTCGGAATCTCATTGGTCCATGAAGATGATAGGAGTCCACTACTACATGTAGGATTTACTATATGCAGTAACAAAGTAAGAAACATAATACAAGTAAGTGGGGCTTGCTCTATGTCGTCCAGAAGTTATTGGCTTTTTGCGTGTGCGAGCTCCGCTACCATGTCGTGTGCAGGCTCTTACTCTGGCAATGCCCTTATGTATTCCTACCATCCATGAGACTATACTAGCAGTGTTTGAAAAAAGAAAGAGAGAGTAGTTTTGGTAGGGTTGGATCGCACAGCACCTCACGGGCGGTGTCCTTGGTTTATATTGATCTCAAGTCAGATTACAACGTAATGTATAAGTGTGGCAACCCGCAAAACCACTACTAGAAAATCGCGTTGTTTTTGTGCATTGCATCGTCATCATCATGCATTGTTTGTCTGCATTGTTTTGAAAAGCCTAGTTTTGATTTATACAAATACCCCTCTTATTTTCAAACACAAAACCCCGATCGCATCGGAGATTTTATTTGTCTAAAAACTGTTTGCAAAATGGCCTAGTATTAAAATAGACAAGACCAAACAAACACACAGTCTAAAACAGCCCGCCCCCCCTAAATCCTAGTCCCACCAAATCCTATCCTACCCACCACTCACAGCTCGCCACCTCACCCTCTCACCCATTTCCTACCCACCTGCCACCTCACCGATCCACCACCTCTCTCTCTCTTTTTCACCCAGTCCCCTCCTACCCCTCTCCCTTACAATCTGGACCCACCCCAACCCGCAGCCACCTCACCCCCTTTTCCTTCTCTCACCTGAGCCGGCCGCACCCCTCTCTCTTCCCCTAGGCCCCGCCCCTCCCTCACCCTCTCTCCCTGACACCCGGGCCCCGCCGCGTGCCACCTGCCCACGTCCCCACCTGGCCCATCCCCTGTCCCCCTGGCCCCGCTTCCCCACCCTGACCCCACGCACCCTCCCCGCGTCACCCACGCGACACCCCACCCCCTGTCTCCTGCCTCCAGCTCGTCTCCCTCCCAGCGCTCTGCCTCTCCTCTTCCCCAGAGCTCCGGTCGCCGGCCATCCGCCCGCCGCCGCCAAGCACCTCCGCTCCGCCCGAGCTCGCCTCCGCCCCTCCTCTCCGGCGCTCTCCTCCCCCGTTGCCTCTTCGGCGAGCGGCCACCGCGGCCCCGCACGCCCCTCCCCGCCGGCCGCACCTCCCCGGCGACCCCTTCCGCGTCCGCCTCCCCGCGTCGGCGAGCTCGCCACCGCCCCCACCGCGCACGCGGCCGCTCTGCTCCGCCCCGCCTCCAGGCCCGAGCACGCACCCCCCCCCCCCGCGCGAGACCCCTCTCCTGGCCGCGCCGGCCTCGCCGCGGAGCCGCCTAGGGCCCTCCTCGCCAGGCTCCTCGCCGCCTCTCTCCGCCACCTCGGGAGGCCCCCTCCCTCTGCTGCGCCGCCGTCGCCGCTGACTAGGCCGACCGCGTCAGCCGCCTCCCCGGCGATCTCCTCCGCCGTGTGGGCTCCCTCCTCCCCGGGGGCGACGGGCAGCCGCGGTTCCGCCCGCCCCGGCGCCATCTCGCGTGCCGTCACCGGCGCCGTCCCCGCGGTTCCGTCCCACCACAAGCCTTTTGCCCTCTGTTTTGTTGAGGACAGCAACGCGATGCCTCGCAGGATTCCTGCAGGAGTTCTCCCTTTGGCAAGGCATGCGGTTCCCTCAGGTGTTCCCTCTAGCCGTCATCAAGGAGTCGGGTGCAAGCAAATCTGTGTATCCAAGGAACCGTCAAGACCCTCATAACGACAAGTTCGACACCGACTCAGGATGAACCCGATGAATCCGCGGCGTCGAACCCGAGACCACCACCGACGATCGAGAGGGGACATCAAGGCCACCTTCTCAGATGCGAAGACCGATCCGATGCCGACCCAAGTTCTTCTCTCGGACCCGGAGTATCCCTGGACACCAAGACCTCCACACAGAACCCGATCCCTCGGAACGCCGGGCTCTCCTTCGCGGACCCGACAAGATCGACCGCTTGGAACCAAGATCTTCGGCACGTCACGACAAGTTCTCCATCTTTTGTCCGATCCCGCCGATCCTGTCGAACCCTGAGACCGACCCCGAACCCCCGGAAACCAAGATCTGCCGAACCCTAATGTGTGACCCCTCTCCTCGAGCCCTATTTTATAAATGAAATAACAACTTGTTGCATATTAATTGCCATACTTGCACGCACATTCATGTGGTTTGGGGGCCTTATGCCGATTCACCTAATAATTAAATATGGGGTCCATATGCGGGCAAATCTAGTCTCATATTGGCCTCATTTAAATTTGTGTAGCGAACCCGGTGCTATCTTTTGCCATGTTCAAACAACATTTAAATTGCGGGGTAGCTAAATAACTTGAACCATATAATTAATTGTCGGGACCCCCGGTTCCGCTTAATATGGCCTAATTGCATCGCACCTTTGCCATGCCATACATCATACATGCATCATGCCGATCTTTGTCGTAGTATTAAATATTGCATCCGGTGTTTATTCTAGTGTTTTGCTTCTTCGCGGATAAGGCCGTTGAGTTGATGCGAGTGTCGACCCGATCTTCGGTTGAACCCTTCGGCAATGTTTTCAGGCGAGCATCTCCCCCTTTCTACCTATCTTACTTTTATAGTATTTATTCCCTCCTGTTGATCTATTGCTATCTGTGTTGCGTTGCTCTAGTTTTCGTACCCGTGATATCCCTTGCAGCCATATATTGCCATGGCCACCTCCTATTACCTGTTGTTTGGTAGATAGTTGGACTTGCGCGTCGTAGTCGCTTGCTCAAGTGCTGTTGCGTGTCGCCATGTACCACAGTTGTTGAAGTATTGCCACCTGTTTGATGTTGGAGATGATCTCGGCTTTACTTATCGTTCACTTTAATTCCTGTTTAACAACTAAAATTGAAGTAAGTAAGCAGAGGCATCGGTGGGTGATAGATAACATTTGGTTTCCGACCGCCCACTTGTGTCCCGTAGGACCCCGAGTACTTGATACCTGTTCCTTGATTTATCGCGCTATCCACATATGGGGAATTATGGGCCCCCCTTAGCCAGAGATTGATTCCGTCTTATTTCTTGGGGCCACAAACTAGTTTGAGGTTTTATTTACTATCCTGTACGTATGCCATGCTACTACTGTATTTACAATTGTGCGACAGATAGCACCTGTACTGTTTAGGATCGGGACACGTTTTCGCGGTGTCGACAAGCCCCGTTTGGGGTTCCCAGTCGCTCACAGCCGTCCACCCAAACCTCGGGTCCGTCTTGGAGCTAGCTTACTTCGTTGCGGGTGTACTCCAAGGGGTGGCCCCCTGAAATATTTCTGAATCTTGTGATTGCTCTGTCGTGAAGACCTCGTTGGGTTTTGATTTGGTTTTTCCGAGGTTGATCGTGTGTGTGTTGCTATTTGTGCACCCCGGCCGGGTTAAAACTTTCTGAAAGCCGTGTCCGCGGTTATGGACGACTTGGAGCACAGTATCTCGATCATAGACAACTATAACTAAAGTTTACTATTATAAATTGACTTGTATCCGATATGATTAGTAATCAGCTTCACTACAACGGAATGGCTAAATAAAAGTACCAACAACTGCTGGGTTTTGGGATATCTCCTGCTAATTGTATCTAACTAGTAAGTGCGGCAACTAAAACGGAATGGTTAACTAAAAGTGCCCACTACTTAATTTCTTAGGATGATCATCTATACTTGACTAGTAATTGCTGCAACGATAACCGAATAAATAAAAATGCCAACCGTGTGAGTTCCTCGGTTGACTTCCTCGATCGGTGTCGAGGGGGAAACGCCAGGATGGGTTTGATTGGTGGTGGTATCAGGTTGGTTCCGAATAGGTTTTTCTTATCCCTCTCTGATTGCCGCCAGTTGTATCGAGACTCTATAGGTTGTTCCGTGCATGCTGCCGCTGCCACTCAGTCCACCATACCTATGTAGGCGAGGACCGCCGAATTCTAGCCTCGCCGTGTACTGGCCTCAGTACTGACGCTCCTCTTTTTCCTTTGCCCTTTGTCGGCACCCCTTTTGTTTAAGCAGGTTTGAGATCGACGTCGTTAGCAGGGTTACCCTTCCGGCTTGGCCTGGGCAGGGTTATGGACGCCATTGGTTATTCTTCAGGGCTCTTAGCCCCATTTGCATCTTGTCCGTAGCTGGACGCTAT
The DNA here is from genome assembly GCA_910589765.1 of Avena atlantica. NCBI lineage: Eukaryota > Viridiplantae > Streptophyta > Magnoliopsida > Poales > Poaceae > Avena > Avena atlantica. The sequence goes on along the minus strand of OU342737.1, from coordinate 37,098,155 downwards.
ATCGTTTTCCAGGTTATTCGGATCTTTGTATATTATATTTGTATTCTTGACTCTTTGAGTCGCTGTTGTATATATCTGTTCTGTGGGTCCCATCGAGGACTGTTGTGTAATGTTATTACTTCGTTTTCCACCCGCACGAAAGTGCCTGGTGGGCACCTTTGAATCGTTTATATGCGGGTTTGGCGGGTTTCGCTAAAACTTGCATAGGGTCGATTCTGGGGGTGTTACAATAAGGCATATCTGGCCATATCTACAGATATCAATAGCCCACATATTTAAGTTGTTAATAGGAGAGATTCTAACAGATCAACTATACGTAAACTCGTTACAAGGTGACATATATACACATTTTTTATCATCCTCCCTCAATCTCAACCGGCTCTGAAAGGTTGAGATTGCGCCTACATGACTCAAAAGCTGGTAAAGAAAGTGGCTTTGTGAATATATCAATCACTTGATCCTTTGAAAAGATGAATTTAATTTGAAGTTGCTTCTGCGCCACTCGCTCTCGAACAAAGTGAAAGTCAACCTCGATATGCTTGGTACGAGCATGAAAAACTGGGTTTGCTGATAAATATGTAGCTCCAATATTTTCACACCATAGCACATGTATGCGATCCTGATGAAGTTTAATATATTCGCCTCCCCAATCGGTTTGCACATGTATAATTTTTTTATTAAGGAGGCGCTCAACATGGCGTTGGAATTGCAGAAAAATATCAAAGACATCGTTCTTGCGTTTGAGAATATATAACCAAGTGAAACGACTGTATCTATCAATAAAACTCACATAATGTAACATCCCAGCATTAGAGTTTAGAAATAAGCTGAACCCAGATGTATGCATTGCAATCATGCATAAAAAATCCGAATAATTTTCGCGCTTTTAAATAAAAACTTGTCAAAAGGATTGAAGCTTCTCTCAACTTTATGGAATTGAAGTAGATCGTCAAGCTGACTGCGATAAGTTTCAATATGACCTTTGCTAAAACCTTATTTTGGGTAAACATGATTTGATCTAAGGGTAGATCAAATGTAATAAGTTTAAACCCTAATACATTACTTAATGAATTATATTTGATCCTTAGGTGATCATATCATAGTATTCATTATAATCAATCATGAGTACCAAGTTAAGGATGTAACACAAATAATAAGAATGTAACAGCTATATCTTCATCTCATCTGTTTATACCATGAGTACCATGGTAATACCTAACCTTAAATCTTTAGTGAGATTGAGTAGGAAGGAAACCAAGTCAATATCATTCACCATATATCTTTCTTTCCATACCAAACTTTAACATCTCTAATGAACCTTATCTTAATATCTGTTGTTCATCAATGTTGAGTAATCAATTATTGATTCACAAATTCTTAAACCATCAATTCTTGACCTAGCAACTCTTGCCTTTATTATAACAATCACTCTAAGTCCTTAGAGAATGAAGTAAGAAGAGGTAGATGGTAATGCTAGTATTATATATCATCTATAGGATGGGAGTAATTGAAGGAAATCAAATCAATATGGTAACAAAGAAGATTACAAGGATGAATCCTGAAGATAGATACCAAGGAGTAATCCTATTGGATTAAGTAAGAATAGTCCATGAATAGCATTCCTTAATCCAATAGAGATACTAAGAAGATAATTTCAATACAACTGTAATGTTGTATTGATGAAGCCTTGATTAGCCAACTAAAAATCTAAACCACAAAGGATTATAATGACCATGCCTTATTCACCAAGATTGAATGCTTATATCATGTATAAGTGGCATTGCTGGATAAAACATGATTGAAAACCTAGTATAGATATGTTATCCTAGGTTATCCATGACAAGTCACATTAATATAAAGTGAGGTTGGAGTATTAGTTACTGGAGTTAAGTAGGACAAGATAGTATGACTAAGATGATGCTAGAGTAACATTGGATTATAGAAGTAGTATTTTCCTCTTGGGAAATACTAAACACTTGAAGAGAGTAGAATTTGATATATACATCTACCGGAGTAGTACTAGTGAAGGATGATTAAGGAAGAGTATGAATGTAGTTAGAGGTAACCATTTGTTGGATTGGAGGTTATCAGCAGTAGAATTGTTGATATACCCAAGTATAGATATGAAAAGATTAGGAAATGATTTAAAATCAAGCTCATTGGAATTACAAGAGGAGTTAGAAGAATAAAAGGTGGATAAGAATATTCTTGTGAGGTAAAGCTCATCATGTTAACACATGATGATGGATAGGAAGAAGTAGTATATCTAGGAAAGGAATTCCTTAGTTAGAAGTCCAGGTTTGTGAGTTATGGAATATAGAAATTCTTGGTAAACACTAAAACCTAATTCTATAACCAAACCTAATATCCATAGCAAATGATTGATTTATCATCTTATGTCCACAATGGTTAATTGGAATATTTTCCTATATCAACTCACTTAAGCACATCTTTGTCATTTTTAACCATCATTATCATAGGTCCTTAAGAACTATCTTTATCAATTCTTTCTGATAAGTTAGCCTACAAAAACAATCCCGCTATCCTATTTTAATTGATGATATTATTAAAAATCACAAACATAAAGATAATGTGTTTAGCCATTAATCTTTATTCACACCAATAAGAGAATATAAGTATATAGAGAACCCTAAACCCTAGGGTAAGCAATTGTAATTTAAACCCTAAATTCTATGTTAGATACAATAAAACTTATACATTGCTATTTCCTAAATTATGAGAATGACATTAACCATATTAAATCCTTAGGATATCATGCATCAAATAATAATATATGATCATTATATAAAAATTTCCATCCAAATTACAAGCTAACTAAAATTAAGTTTTATAAACAAATAAGAAAATATCCTAAAATAAATCCATAGCTTATTATGGAAAGAAAATTAATAACAAAGTCTCTTACCAAATATTAGAATGATCTATATAAACAAAATAAAGAAATACAACATTAATTAATAAAAGATCATAAAATGACTTTAATGTCATTCATAATTGCTGTAACTATTTAACAAATAAATTCTCTAAAAGAAATTTGAAACAAATGTGTAATACACAAATCTGAAAATAAAACATAAAAGAGAAAAGGAAACAGTAAAGAAAAAACTGCAACCAGGCCGCAGCCCATTTCCCTCTCTATCTATCCACCGCACAGCAGCAACACCTTTCCTCCTCCACTCACTTCGCCACGGCCCAACAGCAGCCCATTCCGGCCCAGTACCCCTTCATTCTTTTCTTGCTTTCTTCTTCCTCGTGACAGAAGGCATCGCCGGGGAAGCAGCTCGGTGGAGCTCCGGCGACCGCCCGATCGTCCGCCTTCGTCCAGATTCGTGTCGCCGCTGATTAATGCCTATAAAAGCTTTAGCGCTGCCGTCAAGAAAACCCTAGACCCCAATTCCCCTTCTTCCTCTTCAATTTCCTCTCTAACTGAAAACGTAACTCGCCGGAGTTGCACATCGCCGCGTTCCCGAGCTCCCCTGGCCTTTCGGAGAGCACTGTTAGCCTCGCCCTGTTGTCAACGTTCTCCCAAGCCAAGCAATGGAGGCCGAAGATTCCCCTATGGGCTTAATCGACACATCACTGCCGCCGCTAGTCACCGACGTTCGTCGTCGATTTCGACCTTGCCTCGCCATATCAGCTGCACCATCGTGTTCTGGGTGAGTCACTAAATCTCCTTGTTTGCTTAAAAGCTTCGTTTGCTTCCTAAACTGAGCCACCACCGCGAGTTGTTGTGCACCGCCTCCAGTCGCTGCCGTGCACTGCACTCCGATGACCAAAAACTAGCTGTGCCGCCACTATTAGGTTCGCCGTCGCCGCCTATTTCCAGCAAGCCCAGCCTCGGCCGCGCGCATGCACCCAATCGCTCGATCGAGCTTTGATCTGAGAGGATCAACCTTCTATGATGTCACGGTGACATCATCCCCTGCCTAGTCAGCCAATTTAACCAAGTCCTTTGCTAGCATGGCAGATGACGTGGCCAATGGCCCACGGTTTAGTGTCTAGGGTAGATTCAGTATTGGTATGAAAAGGTATTCTCTGTTTAGTAAATTGGTAAAAAACAATATAAATTCAAATATCAATATTCTAGAAATGTAATAAAATAATTAAATCTTGTAAGTTCAATATCTTTTGTTTTATAATTCAGAAAATTATGTGTATTATATGAAATTTTTTAGAAAAACAAAATCTACAACTTAAAACCATTACCAAATATTATTATGATAATTACTTAAATAAATATTATTTAATAAATGTTTTATAAGTAATAAAACTTTGATAACCCATAATTTAATAGTGGTAATTGATAAAAATATAAATAAAATACCAAAAATCTTAGAAAAATAAGAACTATAATTTAAAACTATAATCATGTATTATTATTTCACTTAATTAAATATTATTATTTATTAAGTGTTTATAAAGTAATAAACCTTATAAAAATCATATCCTATTATTTATAAATCACAAAAATAAATGTAATATACCAAAATGATCACAAAAATAATACCTACATGTTAAAATATTATATTCCACTTTTGAGTTAAATAAAAGGTTAAACACTTTAATAACTTGAATATAAACTTATTTCCTTAATAGATAATTCATATAAAGGTAAATAAAATTTGTTAATATTCCTAAAATTGCCAATTTAGATCTAAGTAATACTAGTATTAAATATTTATAATATAAAGTCAAAATGGTTCAACACATTTTAAATACAATTTTATTGAATTATCATTCAACCATATTTGTAGTTTATTTTCTAAAAAGATCTGCATCAAGTATAAAATCTTCAAGGATAATTTGGAATTAAGTAAAACCTTTTTACTTACCTCCACCACAACTTTATAAACAAATCAAAACACTATAGTGAACCATAAGTAGTTAAGTAATGTCATTTGCCTGATTACCAATTATAACCATTCATCTATAAAAAGGAAAATGATTCTATTCCATTATAATGTTAGGAAACCACTACTCAAATAGAAGTAATGCCATTCTTAAGTAACTCTAAGGAAACCATATAAAGTGAACAAGATACAAGTATCATAAGTAATACACCATAAGCCCATCTATGACTTTAAAGTTAACTTTAGTCTATAATACTTTAAATACTATTCTAAAAGACTTTGTTATGTGTTTTATAGTTAACTCTGGTCTGTTATAATTAAGCCATAAAGCATCTCAAGTCCAAACTATTCAAGCAAGCACAAACAACATCAACCACATTTGATTAACCACAAAAATTGATTAGACCTTAGAAAAGAAATCTTTTCTTCAAATGTTATTCTTTTTGCCACTTCAAACATCAAGTGACAATCAATAATAATCACATTACATTAAGCTTTACTTATATACTTAGGATTGTTAACACTTAAGTTCCTTATAAATGCCATTACTTGCAAAGTAAAACTTGAAGATAAGATAATTCTCATATAAGCAGTCCTTGAGTAGCATATCTCATTAGTATATCTTATTGTTGTATGCCATTATGTGTACATATTGTTTCACACATACTCACAAGCCTTAATAAGAAGCACAAGTGTGAAAATTAATCTAAAAAGCCAACACATTCTAACATGAACCATTTCCAGATTCCAAAACCTAGATTAACGTTATCCTCGGGATTCGCGTTTATCAACTTGCATTACATTACTTATGCATAAAAGCATCTTGCTTATTTAAACATTAGTCCTTACCGTACCAATGATGTTGATTCCAGATATTGGATCTTACATTGTCTTGAAGACCGTGAGTGCATAATCTTGCAATCACAAAAGGCAAGTTCACACTTGCTCATGTCCTTTGGTTATTTTCTGTAAAGCATTTTGCAAATCTAGTGTTGTCATCACCTGCATTTGAAAAAGTTCAGAAAACACTATTTTCGTAATAATATGATTATAGGTTATTTACCATGAGGTAATAACCTACTATGAAAGTTCCGGTGGTAAAGGAACATATTATCTAGGACTTAACAACCAATGTTGCCAGTGATTCTTGTGCCGTATATTATGCGTTAACCATGAGATTTGAAATGGGACGGAGAAGTCAGCTGTATCCTTTTCCTCTCGTATGGAGGCAAGACGACCTGAACATGACGTTGTGATTCCTTGTGCGGATCCAACATATGGGTGGGCACCCTTACGCCCCACACTTTTGGTGTCTAGATTATCTATGGATGGTGCTTAGTTGATGGACCATTTAATATGTCACTTGCGAGGGCAGCACCAGGTCATAGAGTCTTCGGGAACTCATCATGGTTATAGTCTTCTCGAAAGGGGACTAACGGAGGTGAGCCGGCCCCGAAGGATCGTGCAGACATATGAGGTCGCGGAGAGGGCAGTGATTGGCTTGGATCTTAGTCTGGGCCTCACACCAAGGAAGTATGAAAGAACCTGCAATTCGGATGTGCAAAAAAGCTAAGAGCTCTCATGGGTAAAGTAACGCACCTCTGCAGAGTGTAAGAACTGTAACTTGTTACTCCCTGTTCCGGGAAGGAGCTACAAACGCTGCGAGAAAGGAACTCCATGAAAGTTCTGGTAAACCCGTGCAGGCTGACGGACATAGCTTTTTAGAATAAAAGCAACCTTTTAAGAAATGTTTACAAACACTTGCATTGCCTGCTACCTATGGTCTGTGGCTGTAGACATAGTGCATCAAACACTCCTTTTCTAGTGAACTTGTTGAGTACGCTCGTAATAAAAGTATATTCTTAACCCTTGCTAGGTTCTAAAGCCAGTACAGACGACGTCTAGATCAATTTATGCTCCAGAATCATCACCAGAAGCTAAAGTTCTTCAATGAAGATAAGAAAGTCAACATATACATCAACTCAAGTGAAGACGAAGCTACTGATTAGATAGGAATATAATCTCTAGCAATAGAACCTATTTCTGTAGTGTATTACCATAGCAGCAATGCTAGACTATTAGTTAAAATACTAGTCCTATTGGTATGATAGTTTTTGAATTGTTTATTCCTGATTCTTCTTTTTAAGAGGTTTCTTTCTCTCTCTTTAACTTAGAGTGTTCTCTGGATCTTATGTAAAGAGTTGAGTTGTAACCTATAGTTATGTCTTGGACCTGCTGTGTTTCTGTTGTACCACTCTGAGGGATGTAATACTAGTGAACGATGTTTCATTGGTGTTATGTCAACGACTATAGTGTACTACATCATGCAGTGGTATGTTGGGTCACCGCAGTTGGTATCAGAGCATATGCTTTGACCTTAGGATTAAAACCCTTTTAGGAAGATCTATAGGTTGGATAGTGACTATAGGAGCCATCTTATCTAAACCAAATATTCTTATGACTTGTGATGAGTATCCACTTGAGGATAATCTTGTCGCACCTAAGTCAGATGTTTAAGTCATTCTTTCTTAGGAGTAATTATTTTATCTTTTCTCAAGTATAGTGCTCTTTAGTGTCTTCCGAGGGAGACATAAACCACCAAGATGCTTTAGGAAAGTTAATTGGTCACAGTAGATTGGGATCAAGTTTAAGACATCTATTGAAGTAGTCTTAATGGTGTAGCCTAACCTAGAATTCATGTAAGATAATAGAATATTATGGTTAGTTGATAACCAAAGACAACATGATGAATATCATCAGGATAAGTGTTGATGTAATGAGTAGTAATCATGTGGGATTCACTTGAGAATTCTACGTGATTAAGTGGAGTTATGATAGGATTAATGATAGCGTAATGTGAAACAAAGTCATCATGGCTAGATTAACTCTTAAATCATGATGTATAGGTAAAACATAATAAGATCATGGTGAGATTAGCTCCGAAACCATGATATAAGTATAAATATGACAAAAACTTAGTAAATTATCTTGAAGTAGAAGTATGAAAATACCATCGTAGAGCTATGATAGAAGTTTTAGGTGCTAAAAATTTCTAATAATCTTTGGTTTAAGATAGTAATAAAATATGATTAGTCATTTGGAGTGATCATGTGAGGTTAGTTTATTAAATAATGATAGGTTGGTTATATTAGCTATACTAAGAGCGAGACTAAAGGTTCGTCAAAACCAAATTGAGACCACTTTGCTTAAGATTATCCTGTTGCACTTGAGAAATTTGGGTAAATATTGAGATAAAGAATAGTTTGACTCTATGTGCTAAGTATCACAATGTAAACCTATATTAGGAGGTGTCATATACTACACAACTAAGCCTGAATTCTAGAGATATTATACTCAAATACTATATTCCGGGCTTAGAGAATTGTGTGTTATATGTACCACACTTGGATTTATTTATTTTTCTTGGATCTTCTTGATTGACTTGATCTGTACATGAAGTTTGACTTGGTGTGCAAATGCATGTTGCAACATCCAGTTATTACTTGATGTTATAGACCTAGATATAAACGGGAATTCGTGTATGGGAGTGACGATTTCCAAAGATCAAGATGAAGACCTACATGAAGAATTAAGTCAAGTGTAAGGAGTATCACAACACGAATTGAAGGATTGGATTAAGTTCAAATCATTGTTAGTCCATAATATGAAGAAATATTAATGTAGGGAATATATGGAGCAACAATAAGTGATGAACTTATGGTTTAATCAAAGTAGGTAATATTACTAAGAAGTAATGGAATAGTTGTACCAAGTTCATGGAAGTATCATGAATAAGTACAAATAAGTAGCTTTGGAACCAAAATGGTATTCAAGCTCTAACAATTCAGAGATAATGCCAGAGGTATGTCGGAAACCATAGGGTAATACATACACCCTAGGATAGTTCGCAGCTGGTAATTATCCGCAGCTGGTATTTGATCCATAGCTAGTATTTGATCCACAGTTGGTATCTTGTCCGCAGCCGGTGATGGTTGACATAGTTAACCAGATCATCTTAATGGTTGCATAAATAGCATAAAACTTGGCTTAAGCTAAGTAAGACCTAAAGGAGTATAAAATTTTAAGTGATCATCTTTCGAGATTCTTCGCGAAAATTGACCTATCAAAGCGAAAGTGTCACAATAGTAATTAAGACAAATAATGCTGAAAGATTCACTTCGGAGATCCACAATTGTGTGGATACACCGTACAATCTTTCATAATACCCTAATTAGGTAAAGTATAAGCTGAACAAAGACCTACATTCTAGTTATTAAGCCAATGGTTACTATATAGACATTTTAGAGACCATTAGTAAACCCTAAGGGGGAGAGTAAACCATTTGTGGAAGTATTGTTATCCAACTTTCCAAATAAAGGTTGGAGAAGAAGGACTAACCTATAACAACACCAAGCCTTATTTTCATAAGGTTAAAATATAATCATCAGAAAGGTACTCTCTGGAGTATGTTTGGATGAAAGATCGGAGTTTATTTCAAGGTAGTAGTACTCAAACCTTGAGATAACTAATAGATGGAAGTTAAAGAAGTACTTGAGGTAATAACAAGAGAATTTCTAAAAACTTGCTACGGCGAAAACTTAAAGGAGATTAAATAGAATAGTCCTAACAGACTAATTCTAAAAGAAACAACTCTTAAGTGACCCTTTAAAAGGGAATAAAACATATCAAATTGGACATGTGTAGAGGAACAAGAAATTCCAATGGGTATGGACTAAATGTGTTCAAATCCAATCTTCGGAAGGACTACCAGTACAACTCATACAATGATAAATCAAAGATTAGTCTTTTGACTATAACTAGTGTCTAATAAAAATTAGAAACTCTGTTTAGTGAGACTTCCTAGACCTTACAGAGTAAGAAAGTTCGCTGATTTAATAAAAGGAGTTGGATTAGCATACCTAATTAGAAAAATGGACTAAAGAAAAGACCACTATTTAAGGAGTTCATAATAAGGAAAAATATTCCTAAGGGAGTAACATAAAAGAACTTTAGAGTATTGGAGACACCAAGTTAAAGATTATTGAGTATGATGAGGATTCAAGGAAAATATTTGGACATGGAATATTACAATTATTCCCATTGAGGTGACCATGGAGTTGAGACATATCGTAATCTTTGCAAGACAATTACTGCGGTGACCCAACATACCACTGCATGTGTAGTACACTATAGTCGTTGACATGACGTTCACAGGACACCGTTCTGTAAATATCACATCCCTTAGAGTGGTACAACAGAAACATTGCGGGTCCATAATACAAAAGTACACACATTATTATTATTACAATACCGGAAGTTCAAGACTTCCAAAAGATCCAACTAACAAACCAAAATATAAAGTGTTCAGCGGAATTTAAAAGTAGCAACTCCGACTAGGAATTGAGCTCAGCAGCTTATTCTACAGAGTTCATGCTGCTTGACTCCGTCAATTACTACTAACTAGGTACTTAGTTGGACTCGTTCTCATCGACACCGTAGCGGATCTCGTAATCCACTCCTTCAACTCCTTCGGACAGATCAGGTTCCTCGTAGAACACATCTTCTTGACATTCGGTTGCATACATTGGCACGTCTTCGGGATCCTCAGAGTCTAAGCAAGGGATCAAAGGAAAGAATGAGTATCAGTGTTACCCAACAGGTTCATTATATGCAATGTGGTAAGTTTGATGCTCTAACTACCACTTCAGATTATAAATCCTTGGCACTATGCAGTTTTTCCTAAATCTTTCTTTAAAGATTGATTTTATTCTAAAAAACTATGACAATCAGCCTTCACAGGTTGACCAGAACTTTCATGGAGTTCCTTTCCTGCCGCATTCGTAGCTCCTTCCTGGAACAGGGAGTAACAAGTTACAGTTCTTACACTCTGTAGAGGTGCGTTACTTTACCCATGAGAGATCAACTCCTTGTTGCACAATCGGGCGTACTTTCCCGTCCACAATTCCATGATGTGGGGCCCAGTAGTTGGTCCAAGCCAATCACTGCCCCCTTCCCGACCCCGCATGCCTCCTTGGTGTACACCATGCCCACATAATGAATTACGGCAATGGTCTGTACAAACCGTTAGATGCCAGAACTATCGTGGGACGATGAGGGTTTCCCACCCATATGCTGCATATCCTCTACGAATTACCAATTAATATGCACGCTACAAGGATAACAGCCACGACCTGCACATCCGGCTTCATGCGAGAGGAAGAAGATACAGCTGACTTCTCTGTCCCATTCCAAATCTCATGGCTAACGCGTAATATACGGCGCTAGAATCACTGATGTCACGGGTTATTAAGTCCCTACTTGATCATCATTGTTGCAATTAGAACTCTAAGTTCTATTGCTACATTATATCATCACTTAGGATAATATCTATGATTTATTTATTTGTGAAAATAATATTTTATTTCTTTTATAGCATATATGATAACACACAATTTGCAAATACTTTGATAATGTTGGGTTCGCAGCATAGAAAACAAAAATTTTCCTACGATGGGAACTATGTACCAAGATCTATCTACTAGATACAAACAACGGGCGGATGTATATCCGTAGAGAACATACCCTTGAAGACCGACAAAGCTTAACGAGTTCAACTTGTGGTTGATGTAGACGATCTCTTGCCGATCTCAAGATCGAGAGGAAGTCCTAGCGCCGCAAAGCAACAGCGCATCCGTGCTCGCACACACGTAAAAGACACCGAGCAACATCCGCCTCCTCGCTCCAGCGATGCAGCGGAAGCACAACCCTTTCTTGCCGAATAGCCACCGGGAACATGTATCTCGCTAGTCCGAGACCATGGGGGATAAATTCTAGAGGGGGAGAGAGATCCTTCACGAGGAGGTCTAAGTGAGAAGTGAGGAGAGGGGTGCCTTCTATAGGAGGAAGGGGGGCACCCAAGGGGGTGGCCGCTGGCCATGGGGGATGCCCCCTCCCCTCCTTCATTCATGTGGGTGGACACTCCACTCACAAAATGGCCCTTCAATTTTCTCCACTCAAAAACCCACTCAAAATCCCATTAAATTTCCACCAAATTTAATGCAAACTCTCATTAAATAAAACTCTTTTATTTTATTCAGAATTTTGTCAATTACTTTAATGACAAACATTCACAAATAACCCCTTGCTAGAATTCTATTTCACATGCATAACCACTTTATGCAATTTCACCCGAAAACCTGTTTCGGTATCTAGTGAAATAAATTCCTGCGCTTGTTCATTCTTTCGGCATGAAACTTTTGCTCCAATTGGATGTCAGTGTCCCTTAAGTGTGTCACCCTACGGTTCGTGAATGCATACATGATCGAGACCCTTCTCCGATCAATAATCAGTAGCGGGACCTGGAGATCCATACTGACTCCCACACATTCAACGATGACTTTTCCTGTGATCGTCGGAACCTTTTACGCTTGTATCTTAATTCCTTTGTTTCACGATATATTACATGTCCGAGATTCTATCATCGGTATATCCATACCTAGTTTGATCTCGTTACTGACATGCACTCTTTTCACGTTCCCGTGATATAACATTCTAGTGATCAAATCACTTGCTTGCAAGCTAACCAATGTGATATCACCGAGAGGGCCCAGAGCATATCTATCCGTCATCGGGATGAATAAATTCCACTCTTGATCCATGATTCTCAACATAACACTTTACTAGCTTTGAAGCCATCTTTATAATCACCCAGTTATGATGTGACGTTTGATGTCAACAAGAAACTCTTCCGGTATTAGTGATTGGCATGATCTCATGGTCTAAGGATTAGGATTACTTCGTAAGTTGTTTATAGCAATATAAACTCAATGACTTTGATTGTAATGCTATATTTCGGATGAATGTTCATCACACCATTACACTAACATTGTGATCTCGTTATTAACAACATCCAATGTCTATGATCAGGAAAATATGATCATCTTGTTAATCAACGAAGTAGTTTATGAGAGAGGCATAACTAGGAACTTTCTGTTTGTTTATTAAACACACATGTATTAACGTTTCCGTATTAATACAATTATAGCATGCAAAATAAACACCTATCATATACTTGGAATACACATAATAAACATTTTATTATTGCCTCTCAGGGCATATTCCCTTCAGTCTCCCACTTGCACTAGAGACAATAATCTAGTTACATAGTGATGTATCTAACACCCATGGAGTTCTGGTGCAGATCATGTTTTGCTCTAGGGAGAGTTTTAGTCAACGGATCTGCTACATTGAGATCCGTATGTACTTTACAAATCTTTATATCTCCATCCTTGACATGCTCGCGGATGGAGTGAAACCGGTGCTTAATATGCTTGGAATGCTTGTGAGACCTTGGCTCTTTGGCATTGGCAATGGCACCATTGTTGTCACAATAGATCACCATTGGGTCCAACGCGTTTGCAACCACTCCAAGTTCGGATATGAACTCCTTCATCCAAACTACTTCCTGAGCCGCTTCTGAAGCAGCAACATATTCGGCCTCCGTTGTTGATCCCGCCACCACAGGTTGTTTAGACCTCCTCCAACTAACCGCTCCGCCATTCATGAGAAATACGTATCCGTATTGAGACTTAGAGTCATCTGGATCGGTGTAAAAGCTAGCGTCGACATAACACTTAGCGACGAGCTCTTCTTCACCTCCGTATACAAGAAACATATCCTTAGTTCTTCGCAAGTACTTAAGGATATTCTTGACCGCTTTCCAGTGTTCTGAACCAGGATCCGATTGGTATCTACTAGTCAAACTAATAGCATGTGCCACATCCGGTCTTGTACATAGCATGGCGTACATTATAGAGCCTATGGCTGAAGCATAGGGGACCTTGTCCATTATCTCTCTTTCTTCCGCCGATGCCGGACTTTGAGTCTTACTCAATGTCGTGCCTTGTGTCATAGGTAAGGACCCCTTCTTACTATCTTCCATTTTAAACTTCGTTAAAATCTTATCAAGGTATGTACTTTGCGATAGCCCTATTAGGCGCCTAGATCTATCTCTATAGATCTTTATGCCTAATATGTATGACGCTTCACCTAGGTCCTTCATTGAAAATTTGCTGTTTAGATAACTTTTAAAACTGTTTAAAAGATCTATATCATTTTCGATCAATAATATGTCATCCACATATAATATCAGAAATGCCACATTGCTCCCACTCACTTTCTTGTAAATACAAGCTTCTCCATAAGTTTGGACAAATCCAAACTCTTTGATCACCTCATCAAAGTGGAGATTCCAACTTCGTGATGCTTGCTTCAATCCATAGATGGATCGCTGAAGCTTGCACACCTTGTTAGCATCCTTAGGATCGACAAAACCCTTTGGTTGTATCATATACAACTCTTCTTCAATATTACCATTGAGAAACGCGGTTTTGACATCCATCTTCCATATCTCATAATCGAAATATGCAGCAATTGCTAAAATAATCCTAACTGATTTTAGCATCGCTACGGGAGAGAATGTCTCATCGTAGTCAACTCCTTGAATTTGTCGAAACCCCTTTGCGACAAGTCGAGCTTTATAGACGGTTACATTACCATCAGCATCAGTTTTCCTGTGAAAATCCATTTGTTCTCCACGGCATTTCGGTCGTGAGGTAAGTCTACCAAGTTCCAAACTTGATTTTCATACATGGATTCCATCTCGGATTTCATGGCTTCTAACCATTTGTTGGAATATGGGCTCATCATCGCTTCTTCATATGTCGCAGGGTCATCATTTTCATCAACCATGAAATTCATGACAGGATTTCCGTACAGCTCGGGAGCTGCACGCGTCCTGCTAGACCTGCGAGGTTTGGTAGTACTCTCTTTCGGAGTTTCATGATCATTATCATTAGTTCCCTCTTCAACAGGTGAAGCCAACTCCGGAACAACTTCCGGCGCTGCGCTACTCGCCATACTTTGAAGAGAAGGTTCAATAACCTCTTCGAGTTCTACCTTCCGACTACTCACACCTTTCGCGAGAAACTCTTTCTCTAGAAAGGATCCATTCTTGGCAACAAAAACCTTGCCCTCGGATCTGTGATAGAAGGAATACCCAATAGTTTCCTTAGGGTATCCTATGAAGACGTATTTTTCCGCTTTGGGTTCGAGTTTATCCGGTTGAAGTTTCTTCACATAAACATCGCATCCCCAAACTTTAAGAAATGACAGCTTAGGTATGTTTCCAAACCACAATTCATACGGTGTCGTTTCAACGGATTTAGATGGTGCCCGATTTAAAGTGAATGAAGCAGTTTCTAGTGCATAGCCCCAAAATGACAACGGCAAGTCCATAAGAGACATCATAGATCGAACCATATCTAATAAAGTACGATTACGCCATTCCGACACACCATTTCGCTGTGGTGTTCTGGTAGGTGTGAGTTGTGAAACAATTCCACACTCTTTCATGTGAGTGCTAAACTCGTAACTTAGATACTCACCTCCACGGTCGGACCGTAGAAATTTGATCTTTCTATTACGATGATTTTCCACTTCATTCTGAAATTCCTTGAACTTTTCAAAGGTTTCAGACTTGTGTTTCATCAAGTAGATATAACCGTATCTACTCAAATCATCCATGAAAGTAACAAAATAACGATATCCACCTCGCGCCGACACACTCATTGGACCACATACATCAGAATGTAATGATTTCCAATAAATATGTCGCCCGTTCCATTGAACCGGAAAACGACATTCTAGTCATCTTGCCCATAAGGCATGGCTCACATGTATCAAATAATTCAAAATCAAGTGATTCCAAAAGTCCATCCGAATGGAGCTTCTTCATGCGTTTAACGCCAATATGACCTAGACGGCAGTGCCACATATATGCGGATATATCATCATTAAGTTTAATCCTTTTAGCATCAACATTATGAATATGTGTAACATTATCATCGAGATCTAATAGAAATAAACCATTCATCATCGGGGCATGACCATAAAAGATTTCATTCATATAAATGGAACAACCATTGTTCTCGGATTTAAATGAATAACCACTTCGCATTAAACACGATCCAGATACAATGTTCATGCTCAGTGCAGGCACCAGATAACAATTATTTAAGTTTATAACTAATACCGATGGCAAGTGGAGAGTTAGCGTTCCGACGACGATCACATCAACGCTTGATCCATTGCCGACACGCATCTTGACCTCACCCCTTGCTAGCGGTCGCTTGTTCTGCAGCCCCTGATTCGAGTTACAAATATTAGCAACTGAACCGGTATCAAATACCCAGGTGCGACTGCGAGCACTAGTCAAGTACACATCAATAACATGTATATCATATATACGTTTGTTTGCCTTGTCGGCCTTCTTGTCTGCCAAATACTTGGGGCAGTTGTGCTTCCAGTGGCCAGTCCCCTTACAATAGTAGCACTCGGTATCAGACTTAGGTCCAACCCGGGGTTTCTTTTCAGGCATGGCAACCGGCTTGCCACCCTTACTTCCCTTCCGTTTTCCCTTCTTGTCTTTCTTGAAACCAGTGTTCCTATTGATCATCAACACTTGATGTTCCTTTTTGATCTCCACTTCTGTAGTTTTAAGCATTGACAGAAGCTCGGGGAGAGACTTCTTCATGCCTTGCATATTATAGTTCATCACGAAGCTCTTATAGCTAGGTGGCAGAGACTGCAGAACACGACGGATGCCTAAGTCAATGGGAATCGTTATTCCCAAGGACACAAGCTTATCGGCGTAACCCGACATCTTGAGTACATGCTCACTAATGGACCTGTGCTCTTCCATCATGCAGCTAAAGAACTTTTCTGAAGCGTTGTAGCTCTCTACAGCAGCATGTGTGTCGAAAATCATTTTCAACTCACTCATTGTATCAAAAGCATTGTCGTTTTCGAAACGTTTCGAAGTTACGGCTCTAGCCCATACAATATGCCACAATGAACTAAGTTGTGGTCCTCCTGACGAGTCTGATAGACATTCTTCTCCTTGTCAGGGGCATCCTCAAAAGGTGGGGGGCCTAGCGGCGCTTCTAGCACATATTGCTTTTGTGCAGCAGAGAGGAGAATCCTCAAATTCATGGCCCATTCGGTAAAGTTGCTACCGTTCGTTGCAAGTTTCTCTTTATCCATGAACACACTCAAATTAAAAGCAGGTGGTGCCATCTACAACAGAATTTGTAAAGTTTAGACTAAGTTTATGATAGATTGAGTTCAACTAATCCATATTACGAATGAACTCCCACTCAAGAACGACATCCCTCGTGCCTTTTTGGTGATTACATGAACCAAATCCACTACACCAAGTCCGATCATCACGTGAGTCGGTGTAGCTTCAAAGGCGAGCATCAAATGGGCATCATATCTACTATATGACTCATGCTTAACCTTTCAGTCCGTGTTCCGAGGCCATGTCTGTACATGCTAGGCTCGCCAAGTTAGAACCTTAGTATTTGCGTGTGTAACTGTTTTACACCCGAAATATGGTCGTGGATCCAAGAACACCCGATCATAACGTGATGTCTTGGAGCGACAAAAACATAATCGGTGCATACTAAAGGAAGAACACGTTATTATCTTGATATTTAAAAGAGGTATCATCTTATTATGCTAACAAAGCGCTAAACAAGCAATATAAGATGCTATCAAACATCACATGTTTATTAGTGAAATGATATGGTTCCCGCATATGATCTCTATCATGTGCATCGTGGTGTGATCATTATCATACCTTTATGTGT
Organism: Avena atlantica; assembly: GCA_910589765.1. Lineage (NCBI taxonomy): Eukaryota > Viridiplantae > Streptophyta > Magnoliopsida > Poales > Poaceae > Avena > Avena atlantica. Next base: position 37,080,574 of record OU342737.1, on the reverse strand, counting down.
AATTCCAAGGTCTATGGAGATTACACGTTATGTATGTTGTAAGAGTATCATCTCATACTTCTACTTACAACATCACCATATCATAACACTAGCCCAGCAACAATCTAAACTAGACGCCTCTAATTTATCCATTGCAAGTTTTACGTGGCTTAGAGCTTTCGAGATAGAACCGTTCTTACCTACGAACATGAACCACAACGAGGATAACCAAATTTTTGACAACTCGTTGAAAAATAGATATTGACTATAGTAGGAGAGACAGACACCCGCTAGCCACTTATGCAAACTAGTTGCATGTCAAGCGTGGAACAGGTCTCATGTGCGAGGACATGTAAAGTTTGTCCGGGCTGCTTCATCCCACTATGCCACCAATATCCAAAATTACAATTGAGGAGCAACAACATGATCATCATCGCCCACATACTCATATGTGTACTACCCGTGTAAAGTATCCACGCATCGATCCGGCTCTGATACCACTGTTGGGTTCGCAGAATAGAAAACAAAAATTTTCCTACGATGGGAACTATGTACCAAGATCTATCTACTAGATACAAACAACGGGCAGATGTATATCCGTAGAGCACATACCCTTGAAGACCGACAAAACTTAACGAGTTCAACTCGTGGTTGATGTAGGCGATCTCTTGCCGATCTCAAGATCGAGAGGAAGTCCTAGCGCCGCAAAGCAGCGGCTCATCCGTGCTCGCACACACGTAAAAGACACCGAGCAACCTCCGCCTCCTCGCTCCAGTGACGCAGCGGAAGCACAACCCTTTCTTGCCGAATAGCCGCCGGGAACATGTATCTCGCTAGTCCGAGACCATGGGGGATAAATTCTAGAGGGGGAGAGAGATCCTTCACGAGAAGGTGTAAGTGAGAAGTGAGGAGAGGGGTGCCTTTTATAGGAGGAAGGGGGGCACCTAAGGGGGTGGCCGCCGGCCATGGGGGCTGCCCCCTCCCCTCCTTCATTCATGTGGGTGGACACTCCACTCACAAAATGGCCCTTCAATTTTCTCCACTCAAAAACCCACTCAAAAACCCATTAAATTTCCACCAAATTTAAAGCAAACTCTCATTAATTAAAACTCTTTTATTTTATTCAGAATTTTGTCAATTACTTTAATGACAAACATTCACAAATAACCCCTTGCTAGAATTCTATTTCACATGCATAACCACTTTATGCCATTTCACCCGAAAACCTATTTTGGTACCTAGTGAAATAAATTCATGCGCTTGTTCATTCTTTCGGCATGAAACTTTTGCTCCAATTGGATGTCAGTGTCCCTTAAGTGTGTCACCCTATGGTTCGCGAATAATGCGGACATGATAGAGACCCTTCTCCGATCAATAATCAGTAGCGGGACCTGTAGATCCATACTGACTCCCACACATTCAACGATGACTTTTCCTGTGATCGTCGGAACCTTTTACACTTATTTCTTAATCCCTTTGTTTCACGATATATTACATGTCCGAGATTCGATACTAGGTATCTCCATACCTAGTTTGATCTCGTTACTGACATGCACTCTTTTCTCGTTCCCCTGATATAATATTCTAGTGATCAAATCACTTGCTCGCAAGCTAACCAATGTGATATCACCGAGAGGGCCCAGAGCATATCTACCCGTCATCGGGATGAACAGATTCCACTCTTGATCCATGATTCTCAACATAACACTTTAGTAGCTTTGAAGCCATCTTTATAATCACCCAGTTACGGTGTGACGTTTGATGTTAACAAGAAACACTTCCGGTGTTAGTGATTGGCATGATCTCATGGTCTAAGGATTAGGATTACTTCGTAAGTTGTTTATAGCAATATAAACTCAATGACTTTGATCGTAATGCTATACTTCGGATGAATGTTCATCACACCATTACACTAATGTTGTGATCTCGTTATTAACAACATCCAATGTCTATGATCAGGAAACTATGATCATCTTGTTAATCAACGAAGTAGTTTATGAGAGAGGCATAACTAGGAACTTTCTGTTTATTTATTAAACACACATGTATTAACGTTTCCGTATTAATACAATTATAGCATGCAAAATAAACATCTATCATATACTTGGAATACACATAATAAACATTTTATTATTGCCTCTCAGGGCATATTCCCTTCAGATAAAGACTCTTCAAAGGACATGAGCAAGTGACGAACTTTCCTTGTGATGGCAAGGTAGTGAAGTGTGATGCTTGCACTAGACTTTGAGCTTCTAGTTCTACAAAAACATCAATATTGCCCGGCAAGGACAATATTTAAAGAAGCAAAATGATTATGCAATAATGTAATGCATTATTTAATTATATATGCATTTATCCCAAAAAAATTCCTTTTTAGTACAATGGATTTATAAATATTATTTTTAATATTTATAACATATATTGAATTTTATTTTATTTCATTTACCTTTTGTTTGACTTTATTGATTTAATAATTATTTTAGGAATTATCAATTATACATTAAAATGGTGATTAAATATGTATTATGTATTTTTCTAAAATACTACAATATTAAGTCATAATGAAAGTGAATTTTAATTAATTTTACCACCTTTCAATAATTTTGTAAAATTCCATAAGTAATATATAATTTACAATATTCCTAATAAAATTTAAATGTCTAAAATTTTATATTTTAATTTATTTGGGTAATTTTGATTTTTGTGAATCCACAAATATATTATTTATAATTTTTGGACTTTTATTTTATTTTCTAGAATTTTATTAAGTCTAGGGGTATTTTGGTCTTTTCCTTTTTATTAAAACAGGCCTGGAAATGTTTCTGGGCTGGTTATTCTTATTGGGCCCTAGTGGCCCATTAGTCCTGGTCAAAAGAGCCACCCCGAAGGGTCTGGCCCAGCTCGGCCCACTCCTCACTGCCTCTCTCTCCCTCTCTCTCGAGTTCTTCTTCCTCCTCTGACCCCGACCCTGTGGCCGGCGATGCCGCCACCGGCGATTCCCGCCGCCGTCGGCCATTCTGGTCGCGTCCGTGGTGTAATAGGGGGTTGTCGATGATGCTCATTCGTTCTATCTAATTAGATTCGAGCCTAGGGCTCTCCCGCGATGGATTGATGCCGTCCCGAACCCTAGGGTTTGGGGTTTGGCATGGATTCAAGTGTTGCCGTGGTTGTCATGCGTCGAGGTGATACTCTGCACCTCCAGGTGTGATCAGGGTCGCTGTCGTGGCGCCAAGCGGGTTGCAACGCCCCCTCTGGGGTGCTCCCCGTGCCGCCATGGTCGTCGGCCCCTCTGCTTCCTCTTCTATTCTTCAGCGAGGACCTACGGTGAGTTTGATTCCCCTCCCCTAGTTCTCTCTGTGCTAGTTCAATGCTAGACTCTCGCAGTGTCCTCTCTGGCTACTGTCTGATTCAGATTGGAATTGTTATTCAGTTAGGGTTCCTGTTATGTGCTTGATCATGTACTGGACGAATTGATTCATGTTTGGATGGTCTGTACACATGCTAAATGATTATTTGTCTGAAGCTTATTGCTTAAGATGATATATACTATTTCTGGTGGCTTCTTATATGATTTGATGCATGGATTGCATCAGATTTAAATGATATAATTGCTTGAGAATCATGCTTGATTAAATCAGTAAGTTTTCACTGTCATTTGATTTATGATCATGATTATGACATGAGGAAATCATTGTTCTGGCACTGTTGGCTTAGAGCTAGTGTATGGTTTGAGATCATCATGACCTCAAAAAGTGAAGTGTATCATAGGAATATCCTAGTTATGATTCATGTGTTAACAGGAAAATGATTAGTTAGTTGATTGTCTGAATCTATGATGATTTACTGTCTTTCCTGATTCATATTGGATTGTTCTTGTGACACCATCATGTATGGCACACAAGTTTAATTCTAAAACATGGATTTGGTTAATGTATTCTTAATACAGTCTTGGCTTTGAAAGATAAATATAAATGCTCTTATCTGAATTCCCTAAGACCAATGATGTTGGTCTGAGGCTTAGGGATTCAGATCTTATTTAGTTGGTTCATCTAGATAGTCCTGGTAGTGGTACCAGCTATTCTTTGTTGAATCAAAGCTTTGAAAAATGATAGTGAGCTTGCTCAATCTATGGATCCTAAAGATTGGTTTCTAAGGTGCTACCCTTCCTTTAGGGATGTGCCTAGGATAAATCATAGGTATATGTATGATTGAATTGCAGAATATAGTTTGACAACCAGAGCAAGGATGTTGCTCTGAACTCTGGTTGGATCCTGGTACTTTGTTGTTTGCCTTTAGAGTTTTAGAAATCCCTATGATGGATTCACCCCACTTGGGTGCTTTCTGAGGGTTTGTTTTATAAAACAACACATGCTTCTCTCTGAATAAGATGATTAGATCATGTGAAGGTTTTATGAAACTCACCACAAAATCTTGTTGTGTGTGGAATAAGTTGGTGATGATCTTGATCTCGATCTGCTGGATTCTTGTGCTTGCTCTTGAGCTAGACTGCTCCTCCTAGCTCCCGGGCTTGGCCTTGCTGTCCACCTGATTCTTCCCCCTCCTTATGTCACCATCCTGGTGATGTTTGGTTGATCTGGGGTGGTTTGGTTTGACTGCTATTCTTGGTTTAGCTGCTATCTACACTGGTTGTTCATGTGTGCTGTGTAGTAGAGAGATGCACTAGTGTGCTCCTCCACGGCTGTGCTGCTGGTTTTGTGAAGTTGGGCTGTTCTGTGAGGTCGACAACACACCACATGCATGTTGGTGTGTGTCCTACCTGTGTGCTTGCTATGCACTTGTGGATATGTTCAAACTTTTGACACTTACTCTTACCAGGTTACTTTCACCTGGCTGGTGAATTTGTCCCTCTTGGCTGTCATTTGACTTCTGGCTTTGAATTTATGAAAGATGGATTCTTTCATATTGGTGAAACTTGCCCCTTTTATAAATTTCTCAATGATGAATTTGTCAAGTGCATTTCACTGACATGTCTAAGAGAAATAATTCTAACACTAACCCTCTTTTATTTTTATTTTAGTCTTTGTTTTGCAGGTACAGATATATGGATGAAGATTTAGTTTTAGGTTTAGATATAGAATAGTTATAGAATGTTCCAATGTAATTTTCTTATTCTTTTGTAACTTTTCATTTTATTATTTTGTAATTTTCATGTTCTTCAATTGTAATAAAGATTATATTATTATTAATAAAGAATATTCTTATTATTTATTCTTTTGTAAATTGTGAAGTTTGAAAATGGTTTCAGTAAGTTACGTTCTCTGTAAATTGTTTATATATTGATAATATGAAATAAGTTTCATATTCATTATTGTTTTTCTTTGGATAGAATTTAAGTGGTAATATTTATTTCTTAACTAAATTAAGATTCAAACTTATAACTAATTCATTTAAATTATTATTCAAACACTCAAGTTTTAAAATTCAAACTCATTTAAAAACACACATAATTCCTTAAAGATCATATCAAAGTTTATAACAATCCTCCTTTAAGACTAAACCTAATCCCAAAGTAAGAAAGAAACATTGATCACTCAAGGTTTTGTTTGGCAAAAAAATTTACCCACATTTTCACAAATGAATGCATGCATCAATCCATATTCTTAATTCTACCCTTCGTTAGTTCCTAAATGCTGGGATGTTACAATTACTTACTCTGAAATGTGAGAGTATACGAACTTCGAGGACGAAGTTTATTTTAAGGGGGAGAGTCTGTAACATCCCAGCATTAGAGCTTAGAAATAAGCTGAACCCAGATGTGTGCATTGCATTCATGCATCGAAAATCCGAATAATTTTCGCACTTTTAAATAAAAACTTGTCAAAAGGATTGAAGCTTCTCTCAACTTGATGGAATTGAAGTAGATCATCAAGTTGACTGCGATAAGTTTCAATATGACCTTTGCTAGAACCTTATTTTGGGTAAACATGATTTGATCTAAGGGTAGATCAAATGTAATAAGTTTAAACCCTAATAAATTACTTAATGAATTATATTTGATCCTTAGGTGATCATATCATAGTATTCATTATAATCAATCATGAGTACCAAGTTAAGGATGTAACACCAATAATAAGAATGTAACAGCTATATCTTAATCTCATCTGTTTATACCATGAGTACCATGGTAATACCTAACCTTAACTCTTTAGTGAGATTGAGTAGGAAGGAAACCAAGTCAATATCATTCACCATATATCTTTCTTTCCATACCAAACTTTAACATCTCTAATCAACCTTATCTTAATATCGTTTGTTCATCAATGTTGAGTAATCAATTATTGATTCACAAATTCTTAAACCATCAATTCTTTACCTAGCAACTCTTGCCTTTATTATAACAATCACTCTAAGTCCTTATAGAATGAAGTAAGAAGAGGTAGATGGTAATGCTAGTATTAGATATCATCTATAGGATGGGAGTGATTGAAGGAAATCAAATCAATATGGTAACAAAGAAGATTACAAGGATGAATCCTGAAGATAGATACCAAGGAGTAATCCTATTAGATTAAGTAAGCATAGTCCATGAATAGCATTCCTTAATCCAATAGAGATACTAAGAAGATAATTTCAATACAACTGTAATGTTGTATTGATGAAGCCTTGATTAGCCTCTAAACCAAAAAGGATTATAATGACCATGCCTTATTCACCAAGATTGAATGCTTATATCATGTATAAGTGGCATTCGTGGATAAATTATGATTGAAAACCTAGTATAGATATGTTATCCTAGGTTATCCATGACAAGTCACATTAATATAATGTGAGGTTGGAGTATTAGTTACTGGAGTTAAGTAGAGACAAGATAGTATGACTAAGATGATGCTAGAGTAACATTGGATTATAGAAGTAGTATTTTCCTCTTGGGAAATACTAAACACTTGAAGAGACTAGAATTTGATATATACATCTACCGGAGTAGTACTAGTGAAGGATGATTAAGGAAGAGTATGAATGTAGTTAGAGGTAACCATTTGTTGGATTGGAGGTTATCAGCAGTAGAATTGTTGATATACCCAAGTATAGATATGAAAAGATTAGGAAATGATTTAAAATCAAGCTCATTGGAATTACAAGAGGAGTTAGAAGAATAAAAGGTGGATAAGAATATTCTTGTGAGGTAAAGCTCATCATGTTAACACATGATGATGGATAGGAAGAAGTAGTATATCTAGGAAAGGAATTCCTTAGTTAGAAGTCCAGGATTATGAGTTATGGAATATAGAAATTCTTGGTAAACACTAAAACCTAATTCTATAACCAAACCTAATATCCATAGCAAATGATTGATTTATCATCTTATGTCCATAATGGTTAATAGGAATATTTTCCTATATCAACTCACTTAAGCACATCTTTGTCATTTTCAACCATCATTATCATAGGTGCTTAAGAACTATCTTTATCAATTCTTTCTCATAAGTTAGACTACAAAAACAATCCCACTATCCTATTTTAATTGATGATATTATTAAAAATCACAAACATAAAGACAATGTGTTTAGCCATTAATCTTTATTCACACCAATAAGAGAATATAAGTATATTGAGAACCCTAAACCCTAGGGTAAGCAATTGTAATTTAAACCCTAACTTCTATGTTAGCTACAATAAAACTTATACATTGCTATTTCCTAAATTTATGAGAATGACATTAACCATATTAAATCCTTAGGATATCATGCATTAAATAATAATATATGATCATTATATAAAAAATGTCCATCCAAATTACAAGCTAACTAAAATTAAGTTCTATAAACATATAAGAAAATATCCTAAAATAAATCCATAGCTTATTATGGAAAGAAAATATCCTCCTCCACTCATTTCGCCACGGCCCAATAGCAGCCCATTCCGGCCCAGTACCCCTTCGTTCTTTTCTTGCTTGCTTCTTCCTCGTGACAGAAGGCATCGCCGGGGAAGCAGCTCGGTGGAGCTCCGGCGACCGCCCGATCGTTCGCCTTCGTCCAGATTCGCACCGCCGCTGATCAATGCATATAAAAGCTTCAGCACCGCCATCAAGAAAACCCTAGACCCTAATTCCCCTTCTCCTCCTCAATTTCCTATCTGACTGAAAACCTAACTCGCCGGAGCTACACATCGCCATCGTTCCCGAGCTTCCCTGGCCTTCCTGAGAGCACTGTTAGCCTCGCCCTATTTTCCTCGTTCTCCCAAGCCAAGCCATGGAGGCCGAAGATTACCCTATCGGCTCAATCGACACATCACTTCCGCCGCCAATCACCGACGTTTGTCGTCGATTTCAACCTCGCCTCGCCCTATCAACGCACCATCGTGTTTTGGGTGAGTCACTGAATATCCTCGTTTGCTTCCTAAACTGAGCCACCACCGCGAGTTGTTGTGCACCGCCGCTAGTCACCGTCGTGCACTGCACTCCGATGACCAAAAACTAGCTGTGCTGCCACTATTAGGTTCGCCGTCGCCGCCTCTTTCCATCAAGCCCATCCCCGGTCGCGCGCATGCACCCAATCGCTCGATTGAGCTTCGATATGAGAGGATCAACCTTCTGTGATGTCACGGTGACATCATCCCCTTCCAAGTCAGCCAATTTGACCAAGTCCTTTGCTAGCGTGGCAGATGACGTGGCCAATGGCCCACGATTCAGTGTCTAGGGTAGATTCAGTATTGGTATGAAAAGATATTCTCTGTTTAGTAAATTGGTAAAAAACAATATAAATTCAAATATCAATATTCTAGAAATGTAATAAAATAATTAAATCTTGTAAATTTAATATCTTTTGTTTTATAATTTAGAAAATTATGTGTAATATATGGAAATTTTTAGAAAAACAAAATCTACAACTTAAAACCATTACCAAATATTATTATGATAATTACTTAAATAAATATTATTTAATAAAGGTTTTATAAGTAATAAAACTTTGATAATCCATAATTTAATAGTGGTAATTGATAAAAATATAAATAAAATACCAAAAATCTTAGAAAAATAAGAACTATAATTTAAAACTATAATCATGTATTATTATTTCACTTAGTTAAATATTTATTATTTATTATGTATTTATAAAGTAATAAACCTTATAAAAATCATATCCTATTATTTATAAATCACAAAAATAAATGTAATATACCAAAACGATCACAAAAATAATACCTACATGTTAAAAATATTATATTCCACTTTTGAGTTAAATAAAAGGTTAAACACTTTAATAACTTAAATATAAACTTATTTCCTTTATAGATAATTCATATAAAGGTAAATAAAATTTGTTAATATTCCTAAAATTGCCAATTTAGATCTAATAAGTAATACTAGTCTTAAATATTTATAATGTAAAGTCAAAATGGTTCAACACATTTTAAATACAATTTTATTGAATTATCATTCAACCATATGTGTAGTTTATTTTATAAAAAGATCTACAACAAGTATAAAATCCTCAAGGATAATTTGGAATTAAGTAAAACCTTTTTACTTACCTCCACCACAAGTTTATAAACAAATCAAAACACTATAGTCAACCATAAGTAGTTAAGAAATGTCATTTCCCTGATTACCAATTATAACCATTCATCTATAAAAAGGAAAATGATTCTATTCCATTATAATGTTAGGAAACCACTACTCAAATAGAAGTAATGCCATTCTTAAGTAACTCTTAAGGAAACCATATAAAGTGAACAAGATACAAGTATCATAAGTAATACACCATAAGCCCATCTATGACTTTAAAGTTAACTTTATTCTATAATACTTTAAATACTATTCTAAAAGACTTTGTTATGTGTTTTATAGTTAACTTTGGTCTGTTATAATTAATCCATAAAGCATCTCAAGTCCAAACTATTCGAGCAAGCACAAACAACATCAACCACATTTGATTAACCACAAAAATTGATTAGACCTTAGAAAAGAAATCTTTTCTTTAAATGTTATTCTTTTTGCCACTTCAAACATCAAGTGACAATCAATAATAATCACATTACATTAAGCTTTACTTATATACTTAGGATTGTTAACATTTAAGTTCCTTATAAATGCCATTACTTGCAAAGTAAAACTTGAAGATAAGATAATTCTCATATAAGCAGTCCTTGAGTAGCACATCTCATTAGTATATCTTATTGTTGTATGCCATTATGTGTACATATTGTTTCACACATACTCACTAGCCTTAATAAGAAGCACAAGTGTGAAACTTAATCTAAAAAGGCAACATATTCTAACAGGAACCATTTCCAGTTTCCAAAACCTAGATCAATGTTATCCTCGGGATTCGCGTTTATCAACTTGCATTACATTACTTATGCATAAAAGCATCTTGCTTCTTTAAACATTAGTCCTTACCGGACCAATGATGCTGATTCCAATTGGATCTTACATTGTCTTGAAGACCGTGTGAACGGATACAGATGTCGCCTAGAGGGGGGGGTGAATAGGCGATTAAAACTTTTCCTAGAGTGGCTCAACAAAGGCGGAATAAAAATAGTGTTTACTTTGTTAAGCACAACCTAGAACAACTAAGGTTCACCTATGTGCACCAACAACTTATGCTAAGCAATACAAGCAACAAAGAGATAGCAAGATATATATTACTTCAAGCACGAAGGCTATCACAATGTAAAGTGCATAAGTAAAGAGCTCGGATATAGAGATAACTGAGGCACGCGGGGACACCTATATTTTACCGAGTTCCTCCCGACATGGAGTACGTCTCGTTTGGAGAGGGGGTGGTATCAAACCACCAACGCCACAAAAGGCCTCCCTTATTCTCCGGTGAATCTCACCCCAACGGGATCGATCCATGCTTCCACTATCGGTGCACTTGTCGGTGGCAACCGGAACCTCTCACAAGGTTGGGGCACTTCTCCACAACTTAATTGGAGGCTCTCAACAAACGCCACCAAGGCCACAACCTGCAACACCACAAACCGTCTAGGGTTCCAAGAACCCAAGAGTAAAAAGCTTCTCAACTTTCACTCAACAAATCCTCCGGGGAGAACTCAAACAGATGCACCAAATGAAAATGGAAAGAACACAAGTAGTGCTCAAATCCTTCTCTCCCAAATTCCACCAAATCTACAAAATCTTGTGGGGGAATAAGAGAGGAAGAACAATGGAGGAAATCCACAAAAGACTCCAAGATCTAGATCCCAAGATGTTACCCTCACTTAGAGGAGAGATGGATTGGTGGGATTGTAGATCTAGATCTCCTCTTTCAAATCCTAAAGTATATGCAAGAATCAAGGGAGGGATTGAAGGGGAAGCAAGCTCAAGAGGGTCAAGAATGGAGGAGAAAGCCTGTAAAACTCGAGCGGTTCCATTGGGGAAGAAGGGCCCCTTTTTATAGGCCCACAGATTTCTGACCATTTTCTGCCCGTTGGGGAAAAGTCAGACTGGAGACTCTGGTATACACCGTAGATTCCGGCCCAACCTCCGGGCTAGACTCCGGACCACCCATCTGAATGACCTGGGCCATCCCTGACCCAACAAGACCGGAGACTCCGGACTGAGCCAACACCGGAGACTCCGGGGTAACCTCCAGACCTGGCTCCGGACCCCCATACAGTATGTCCCGGCCTGATTCTGAAGTCACCACCGGAGACAGTTTCGGAAACTCTGGACCACACCGGAGACTCCGGTCCATGCAGACCGGAGACTCCGGTCTGGACCAAATAAGAGGCAAACTTCAAATGGCGATATCTAGAGTTTGGAAACTCCGATTGACCCGAAACCAATTTTGTTGGAAAGGGGACAACAAGAGTTACCCAACAAGAGAGAACATTTCATGTATTATAAAGTGAGATGCCTCTCTTGGTGAGAAACCTAAAAACCTCAAGGATCAAAAACGCAATAAGATATAAAGGGGAAATCCATTTTTGATGAACTAGGGCTTGTTATGAATATTTCCACAAGCTCTAGAACCTCACATGGATAAGATACAAATAACAACCAAGAAAGGATGATGCAAAGTATGCAAATGTTTGAGCTCTCTCTGAAAGATATGATCGAGTTACTCACTTGAGAGCCTATCTTGATAGAACGGTTGTCTATCCTATAAACCGGTCTCCCCAACTAACATCACGAGACCGGTAAGAAATAAACCCTATCAAGATCATACCTTTTCCTTGCACATATTCCACGTGATTATGATGTAGACGGTCTTGTCCTTCTCAAGATGGAACACCTTTCTTGATTGCTCTTGTACGCACTTTATTGATGAAGACTTGCAAGTTACTCCCCCATACAACATGGGGAAACCTTTACTTTGACCTTGTCTTCATCGATCCATGATCACCGAGGATGGAAAGCTTCAACCATGAGATCTTCTAGATATTGCACATCTTTAGCTTGCACATCATTTCTTCTTTTCTTCATTATGTTGATGCCTTGAAGGTGCACCAGAGATATTACTCCATCTTATTATTCAAGACATACTTGCCATAGGTTTAAATCTCACATGGCCAATTTGTGGATCACTCTTTGAACACCTTGGTCACCACTTGATCCTCTTCACTTTCTTCTTCTCCAAACCTTGAAGCCAACATATGGTTCAAGCATTGCCTATGGACAATTCCTACAAGTACAACTTGATACAAGCATTAGTCCATAGAGATTGTCATTAATTACCAAAACCACACATGGGGGCCCACATTGTTCTTTCACCGTGAGTGCATAATCTTCCAATCACAAAAGGCAAGTTCACACTTGCTCATGTCCTTTGGTTATTTTCTGTAAAGTATTTTGCAAATCCAGTGTTGTCATCACCTGCATTTGAAAAAGGCCAGAAAACACTATCTTTATAATAATATGATTATAGGTTATTTACTATGAAAGTTCTGGTGGTAAAGGAACATATTATCTAGGACTTAACAACCAATGTCGCCAGTGATTCTTGCGCCGTATTTACGCGTTAACCATGAGATTTGGAATGGGACGAAGAAGTCAGCTGTATCCTTTTCCTCTCGTATGGAGGCAAGACGACCTTAACGTGACGTTGTGATTCCTTGTGCGGATCCAACATATGGGTGGGCACCCTTACGCCCCACACTTTTGGTGTCTAGATTATCTATGGATGGTGCTTAGTTGATGGACCATTTAATATGGAACTTGTGAGGGCAGCACCAGGTCATAGAGTCTTCGAGAACTCATCATGGTTATAGCCTTCCCGAAAGGGGACTAACAGAGGTGAGCCGACCCCGAAGGATCGTGCAGACATATGAGGTCGCAGAAAGGGAAGTGATTGGCTTGGATCTTAGTCTAGGCCTCACACCATGGAAGTGTGAACGAAGCTGCAATTCAGATGTGCAACAAAGCTAAGATCTCTCATGGGCAAAGTAACGCACCTCTGCAGAGTGTAAGAACTGTAACTTGTTACTCCCTGTTCCGGGAAGGAGCTGCGAACGCTGCGGGAAAGGAACTCCATGAAAGTTCTGGTAAACCCGTGAAGGCTGACGGACATAGCTTTTTAGAATAAAAGCAACCTTTGAAGAAATGTTTACAAACACTTGCATTGCCTACGACCTATGGTCTGTGGCTGTAGATATAGTGCATCAAACACTCCTTTTCTAATGAACTTGCTGAGTACGCTCGTACTCAAAGCATCTTCTTAACCCTTGCTAGGTTCTAAAGCCAGTACAGACGACATCTACATCAAGTTATGCTCTAGAATCATCACCATAAGCTAAAGTTCCTCAATGAAGATAAGAAAGTCAACATATACATCAACTCAAGTGAAGACGAAGCTACTGATTAGATAGGAATATAATCTCTAGCAATAGAACCTATTTCTGTAGTGTATTACCATAGCAGCAATGCTAGACTATTAGTTAAAATACTAGTCCTATTGGTATGATAGTTTTTGAATTGTTTATTCCTGATTCTTCTTTTTAAGAAGTTTCTTTCTCTCTCTTTAACCTAGAGTGTTCTCTGGATCTTATGTAAAGAGTTGAGTTGTAACCTATATTCATGTCTTGGACCTGCTGTGTTTCTGTTGTACCACTCTAAGGGATGTAATACTAGTGAACGTTGTTTCATTTGTGTTATGACAACAACTATAGTGTACTACATCATGTAGTGGTATGCTGGGTCACCGCACATAATAAGTATGACCACTAACAAATGTTTGGGCAGGACCCCACACATCGGAGTAAATGATTTCTAATGGTGGAGAAGCTACATGAGTGGAAAGGGAAAAAGGTAACTCGTGACTTTTCCCTTGTTGGAAAGCATCACAGATTACATTATTATGCAAATTTGACGAAGGAAGTTCACGATGATGTAATATATGTTGAACTATTTGAGTAGCTGGATGACCTAGACGACAGTGCCACTTGTCATGTGACACCTTTATTCCACTGAAAACTTGTTTGGCTGGAGACTCATCAAGGCGATAGAGACCACCGTGACACCCACCGCTAAGGAGTATGGCCCTCATGTCCTGATCCTTAACAAAGAAAAAATTTGGGTGAAATTCAAAGAATACTTTGTTGTCTATGGTGAAACGACGAACAGATAAAAGGCTACGAGTGACAGAAGGAACATGAAGAACACCTTTAAGATGCAATGATTGAGATGTAGGAGTAGGAAGAGTGGAATGGCCAATGTGATGAGTTTGCATACCATTACCGTTTGCAACATTGACTTGATCGTTGTCGCGATAGTTTTCCTTCACCGTGAGCTTGTCGAGTTCGTTAGTGAGATGGTCGGTGGCGCCCGTGTCCATGTACCACCCGACATCAACGGGGTATGAGGAGGTCTGGCCGTTGCCAGTCGCGATGGCAGCTGCAACCTGGCGGTCCATGTATCTTCCATCATTGTCGACGCCGAGGTACTCCTGCTTGAAGCGCTTGAAGCACCTTGATGCGATGTGACCGACCTTGTCACAGATCTTACAGATCGGTCGGTTGTCGTGCCGCCTCCAGTGCGACTGCCGCGATCCATGTCGCGGTCGCCACCGCCGCGATACATGGGTGGCCTTGGGGCGTTCCCTCCTCCAGGGTTGTAGGTGTTGCCGTAGAATCCACTGTTTGGCGTCAGAGCCGGTTTGTTGGTGTAGACCGACTTGGGCTGGTATCGTGGATCACGTCGATAGTCATGGCAGTAGTTGGGCTTCCTGCCGCCACCACGACTGCCATAGGTCGAGGCGTTGGTGGAGTAGTTGCCTGCGCCCCCATGGAGTGTAAGCTTGCGCGCCTCGTCTCGCTGCTCGATGCTTAGCAGCTGGGCGAAGAGGTCGCCGATGGGTATCGGCGTAGTCAGCGCACCGACCCAATCGACGAGAGGGTCGTAGTTGTTGTCGTCGAGGCCGTCCAGTAGATCGGAGATGAACTCTTCCTGTCTAAGAGGTTGCCCAATAGAGGTTAAAGTATCAGACATGGTTTCCACCTTGTTGAAGTACACGGAGATGGAGGAGTCAAGCTTCTTGATCTCCGAGAGCTGGCGAAAAATCTGCATGTATCTTGATGACGACACTGAGGCGAAGCTGGATGTCAAGGTAACCCACGCATCGTGGGAGGTAGTGGAGAAGAGAATCATCCCTTGCACAGGCTCGGTGGAGGTGGTGCTGATGGCGGACAGGATTGCCGCGTCTTGCTGATGCCACGCTGTAAAGGCGGGGTTGTAGATATCCTTCGGCGCGTTGGTGTCGTCCGCAGCCTTGGGGTTGATGATGGTCTACGACGGACACGAAAAGCTGCTGTCGAGGAAGCCGTGAAGTAGATGGCTGCGCGGGACATTGACGACCTGCGTGCGCCAGTACAGATATGCGTCTGCACTGCGTCGCACGGTCACCATGGGCGTGAAGTTGAACGGCGCCGAGGTAGATGAAGACGAGCCGGCGGTGAAGTTCAGAGTTGGGTTGATGAGTTTGGACCCACTGCCGCTGACCTTGGAGGAGGCCGACGCGGAGGACTCGCTGATGGTCACCATGGTTGAGATTGGATCTTGAGCCTTGGGCTCTGATACCATGAAAAAAGAAAGTAGTTTTGGTAGGGTTGGATCGCACAGCACCTCACGGGCGGCGTTCTTGGTTTATATTAATCTCAAGTCGGATTACAACGTAACGTACAAGGCATATCTGGCCATATCTATAGATATCAATAGACTAGATATTTAAGTTGTTAATAGGAGAGATCCTAACAGATCAACTATACGTACAACTCGTTACAACGTGACATATATACACAATGTTTATCAGTGTTCTCAAGGCCCCACTTCAATACATGGACCAACCAAAGCATGGGTTTGTTAGGAGCAATTGATCCCAAGTTCAGTAGAGCATTTTCCTATGATCCTTATGTGATTCAAGTTTGTAACCGTAGATAATAAGCAAATTGAAATAAATATATCTTTACACTAAACTTTTATACTTCGAACTTATTTTTAGTATGATGCGGTTTAGTGAGTATAAGTTATTGTTAGCTATTTTACATTGTTAACCACATAGAAAAATTTCTAGATATTAGTTAAAATGTTGTTTGTTACTAAATTGCAATGTATGGCGACAAAGAAACACACTTGTGTCGTGCTATATCTAAATTGATTGTGTACCATCATCATCCCTTCTCAAATAATTTACATGTGTGTAACTATACATTGTGATACATAATTATGGTATACACCCTCCAAATCGTATGGTCCGAGAAACATCTAAATAGCTGTTTTAGTGAGTAGGTAAGGATACTCATACGATTCCAGAGTATAAATGAAACTTCTAGACTACAAGTGTTGGTAGTATTTATTTTTTTTGTCAAATATGTCGTTTGAGTTATAATGGATTGAATATAGGTTCACAATGTGTGTATACTTTGTACTACTTCCTTCGACCCATATTAGTTGACGTGGATTTGTTAAAATTTGGATAAACCTATATAGTACTAAATAGTGTGTCTAGATTTATTTAAATCTAGGCAAATCCAATTTAACTAATATAGGTCGGAGGAAGTACTACTATAATAACTTTGTTCACAGTAATCACGGGTAATACTATATTGCATTTTACAAGACATGTATAGAAACGATTTGGTTATTTGATACGGTTGGTAGCATGCAACGCGCTTTATACAGTATCATTTTTCTCGTAACCAGGTGCTCCTGGGAGTTTCTGCAAATAAAGTTGTTGCAAGGAGTTAAATTTGGAGATGTATTTAGCACATGTTTGTGCACAACAACTTGTAGGACTTCTAACATAGTAGCGAGATTGGCATCCAAAATAAACTCGTCGCCGCCGATTACGGTAACCCTACAAATTAAGTTTGTCTTGGGATATTTAACAGTACTATGTTGGAACTTGTAATTTACGCTGGATTTACCATGTTTTGTGGAGCATAATAATACATGTCACTAGTAAAATCGAAAGGAGTCACTAGTATGTGATTGCAAGGCTTGAAGCTGCTCCCCCGCGTGTGCGCGGTGGGGAGCCGAGAGGCAACGAGACGAGGAAGTCCACGGTGGAACGATTCCTCGGGAACCCCAACCCAAGTTGCACAGATATCCATCCATCCATCCGTCCGTGGTCAATCAAATCAATCAGTGCACGCAGGCCCGCAGCCGTGATCCGTCCCCTAAAATAATCTCCAGGACACGCGCCCTTTTCGCCGCCCCCTTCGTCGCGGCGCAACTCTCCCCGCAAAAACAAACAAAGAAAGAAAGAGTGCGCGAGGCGAGTGTGTGAGAGATAGATGCGTGGTCAGCTAGTACTAGTGTAGTAGCTGCCGCGGCCTACTAGTCCACTTTGGAATCCGTAGACGCAGAGCCACGCTCACGCTGCTGAGGGGAGGCGACTCTCCATGCATGAGGTTGCACGGTACTACAGGACAAAAGACGAGAGGGGGGAGAGAAAGGGAATGGGTGACATGGCACATCTCCCGAGGGAGATAAACCGCTGCCTCCCCCCCGGCTTGTCCTGGCTCGACGTATGCATGCGTAGCTCCTGCGTCCAGCCTTATCTGCAGCACGCATCACCCTAGCTACCTATAGCTAGCTCTACTACGTACCCGGCAGGGGCTACGGGCTACCTGCTAGAGTGAGGAGCTACCCTCTCGTTTCATGTTTAGGGTTGACACAAAGCCATATGGTTGTCTCTCGATCAGGCTACGCTGGTGGTTCGTTTTGCCTTTACCAACTGAAGCGCCCTGTCGATCGATCGATCCCCCATTGAGCTAGCTTATCCCATCCTGGTGGTTCCCGTGCCTTCGAGCGCGCATCGCCGGGGCTTTTCTTCTGCTGCTCGGTCGACTCGACTCTCTGATTCGCGTGGTTGGGAGGTGCGAAAGCTAGCCCCAGGTCAGCAGGTGCGCGCGTCACCGTCCCTCACCCTGAGTGCACTGGAAAAGAGCAAATTCTTTTACGGGCGGCACCGCGCCTCGGCTCTCCTTCCAACTTTTTTTTTTTTGTTCCCGGGGAGATCACGGGCGGCACCGCGCCTCGGCTGGATTTGGGCAAACTTTGGTCCGGACTACCTAGGCCGAACCCAGGATCCCGGGTATGCCTTGGGGACACCAGACGCAAGGAATTGGCCGAGTGGACCAGCCTGTCACTGGTGGAAGCCGAGTCGCCGCCAGCCTTCCCGCCGTTTTCCTTTTCCCGCCCTCGCCGCTACACCCCTCCCGCCCTCGCCGCCGAACTTCGTCTATAAAAGGCGTACATCCCGCCGTCTCTCTTCACAGTCTCTCACACCACCCCCAACTTCGGCGAACTTCGGTTGTTCGCACCTTTCTTTCTCCTCAACTCCGCCGAGAAGCCATGGCCGAGGGGCCGACGCACGATGCCGCCGTGGGAAGCCCGGCTCCTCCGAGAGGCGCGCTATACGCGCCGCCGGACACTCGTCTCCCCCCCCCCCCCCCCCCGGCTGGCAACTCAGCACCGGCAGGATCCCTGTTCCGCCGGTGCCGGCCGAAGAGGACCTCGCCGGAGAGATCCAGGCGGCTATCGCCGACTTGCATGACCCGGATCTCGCCGAGGATCCTGGCAACCTGGTTTTCTGGAGGCAGTTTTTCGCTGACAGGCGCCTCGAGGAACTCGGTCGACACGACGGACCGCCGGGCTCGCCGCCGCCGCATAACAATGTGGCTTTTCGCCGCCGCTGGTGAGGCGAACTCTCGCCGGCGTCATGGAGCACATCTAGGCCGGCAACCACCCCGTCTCGGCCTGTAGTTGCGGCGTCCGGCGTCGACCATGGGGGCGGCGGCCTTTTCCTAGTTTTTAATCCAATATAATATGTGTGCCCTTGTCCTACTTAATAAAATCCGCCTATATTCGACTATATTTCGCCGAGTTTAACTTAATTTCACCGAACGCGGGACTCGGTCTGGATACACGAGTAGGAAACTAGGCGTACCCAGGCTAAAAATTAGTTCCATCTAAACAAAAAAAAGTATGATTTTCGGCTTGGGTTCATCCAACGAGTGGAGATGATCGGACAGCTGGGCCATGAAAACTAGAACGACACGATCGATCAACTCGTGAAGAGCACGGTACGTCTAGAATCGAATCTCAAAAAGAAAAACCCTAAAAAAAACAATACCCCAAAATGGACCTCCAATCCAAACCTAAAAAAACAAATTTGTTCGTACTACTGTGTGTGCACCTCGTCGGGGTCCCAAAAAAAGGCGGCAAAGTACGAGGGGAATCCGGGACCCAAATGTGGTAAATCTGGCATCGGGGGCCATGCCAATGCCAATGCCAATGCCATGCAATCCAATCGAATCTTCTCCGTGGAGATCTTCTCCCTTCATCACGGATCGCCTCTCCTCGATCGCCGCCACGCGCTGCTTTCTGCGACAGGCCGATGTCTGTCTGTCTGTCTGTCTGCGTTCGCGCCCCGAGACCGAGAGGCCCGCTCGCGCGTTGCCGCTGCCGCTTTCGGCAGCCTTCATCACGTACTACGCCACCTCCCCTCCCCTCGCGTCGGTCCGTACACGAGTGAGTTCCGCCTTCACGTGAGCGCTATTGCTGCATCGAAGCGCGCACTTTCCGCCTCTCGGTCCGCGCGAAACTCGTCGTCACCCGTCGTCGTTACGTGGTTTGAATACTATGATGAATACCGTGTCAAAGCCGGCAAAAAAATATCGGACGGGTCGGGCCTCTTGAAATCGGTCAGGTTTTTATTAAGCTTCTTCGATTACCGACGAAGAATGGGCGGGGCACCTGTCCCATGCATCTGTGTTGCTGATGAACTCTTGATCTCTGGGATTTTGGATCTCCAACCAAATCACCTGGGAAGATATATTATTACTAACACGCATGTGATCCCGACTCCCTTTATTTTTCTAGAGGATGTGACCTGATTACAGAGCCTCGCACGTGAGCTGTTTTTTTTCCAAAGTATATTGTTCTACTATCAACAAAGATTTGCCCAAAATTTTGCATTGGGCTATATTGAAGATTGATGCAATTGGCATGAAAAAAAATAACATGTTGCTCTCTGCTTATTAGGTATCTGACCCCTACTAGCCCCCCTTGGCTCCGCCCCTGCAAATACTTAGAAAATATATCCGGAGAGAGCATCACACGTTTGATTCATAGTATTTACATAGAAATTGTGTAGGATTTAAATCCTATGAGAATTTTTCCTATGTTATCGTTTGATTCAGAGGAACACACCCTTTAGGAATTAATCCTATAAAAATCTTGTACTCCCTGCCACCCATATTAGTTGACTCAAATTTATCTAAATACTAGTGGAAAACAGGCCTTCGGTTCACTTCAATTGGCACCGGTTCCGGTTTGTTATGGGCCGGGACTAGTGCGAGCACTAGTCCCGTTTCGTACCGTCTCCAACGGCTAGAAACGCGGGGAAGCACTAGTCCCGGGCCATTCCGGACCTCTAGTTCCGGTCCGTAATATGGCCCGGGACAAGTAACCTCGAGCCGGCCAGCTTCACTGTGCGAGAATATCTAGTCCCGGGCCATATCATGGTCCGGATCTAGTTTTAATTTCTAGTCCCAGAGGCCCGGGAATAGTTGTAATTTCTAGTCCCGGACGGTAATACGGTCCGGGACTGTTGGTTCCTCTATATAATGAGCTTCGTTCATGCCCGAGCCATGGCCATTTTTCCTCCCAAACAAGCCGAGTTCATGCCCTTTTTTTTCAAGATTGTCAAGATTTGGTTGCAACCCCTAAATCCAAGGTTTTGAAAGGTTAGAAACTTCATCCTTTCATCTCTCATTATTAGTTTAGCTCAATGTGATAGAAGTAGAGATGGATTTGCATGCTCTAGAAGTAGAGGGATTCTTAGATATGTAATTTTAGGCAAATTTTGATTAGGCAAAAAGTTACTGAAAATTGAAATATGTATTTTTATAGTTTCAGAGCTCAGAATGTAATGAGGTTTTCACTGCTAGAACAATAATTAAAAACTCCACATTATTCATGTTAATTTTTTTCCAATTCAAAAATTGGTGCATGCAAAATTTTCAAAATTTAAATTTAATGATTTAGAAGCTCACATTATAACTTGTATTAAATTGGTCACTGATCTCTATTATTGATGTTGTTTAATGGTTTTTGATATACTATTACAATAATGCAGATGGTCCGCTAATGGATATACGGTATTGACCGACGTTCTGGCGAATTCATTAATGGCGTGCATGAATTCATCTGTGTGGCTGATGTGAACAAGCGGAATGGTTTTATATTCTGTCCATGTAGTGGATGTAGGAATCAGAAGGATTACTCTAACTCAAAAACCCTTCACAACCACATGTTCAAGTCAGGTTTCAAGCACAGTTATAATTGTTGGACGAAGCAAGGAAAGAGAGGGGTTATAATGAAAGACAATGAAGAAGAGGAGGATGATGAAAACTATCATGCTTTCCCTGAATAAGGTGATACTTCCATGGGGGAAGCTGAAGGGGAGGCTGAAGAAGAGGCACATGATGAGTCTGCTGATGATCTTGGTCGGTCGGTTGCTGATGCACGGAGTGACTGCGAAAATGAAAAGGAGAGGGAGAAGTCCAATCACATGTTAGAGGATCACAAAAAGTTATTGTACCCAAATTGTGAAAATGGTCTGAAAAAGCTGGGTAGCATACTGGAATTGCTGCGATGAAAGGCAGAGTGTGGTATAGCCGACTCCTCATTTGAAAAATTGCTAAAAATGATGAAGAATATGCTTCCAAAGGATAACATATTGTCCGCCAGTACGTACAGAACAAAGAAGGTTGTTTGCCCTCTAGGTTTAGAGGTTCAGAAGATACATGCATATGCCCTAATGACTGCATCCTCTACCGCGGTGAGGAGTACGAGAATTTGGATGCATGCCCAGTATGCACTGCATTTTGGTATAAGGGTATTTAGTCCCGGTTGGAGACACCAACCGGAACTAAAGAGAGTCTTTAGTCTCGGTTAGAGACACCAACCGAGACTAAACATGGGTGGCGACACTATTTTGGTGGGTTGTGTCACTATGCCAGTGAGTGGCGACACTGTTACGGTGGATGGCAGCACTAGTGATAGGGGTGAGTGTCGATATTATGTCTTCAGTATGGACACTATGTCGTGCTGCTTAATCTATAAATAGACATCCTTGTGAAGTTATCAACTACAACCAAGATGGTGTGCGATATCAAGGACAACACTACTGCCAGTTCTATGGAGATGCCTAAGGGTCATCAGGCATCTCCACATTACTGGTCATAGAGGCTTTCCCTAATATGTGAAATTAGTTAGCCTTCAGGCGTATTGATCTAGTTAGAGAAGCTATAAACTGCAAGATAATGTGCGAGAGCAGGGACAACACTACGACCAGCTCTGTGGAGATGCCTAAGGATCCAGTCCTCAAGCATCTCTACATTGATGGTCATAGAGGCACTCCCTAATATGTGAAATTAGTTAGCTCCCCGACACAAGAATATAGAAACATCTTCATAGTTCAGAAAAGTAGTAGTAGGAAATGGTCCATTAGTCTCGGTTTCTTAATTGGGTCTACAGAATCGGGACTAAAGGCTCCCCCTTTAGTCCCGGCCCAGCCATAAACGGAGACTAAAATTCAAGATATTTATTAATATTAAAAACCGGGACTATGAAATCGGGACTAAAGAGCCTCCTTTAGTCATGCTCATATCTATATCTAGCCCTATAGTACACAGCTTCAGGTTCGTCTTCGTCTTTGTCTTCGTCATTGTCGTCGTTGCTAGGCGCACGCGACTGGATCCTCAGCCCAACCATGGCATATTCCGATGGCACCTACCACTCCGGCCTCGGATTCACTATGTATGGGGGAGGGGGTTCTACGGCGGTTGCGGGCACCACAGGCGAGGATGATCTCCCTGCGCGATGTAGAGCATCACGCCGATGATAGTCTGGTTTGCCCACCATAGGCGGCGACCGGCTTCATTGTGGTTCACCAGGAGAGGGACACCACCCTCATACCTGGCGAGCTCCCTTTCCTGCCGGTTAGCGAATAAGGCATTGCAGGTGTCGTAGTTGTCGTGGTCCCAATGGGGATCCATCCGCTGTTCCGTCGTGTGCTCGAGGTAGAAGTGGTTCGTGATGTCCGCCTAGCGTGCGGAACCTTGAGGCACAGGAGGGACATGAACCCCTCCAGCGCTCAGCATCCAGTCGGCGGGCAGCCGGTAGCCCAGCGGGCATGGGTAGCTAGAGGCGCACAGCGCCTCGGTCTCTTCGAGGGTCAGAATTGCCCAGTATGTGATGTCCATTGCTATGAGAGGGGACGGTGTGGATATGTGTGGATGGCCATGGCGGTCGGCCTAGATATAGAGGGAAATGACAGGAAAACATGGCGGGAAGCAAAGAGAAATGGCGGGAAAGCAAGGCGCGTGGCTTGACGGCTCTGAGAATAGCGAGAAATATCTTTAGCCCCGATTATTGCCTCCAACTGGGACTAAAGGCCCCTAAAATAGTTATTCAAATACAAAATATGGATACATGATGCAAATAGATGTATGGATGATATATTCAGATTCCTTATATTTTTTTGATAATAATAGACATATTATTGTATTATTTGGATTTATACAATAGGAGATTTAAATTTTCAAAGTTTTCTAATTGATTTGAATTATAAAAACTAATAAATAAATAAATAAATAAAATTACAAAAAAAACTCTAGTACTGGGTGGGAGCTGGACTCGGGACTAGAGGGTGGCTCCACGTGCAAAAACTGAAGTGGCCGAAAATACCCTCTAGTCCTGGGTGGGGGCTGGACCCGGGACTAGAGACTCTCTAGTCACGGGTCGTTGCTTAATCTGGGACTAAAGGGGGGCTATAAATACATCGCGCCCTCCCCGGCCGTGCCTATCCCAGCACTTGGCAAAATCGATTGAGGAGGAAGACGAAGGCGAGACGATGCAGCTGAGAACGGGGAGGTGCTGCCCGATTCCTGTGTCGCACCCATGTCTCTGGCCGCCTCGCCATTGTAACATCCCAGCATTTAGGAACTAACGAATGGTAGATTTAGGAATTTGGATTGTTGAATGCATTCATCTGTAAAAATATAGGTAAAATTTTCGCCAAATAAAAACCTTAAGTGATCAATGTTTCTTTCATAGTTTGAGATTAGGTTTAGTCTTAAAGGGTGATTGCTATAGACTTTGATATGATCTTTAAGGAATTATGTGTTTTAAAATGAATTTGAATTTTAAACTTGAGTGTTTGAATTATAATTCAAATGAATTAGGAATAAGGTTTGAATCTTGATTTAATTATGAGTTAATTATTTTAACTCAAAACTTTATCAAAAGAAAATAATTAGAATATAAAAACTTATTTCATATATATAAATAAGTTACAAAAATTGTAACTTATTGAAATAATCCACACACTCCACCAAAGTAAATAAATAAGAATATTCTTTGTTTATAATAATGTAATCTTTATTACAAAATAATAAAATGAAGATTACAAAATAATATAATGAAAATTACAAAAATATAAAGAAGATTACATTGAATTGTTCTATAACTACACCTAAACTAAATCTTCACTTTAGATCTGTACCTGCAAAAACAAACAAAGACTAAATAGAAACAATAATAAGGTTAGAGTTAGTATTATTTTTTCTCTCAGACATGTCAGTGAAGCGCACTAGACAAATTCATCATTGAGAAATTTATAAAAGGGGCAAGTTTCACCAATATGAAAGAATCCATCTTTCATAAATTTCAAGCCAGAAGTCAAATAACAGCCAAGAGGGGAATTTCACCAGCCAGGTGAAAGTAACCAAATAACAGTAAGTTTCAAAATTTTGAACATATCCATGAGTGCACAGCAAGCACACAGGCAGGACACACACCAACATGCATGTGGTGTGCTGTCAGCCTCACAGCACAGCCCCAAACTCACAAAACCATCAGCACAGCCATGGAGAGGCACTAGTGCATATCTCCACTGCTTGCACACAAGAACAACCAGCTTAGACAACAGCTTACCAAGCGCAACAGCCAAACCAAAACACCAAAGATCAACCAAACATCACCAGGATGGTGACATAAGGAGGGGGAAGGATCAGGTGGAGAACAAGGCCAAGTCCAGGAGCTAGGAGGAGCATGCTAGCTCAAGGTCAAGCACAAAAGCTCAGCAAAACCAGATCAAGATCATCACCAACTTACTCCACAGTCATCAGATTTTGTGGTGAGCATCATAAAACCCTCACATGATCTAATCATATCATCTAGACAGAAGCATGTGTTGTTTTATGAAACAAACCCTCGGAAAGCACCCAAGTGGGGTAACTCCATCATAGGGATTTTTAAACTCTAAAAGCAAACAACAAAGTACCTGGATTCAGCCATAGCTCAGAGCAACATCATTGCTCTGGTTGTTAGGCTATATCTTACAATTCAAGCATAAATATATCTATGATCTATTTCTAGGCACATCCCTAAAGAAAGGGTAGCACCTTAGAAGCTAATCCTTTGGATCCAGATCATGATCAAGCTTACTATCATTTTTCCAAGCTTTGATTCAAGAAAGAATAGCTGGTACCACTACCAGGACTATCTATATGAATCAACTAGATAAGATCTGAATCCCTAAGCCTCAGACCAACATCATTGGTCTTAGGGAATTCAGAGAAAAGCATCTCTATTTATCATTAGAATCAAACCTGTGTACCATATCAAGATGGCGTCACAAGAACAACTCCTACATGAACCAGGATAAACATTTAATCATCACGGCTTCAATCAATTAACTTACTAATCATTTTCCTGCTAATACAGGAATCATAACTAGGATATTCCTATGTTCATCTTCACTGTTTGAGATCATGATCCATGTTAATTCCCAAGCCAACTGCACTACGACAGTGGTTTCATCATATCATAATAATGATCATAAATCAAATAACAGTGGAAAGTTATCAAGTCATTGGCTTTACCAAGCATGTTTCCCAAGCAACTATATCATCTGAATCAGATGCAATCCGAGCATAAAATCATCTAATAAGCCACCAGAAACATTATAGATCATCTTAAGCAACAAGCCTCAGGCCAATAACCACTTAGCATGTTTACAAATCCTCCAAACATGATCCAATTCATCCAGTACATGATCAATCACATGCTAGGAACCCTAAATGGATAAACCATCCTAATCAGAATCAGACAGTAACCATAGAGGTCAATGCCAACATCTAGCATCGAATCAGCAAGCACAGAGAGCACCAGAGGAGAGGAATCAAACTCACCGTAGGTCCTCGCTGAAGACTAGAAGAGGAAGTAGAAGGGCCGACGACCATGGCGGCACGGGGAGCACCCCAGGAGGGGCGCTGCAACCCATACGACGCCACGTGGCGACCATGAACACACATAGAGGCGAGGAGCATCACCACGACGCGCGACGACGGTGGCAGCACCAGGATCCACGCCAACCCCCAAACCCCAGGGTTCGGGACGACATCGATCCGTCGCAGGAGAGCCCCAGGCTCGAATCCAATTGGATAGAAAGGACAAGCGTCGTTGATAACCCCCTTTTGTACCATGACAGCGACCAGAACGGCCCACGGCGGCGGCATCGCCAGCCACGGGGTCGGGTCAGAGGAGGAGAGGATGAGCTCGAGGGAGAGAGAGAGAGGCAGTAAGGAGTGGGCTGAATTGGGCCAGACCCTTCGAGGTGGTTCTTTTGTCTATGACTAATGGGACACTAGGGCCCATTAAGATTAAACCAGCCCAAAAATCCTTTCAGGCCTGTTTGAATAAAAAGGAAAAGACCAAAATATCCCTGGACTTAATTAAATCCTAGAAAATAAAATAAAAGTCCAAAAAATTATAAGTAAAATATTTTTGGATTCACAATAATCCACACTATCCAAATAAAATAAGATATAAAATTTTAGACATTTAAATTTTTATAAGAATTTTGTAATTTATATATTCCTTATTTTGTTAGAGTAATATTTATTTTGGGCATTTAAATTCTAGTAATATATTTTGTTTAGTAGAAATTTTATTTGGTAATAATATTTTGTTAGAGTAGAAATTTTATTAGTACTAATATTTATTTGCTAGAGTTGTAATATTTTTTTATTAGTAATATATATTTCTAGAGTTGTAATATCTAGACTACTAATATTTGCTATAGAGTAGAAATATGTCAGTAGTAATTGATATTTGTTAGAGTAATATTTATTTGCTTGAATGCTTATTCAACTAAATATAGCAATGCACTTATATTGCAATGTATTAAAAAATGGTCACCTTTTTATGTTGATATGAGCAAAAAAAATTCTCATATCTACATAAAAAGGTGACCCTTTTTTTAGTACATTGCTCATTTCTTACTATTTTTTTCTAACTTGTTTTACCTTTCTTTCTGAAATAGTTGAATGATGGATGATCACACCAGTGACGATCTTCTTCGGGGCATGATAAGAGGTGAATTCCCTCTTATTACTAGAGGAGAAGATATCGAGCTCGATGAAGAGATATCCTCATATCTGAATCCATCTGGTGATGGACTAGAGGAAGATCTGATGGACAAAGGGAAAGACCTGATGGACGAAGGGCAGATAAACAACAATGATGGCCGCTCTACAACATATAGCGAGGTATATATATTAAATGGTGACCTCTATACATTAATTAATATGGATATATATATTAATCACTCTCTATTATTCTATTAGCCCACCGGACCGAAGCAATCGGCAGCTAGAACAAAACGAGGCCCGAACAAAAAGTTGGATAGAAATTAAAGGTTCAGCATCGACGAAATAGATGATAATGGAGAACCGATTGCTTCAGAAAAGCACTGGAGGATGTTTATAAATCAATGCGGGGTGATTGTTAGGCACAACCTCTCGATCACCATTCAAGAATGTAGTAAGTCATAGAGAGAAGGTGAAGAATCAAACAATTATGTCACCGACGATGCCAAAGATGACCTTTGACAGAAGCTCATATCACATTTCATACTACCTCGAGAGTATGAAGAATTCGAGGTGGATGGTACTACCCCAAGGCAGGGTGGGCTTGAAAATAGAGCGAAAGTCGTGGAGTGGGCTCTAATGAAGATGGGCAAACTATTCTGGAACCGAAAGAAAAGTTTATACACGAAGTATGTCGCAAAAAAGAAAACTCCAGCGTTCAAAGAAGCATACGAGAAGTTGAGAGAACAGTGGCCCGATTTTGAAACGTACAAGCTATATTGTGAAGCCAAGGCAAAGTTAGAAAAGAACGCGGCAAATGCTGCAAAAAAATAAATAATACCATAAAATGGGGACATGTGGCTACATGAGTGATGTGCCTAAGTGGGAAACTATGGAGAAAGACATGAGGATAGAGGGGTCACTCATACATATGGACGGCCCGAGATGTCAAAGCACTGGTGATACGAGAACGGGGGATCGTTAGCAGGGAGACAACTTTCAAGAAAAAATTCTAACACCCTCCCATGCAATTATTAAAGTAATGGCCGATGCTCAATTGAGATTGTTCCGACCCGAGAAGGAGAACGAAGATCTGGCTCGCGCCCTCGGGAATCCTCAAAAAGGTGGACGAACACAAGGCAAAGGTGCCAGTGTTACGTGGAAGAAAGGGTTTCTCGAGTACGATGACAGTTACAAAAGTCGTAAGAGAAAGAAGGACTAGGAGGCAGACCAGATCAGGAAGATAGAAGAGGAGCTAGCTGGGATGAAGAAGATGGTAGTGAAAGCACTTAGCCAAAGGTCATGTCAGCCGCATGCTGATGATCCTGCATTGGATCATAGCCAGCGGAGAAGCAGCGTGGCTTCCACGGAGGTCCGAGATGATGATCAAGCATTGTTGTATGATGCACCGGCACCTCGCTACCCCGTGGATGATGTCAAAGAAATGACACAATGTGAGCTACATCAACCAAAGAACAACATGTCCTTCAAGGTGGCGATCGTCAATGCTTTACCTTGTCTATCTGGAGCACTCCACCATTCACTTCAGATTCCACCTGGCTTTTCTCGTGTATCGGTGGATGATCTAGTGGAGGATTTTGAGGACCTAGATATTGATATCTCTACACCTGAAGGCCTTAGGAAACTGGGAGATGTCAAGCTCCACATGATTCTTTGGAAGAAGAAGCACATCAAGTTTCTAGGCTCGGTGCCAAGGCCACCAAATCGGAGGAATCCAAGTCCACCCCACCTCAATGATCGTTAACCTCCAAGTCCACCCCACCCCGATGTCGATCGCCGCAGCGCCAGTACATCGATATCAACTTGATCTCCACCTCCACCTCCGCCTCCGTGCAATACTACAACGTTGAAAAAAATGGAAGGTCGCCACTCCCCCGCGCCCTACTCAGAAGAAAGGTAAAATGGCAAAGATAGTCGATATCCCGTCGGCTCTTCCCAAGAGACCTTATGACAAGACTGATGAGGAAAACACAGCGGATGTGGAGCTCAAGTTAAGGCTTTTTTGCACCCAAAAATCCCGAGCCAAAGCCGGTATTTGATGAAAAAAAGTGGTCTAAGTCTTTTCTTGAGCAACCATCTCAAATATCGATGAATTTGGAATCAGACTATGACCATGGAATTATTAAGCAAGCAAAGAGGAAAAGAATAACAAGTGCAAAAAGCGGGAAACAAGTTTCCCAGCTCGGACAACAGAAGATTCTATTGGTCGCCCCGCTCATAGTGATTTCACATACCGACAAGGCCTTCAGAGCCGAAATATATAAGCCCATGCAAATAATGGACCCTAGAGCCAAGGCTTTTGCTGGACTAATTAGCATTATTGTAGCGAAGGCCAAAGAACTTGCTACCGACGCGGGTATGTCTCTTGGTCAATATTTAGGCTATGAAGATTTTCCAATGGGTGAGATAGCACAAAGATATGTCAAAGGGGAGCCTCTAGTCAGTCATGAGGAGCTCGCACGTCTATCAACACATATGTGAAATCTGCATGATTGGTATACTGTGCAAACAAAAAAATACAGCATAAAGAATACTTGATACAAATTCAAATGACCGAACTGTTTAGTTATACAATCAGCACGCTCTCAACAAACCTATCATCGGTTGCTTTTGTCTGTAAGTGATTTATTTCTGTAATTAAGTCTCTAGCTCAGCTCGCTCATTGCACGTAACATATTATCCTGACTATATATCCTTTTGTACGGTATTATATTCTGCAGAATAAAGATGACTAAATGCAAAAGAACTAGAAGGTATGATATTGGGTTCATTGACCCATATATCGTTAATGGATATATGTTACACAATCACCCCAAAGATGTGGAGGAAACCAGTGCATGTTATAATGGAGCATCATTTTGTTAAGGAGATATTATTTTCTTACAACTTCAAGTGAGTGTTTATGTCTTGTACACATTATTTTTTAAGTGTAATTGAAGAGTTATACATGTCTGCTTATGAAAACACGTCCATAGGTTCCACTGGATCCTGCTAAATATTCAAGTTGACAAGTCCCTAGTTGAAGTCCACGACTCATTAAGTTGGGACCAAGAAAAGTGGAACGACATGAAAGCAATGCTTCAGAAATAATTTTAATCATTATCGCATTATATCGTTCTTTCGTTCATTTTATGATATCAAGTAACTAATAACTTCTTTGTTCATTTTGTTTGCCGAGGAGGTGTTGGACACGGTTTAAACAGAAAATAGCGCCTTCATTCAAAGATGAGCTAACTTATAAAATGGTGAATAGTTTACAGAAGCCACCAGGGACTCATTTATGTGGATTCTACGTTTGCAAGTATATTCGCGAGTTGACCAGTGAGCGGAAAGTTGATTCATATTATATTCACTATTTGCGGGAGAATATCGAGCCAGAACAACACGTACGAGCAATTCAAGAGGAATTGCCGGAATTTATGATGAAGGAGGTCCTTGATGAAAGGGGGGAACATTACGTGGAGGACGATGAACTCAATATGAATTAGTGATCTCCATGTAATTGATATGATATATAATCAATGACCATGTAATTTCAAAACATTTCCTTCCTTTTGATATGATCGAATATTGCATATATATGTATGCTTGCAAGGGATCAAATATTAATTATATATATGCATCGACATATACTATGTATGTAGTAGCGTAGGATAAGCGTATGAAAACATGTTTGAAATTATAATAAAACATAAATTGAAAAAGGAACAAAATAGAAAAAACAAAATGAAAACACAAAATCGTGCCACAGGAGAGAAACAGTCGAATCTCTACCGCGGCAAGAGTTTAGTCCTAGGTGGTGTTACGACCCGGGACTAGAGGTCCCCTGCCCCCGCTGCGCTGAAGCTGCCACGTGGTGGACTCTAGTCGTGGACAGTAGCAAACCGGGACTACAGATAGGGGCCTCTAGTTCCGATTTGGCAGTTCCAAGTCTGAAATCGGGACTATAGCCCGTTACGGCCCGGGACTAGAGACCCGTTTTCCACGGTGTATCTAGTCAAGTTTCGTATCTAGACAAATTTAATATGTAAACTAATATGGGTCGGAGTAATTAAGCAGTGCAATTCCTATAGGAAAGAAACATTAGATCAGACATCATGAAAATTCTAATTTGCTACATCAAACAAAATTCCTCTTCTCATATAATTCAAGTTGGCATAAAATCTCAATTTCATGTTTTTCATATCTCTATTCTTTTCCTATCCTATTATGAATGAAACAAGCCCTCGCTCGTTCAGACTGCTACTAGCTTGCTAGTAGTTTTGCATCAGCTGTAGCAGCTAGCGGCGTGTACGTACTCGCCCAAGCCGCTGCTGGCTCACTGCAAGACGTATCTACCGATGGCACAGACCCCAACACAGAGAAAAGAAAAAGCTCTGGACCACGCTCGCATACGTATACATGCAATGCACAGGCAAAGCCAGCCAGCCAGGATTGCACACCGAGACTTGGGTTCCTCTCCCTCTCCCTCTCCCCTCCCTGCCGCATTCACCCCCTTCATTCCGCCACCTACGCTACGCTACAACAGCACCAGTTCGCGCTATATATAAACGTCAAAAAGGGGGGCTCGTCTCTTTCTCCTAGCTAGTTAGTCCGAGCACCAATCTAGATAGCCAGCCCAGCCTCCTCCCCGTTGCTTGCAAGGCACAGAGACTCCCGCTCCGTCTGGGGAAAAAGATCACCAGCCCTTTTGGTGCCCTCTTTGGTTTCCTTTTCTCCTCGTGAGACTTTTCGGTGCGTGTGTGTGGGCTGGTGGGGAACTGGAGATGGACATGAACAGTAGCTGGCTCGGCTTCTCCTTGTCCTCTTCTTCTTCGGCCGCCGCCGCCGCCAGGGGATACGGCGATGACGGCGGCGGTGATGGTGGCTCCAGCTCGTCTCATGCCGATCCGGCGGCGGCGGCGGCGGCGGCGGCGGCTTCGCCTCCCGTGGGCGTGCCGTTGCACTCTGGCGGCTCCGTGCAGTACGATGGACAAGGTAACTACCCACACACACATGTGCCCCTGTCCCTGTGCATGCATGCAGCTGCTGTTCAGCGATCCCTTGTTTGATTTGCTTCCTTCCAGTGATTGCTCTTCTGTCAAGACTTGGAAGAAATTAAACCACACCGTGTTCGTTTAGTCTGGATCGATCTCCTTTCCTGCTGCTACTAAGAAAAGCTCTAAAGCAATAAACTCTGTATACGTAGATTGGAGACACCATGCGGAAGCCAAAGGCCCCAAGCTGGAGGACTTCCTGAGCGGCGGCGGCGGCGGCGGCTACACCAACGACGACAGGACCGGCGGCGGCATCTACGACGACGGCAACCACACCAACCAGCTCAAGTACCACCAAGACGTGCACGCCTTCCCCGCAGACTCCTACTACCGCGGCCACGGCGGGGGCCTCATTGGGCTGGACATCAACAACGCACCGCCCTGCGCCGGCCTCCCGGACAGCCACCACTTCATGGCCCCACACCACGGCCAGTACTCGCTGTCGCTCCACCAAGGCACGGGCGCGATGCAGGCGGCGCCAATGTACAGCAACGCCGCCGCGTCGGGCTTCGACGGCTCCATGTCCATCTCGGGCATCAAGTCCTGGCTCCGCCAGTCCATGTACATGCCGCCGGAGCGCTCGTCCTCGGCCGTACCGCCCTCCGTGCCCGTGCCCGCGCGGCACGAGCCGACGCTTCCGGCGCCGTCGTCGGTCCCCGTTCCTCGCAAGCTCGCGCAGACGTTCGGGCAGAGGACGTCGCAGTTCCGTGGCGTCACCAGGTCAGTAATCTTGGATGTCCTGGCAAAAAAAAAAAAAAGTAATCCTGGATGCCGGATCAAGCTCTGCATCGTACTAGATCATGGATCGTGTGTTGCATTGCACTTGCAGGCACAGGTGGACGGGGAGGTACGAGGCTCACCTGTGGGACAACACTTGCCGGAAGGAAGGCCAGACCAGGAAAGGCAGGCAAGGTACATGACATGAACATGAGCTAGCTAGCTATGCTATGAAAAATCATTCGACATTTCAAACATTTGTTAACTTGCATGAACTTGGCAAATACTGACATCAACTTCAACTTCTTGTTCAACCGGATGAATCTACCGGATGCAACAACGACGAGCAGTTTACCTAGGTAAGCTCCTTAACTAACTAACTGGTCCAGCTAGCTAGCGCAAGTGTACATGTCCTTACTACTACTACTAGTCAGTGACATGCTGCTGATCACGACGTACGTGGCATGGTTAATTCTTGTTCTGAAGGTGGGTACGACAAGGAGGAGAAGGCTGCGAAGGCTTATGATCTGGCAGCGCTCAAGTACTGGGGTCCAACCACGCACATCAATTTCCCGGTACGTCTCAGACGCCATTGCTTGCAGGCATTCAAGCTTTTGCTACTGCACTCCTGTTGAGCCCAAGGGATGTGTGGCAGAGTTATATGTAGGGGCCTGGTTCAACTTGCGGACGATTAATAAACCCCAGCGCCAGCGGATGTGTTGAATGTTTTCACTACTGATCCACCACTGGGCTTTTGTGGCATGTATGCAGTTGAGCACCTACGAGAGGGAGCTGGAGGAGATGAAGCACATGACGAGACAGGAGTTCATTGCGCACTTAAGAAGGTGCAGTTGCACTAGTTAGTCTGTAGTACTAACTTCCTTCATTCCTTCCTGCATTTTTTTCTCTCATTATTACTGTCATTACTGGTACAGTGGCAGCATACAGTTAACATCCGTGAAATTCCTTCATAAACATGCAAAGCATATAGTAGTAGTATTATGATCTATGGAAGATATAAACCATGGAAAACATTACTACTGGAAACATATTTCTGCTGCATAGTCTGTCTGCACCCTTGCCCATACATATGCATCCAAAACTGTCAAAACATCTGGCGCGCAATGCTTACAACTTCCGAGTTAAATTTTGTTGCTTGCAGGAACAGCAGTGGGTTCTCGAGGGGAGCATCCATGTACAGAGGAGTGACCAGGTGCCTATCCTGCTCCCCCATTTTTAACCCCCCCACCTGCCGCCTTTTTCACCGCCCCAAAAACAAGACTTGCTCTGTCTCTCTGTGGTCGATCTCACAGACACACACAAACACACGCATCGACTTGCCAGCAGCCAGGCTGTGTGATCTTTCTTGTTGAGCTTGCTTTGCTTTCCCCATGCATGCAGGCATCACCAGCACGGCAGATGGCAGGCCAGGATTGGCAGGGTGGCAGGGAACAAGGACCTCTACCTGGGCACCTTCAGTAAGTTTTTTGTTTTTTGTTTTCTTACTGTTGGACACATATCCACCCACATGCTTCCCCAGGACCTCTAAAAACAACCATAAATTCCTTTTTGCCATTGTGGTTTACATGACAGAACATATAGTAGTGTTCATACTGGAGTACATCTTTGTCTCTTGTTTAGCCGTTCAAGCTCTAGATGCCGACTTTTGAGTTTGTGTTCGCCGTTCACTTTTATTTATAGGTACGCAGGAGGAGGCGGCGGAGGCGTACGACATCGCGGCGATCAAGTTCCGCGGGCTGAGCGCCGTCACCAACTTCGACATCAGCAAGTACGACGTGAAGCGCATCTGCGCCAGCTCGCACCTCATCGGCGGGGACCTCGCCTGCAGGCGCTCGTCACCGCCCCAGGCGCCACCGGCGCTCGCCCCCATCGCCGCCGTCGAGCGCTCCTCCGACGTTGCGTCCGACAACAGCTCCGACGCCTCCGACGGCCACCGCGGCGCGCACCTGCTGCATGGACTCCAGTACGCGCAGGCCATGAAGTACGAGGCCGGGGAGAGCAGCCACGGCGGCGCCAGCTGGATGCCGGCGGCCACGGCGAGGCCCGTCGCCGGCGTCCCGGCGGGCGTGCACCCGCTCCCGGTGTTCACGCTCTGGAATGACTGATTGACTATGTAGGTGTAGGTAGGGCCGTACGCTCGCATGGTACTGCCAAAGTTTGCGACGGCGGCCTGCGGCGAGGGGTTCTGAACATGATCAAACCCATACGCGCGCGCGCGCGCGAGGGCGTGGCGTCTGTCATGCGTGTCGTTGCATGGTTGGCATCTTCTTCGGGAGGTGCCGACAATTTTGCCGCAATGTGAGACTGTTATTTCGACATGCATGTCTGTCACGATGGAGTAGGAAACCATTTTATTGCTACGACTAGTTAATCTTAGCATCCCCAGCTAGTCAGAGATCAGATGGGGTGGATCGATGCGCATGCTCTACTATGTTTGTCGCCAATGCCAGCCTGCTCCAAACTACTCCTGTCTTCTACTGTACTTGAGATTTTTCTCTTCCTTCTGGTATCAAAGGATTTTCGAAATCAATACTTAAAGTGTCGACAAAATTTTGCCAAGTAAATAGGCGTCGGCAGAATGAACAAAAATAGTTGATAGACAACCGTCCTTCCCACACAAGGCTATCCACAACATACTCTTTGACATTGAAGATTTCCATCGTGACGGTCCTCAGCATCTCTTCATCTCAGTTCCTCGCCAAAGAGCCTCACACGTTGGTTTTTGCAGATCGCTCCAATATTCGACCCAATAACAAATATGACACTCCTTACAATTCATAAAAAGTTATACTAAATTAGTGACACTTATTATGGTCTGAAGGAGTATGTAATATCAGCAAATTCGCTAAGCATCACATGATAAAAGCAAACCTTATTTATGATTATTCATAGGGTCCAAAAAACAACAGCTCTCTCCTAGCCCTGTCTTAATGATCCAAATTCCCAGTTTCTTAATAGAAGTAGAATGTGTTGGAGAATCAAAAGCACACTGGACACACTCCCACACATATATGGCAAAAGGGCGGCTGAAAAAACAGATGATTTATGCTCTCATCAACAACACAAAACATACATCCACAACTCTCTCCAGGCCACTCGTTTTCAAAAGCTATCTTTCATCAAAATTCTTCCCCACATCACTAGGCATAAGAACATTTTGATCTTAACTGCGTAATTTGCGATACCAAGATGCCTAGAAGATTTATTAGTGCCTAATCTACTAGGCATTATACAATTTTCTAATAGTAAGATCTCTTTGTCCTAGTTTCCATGTCGCCCTATCATCTCGCTGATACAACTCCACATTATGGATAACATATAGCAATCCATTCCAACTATAATTTTCTAACATGACACCGTCACCTCTACACACACGCAAGCATGCAAAATAAATGTATGTACTTAATATTTTTTTGGTAAAGGTCAACTAAAGTTTGGGAAAATTACTAAGACCATGCACACCACTTTGTGTTGTAGTGCGCTAGCCCGTTGATATACAACTTATGGAATAGTGTTTCACAAATAGTGCACCACTAGAGTAGCACAATAAAAGCATTACATGTCCTAGCTTACATACTTATTATTACAAGCCAAAAATGAACAAAGGTTTCCACTTCTTTCTCACACCATTGAGGAAACTCGGGTAATAACTTATACACCAAAACTAATACTTGTACTATAATAATTATAATAATTAGAACCATACTAGCTTAGAACCTTAATTATGCAATACTATGGTTGCTCGACTTAGTACGATATCTTATTCTACTCCACAGCTCGGTTTATGCTATCTCGCCTTCAATTCCATATGCGATGAAGTAGTCAATGCCTTAGACTCCGTGAGACATATCTTGTTCTTCATTATGCGCGTCCTCCTCGATGTGCTCAAAGCATAAGCAAAGGTTTGGAAATAATAGGGATCGGTACAAAGTCCTAAAAAGGTTCAAGTAATAGCCATGTGTTTAGATCCTCAGGCTACATCTACGACCTAGCTATGATGTTTTTATATTATTTTTTGTTCAAATCTAATGTTTTATTAAAACAGTTAGGGTTCGTTTGATTTAAAGGATTTGTAAAACATAGGAATAGGTAAATGCAGGAATAGAATGGCATGACACTTGGAATCCTATAGGAATGAAAAATGCAGGAATCGGTAAGATAAGCTATTTAATACCGTAGGAAAAACGAGGGAAATTTTATATGGTTTAGGTGCATGTAGTTGTCATAGATACATAGGAATTTTTTCAAGAGCTCTCACCTCTTGTTAGAAATCCTATAGGATTATAGTGTAGGAAAGCAAGACATGGGCATTTTGTAGGATTTATTCCTTTAAAACAAACACACCCTAATAGAAAAATTCTTATGGATTGGAATCCTACAGAATTCCTTTGATAACCCTCCAAATCAAACAATCCCTTATGTCAATCAGGCTTCATGGGTTGTTACAACCGTCAATGTTTCATTTCCCGCAACAACCACACTTTGTGCCCAAAATTAGGAGTGATTCCCAGAATTCTTTATACTTTAGAGAGGTAATGTCACTTTAGTGAGAAATGTCCCTTAGCCTTTTTGTTGGGTTTGTAAACCTTCACACTTCCATGAGAATGTGGCTAGGTCTATAGTATCTGAGCTATGTACTACCCTTCTCCACGAGACCGCATATCCACCTAATTCATAATGTGGTTTTACCTTGTTTACTGACTTTCATCTCCTTACCCCTCCTAAGACACACGTCGTTGACTTTGCAATAGTTGGTATTAACACATACTCCCATGCGGCTAGGATATCAACCTGTAGCGAGTGTAGCCGTCTAAGGATATGCGTTAGGAAAAAGGTATGACTCAATCGCCTTCCAATTCTAGGTCGTGCAGCTTATCTACGTGATGTGGAGAATACATGTTGATATTTGTTACTATTATTCATAGATTCAGTCTAGCCACAATAAAACCTTCATGGAGTTGAACAGGGAGGGAAGCCAATGTTGGGTACGCAGGGGCTGGGATAGGAAGAGCGAGAAGGCGTAGGGACATGGGCACGCGTAATGGGGTGAGCGGCTGGGCGGGTGGCCGAGGCTGGGCACGCACGGTGCTAGCGATGGGCGGTAGAGAGACGAGATGGGGATACTGGTAAAATTTCTTGTCAAATTTTAACTTATAGTTCTTGCATTTAAATTGTTTTCAAATGTTATCCATGTCGGTATAAAATTATTGTCCACCTATTAAAGCTACGTCTATCCACATATGTGTCATAGGTGTTCAATTAGATCAACTTGACGTTGACAATGAACTTTTTTGTTTCGAATATCACCGATACCTTCAAGAAACTAAATCATTGTAGCTCCCTGATGACTTCAATTGCACAACTCATTTGTTGCTAGTTTCGAAATAAGATTATCGAACCACGGGGAGCTATTGGTAAAAGTCTTAATACCCCTTATGCAACGATCCAACATACCACTGCATGGTGTAGTATGCAAGTTATTGACATAACACTAATAGAACACTGTTCCACCAGTATTACATCCTTCATAGTGGTACAACAAAAATATCGCAGGTCCAAGCCATGATTATAAATTATAACTCAAAATCTTATAAAAGATCTAGAGAACATCTTAAGTAAAAAGAGAAAGAAATATTCTTACAAACGAAGAACAAGAATAATTACTCAAGAACTAAACTACAAATAAGACTACTTCTAATACTATCTGGCTTGCGATTGCTACAACAACAATACTCTATAGAAATATGTTCTATGAGCTAGAGATATACTCCTATCTAATCTGAAACTTTGTCTTCACACCAGCTGATGCAAATGTTGACTCCATTGACTTTACTGAATAACGTCGGCTTCTTGTAGTAATCCTTTTGAGTATCGATTGGTGTTGATGACACCTTCGACGTCTTAGAATCGATCAAGGGTTAAGAAGATAAAGTTGAGTACACGCATACTCGGCAAGTTCATTAAAGAGGACTGTTTGTTTCATTAGAACAGTGCTTGGAAATTGTCTTTGGTTTCAAGAGGGGGTGTATGAGAGTGGTTATGTGTGAACAAGGTAGTACTGAATTGATGCAAGTAAACAGATAGAGCGGTCACGATGTAAAGTAATTGTAACCGCAATAGGGCTAAAGCGTTCTCACTGAGTGTTGAATCCACCACTAGCAATTGAACTAATCATGATTAGGATAATATATCTATGTCTTTAGTTATGCATATGTATGGTATAAGCTCCAAGTTAGATGATCAAATATCAGTAATCTTTGATTTCATATCTCATAACCACAGTTGTGAATTGTGATCGTAGGCCAGCCACCCCGACACCCAACAATTAAGGGTTAACCCCATGGTCATGGACTAGGATTTGTGAGTCCTGTCTTATCCATCTTGAATACACGAATAATGATCAGATACAATATGTCACTTAGCACTTTCACACCATCACATACCCAATAGTATTTTCCTCCCTTGTCCCGTAGGAAAATACTATGTGGTCGACATTCACATAACATCAAGAAAGCTAACTAATACATATACATGAACAAAGCTATAGATCATCTTCATTCGATTCATAATGTTGCTAGGGTTTCTCCATCTCCCCAAGAGAAAGATAAACTACACACATGGAGGCAATAAACACCATCATATGAATATGCATGGAGTACAAATAGATGGATGAATAGTCGTGTAAATCCACAACAATAGTTTAGAGAATACAACAAGATGATCGTAACAGATATGAGGGATCGGTGATGATGATGGAGTGGCAATTGTTGATGATGGAGATGATGAAGGTGATTCCTAGGCCTCCAAGGATCTTCGTAGCGGTAAGGATCAAAGCCCTTATGTAAATTCCTCTTCTAGATTCCTTCTAGAGGTGAGGTTTCTACGAACCGTAATGTCTATGAATATCAGATCTCAGATCCGTCTGTACGAGGTGGAACTAGTTGACCATATGGTTGGGATGACACATGGTACATGCGCGGTACGTGCGGGCTATGCCTATACCGTACCGATGCTCATAAAATCCTCTTGTTGGCCCTTGTGAGGTGGCTATTCATACAAGCATAGTTTTAAAAACCAAACTGATCGGTGAACCGGTGAGCCGATTGGTTGAATGGTTTGCTAGTCGGACCACCGGTTCATTTGGTTCAATAGCGACAAAAAACCATTCTTTTTCATCAAAATGTAAGCAAATTTTAGAACAAAATGAACATAAAAGCTATATATATAATGTATATTTTAATATGTAATCACAAAACATGGCTATGTCCATGTGGCATTTGGCTTTACGTGTTGCTATTTATGCTAGCATAAGGTTCACGAGTTCGTTTCCTTTAGTAACCATTTTTTCCAGTTTTTTGCTGTTTGGACAGGTGCCTCTTAAAAAACCAGTGAGTCCATCAGTTCAGGCTTTTCTGGTTAAACCACTGAACCGGTCCGCTTTTAAAAAC
This sequence comes from Avena atlantica, assembly GCA_910589765.1. NCBI lineage: Eukaryota > Viridiplantae > Streptophyta > Magnoliopsida > Poales > Poaceae > Avena > Avena atlantica. The sequence goes on along the minus strand of OU342737.1, from coordinate 37,039,506 downwards.
AATGCATACAAGGGTGTGAGTCAATGTTTCGAAGGTTTTTAGTGCTTCCAAATGTTAGGTTTATGCCAAAAAAAATGAGTTCTTCAATTGGTGTCATGACTACCTTTAAAAAGTGCGCGCGAGCAATGTATAATACCAAAATCCTACCACTACTAATGCAAAAACATAAAGTAAGATGATACAAGCTGCCATAACTTCTCCAAAAGTGTCTCTAAATCACAATACCTTACTAGTCCAAGTACAATCGAAAAACGACCTTATAGAACTCTAAAGGGTCGTTCAATATCCTTCCAACATGCTTCATGTCCTTCATCCATATTTGCAAACACAGGAGAACGGTGAAGAACATTTATATCATTATGAGATCCTGGTAAACCAAAGAAAGAGTGCCAAACCAAAGATTTTATGAAGCAACTGATACGTCGTAAACGTATCTATAATTTTTTATGTTCCATGCTTATTTAATATCCACTTTGCTTTGCTTTGTCTACACTTTGAGGTGTTTTTATATGTTTTCTGGTATTAACCTATTAACAAGATGCCATAGTGTTAGTTGTCTGTTTTCTTCTGTTTTTGGTTCCAGAAAAGCTAGTAAGGAAATATTCTCGGAATTGGACGGGACAAAAGCCAAAGTCAATATTTCACCGAGGAGAACATGGAGTCCAGAAGAGAGACGGAGGGGAGCCACAGGGCGGCTGCACCCCCACATGCGCGGGCCCACCCTAGGTCGCGCTTGGGCAGGGTGTGGGCCCCCTGGCCGCTCTCCTGTCTCGCCTCTTCGCCTATAAGAAGGCCTCGATGCCTAAACCCTAAGCACCCAATCAATATTCCATGAAACTGTCTGTAGCTGCCGCCACCATCGTCCCTAGATCGAGGGGATCTGAAGCTCTTCCCGACACCCTGCCGGAGGGGAGATCATCCCGGAGGCCTTCTTCTTCATCAGGCCAGCCTCCGGTATGAAGCGTGAGTAGTTCCCCCTTGGACTACGGGTCCATGTAGTAGCTAGATGGTTGTATTTCCTCCTTTGTGCTTTCATGTCTAGATCTTGAGAGCTCCGTTCATGATCAAGATCTCATCTATTTGTAATCATGCATGATGTGTTTGCGGGGATCCGATGGATATTGAGATTACTATGTCAGGTTGATTAATGGTTTTGTCTTATTGATTCTATCATGTCTGTGTTGTTTGTGAACATTGCATGCTCTCCGTTGTTAGTAGCTATCTTGGCCAAGTAGTTGCTAGTGACTCCAAGAGGGGGTATTTATGCTCGATAGTGGGTTCATGCCTCTATTAAATCTAAGGGAAGTGACAGAAATATCTAAGGTTGTAGATGTGTTGTTGCTACTAGAGAGAAAACAACGGTCTCTTGTTCATGGAACAAGTGGATTGTTTACCTTACACACTTTGTTTAAAGCAGTTGTCTGTTGCTTGCAACTTAATACTGGAGGGGGTTCGGATGATAACCCAAAGGCGGACTTCTAGTCATAGATGTAGTTGGATGGCGGTCAATGTATCTTGTTGTATTGCCCAATCAAATCTCATAGGATCTTGATGTCTAGTATTGCATTGTTATGCCTTGCTCAGTCTTGTCAATTGCCCTATTGTAATTAGTTTACCCAGCATGACATGTTTGTTTATCTAAGGAGAACACCTTTAGTCAACTATGGACCCTGGTCCAATCTTTACCATTGATACATCTTCCTCTGTTACTGTTTACTTGCTGCAAACCATTATCACCTTTCACACCATACAGTTAATCCTTTATTACAGCAACCGGTGAGATTGACAACCTCACTGTTCATTGGGACAAAGTCTTGAGTTTATGTTGTGCAGGTTTCCAAGTTGCTTGCAACACCTTTGAGACGTTTCCTTCTTCCTACTGGTTCGATAACCTTGGTTTCTTACTGAGGGAAAACTTGCTGCTGTGCTGCTTCATACCTTGATCTTGGGGTTTCCCGACGAAGCGCTCCATATCAACGAAGCGCCATCATCAAGCTTTTTCTGGCGCCGTTGCCGGGGAGGCTAAGGACGTCTTCACAAGGGGAGTCCTTCTCAACCTTTCTCTTTACTTTGTTTTTGGTTAGCTTAGTTTCTTTTGCTTGGTTTTGTTTGCCTATTTTTATCAAAAACTCAAAAAAATAGTTTAGTTTGCTTTGCTTTCTCTTATAAAAAATACAGAAAAATTAGTTCCTACTCTAGTTGCTGCTGCTATTGGCTTGCTCCGCTTTTGCCAAAATGAACTCTGCTGAGAACACCAAGTTGTGTGACTTCACTAGCACAAACAACAACGACTTCCTAAGCACTCCTATTGCTCCACCTGCTCCTGATGCTACCTTTTGTGGAATTAAGCCTGCTTTGTTGAATCTTGTGATGAGAGAGCAATTTTATGGTACTAGTTCTGATGATGCTGCTGCCCATTTCAATAACTTTGTTGAACTTTATGAGATGCAGAAGTATAAGTATGTAGATGGAAATATTATTAAGCTCAAGTTGTTTCCTTTCTCCTTGAGAGGAAAAGCTAAAGAATGGTTGCTATCTTTGCCTAGAAATAGTATTGATTCTTGGATTAAGTGCAAATATGCTTTTATTGGAAAGTACTACCCTCCTGCTAAGATTACATCTATGAGAAGTGATATTATGAAATTTAAACAACTTTATAATGAACATGTTTCTCAATCTTGGGAAAGAATGAAATCTTTGGTTAAAAATTGTCCCACTATGGACTTACTACTTGGATGATTATCCAGACTTTTTATGCAGGGTTGAACTTCTCTTCAAGAAACCTGTTGGATTCAGCTGCTGGAGGTACCTTTATAACCATCACCTTGGGTGCTGCAACAAAACTCCTTGATAATATGATGCTTAATTATTCTGAATGGCACACTGAGAGAGCTCCACATGGTAAGAAGGTAAATGCTATTGAAGAAACCTCCTCTTTAAGTGATAAGATTGATGTTATTATGGCTATGCTAGTTAATGGGAAAGCTCCTTTAGATCATAATAATGTTCCCTTATCCTCTTTGGTTGCTCAAGAAGAGCAAGTTGATGTGAACTTCATTAGAAACAACAATATCAATAACAATGCCTATAGGAATTATTTTGGTGGTAACAACAACTATAGGCCTTATCCTCCAAATAATGGCAATACCTATGGAAACTCCTACAACAATGCTAGAAGTGCCCCCTCTGAACTTGAAGTCATGCTCAAAGACTTTATTAGTAAACAAACCACTTTCAACAAGACTGTGGAGGAAAATCTTTTAAATGTTGAGAAAAACATTTCCTCTTTGTCTGAAGCACAGTCCTGTTTGATTAATAAAATGACTGCTAAACATGAAACCTTGAAAAGTACCTTTGCTGCTACTCATGCCATACAAGTTACTATTGATGAAAATGTTAGACTGTTAGCCCAACTTCATGCTAAGTGGGAAAGGGAAGCTGAAATTGCTAGAAACGATAGTGTGTGCACCATCACCACCACCAATATGGATGCCACTAAACCACAAGAAGTCCATATTCCTCCTCCTACAACGCCTAAGCCTAATGAGTCTACTACTAGTGATGCTAAGTTTGATTTTGATCTTGATGGTTGCAATATTTCTAAAGTGATTATGTTCCTGCAAAAGCTTGTTAGAAGTCCTGATACTAGTGATATGCATGTTGCTTTCACCAAACACATTACAAATGCTCTTGTTAAAATTAAGGAAGAGAAGCTGAAACACAAAGCTTCTATTCCTAGGAAAGTAGAAGATAGTTGGGAACCCATTATTAATATGCAAGTGAATGAGTTTGATCTTAAAGCTTCATGTGATCTTGGTTCTAGTGTCTCTATTATGCCTAGAAAGATTTATGAAATGCTTGATTTGCCACTTTTGGAAGATTGTTATTTGGATGTCCCACTTAATGATAATGCTCAGAAGAAACTCATGGAAAGTGTTAATGATGTTCATTATGGTTAACAATGCTTATGTCCCTATTGATTTCTATATTTTGGATGTTGAATACAATGCTTCTTGTCCTATTACTTTGGGAAGACCTTTTCTTAGAACTGTTGGTGCCATCATTGATATGAAAGAAGGCACCATTAAATATAAATTCCCATTCAAGAAAGGTATTTAACACTTCCCTATGAGTAGATAGAAGTTGCTTTTTTCTCCTCCTTTGAAAGCAAGGTTTGATATTAATGCTTCTTCATTTGAAAATACTTGATTTCTTGCTTCTTGTGCCTAACTTAAAGGCGTTAAAGAAAAGTACTTGTTGGGAGATAACCCAAGAGTTTTCTTGAGTCTTAGAAGTTATTACTTCAGTAATGACCTCTCCTTATCCTTCTTCTTCATCATGCCAGCCGCCGGTATAAAGCGTGAGTAGTTCCACCTTGAACTACGGGTCCACGTAGTAACTAGATGGTTGTCTCTCCTCCTTTGTGCTTTCATGTCTAGATCTTGTGAGCTCCGTTCATGATCAAGATCTCATCTATTTATAATCATGCATGTTGTGTTTGCGGGGATCCGATGGATATTGAGATTACTATGTCAGATTGATTAATGGTTTTGTCTTATTGATTCTATTATGTCTGTGTTGTTTGTGATCTTGCATGCTCTCCGTTGTTAGTAGCTATCTTGGCCAAGTAGTTGCTAGTGACTCCAAGAGGGGGTATTTATGCTCGATAGTGGGTTCATGCCTCTATTTAATCTAAGGGAAGCGATAGAAATCTCTAAGGTTGTAGATGTGTTGTTGCTACTAGGGAGAAAACAATGGTCCCTTGTTCATGGAACAAGTGGATTGATTACCTTACAGACTTTGCTTAAAGTAGTTGTCTGTTGCTTGCAACTTAATACTGGAGGGGGTTAGCCATAGATGTAGTTGGATGGCGGTCTATGTATCTTGTTGTATTTCCCAATCGAATCTCATATGATCTTGATGTCTAGTATTGCATTGTTATGCCTTGCTCGGTCCTGTCAATTGCCCTACTGTAATTTGTTTACCCAGCATGCCATGTTTTTTTTATCTAAGGAGAACACCTCTAGTCAACTATGGACCCCGGTCCAATCTTTACCATTGATACATCTTCGACTGTTACTGTTTACTTGTTGCAAACCATTATCACCTTTCACACCATACAGTTAATCCTTTGTTACAGCAACCAGTGAGATTGACAACCTCATTGTTCATTAAGGCAAAGTCTTGAGTTTGTGTTGTGCGGGTTTCGAAGTTGCTTGCAACACCTTTGAGACGTTTCCTTCCTCCTACTGGTTCGATAACCTTGGTTTCTTATTGAGGGAATACTTGATGCTGTGTTGCTTCATATCTTGCTCTTGGGGTTTCCTGACGAAGCGCTCCATATCAACGAAGCGCCATCATCAGCAACCACTTCAAGAATGATTGTGGGTACATGATTATGGCCAACAAAAAATATCCCTGTATGTAGTAGGGAATTTCTTCCACTTTCAAAACATGCAATTGATGCTTTTGATCATACCAAAAAATTCACTTTGCTCTCCAGTTGCGAGTAATCTAGTAGTATGTTCAACATTTAGAGATCTCAGGTTGTGACCACCAAAGACCTCAATCATAGCACACACAAATCTTCAGTTGATGTCCCATAATCTAAGACTCTAAATGCGAAGGTCAACTTTTTATAAGGATGTAAACCAGTAACACATGAGCAATTTCTTCTCGTGAAAAAATAGCCATCAGTTGAGGAATCTTCGCAAAATTACCATGCGAAGCTTCGGGCGCTGACTTGTTTCGTTGTGGAGATATGCAAGAGAGATGGTGAGGACGAAGTAGAAAACGAGGCAGAATGAAAGCCTGTGAGAGATACGAGAGATAGATGGCCGTGTATATATAGATATGAAAACTCGTTGTTGGAAATACAGCGGTTGACAAACTAGCCGTTGGAGAAAAATCTTAGAACATAGAATATGGGAGACATTTTAGGGAAAATGGTAGAGTTAGGCTTTTTTAAGATGTACTAGTAGGAGAGAAATTTTAGGAATTGCTGGACTTTGCAACAACGCATAAAAAAAAATGCATGCATGGCGTGGGGAAACGCTGGGTGCTGCGGAGAGCGGTGGAGACGTGCGTGCGTGGACGGGCTTTGCCGTGTAGGCCGAGCGAGATGAACGCGATGAGATCACAGAGCGCAGCAGACTCTGTCGCAACACAGCGAGAGCCCGCGGTACCCAACGCGGCGGTGACCGGGGAGGACCTCCCGGTCTCTGAACCGCACCGCCCCCTGGCCAGTACTAGCTAGCTCGAGAAGCGCGCGGCCAGAGAGCAGGGACGTACGCGGGAATCGGGCCTTTGCCCTTTGGTGCTTGCGTGCCAAAAGTGGCAGCGTGCAGCACCTCGTCCAACTCACAAAAACACAGCGAAAACCTGAGGCGCTGCGTCCTCCCTGCATGTCCGGTAGCGCCTGCCGGTGCCGGCCCCCGGCCCTGCGTGGTACGAACGACGGCCTTTGCTGCTCGTGAGAGATGCCAAAAAGCAAAGCAGACGTCTCTGTTTTTCTCCTCGCCCTCGGGGACATCCAATCGAGAGGACCCAAAAGCCCGACGCCTTGCTGCAGCTAGCATCCTTTCAGTCGTGTCTACGCTGCAGTGCGGAGCACCCCCAAGAAAATCTCCATGGCAAGATTCTCTCCCTGCCCTCTGATATTCTGAATCCTTTTTTCTTTTTCTTTGAGAGCTCTGATATTCTGAATCTGATACTACGATTGGATCACCAGTTCAGTGAGCCCCATCTTAATTCGTAGTAAAACATTTTACATCAGAGATAGCCATGCCAAAAGACCTTATCAGTATATATATAATTTAGATGCAGCAATAAGGTTATAACAGAAACATGTCAGAATAGTATGTAAATGTTGTTATTCATCTCGGTTCAGTTTTTACAAGAGCAACGAACTAGTACTATAACTGACATTATAACATGGAGTGTAGCACGTTATAACAGCAACTGACATTATAACACATGCTCATCAAGCTCAGTTTTGTGTCGAGATACAGCAACTCATTTAAATCACTGCTGTGTGTAGCACGCAGAAGAAAATGTTTCGTGCAGTCATGGTGTGGGTGCGCCAAGACATGCAGATTCAGAGGAGGAAATCAGATGCCCACGCATAAATGCAGTCGTGCCTCAGACAAATAAAGAGAAACACATGTTGTTTTTTTAGGGAAAGAAACACATGAATTTCGTGTTGATAAAGTGGAGTTTTCCGGCCTCCATGTACTACACATCCTGGAATCAAATGCTAAACAAGCATGTACCACAACTTTTTGGAGTCCATTTGTGGGATTACAATAGTAAAAATAGTTCCTAGAAAAATCACCGAGTGTGAAGTACGACATTACAAAATCTCACACCAATAGGAGTAAGAACAGATACGATGCTGCACATCGGGAAATAACAAATGGTAACAATATACTTGAATCGAAAATTAAGATTTTTTTTAGTACTCTTTGGTTCCTCCCAAAAGTCACAAACATATCCTCTCTTCGAAAGAAACTGAGAAATTTCTCGTGACCTGTCCAACTGCGCATTGTCAGAGTTTTGGATAAAAGGCAGAAGTTTCACATCTGAATTAACAACTCATAAGACAGCAAGAAACATATCAGATTAGTATGCAAATGGTGTTATTCATCCCAGTTCAGTTTTTACATGAGCAACGAACAAGTATAACTGGCATTATAACATACAGAGGCATCAAGCTCGGTTTTGAGTGTTGAGACACAGCAACTCTTTTTTAACCGATGCTTGTGTAACAAACAAACGAAAACGGTTGGCATATATAAAAATATTATTGTGAGCTCGCCCACGTTGAAATGCCCCTGAAGTCTTATGTGTTTCTCCCTCCAGGCAGGTCGAACAGCTCGGGCATATGTGCGTTTGTGAGCTTGGTCCTCTTAGTGATCTCTTTCTGCTTCTTCTTGGCCTTCGGCTTTTTAGGCTGGCCATTGATCTGCGCCGCTGCACGCCGCTTGGTTGTGTCGGTTGCTGGCTTGTGGCCGTTCTTCAGGAGCTCCTTCTCAATGTCTATCATGTCCCGTGGCAGCTCTATTTCCCGGTACAGTTGCTTCAAGTCAGCATCGAGCTTGATCTTCGATTTAGGGTCATTCGGGTAGGCAATGTCTTCCTGGGAGTCCATGCTTGACAGCCACCAAATTTCACCTGATTCCTTGAGAGCCTGTAAACAAAAAAAAAACGACTTTAGCTACACATCAGATTTCTAGGCTGAATATAAAGATTTATATCCACAAATACACACACTGCAATAAATTGGGTGTCCAGAATCCAAAAAGGAACAACAATACTGCCTAGTTCCAGTATATCTTGAACTGGCCTGCAAGTACTTCGCCTCTCTATTTGATACAAAAAAAAACCACCACTACAATGAACCGCCAATGATTTCATCAAAGATCCATTGTTGGGTTTCATTATTAGGAAACGCTCGTATATTCTCCACTGATTCAAGATGATCAAACATGAATACTGTATTTCACCAAATTCCATTATTTACAAGCGGCGAATTAACCAGCAGTTGTAATATCCAATAGCCACAAAGATTGTGCAGAGTTCAACAGTATTTTGATGGCAAACGAACACTACAGTCTAACCCGCAAGCCGCATTTGTTCACAGAAGTTTGAGCCATCATTAATTGTTCCCAGAGAAAATATAGCATACATCTACATAATATGTATACAGAAGCAAGGTTTCAGCCCCAAGATTAAAAATCCCAAACATTGGAACACAAGACCAAAAAAGGTGTCATAGGCTAAATTAAGACAATTGTTTGATCAATATGTCCGCATATTTGTTTGGTATATTCTGCGGCAACACAAGGAAATTAAGCTAGATACTACCTCTGTTCCATAATGTAAGCCTTTTTACTACCTTGCAATCATGAATTACATGTTTGACACGCTCAATATGGAATTGATGGAATTTTTTTGCCCCATTGCAACGCACGGGCAATTTACTAGTAATATGTATACAGAAGCAAGATTTCAGCCCCAAGATTAAAAATCCCAAATCTTGGAACACAAGACCACTTGATTTCTAAGTTTAAACAGATTCAGTTATTCTGCCATCAAACTTGATGCATAACATGCAAAATACTTGAAAACATATCAGGTTTCTCAAAATCTTAAACAAAGAATAACTTCATCACCTGTAAGTCTTCCAATACAGTTGGATACGCATCCTTGACCTCCACAACAGGAAGACCCTCAGGATACTTTCTAATCAAATAAAGCAGCTGATCTTTTCCATTCAAATCATGCTTGGACTGCATAAGTACAAACACCAGGTCAATATGCAACCTAAAACGAGTGAGGTGAAGGACTGTGAGGACTACCAAATTCCAGAGCATATTAAGGGGAAACTTCATTAGTTAAAAGGGATCTCAACCTGAAGATTTTACTTGCCAACAAGATGAAATCATACAATATTCGTTACAGCATAAGCTGTTACAAGATTGGTCTGACAACTTAAAGAGACTATGTGCAAGGCATGATCAAGTGTTGCTGTGTTCCTCGAGTGTTCGGTGAGAGAGAAATGAGAATGCAGTTTGGCCAGGGATTAACAAATTGGTGTCTTTTTCCACGAATATGTTACAGTTTGTTTATCAAGGTATTAATTTGTTGACATGGTTAACAAAATGACAAGATGACAATGCATATACCTTGTATGAGAAACGCCTCCCATCAAATTGTACTTTGAGATTGTTTCTCAGGCTGTCAAAGACGGCCTTGTTACTATTAATTGCAACATATGTTGCCTCGTTTATTTGCTCTGCTGTATAAGCTTGTCTTGTCTGCAAGTTCAGAAAACAGAATTATTTCAGAGAGAGCATACTATAACATGAATTCCAGAACAAAAGTTGGAAAAGAACATTTTCTGTTCTTTCCATACCAAGAAGGCTGTCATTTATGCCAATAAGATGAAATATTGCTAGACTAAAATGTGCAAAGTTAGGTGCAAAACCCTTTTCATTCCAGCGAAATATTGTTATTTTTGCCTTAGGACCACTAGCGTCTGATAACTGCGCCAGAGTGGCAGTATATCGTTAACTCTATCAGAGTGCCAGTATATTATCTTCTATTTGACACAAAAAAAGGGGAACAGTAACATCATAGTACATTACTGCTCAGATCGTTTCAGCGTTATCCAAGGAAATAATTAGCACTGTGTTTTTTCTCAAAACAAAAGGCATCATACATAACAGTCAAATGTAACCAAAGAATGACCCCATGTCAAATAATTAACTGCTTGCTTTGCACAATGAGTTACACGAACTATTTTACAAGGCTAAAGCAAGAAAAGGAAAAACCATGGAAGACTAAGCAACCTAATCTCATCAAATTGAGCAAATTACCTTGTAAAGAAGTTCAATTACTAATTTGATCTGTGCTCCAACAGGGGACTTCCTAATTGAGTTGATGTGCTGAAGCCTTTCTGTATCGTTTGAGAATTTAATAGCCGGCGTCGGTTTTGCTGGAGCCGACGGAGCATTTACTGGTCTAGACCTCGAAGAAATTTGCAACTTTGAAGTTGAAGCCTGGGTTGCAGCAATGCTGGATAGAGTTGTCTGGCACCTCTCCTGCTGCTGCTTAAATTTGCTGAGGCGCTCATTCAGAGCCATCTGGGCAAAAGATTGACAAGGCATGACGATTAATCATATGCATGCAGCAGGATATACAATTACAGAGCGTCTGTATGATCTGAGCGAACTAAAAAGAATAATGAATTTAACAATTTAAGAAGGAATGAACAAATACAAATGCAACACGGACAAGCATGTTGGGCCTGCCAGAGTCTTGCCACATTCATTTCATACTTGAAAAGTTATGTTCATAAATTCATTATTAGGATGGTACAAGTATCGAGTTGGTCCTAAGAACTATCATCATAAGTTAGCCTAACACACTGAGATTGCTACTCTTATGTGCTACATCATCAAAGATAACCGAGCATATCGCATCCATGTATCAGAAAACGCAACTCCACGGTTTGCGACATTCAGCAAAGCAACCTAGCCACCAAAGGGTTTGATCCTACTAAATCGCGTCCAAAATTTCCGGTTCCGATCATGATTTTTCGGACTACGAGACCAAATCAGACCCAGCAAACCAATCAGCTCGGGTCAAATCGAGAAATGGAGAACTAATGGAGGGGATCTCGGAGTAGGGAACCCATACTGGATCCGCGACGGCAGGCCCGATCCGGCAGACTCGCTCGACGCGCGCTTCGGTGGCGGGATTCCGGCGACGGGGCTACCTCCCGGCGGCCGGTGGTTCGATGGGGACCTAGGTTTCCGCCGGGGAAGGAGAGAGAGAGAGAGAGAGGAACGCTGCTGTCTGGCTTCTCTTCTATCCTCTGCTCGGTGTATATTATCAGGGTTACTATTATTTGAGGAAAAGGAGAGTTGGAGTGGGTTGATGGGTGGGTCGCTTTATGGGCCTGACTGGGCTGGTTAGATGAGATCCTGGGCCTTTGTATCTTCTCAATTTTTTGTCTTTCTGAATGGGCTGGTAAGGTGTCTTCTCGAATTTGCTTGCAGCTGCTTTTTGTTGCAGCCGCGCGCTGCCCATGGCACTCGAGCTGAGCTATGGGTCTCGAACGAAAATCATCCGGTCCTCGTGAGTCGTGAGTCAAAACTCAAAAGCAAGAGAAAAAAGAGTACTAGCGAAAGCTGTATGAAACCCAACCGTGGGCACGCATTTTGACGCGGATAGATGATGACGCTCTGCTCTGGGTTTTTCTTGGATCTGCTGCAAGCTTCCTCGATCGGTAACTTTTTTTTTTTTCTTGGATCCCGTATGGTGTCCGCACTTTGGCCACATGACACTCGTAGCAGCAGGGGCATTGCAACCAAGGTTTGCGAACAGAACATGCCGCGATCATTGGCGATGATCTGCAGGTCCCTGATGATCTGTAAAGATGAGCATGTTTCGTCTAGACAAGAAGATTTCCAAGGCCGAGTTCATACTGGCATCCTCTTAGTCGCAGCTTGTCAAGCTCAGGTATTCTGGGTCGAGTGCAGCGAAGGGCGTTCTGAAATCTGAATGTCGTCAAGGCGCATGGACAGGGCTGCACTAAAAAAAAGTAAAAAGGGACAGGAAACAAATTAAAAGGCGGCGAAACCAAAAGAGACTGAAAGGAGATCACGAGGTGACGGCGCCATGGCCGGCCGGCGGTGTGCGCTGTGCGTGCAAGGGCGGGAGCGGGACGCATCACGCATGCATGCCTTCCCCTCGCGCTTCTTTTGAGTCTCCTCGCCCGCTTTGCCGGCCTCGGCGTCTCCCCTCATGATGCGCCGCGCATGTCCATCTGTTCCTCGTCTCGGGATCACCACCGCGCATTCGCATCGATCGATCGCGGTAGCCGTCCATCCGTTGCCGCCATGATTTCGCTGAACCTCTCGATCTGTTCCCACGTCTTTCGATCACTTCCTCCCTTTGGCTTTGCTCTGCTCGTCTTTTTCGCTTTCTCTGATCTCGAAACCGTGTACCATGAACGTGCTGCTGCGCCGCCCGTACCGCTCGTTTATGGAATGGGAGGGGTCTGCATTCTCGGCCACCGTCGCTTCTTGCGAAGCTACTGCATCCACAGCGTTGCTGAACGATGATGGTGATGGACTGATGGTACTGCAAGTCGTTCGCGATGGTAAGTTTTTTTTTTTCTGTAGCAAAACCTTCTGCAGTGCAGTTAGGCAGCAGCTCTGCAGTAGGTTCAGATAAGAGGCAGCAGGGCAGCTCCACTTCACAGGTTTCCCATGACATTCAGTTAGGCTGTCGCACTGCCCTTCTCTCGCCGTCCTAGTAGATGCGTGAGGTACACTTAATGAGGAACTCACTTTTGTGTACCCAAATTTCACGCCACATGCGTGCATGCAGTCCGATAACACTGCCTTTCGGGCCAGGGTGGGCTGCCCTGCTTGATCCCATCGGGGGGGATTAATTTATGATGCTCACGTTTTACAGCTAGCTAACTGAAACTGAAACTGTCTTGTCCGCTTCGATCGTGCTCAGTTCAGGGACCATCCATCTGATGATGATGATCTCATGGGTTACGCTAATCATGACCCCCTTTTTAACGCTGCGTGGCTCCTAAGCTCAGATTACCACGGAACCAAGCGCTTTGTTGTTAGCTGCTAACCTTTTTGGAAAATAATTGATTGCATGCATCCTACCCTTTTACTGTAGCACGTTAGTTGTGAATTTACAAGCTAGCTCCAGGTGATTAGGGTATTTGCGCCAACTTGAGCACTTGAGTGGGCTACTAAAGAACGGTCTTTGTCTGGGTGAAATAATAATTTCACGATAGCAATCATCGCCGGTCATAATCACAGATATATGTGAAAAAAGAAAGATTAGACGTATCAGCAATCAGGGGATGCAGGATAAGATGCGCTGATCGCTGGAGCCAGAAGATAGCCGAGAATTCACTGTCCGCTTGGCAAGGAAGACAGACTTGACGGATGATCGGTATCTCGACCGCCCATCGATCTATCTAGCTGCCCACCGCACCACTGAGGAGTCTTGCTGCTATATATCGACCAGGCATCCAGCGATCCGTCCGGCTGGTCGACGGGGACAAGCACTGGAATCTCTGATCGTGGACATGACACAGGTGGTTTTGCGCAAAGTGAGCTTGCTTTTCATCGCTGGTGGTGGTGGAAGAAGACGGATCCATCGCTTCGGTTCAGTCGTTTCTGCGTAGGAAACGGCACGCCCGCAGAAGCCGTGTCAAGTTCGATCAGGGCATTGACCTCGGTTGAAGGGCACTAGGCCACCAAAGGGGAACGACGGGTTGAGGTGGAACTCACGCTGCATTGCCATGGAAGGAAGAGTCGACCTGGTTGCCTGGTTGTCGCGCGCTCAGAGAAGATATATAACTGCCTAGGTTTAGCCTTTTTTTCTTCTTTTTGGCTGATGATGCCATCGGTGCTGGCAACCGCTTTGCGTAAACCATCTCATTGCAACAAATATATTTTCCCTGTCAGTTGCCACTTCATATTTATTTCTGAAGAGGGGATTTGTCAATGAAGGTTATAATTGAAACTGTGGAAATGGGCAGGACGCTCTACAACCCTATAGTATGCAGAGATTAGCAGGACATTTTTCTACCGATAAAAAGCACTTGTATTCGCTCAAAACCGAGTTGTTAGCATAAGACCACCACATTTGTAGCTAAGTTTTTATTTTAGTACCACTTTACTTTGGGGGATACCACTTTACGTTTTGGGGACTGAAATCTACCATATCTTTTTAGAATTATAAAAACAGCACTAACCTTGCTTTGAATACGGATTGACACGGTTTATGATAGACCGGGCTAGACGGGTTTCCCATAGATTTTTATTAAAAAAACTGAGATGCTATTAAGAAAGATATGATGGCTATGTTTATGAGTTTCCACCATGCTGAATTAGCATTATTCCAGCTGAATTTTGATACTAACATCTTGGTTCCTAGAAAAAAGACGCAATTCGAATACAACAATATCGACTCATCTATCTTTTGAATGCAATCTTCAATTTTTTTACAGAAGTTGGTAATAATAAAATAACATCCACTGCAAAACGGCTTTCATGCCTAGGAGACACATTCTCGAGGATGTTGTGGTTCTCCATGAAACTATGCATGAGTTACCAAGGAAGAAGTTAGATGGATTCCTTCTTAAAATAGATTTTGAGAAGGCATGCGATAAGGTTAACCGGTCTTTCTTACAACAAACATTGAGAAAAAAGGTTTTGATCCTTTATGTTGTGACTAGATCAATGATTTTATAAGACGAGGGAGTGTGGGTATTCAGGTAAACGACGAGATTGGGCATAGTTTTCAAACCAAGAAAGGGTTAAGAGAGAGAATCCTCTTTCTCCTATTCGTTTTAACCTTGTTGCAGATATGTTGGTCATTTAATTGATAGGGCAAAGGAAGATAGTGAAGTAGATGGTATAATACCCTATTGATGGTGATCGACGTGGCACTTTGTTGGTAACCCCAAGCGCGGTGTGTGAAGAGCACATCAGCAAGTTTTTCCTCAGTTGAGACCGGGGTTATCGAACCAGAAGGAGGAAGGAAACGTCACACAGGTGTTGCAAGCAACGCGGAGACCTGCACAACACAAACTCAAGACTTTGTCCCAACGAATCAGTGAGGTTGTCAATAATAAGCTCACCGGCTCACCGGTTTGCTGTAACAAAGGATTAAACGTATAGTGTGGAAGGTAATAGTTTGCAGCAAGTAAACAAGTAACAGTGGAAGACATATCAATGGTAAAGATTGGACCGGGGTTCCATAGTTCACTAGAGGTTCTCTCCTTAGATAAACAACATGGCATGAAAGATAAACAAATTACAGCAGGGCAATTCACATGAACTGAGCAAGGCATAACAATGCAATTACTAGTTAGAAAGATCCTATAAGATTTGATTGGACAATACAATAAGATACATAGACCGCTATCCAACTGCATCTATGACTAGAAGTCCACCTTCAGGTTATCATCCGGACCTCTTTCAGTATTAAGTTGCAAGCAACGGACAACTGCTTTAAGCAAAGTGTGTAAGGTAAACAGTCCACATGTTCCATGAACAAGAGACCGTTGTTTTCTCCCTAGTAGCAACAACACGTCTACAACCGAAAAGATTATTGTCACTTCCCTTGAAAACTAGAAGCATGAACCCACTATCGAGCATAAATACCCCCTCTTAGAGTCACTAGCAACTACTTGGCCAAGATAGCTACTAACAACGGAGAGGATGTAAGATCACAAACAACACAGACATGATAGAATCATAAAGACAAAACCATTAATCAAACCAACATAATAATCTCAATATCCGTCGGATCTCCGCAAACACAACATGCATGATTACAAACAGATTAGATCTTGATCATGAACGGAGCTCACAGGATCTATACATGAAAGCACAAAGAAGGAGATATAACCATCTAGCTACTACATGGACCCATAGTCCAAGGTGAAACTACTCACGCATCATACCGTAGAGAAGGCCTCCGGGATGATCTCCCCTCTGGCAGGGTGTCGGGAAGAACTTCAGATTCCCCCGATCTAGGGACGATGGTGGCGAAGGCTACAGATGGTTTCGTGGATATTTGATCGGATGCTTAGGGTTTCTGCATCGGGGGCTTTTTATAAGCGAAGGGGGAGGCCGAGGCGGCGGCCAGGGACCCGACACTCCTCCTAGGCGCGGGACAGGGCCTACCCACGCCTAGGGTGGGTCTGGCCGCCCTGGCTTGCCTCTTCGGCTCCCCTCTGGACTTTTTGTTCCCCACGGAAAGTAATTGACTTTAACGTTTGTCCCGTCCAATTTCGAGAATATTTATTTACTAACTTTTCTAAAACCAAAAACAACAGAAAACATGCATCTGGCAGTATTGCAACTTGTTAATAGGTTAGTACCAGAAAACATGTAAAAAGCACCTCAAAATATAGACAAGTAAAGTAAAGTAAATACTAAACAAGCATGGAGCATCAAAAAGTATAGATACGTTTCCGACGTATCACCTATCTAGTTGAGGGGGTTTCGTTCTACAATATGTCGATGATAGGATCATTTTCATGCAACATGATTTGAAAAAAGCTTTAAACATGACTAATTCTATGCATCTTTGAGAAAATTTCGAGTTTGAAAATAAACTTTGATAAGAGTGAACTATTTTGTTCTCTTTGGTTCTGAGTTTGAATCTTTCCCTTTCAGATATCTGAGAATTAAAATCCAGTTTAAAAACTAAAGAATGGTGAATGAAATCGATTGAAGATCGTTTTCAGAAAAACTAGCTTTCTGGTTAGGAAAATTACCATCATATGAAGATCATTTGATTTTAATTAATTCAGATTTAACAAGGTTGCCAATATTGTTGTCCTTTATGGAGATTCCTAAAGGGTTCCGAAAGAGATTATACTTCTTTCGATCTCGCTTTTTTTTGCATAATAATGAACATAAGATAAAATACCGTCTAACCAAGTGGAATATTATTTGTAGACCAAAGGATCAAGGTGGTTTAGGGACTGAGGTTTTAGAATTAAATAACAAATGTTTACTCAGCAAGTGGTTATTTACATTGAAGGAGGAAGTGTTTGGCAAGAAATTCATAAAAATAAATATTTGCACTATAAAACCCTATGGCAAGTCCAAACTAAGCCATCAGACTCGGATTTCTGGAAAGGCCTTATGTAACTGAAAGAAGAGTTTTTCTCTCTGGGGTATTTTATTGTCAAGGATGGACATAATACATGTTTTTAGGAACATATATGGCTAGGAGATAATCCTCTAGCAGTTCAATCTCCACCATTTCTATTGCACAAGTTATGTTGAATAACCCTCTAAATATTGGTTCTTGTAGAGATCTAAATGAAACAAGGTGGTCAAAATGGTTGAATTTAGTTAATCGGTTGATGGATATTCACTTTGTGGAAGATGATGATCGGTTTAGATGGGATCTGACTTTTTCGATACTTTTTCTGTCAAATCAATCATATGTGGTTTTTTTCTCCAGCTAGAGGAGCACAGGCTAACCATGATATTAGGTGCAGCCCGTTTGAAAATGGTTGCACGTGATTTATTCGGTCCATGCAGTTAGCATTTTCATAATTGGACCGCATGGTGATGCATCATATTTTTACGATTATTGCTTTCTTTTGGATGGTTGGTGCATGTAACAACTCTTTGCAATTAATGTGTCGCGATTTTGTTTTAAACTCATTGTAATAAATTCAATAAGTTAATAAAGATTATATGTATCAACGATGTAGAGGCCGGGGCTACTTCCCGTTTTTCCAAAAAATGATAGACCAGACCCACATGCTAGGATGATGTGCCAATTTAGATGGACACATGCTGAGTTGGATATGGGTCCCGCTAGTCAGATTCATCTTCTTCTTCCCTCTCTCTTCTCTTTCCTTTTCTCTCACTGAATTGCCCTCCTGTCTTCGACGAGCAGGTCCATTGTCGTGGGGGTGGGTCGACAGATGCCTTCCGTTGCAAGAGATGTCGGGGTAGGGACATGTGATGCACCGAGCATCCAGGAGAGCCCAAGTGCGTAGATCCATGCGACGCAGGTGGGTCATGGGATATCGGCGGAACGGGGGAGCAGGGAGCGGCGACGACACAGATTAGCAGTTGGCCAGCAGCGGCACAGTATAGCACGGGGCCGGATGATGGCATGGTGGAGTATCGGCCGATGATGACACTTTGATGCACGGACCGACAATGACCCGGGGGGAAGGGATTTTTTTCACCCTAATGAGGTGGTGCGAGAAATCTCAGATGTACCAATTCCTAGAAGCATTTGTTCTAATACTTTGACATGGGGATCTTCTGACGATTAGGATGAAGGAAGTATACAAGAAGGTCTGCCAGTCATTTAATGAGGAAGGTGATCTTGAATTTATCTTGGGTATGGTTCCCTACTTTCCTTTTTTTGGGGGGTGGAAAGCTTATTGGAATAGACTTCCATGCAGAGAACGAACTTCCTGTGTCAAAGAATTTGCTCCCATTGTATCGGTCTTTTTTATGTCCGTGAATGGCTAATTGAGGACATAGACCATGTTCTGGTGAAAGGTAGTCATGCTTGTGGGTCTGTTGCTGGGCATCATACGTACTAGAAAGCATAGCCAGCGAAGGACGAGAGACGATAACAGATGTCTCCCTGCGTCTTGTCTACAAGGAGAGTGAGAAAAGACTAGTTGCTCTTTCGGTTACTGTGCTTGTGGGCCAGCGGTCAAACGACACATGCCGGCTAGAATGAGGCTATTTTTTAAAAATAATCATTGTACGTTACACCTACAGTCACAAAATCACACACACATATTTAAGAAAGGAAATGCAACTAATCGGTATATCGTATACCGGTAGGTGTACTAATCGCTGTAGTACCTATGGGTGTAACAGCCATGCTAGAATCCAAAATTTCGAATTTTGTGTATTATTTTAAATTTATTAAAAAAGTGTATTATTTAAAGATATTAGCTAGGATGAGGGCTTCCGACGCGTAGGGAGAGGGTCCTACATTTTTAATCTTTTTATATACTTTTGATTTTAGATATTTCTATTTTAGGAAATTATTCTGATTTTTGCCACATCAGTTCGAGTTGGAGAGGGTCCCATTAGTCAGATTCGGCGTCAGATCAGTTCGAGTTTAGTGATTTTTGCGACAGTTCCAAAAAGCGGTAGATTTCAGTCTCCAAAACGTAAAATGGAACCAAAATAGGAATTTGGCTATAAAAATGGTGGTTTTATGCTAACAATTCCGCAAGACCTCGCATCAAGACGATACCTGCTCAAAACATCGCATATCAAGAGTGCCATCGGCAAGGAGATTGGGGAGATGTGGAAGCTTATTCTTATTCCGCACAACACCAGCATACCCAACACTTCGGTTGACCAGACACTAACTTCAACAATCAAACTATAGCGCCCAGCGATGTCCGAGGAACCTACCCTCCCTTGTCCGGACCAGCAAACAAAGAAGGCGGGGACCAGACGATTGCGGGGAGACGGTTGATAGCTAGGGTTTATTTTCTTTGTTGTCTTTGAATCCAAACTTACGCTTTTATATCACAGGATGAAATCTAGCTAGCCCTATGTTTTAAAAAACGAATTTGCTAGTTCTTATGCGTCTAAGAATTTTTTAGGCTCAGTCACCTCTCTCGTTATTGGATTTATCTCGCGATTCATGCAACATGAGACTTCTACATGAGTTGCAACTAGATTGTAACTGAGATTTTAATGAGTTATAACTAGGTTGTAACTGAGAATTAGTATAAATTATATAAGTTGTAACTAGATTACAACTAAAAATTAGCATAAATAGTAGAATAATATAAACGACTTAGACATAAAAATTCTGTGACGCATATGATCTAGACACTCCCTTTAAAAAAACAAACGGGATTAAAAGAAGTCGTCTGTTGCATGCGTCCATATCGGTGCATGTTACTCCAAATTCCGAGCATGGAGTTGGTCTGAATGTCTGATACACTTTTTTTTTTAGAACAATGTCTGATACACTTTGGATTTGAGGTAAGTATTTAACCATGAGAAAAAAGAAACACGTCCGAGCAGAGCACGCTAACAAGGACGAACCGACCTCGCCAGGGACCACGCTAGCTAAAAAGCGAAGATCATACAATATGATTATACAGTAGTACTATCGGATCAATCAGGCGACAGGGACACTTAAAATTCTCGCAAGCTAAGCTAGCTAACCCCATGTGTGCGCTTCCATGTATCCTTCCAAGCTTTCCAATCCCATTTCCACTAGCCACAGATCTCTCCCCGCAGCCAGCGACGCAAAACACCGCCCGTAATCACGACGCCGCAAGCGCAAGCGCACGGATGCTGCCGCTGGAAGATCACTGGTGCGTCACACGGGACGTGAGACAGCGCAGCAGATCGGCTAAACAAGGGAAAGATAGGGGGGAAAAGCAGACGAGACGCGACACGATCTGCACCGCACCCGTGCGACGGAAGTTGCCAGGCAGCAGAAGGCAGTGAGGAAAAGCGGCCGGCGCTAGCTAGCTGCTCGCCGTCGTGCGCGCGCGCGCGTGCAGCGCGGCAGGAGGATCTGAGCTGCGCTGTATGCTCCCCGGCCGACCGCGCGAGCGGGGAAAGAAAAGGGGCGAGCGAAGGCTGCCGGCCGGCCGGCCGGCCTCGCCGGCTCGATCTCCATCGATGGCGCGTCGCTTTGCCGCGCGATCCATCCATCGATTTGGGCCAGCGTGCGCGGCAGAACGTGACGTCCCAGCAGCACACCATGCCTGCCTGCCTGCCTGCCTGCCGCCGCTTTTCTTGCTTTCCGACGAGATGGCCACTGGCATGTGTAGCAACTATACGGAGTACGGACCAACATTGGCCTAGGTAAGGGGCCTCTACTGTTGATCATAGGTTTTCGACAGTTACAAGCTTACAGGTGCTTGCTGGTTTGTTTATTCCAACATTGCCCCCTCCTCGGTCGCTCCCGCGCGACCTGGCGGCAAAAACCCTATCTCCCCCGCCTCCCTCCTCCCTCTCCCCCTACCTCCCCGGTCACCACTGGAGTGAGACGCCGGGCGAAGCCCGTGCGGTGCCGGCAGCGGCTGCTTCTCCTTTCCAGGTGCGGAGGCCCGATCGAGACAAAGTTGTCCCTCGCGGCGGTGCGAATCGCGGGGTGATCTTGAATTGGCGTAGCGGCGGCCGGCGTTAGGGGTGGCCTCACGCATATGGAGACAGCGGCGGTTCTTGAGCTCGCGGCTATTGCAGCTTCTCGGCGGTGGTGGCCCGGCTGCCTCTCCCGCAACACTCAACAGCAGCGGCACGATTCTGGGTGGCAGGGTGGCGGTGCTGGAGCGACGGGGCAACACGAAGATGGCGGTCAGTCAGGGCACCCTTGGACCAGATTTGGGCACTGCAGGCCCTATTTGGGCTTAGGCGAGCTTGCATGTGTCGGCCGATGTCGCCCTCTTGAGTGGTGGTAGTGGCGTGGCTCGAGCAGGAGGGTAGCGGCGGCGTGGCCTACGTGCTGCTGCGTGGTTGCGGGGCCTTTACAAGCCTGATCTAGGCCCGGCTGGGGCCTGGTGTGGCCTCGTGACCACGTCCCACCGGGAATCGCTTACGCGGTGGAGGATGGTTCTCCTTCACGTGGTCGTGCTGATGCCGGCCCCTGGTTTCTACCTAGCTACTTCCTCCACCTCGCAGGTCACATGACTAACCTTGCTACATGGACTCGAGTTCGCGGATGCCGGGGTGGCGGCCCCGGAAGGTGGACCGCACGATTCCCTCGATGGCGGGGCGGCGGGGGCAGTGGTGATGGCTCGTCTCTTTGGACCATGAAGGTGGTAAGGAGTGGGCATCAGGGGCTCCTTGTGGTGGCGGTGCCTCGGCGTGGTCAGCGCCTAGATCGTGTTTGGAAGATCGGCTCGAGGATTAGTGGTGGTCTGAGGTACCAAATGTGACGAGAGTTTTTCCAAGCGAAAACCCAGCGCCGCCGACGCCGACGCCTGCGGGTATCATGACCCTCTTAGGGATTTTCTTGTGGCTACTCTCGCTGCATTAGGGCTCCAGGTGAAAACCTTAGACCCTTATGGTTTCGGTGGAGGCGCTTGTTGCGTTGTTACTTTCTTGGAGACGTTCTCGTGGAGGTCCGATCTCCTAAGTCTCGATGTCTTCGGTGACAGGCCATATGCTTCTTAGGTTTCATAGTAGTATCTTTGATCTGCCTTTTAAGATAAATCCTTTATCACCGTTTACGGTTTGGTTGCGCGGCTTTATTTATAAAGCGGGGACGAAAGACTGTTCCAAGAGAGAGAGGGGTGATGGTTGTTTTGGTTTGCCTGACACGTCAGCGAGAGCTCTGTAATGCCGACTTCCGAATTTGTAATGTAGTGGTTGATCACTACTAGCTAGATTAGACAAAGAGAGCTGGGAAACTCGGGTTTTTTTTTATTAAAGCGCCCACAAGACAAGAATCTAGTTACTCCGACCACGCTTAGCCACGGTCACACCGGTTGAGTGTATTTGGTCGGTTCCACCGCCAAAACGAGCAACTCGATCAGCCGTGTTCAGTGTATTCGGCTGTGTGTACTCCCTAGTTTTGGATTATGTGCAAAACCAATAATAACCAAACGGAACACAATTTCAGAAGCAAACAAATCTCGTCCTATTCTCGCCTTAAGTCGTGTAAATAAAAACAAAAAAGAGTTGGGCAGCAGCAGCAGCATGGAAAGTCATGCGCTCGCGCAGGAGCAGGAGTATTGAACGGCAGGTAATCCAAGCGCAGCCGCACAGGTCCAACCGTCGCTGTCTCCGTATCCAACGGAGCCCAGGCCTTCACGAATACTGAGCCGACAGGTACGCAGCCATCATCGAGTAGCGGCAGTACCAAACCTCCGAGAGCAGATACTACAGGGTGGAGTGCGCGCTCTACTGTCACGCCTGTGCTGTGGCCACGATCCGACGTCCAATCACACCAATCTCCGCACCCACACTGAATCAAAAGAAGAGGCGACTAGTAGCAGGGGCACGTACGTACGTAGGTGTGGCACTGGCAAGGCGAGACAGACCAGACCGGCTGTCTGTCAGTCAGTCAGTCATGGCGACCGATCAATCGGAATACATCAGCTGGATCGATGACCAAAGGTGAAAGCCAAGCTAATGGCGTTTCGGGTCCACGGAAAACTAGGCACGCCCCATCATTGCCACGAGCGGTCGAGAGAGGCAGCGATCGCGACCGAGACCGAGGCCGGCAGCAGGCAGGGGGTGAACAGGATCCCTATCAGTCTCCGGATCTGTCATGTTAACCAACGGCAGCCGCTGGTCATGGCACCCAGCCCCTGCCTGTCTCCACGGAAAAGAGGTGGCGCGTCGCATGGGCGCCTTGACGCGCCACTCCCCTCCGCGCGACTTGGGTGCGTGTACGTGCTGCGGCCGGAAAGGGACGTACGTACGTACGGGCGCGTCGCGGAGGCAGCCTCCCCGTGTAGTCCATTCCGTGTCCCTCTCGTGTCTGGCCGAACCATCGTTCCACCGAGGAGGTCGGGATCGTGAGATGGAAATTTTGGACAATTTTCCACAGTATGTACTACTACCTCTCCGTGACAAATACCACAGGAGTATTTCAAAACGCTAATAGGTGGATAACGAAGCCTCGGTCGGTGTTTCGCGACGACCAGTTTCTTACACGGCCATTATAACCAAGGCGGCATCGGCTGCAGAGAAAACCGTTTTCTCTTTTGCGTGGCACGTAGCCGCCATTCCCGGCCGTATTAAACACGTCGAGGTCTTACAGTACTATTATTGTGTGGCGGTGCATGCTCTCCATGGTGCTTCCGCCCTTGCCTTGCACCCCCGCCCATCGCGCTCGGACCCTCGTGAACATGTTCCGGCCGGTCGCTGTCGCGCACGCGCACCCCGCCCATCAGCTTCCACACACCGACTTCCTGCTTCTAACCAACGATGAACAATCCTCTCCTCGGCAACAAAACCGCACATCCGCAGCAGTATGCAAACAAGCCGGGGGCGACAACGAAAACAACCCGAGAACAAAAAACACCCCAACAAAAACATTCCGCCCGCCCCCGGCCACCATCAAAATACGAATCCCTTTCACTCATGCGCTAGCTAGAAGCCACTGTGGTCCCGGGCGATAAACAAGCGAGAAAACATCTACTACCGCCTCCTGTGGAGTACTGCGGTGCCTAGATAATCCGCTAATTAAAACCTTGATTACCCCAGGCTGCCTGGATTAATCAAGGACGGGAATCTCATGCTTTGCAGCTCGCCACCAGCTTTACCCAATACTACTACTCAGTACTACTAGTACGGTGCAGTGCACTGGAGAGCATTAGTAGTGAGATTACTACTGTATGCAAAGAAAGCGCGGTTCCACGTGCAGTATATATATGTGGCGAGAGGAGGTGCTGGCGCGCTTTTCGCAGCGGGGAGACGCCGTACCTGCACGAGCACGGGGCCTCCGTTTGTTAATTACTAGTACTACTGCTTGGTTTAAGGCCATTTTTGGCGGCACAAACTCACGCGAAGCTAGGGGGGGCTTGGATACGCCGTGCGCCGCGCGCCACCTACGCGCATGCTAATTCGCGCCGTGTTTGTCGCCCGCCTTGGGGAGTACGTACTACCGCAGAAATTTGCATCGGTCCCGGACCAAATTAAGCAACTTTTCACGTACTACTACTACAGAGCTTGTAGTAACTGCCGAGAGATCGTATGAAAACAGTCGTGCTGTCTAGGCGATGCTGGAGAGAGAGAGGGATCTCCACGGTTAAAAGCCTGGGAGGTACACTACGTGTCCAAAGAGAAATTTACGCCAAGTTGCTAAAGGGTTTTGTCCGATAGGAAATATTACTACGATTGGTCATTTGATCCAAAGGATTGGAATTCTTAGGAATTCCATTAAAGGATTTGTTTGCCCTTTATTTTATAGGAAAATTTACATCAACTCCAACCGTGTGTTGGAATTCCTCTATTTCTTCTGTAGTTCAAACACATAGTACTTAAAACAAAATCATATAGTTTTATATTTCTATAGGATTCAAGATGTCATGCCGCTTCAATCCTATTCTTTTTCTATTCCTATGTTTTGAGAATCCTGCAAATCAAATAAGCCCTTAATTAGCGGCGAAGTAAGAAAAAATAAATTTTCAACCCCGAATTCGTAGAGGTTCGACGGTTTAAGCCCTTAAGTCAAAATTCCTGTCGTTCATATCCTGAACTAGTTGTTCCTAGTCTAAATTAAACCCTGACACTTTTTGGTACATCACGAAAGCAATGATCCCGACCGGGATTACAGGCTACTCTCACTAACGATTGGGTTCGGGTCATCATGGTAATGGAACCCGGCTCACTGGAGTCATATGGAAAAAAAGGTTAGGCCCAGGGATAATATGATCTTTTACCTCTTATGCTTCTTCTTTTTGAGTTGTGTAGTGGCCCGAGCATGCGTGCCGCCGCCCATGCTTGAGCTCGCGCGCCGCCGCATGGCCATGGAAAGCTCGCGCACAGTGAGCTAGCGGGCCACGCCTTCTCCTGCTACCGCCATGCACCTCTCCCCTTCACCCGCCACATCTTGTTTGAGGGCGACACAAGCAGCTCAAGCAGCTTGGTGCGGTCGTATCGTCCAATAGATAAAATTATCAAGAAACCTTGACGGAATTTTGATCTAATACTTGATCTTGGGACGATTTTTGCCAATTTCTTTTCATGTGATATGAACATACCAACTAGCTATACCAATTTAATTCGCCAAGATCTGATGTGTGTACTATATTAGCACGTTTATATGACGACCTTCTGTGCTTGCTCGTTGCATCACGGTGACGGATGCACGCTGTATCTAGGCGCGCTGGCCGTGGTCGACGCGCTCGCGGTTGCTGCTCGAGGGGGCTGTTGCATAGCACGACAGAGAGATCAACATTAGACAATTGGGGATGCTCGATTGAAATACATAATTATACTGGTTTTTCTTGTAAAATTTAGCCAACGTGGTGACCCGTCAATTTTGTCCAACGGTTCAATTTAGACGAAATTTAATAGTTCAGGGTTTGAATGACAGGAGTCTCGACTTGAGGGTTCAAACCGAGGTACGTCTACAAATTCAGGGTTGAAAATAGACTT
Source organism: Avena atlantica (assembly GCA_910589765.1). Classification (NCBI taxonomy): domain Eukaryota; kingdom Viridiplantae; phylum Streptophyta; class Magnoliopsida; order Poales; family Poaceae; genus Avena; species Avena atlantica. The sequence goes on along the minus strand of OU342737.1, from coordinate 37,013,365 downwards.
TTTTTTGCGTGAAGTAAAATACCCGTATGTACTGCACATGCTCGCACCGTCGCACTACTTACTCCTCCTAAACTGAGCATGTTACGCAGCGTATGGCGCGACGTGCAAAAAGGGGAAATTTACTCGCGCCCTGTGCCGGAGGAGTAGGACGGTGGTAACCATCTTAAATGTTGAAATCATGGTGCGTGGTTGGCCACAGTAATCACGGGTAACGCTGCCCGGTGTGGGGAGGATATGAATGAGAGACAGACATGGACAGAGACAGGAGTGTGGGCCCGTCGCCATCACCCGCACGCCCAAACTGAACCTAGCCTCCCTCCTCGCCCGTTGCCACGTCACCTTCCCCGCTTCGTCCCCGGCCGGGGCCGGCTATATCTTCCCACCGATCCCTTCTCCTCTCACCCTTCTTTGCTAGCTCCCACCTTTCTCCTCCTTTCCACCACCACCTCACGAGCTCGTTTCTGCAGAGGAACCGCCGAGCTCTTCTCTCTCTCTCTCTCTCACTTCTCACACCACCATTAAAGCAGAGTAGAACAGAACAGAGCATTGTTGGGTTGGGAGCTGCTGCTTGTTACGTACGTGTGGAATGGAGAGGTGGGGCGACAAGGGGACGGCAGCCGGCCGGGCGAGGCGGCACGCCGACCAGCCGTCCTTCTCGTCCACGCTGCTCGACGCGATCTGCAAGTCCATGGAGGACGAGCCGGGCCACAACGCCGGCGCGGAGGCTGCCACCAAGAAGAAGCAGCAGCAGCAGCAGCAGGAGGCCCTGCACTACAGCTACTACTACAGGCCGTCGCTGGCGGGGAGCTACCGGGCGCCGGCGTCTGGGCCGCACGCCACGACGTCCAGCTCGTCCGAGTGCTCCAGCTACGGCGGCTTCTCCTCCTCCGAGGCCGAGTCGTCCAACCACCGCCGCCTGCGCCCCATCCGCACCACCGTGTCCGGAGGAGGAGCACCGGCTTCGGCGCCAGCGCCGGAGAAGAAGGCCAGCAAGAAGCCCCCGGGCGCCTCGATCCGCGCCAAGCTCAGGGACCTCCGCAAGCCGGCCTCCCCGGGCGCGCGGCTCGCGGGCTTCCTCAACACCATCTTCGCCGGGAAGCGCGCGCCGCAGACGCCGCCTTCCGCCCGTACGGCCGCCGAGTACGCGTGCTCCTCGGCGTCCTCGTACTCGCGCTCCTGCCTGAGCAAGACGCCGTCGACGCGGGGGCAGGCGAACCGGACCGTGCGGTTCATGGACAGCATCGACGGCGCCGCGGCGCCGTCCACCGTGCCGGGCGCAAACCGTACTGGTCGGAGGGTGCCGGCGCAGGCGGTGGAGCAGATCCTGCTCCGGCGGATGGAGATGGAGAGCGACGAGGACGACGACGAGGATGAGGACGACGAGGAGAGCAGCAGCGACGCCAGCTCCGACCTGTTCGAGCTGGAGAACTTCGCCGCCGTCGCGCCGCCGGGCGCCGGGTACCGGGACGAGCTGCCGGTGTACGAGACCACCAGGGTTGTGCTGAACCGCGGCATTGGCCACGGGTACGGGCACGGCCGGAGCGCTAGGGTCGTCGTCTGAATTTTCTGGGATCGCACGCACGCGAGGTGACTGTAAAATGGCAGGCGGGGTTACTGTAAAACGCAACGAACTAGCTAGGGAGACGGGGAGTTGGAGTAGGCGATTTCTGTGCTGTGCTCTCTCTTTAACCTTTGTTTCTTTTTCTCTTGGGTTATTTTTTTGTTTCTTTTTATGAGGCGCGGTCAACTTAGATGTAATTTCTAGCAGCAGTAAATCAGTACTTATTATTATTATTCCACTTCGGCCTCTGCTTTTCTTTGCAATACATGCACGTTGCTGTTGTGGTTTTATCTTTGCAAACAAACAAAGGTGTACTAGTTCAGGATTAATCTAGGCTCGTTGAGTACTTCCCTCTAAGATTTCTGCAACTTTCTAGCTGTGAAACCATACGCATTGCAACCTTTATTCATCGTGAAGTCCTGGAAAGCACTTGGATAGAAACTTTTTTTTTTTTTGAGAAACAAGTGGAGGCAACTTGGTCGGACATCGTAGCGGTTCAGTTGGATATTTGACGCCGTTTCCATCTGATGAAGCACACAACCAAATGCATAGTAATAAACCACGTACACTGTTAGTGCGGTACACTGCATTTGCTTAGCATAGCGCGATACTTCATACGAATACGGCACGACGTAGAAAAACGAGCTAGAGAAATCAAGAGCAGAGTTGAAAAAATCGAAAGGCGAAGGACGGCCGGATGGGGGGTGTGGTGGGCAAAGACGGCGACGGTGAGGGGAATGGATTTGACGGGGCCTGCACACGCTTTGTCTAAACATGCGAATTCCTAATCATTACCGGAATCATATCCCCGCGGACTACTATTCCTCGCGCGAGGCGAGGCCGCCACCACAGACGTCAGCTCCGGCACAGTACCGGTAAGTAGTATCCCATTCCCATTCGCAGGCGATGAGCTGGCTGGGATCGAAAGCGTGACTCATTTGCCCGGCCGTCATCTCCTGCGCGTCAAGCTGCTAATTTCGGGAGGGTTTCCAGGAACACGGGGCCTCGATCATGGCCTCTCCGTACTAATTATGGCCCTCCCCGTCCGTGTCTTGTTACGGAAGCAAAGTAGTAAATCAGACGCGTGTGAAACGACAACAGCTAGGTAGGTAGCTAGTTACACCAAACACAAGCTAGGTTGATTCAAGATATAGTACTCCCTCCCTACACCAATTGCAAGTCATCGTATCTATATACTAAAACATGCTACTCCCTCAGTCCTAAAATAGATGTCTTGATTTTTTCAAAATTTAGATAAATCTAAATATTAAATAGTGTCTAGATTTATTCAAATTTTTTAAAAAAATTGAGACATCTATTTAGAAACGGAGGGAGTAGGTTATTTGGACAAATCTGCCAATATGATTAGGAATTGGTTGAATGAAATTGATAAAATAAAATAAAAAGCTCAAATACGTGTTGGTCTTTCAGCTTTGTGTTGGAAAATTTGAATATGCTGAAATAACATTGCCTATAACAAACACGCTGGTTCTATTGTTTTGCAGGTGGCCACGCACTAGATACACCTACGGTCTTACCTGCTCCCGGGGGATCAACAGGAGCCCACGGATACTGAATACAGCCGGCTACTCAGGACTTTTATTTCCAGCTACTGGGTGACAAATTCTGAATAGATATCTACCTGTTGCTCTTCATTTTTTGTTGGTTGGTACTTGCTTGAAGCATAGCTGATACGTCATTGTGAAAAATTCAATAATTAAACTATGCAATAAAAGGATGTCTATAGAGGCCGGGTCTTTTGTTCCCCATTTTGAAAAAAAAATCTAGCCAAATCGACGAAAAGAATTTCAATAATAGGGGGTAACTACTATAGTTTGCCAGACCACGAATAGGGGGGCCTCAGTATTTCAAGAAGGCCAAACCTACTATAGTTCATAATATTGTGGAGTTTCCTCGCTTGATAAGTATAGTCCGCCAGATTATTGTCGTCTCTAGAAGGGCCCATCTAGCTTTTGGAATATTTCTAGCAGATCCTAAAAAAGGCAAAAAAAAAAAAAAAAAAAACGGTTTAATGGGTTCTAAGTTCACATTTTTTAGCATCTCCCAAAGCTCGGAGAATTAGGTTATGTGGTTATACTGAGGCCACCTTGCATGTTGATTTGGGATACCCAAAGATTACTTTCCAAGGCCTTGTTCACCCTACACTTTTTCTTCTTAGAGAGCTCAAAAATGAGTGGTGCGATATCGTTGAAGGGAATATGCCCGAGAGGCAATAATAAAATGGTTATTATCGTATTCCTTATTTATGATAAATGTTTATTTTACATGCTATAATTGTATTAATACGGAAACGTTAATACATGTGTGTTTAATAAACAAACAGAAAGTTTCTAGTTATGCCTCTTTTATAAACTAGCTCGTTGATTAACAAGATGATCAAGGTTTCCTGATCATGGACATTGGATGTTGTTAATAACGAGGTCACAACATTATTGTAATGGTGTGATGAACATGCATCCAAAGTATAGCATTACGATTAAAGTCATTGAGTTTATATTGCTATAACAACTTACGAAGTGATCCTAATCCTTAGACCATGGGATCATGTCAATCACTAACACCGGAAGAGTTTCTTGATAACATCAAACGTCACACTGTAACAGGGTGATTATAAATATGGGCAGAACTACTAAAGTGTTATGTTGAGGTCCATGGATCGAGAGTAGAATTTGTTCATCCCGATGACGGATAGATATGCTCTAGGCCCTCTTGATGATATCACATTGATTAGCTTGCAAGCAAGTGATTTGATCACTACAATGTTATATCACGGGAACAAAAAAGAGTGCATGTCAGTAACGAGATCAAACTAGGTATGAAGATACCGATGATTGAATCTCGGACATGTAATATATCGCGAAACAAAGGGATTAAGATACTAGCGTAAAAGGTTCTCGCGATCACGAGAAAGTCATTGCTGAATGTTTGGGAGTCAGTATGGGTCTCCAGATCCCGCTTCTGATTATTGATCCGAGAGGGGTCTCGATCATGTCCGCATTATTCGAGAACCGTAGGGTGACACACTTAACAGACAGCGACATCCATTTGGAGCAAAAGTTTCATACCGAAAAGAATAACAAGCGCATGAATTTATTTCACTAGATACCGAAACGGGTTTTCGGGTGAAATTGCAGAAAGTGTTTTTCACGTGAAATTAAATACTAGCAAGGGGTTATATATGAATGTTTGTCATTAAAGTAATTGACAAAATTCTGAATAAATAAAATGAGTTTTATTTAATGAAAGTTTGCATTAAATTTGGTGGGAATTTAATGGGAATTTGAGTGGGTTTTTTAGTGGAGGGAATTGAAAGACATTTGATTGAGTGGAGTGTCCACCCACATGAATGAAGGAGGGGAAGGGGCAGCCCCCATGGCCGGCGGCCACCCCCTTGGGTGCCCCCTCCTCCTATTAAAGGAGCCCCCTCTCCTCTCTCTCACTCACACCTCCTCGTGAAGGATCCCTCTCCTACTCTATTATTTATCCTCCATGGTCTCGGACTAGCGAGATACATGTTCCCGGTGGCTATTCGGCAAAAAAGAGTTGTGCTTCCGCCGCATCGCTGAAGCGAGGAGGCGGAGGTTGCTCGGTGCCTCGGACGTGTGTGCGAGCACGGATGCGCCGCTAAGTTGCGGTGCTAAGGACTTCCTCTCGATCTTGAGATCTGTAAGAGATCGTCTACATTAACCACGAGTTTGAACTCGTTAAGTTTTGCCGGTCTTCAAGGGTATGTTCTCTACGGATATACATTCGCCTGTTGTTTGTATCTAGTAGATAGATCTTGATACATAGTTGTTCCCATAGTAGTAATTTTTTTGTTTTCTATGCTGCGAACCCTACAATCGTTTGGTCTCATTTCATCTAAACAAGAGGCTTCCAAAAAACAAGCCTTATTATGATTACCAATAGTAACTTTTGTTGCCCCCGCGAAGAGGTCACGATCATGAGTAGTGCGTGGATTGCCAAGGCCAGCCCACGGTTTGGTGTCGTCTATCCACTCATCCCTAACCCATCTCATTCGAAGGGCCGAAGCAAATTTTGTGAGGTTGATGATGCCAAAACTTCCTTACGCTTTTGGCTTGCACATCATATCCCAGTTCACTTTGCACTCCCCGTTGGTAACCTTGTAACATGTCGCCCAAAGAATGGCACGCCTAATGATATCAATTGTCACGAGCACTTCCATAGGCACTTCAAGAACGGTAATGAAGTAGATGATGACGCCTATGAGAACCGCTTTGACAAGGGTAGAGCACCCGGCTATGGTGACATGCTTTCCGTGCTAGGGGTTTAATTTGGGGCCACCTTGTCTTCTAACAGTTGAAAAGAATTTCTCTTAAGTCACGTGACCGACAAGGGGAGTCCAAGGTACTTCATGGGGAGGTTAACCCGGGAGGCCGGGAAAGCTTGTAGGATATTGTCGAGGTCTAGTCCAACACATCGGATAGGAGAAACTTGATCTTTCTCATGGATTCTTACCAACAATGAATCTTATTCGGATATGTCGGATACATGATGCAATTTTTCGGCCAAACAACTTCCATAATGATTTTGTTAGTATGGAAGCCATGAACATAATCAAAGTGCAAGATCTTTGCTTGATTGATTCTCCAAAATAGAGTTTGGACGACGAATAGCTTAGAAAGGAGAGGTTGGCAAAATTATGGCCTTTGCAAGTTATACAACAAAGTTCAAGAATTAGCCGCACATCTCTTCCAATACCGGTACGCCGCTATAATATGGTCAAATTTAATGGTTTGGCTTGGGCTAAATGACCATGATTCTAGAGAATGGCATACCATCCAAAGTGTCAAGGAGTGGTGGATGTTAGTCATAAACAAAAAGGGCGAGAAGAGTTATGAACTCACTTGCTATGTTGGTGTCTTTGAAGATTTGGAATGAGAGAAATGCACGTGTGTTCCAAAATCAATTCGCTATCTCTAATCTGATTATCTCAAAAAAATAAAGAGGAGGTGGCTATGTGGAGCCTCACCGGGGCTCCACGAGAATAGTCGTTTTTCTGAGATCTTGGCTTTTTGACCAAGAGTTGGTTTGTAAGACTACTAAAAAACTTCTTTCTCTATCGATGAAAATGACATGCATTTTCCCTTGTTTTAAAAAAAATCCGCTATTTATTATAGTTTAGGGCCAAAAAAAGACCAAACAGATACCATAAAACCAAAAAAGATTTCTAGCTCCCCAAATATCTACCTCTAGAACTTCATGTACCTAGATTCTAGGCCAAATTTGCAGCTCCCTCGAGAGCAAAAACAATTGCCGTAGTGAACTTTCATGTCAATCGCCACCGAACTACTCCCAATTTTTCGACCTTAGCTCGCATGTCTCCACTCGATTCTGGCCAAATTAAGCTCAACCTCCTGCGTATTAGTCAAATTTCTAGATCCCGTAGTGGAGATTCGAATCCCTTACCTTTCTATCATCTCCCGCCGCCTATCCAAGCACCTCCCAAGGAGCACACCTCCGGGGCAAGGCATGCGCACACTCACGGGCAGGGGTGACGCCGGACGGCCTTAAAGCGAGGGTATTGTCTTAGCGATGAAGATGAAATGATAAGAAAAGAAGAGAGAGAAAATGAAAATATAAGACATAAATAAGGAAAACAAATTGCAATACCAATTTCGGGCAATGGTGGACATAGAAACTTTCGAAAGTCTAGACTAAGGAGATTAAGAAGACAAAAAAATTTAGACAGAATCTTTAAAGAAAACCATAAAATACAAGCTTTACACCGTTGACAAGTGTGGGCGGTTACCCACCCGACCTAATGGACGTGGGTCCGTCTATTGTTTCGAGCCGTTTCGTATCGCAAACTGCTATCCAATACACTGGAAAACACTTGTGCGGCACGAGTTTACGGGGAAGTTAGAGATGAGTCTTTTTCTTCCTGTTTGAGATGACACTCTTACCTAGTATGTTTTTCTTTTTCAAAAGCGTGCCCCGATTGATTTGCGCCGTCCTTCTTATGTTTGTACTGCCGGTCCGATCAGTGCCCCCTCCTCCTTTATGTCTGTACGACCCGACATGCGCGTACAGGGATTTCATTTCATGTACCTTGTACTGTTTGATTCGTGCCATGCCTATACTAACCTCAAATGCTCGAAATGAAACCTAGCCCAGTTCGAAATAAAGAACACCACATTAACTGGCCACTGTTCCACAGTACTCCATCCCTGTACAAATGCAGGGGTCCTCCCGCCTGGCATCATAAAGGAGAGCAGAGGAACAGAATCGAGATCCCACACGAGTAAAGAGAGACACTGTTAACTAGATTTACCTACCCCTAAACGAGTTGATTGACGTGACATGATCCGCCCAGCTTGAATGGGATCAAACCAAATCTCGTGCCTCCTTCCGGGCCCCTCCCCTGCTGATCACCTCGATCGCTCTCCGTTCTCTGACCCCTAGCGTGGTGTCACAGCAATCATCCCAAAAAATTTATGCGCCGGATCTTACTTTTTATCCTTCCACTGATATGAACTAATCTGAACAGCGGGAAAGGCCCTTCAAATGCGTGCGTAGGCGTAGGCGTAGGCTCCGTTATTATTTTTTACTTTATCTTTTCATCTAGCCAATATTTTTCTTTCACCTTTTCTCCCCTGTCTTGAGTGCCGTCAGTCAAAAAGCTTATTGCGATGTGGTGAACTGCGAGTCGATCCCAGCGGGAGTGATTATTATTTAGTGTTGTTGCTCGTACTACTATCAGCTTGATTCCCATACTTTTGGAGCATGACCGTACTGGACTTCCCACTAAGCAATAAAATAAAAAAACTATAGTGCGTACACTATATCTCTTTTTTACAGTGTACTCAGGCGCTCTTACGTGCTCCTCTCTTTACTCGAGATGGAATAGCGAATATGACAGAGACACTGCATACGTAGTGTGGTTGTAATCAAGTTATTTTCTCGAAATAATACGGCTACTGATGCTCTAGTAGTACTTTGCGTGCGGCCGGAAAGGAAGACAAAGACCGTAGCCCCAGTAGCTGGATAGATCTCGGACAAAATCATTTCAGATGCATACGTGAAAGGATTGAAATACATCTCGGACCACAAAACAGAAATTATGCTGGGCTCCATCTCTATCGTTGGGTACTCGAGAAATGTACGTACACGCCTAATGAATCAGAGTAGGACGCAACTCAAGAACCACCCGCTCGAAACAATCCATATAGGCTACTGTAGTAAATATTTGGCCCATCCCGTTTAATTGTAATGGCCTTGTCTCGTGTGTGTACCTTTTGATGATGTACGAGCCCGGCTGATTCAAATTGTTCCGAGATAAGTACTATCTTCGACTTATATTAGTTGACTTAAATTTGTCTAGATTCGAATATATCTATACACTAATTCAGTATATAGATTTATCCGAATTTTGATAAATTCAAGTCAACTAATATGGGTCAGAGGAAGTACTTATTATGTTTAGGTTTTTGGATCGACACATCTTCATATAGATAGCTATGGCGAAGTTGATTAGGACTCCTATAAACACCAACGTGTGGGCTAAATTTGTGATGGACCACAGCATCATTACAGGTTGGTAAGCATCCACAAAAGATAAGTCTACACTGCATCCACACCGCATTCCGGCATTAATCTTCTCAAATGCACGTACGGCACGGCATGGGAGGGTCTGCTCTGTCCATGTAGCCTCTATCTAGTGCGTCTCCCTCAAAATGGCCAGACTGCCTTGTAGCTATATATGCAGGCTCGTCAGGCTATAAATATAGAGGGACAAAGATCTGGAGGGCTGTTGACGAAAGCAACTCGGGCCCCTACACAAAGGCTAGCTCTATCACTGTATTTTAGCCGGTAGACTATATCTCAAAAGAAGCTTAGACCTCATCTAGACTCTAATTATATGACAGGCAGGCGAGAAAAAGACTGTTATAGAAATGAAAAGCTTTAGGCACTTGGACAAGAACATACTACTGACTCCGTTTCATAATATAAGATGTTTTTGACTTTATAAAAATAATGTATTTTGACTTTTTCAGTGTAGTTTTACTCTGAATCTACACACTAAAAGATGTCTAGATATATTATGTTCATAAACCTAAAACGTCTTATATTTCGAAACCGAGAAAGTAGTTGTTTGGGAAGAGATCGATATACCGTGGTTGATGCATGGATGGGGTGATCACTAAAATAAAGATGGAGGTTTTACTCGTCCATTAGGAGTTGACCCTTGTCGTTAGCTTCTCCGGCCACTAATCAGGCATGATTACATATGAGTACTATGGTACTCTGCGATAGCTCAAACTTAAGAACATCTTATTATTGATGGGGGAAAGGAATAAGGATGCTTGTTTGCTCAAAAGTAGAAGGCTAGCATATTACTTGGGGTTTGCTTTATTATAAAACGACACTGTAGTACCAATACTAGCTTATTCTTTTTTGTTGAAACGAAGTACTAGCTTGTTCTTTCGAGTTATGTAATTGTCAGTGTGGTAGGTACCATCTAGTACTAACTAGCTAGGAATGCAGAGCTACAAACCTAGAACGCCTAATACATTTGTTTAACTTGTTTATCAAATTCTCTCCAACTAACTCGATGCTTGGTGTCCTGAGATCCACTAGCCTAAAAAGGGACAATGGGATCAAAATGACTGTAGTTTCTTAAAGCCGTTTGACCTAGGGACTGTCAGTGTCTCAAAAGAAACTTGACTTTTCTTGACAAATTAAGCACACGTAATGAGTGAACAGGGATCACACATACTACCAGGCAATTATTTTCCCGGGCCCTGTTTTGAAACGTCGCATGCACGCATGGGGAGGCAAAAAACATGGCATCGACACGTAGAAGTTCTTTTTTTTTTCAAAACAGGGGAAAGGTCCCAGAATACTGCATTAATCTTCAGCGGCGGGCTTACAGTTTACAAGAAGGACCCCAAAAAAATCAAAAGTTACAACACAACCCTCCAAAAATGCACAGGACCTCAAAATAAAAAACACAAAATGCAATCAGGTCCCTCTCCACCGGAAACGAACTTGTGCTCCAGATCACAGGCGTCGACGCCACACCGGGGACTTGGCCACTTGGAGTGGATCAGAAGGAGCTTCCCCATTGGAGCCGATGAAGGGCCTCCGATATGGCACGTTGGCCTGGAGGTTGAGGGTGAGATGGCACCGAGCAGCGACCGGCACCAGAAATCATAGCAGACACCATTCGGCTATAGAGGTCGAGGGGTAGACCGGCGTTCACCCGCGAATGGCCACCGAGGTTGCGCTCTAGAAGATCGACGCAGTCTTCACGGTTTCCCTCTCCTCAGATCGGCACAGGGCAACCGCGGGTCCTTGCTTCTCGTCTTGTCCATCACCTTGATGGCTTGGAAGAGGAAAAGCACCGTACCGACCGCATCACCTCGATCTGGGAAGCACAAACAAAGCTTTATTAAGGGGTTTGTGGTAACAGCGCCGCCGCCCGCCTGTGGCACCTTCCATTGGAGCACCACGAGCAGACATACCACCACCACCACCCACCGCCAGATGCAACTCACGGACTCTAGCGACGAAATCCCTGACGACATACGGTTTCTCACCAAATATCTCAACGTTGGCGAATGTCGGTGAAGAGGGGGGGGATGGGCCTGCCGGTCCAAATTGGAAGGAACCGAGAGAGAGAGAGAGAGAGAGAGAGAGAGAGAGAGAGAGAGAGAGAGAGAGAGGTAGGTGAGGGGAGCCAGAGCGGTGGGGAGAGTAAGAGTTGCACGTAGAAGTTTCAAATCTTTCCTCTCACATGTTCTACTACTACTACAACAACAGTCAGTTTAATCATGTGTGTACAGTTCTACTACACACGGAGGCGCATGCTTACATGCAGGAAGCAGGGCCCCACAAGCGGGCGGGTGTGCACTGTGCAAGGTGGAGCACATGTTTTTTATTTTGAACGGAGGTGGAGCACATGTTACGTTTGACATTTACACGAAACGCGGCGCATAATTGAAAAGATTTTTGGCGCACGCCGAGCAAATGCCTTGAGAAGAAAAGGAAATATGACATGTGAAATGAATCATTTGCACCGGCCGGGGCATGCGTACGTACGTCCAGCCGTAAAACGGTAACAGGCCGCAACGCAACCGGATGCAAGGAAACCGTTCGACGTGGTGTGCGTGCGGGCAAATAACACGCACTCCTGCGAGCGCGCGCGCGCGCGAAATCTCTTGATCCACAATGTCAAAAAAGATGGTTTTATCTCTAAAGAAACGAAATCCACAAGGTCAAAAAGATGGTTTGATCTCTAAAGAAAAGAAATCCAGACAGAGACAGGGGTCCCCCGTCGGCCGTCGATCGACGATCAGAAGACGAGATAGTAGTAGTAATTTGCATGCCGGGGCAACGATCCCGAGACTCGATCGGCCAAAGACGTGTGGATTTTATTCATCCATTCATCGGACGCACGACACGCCATGCCACGGAAGTACTCCCTCTATTTTGAAATATAATATGTTTTATTGTAAAAGGATGTATCTAGACTTGTTTTAGTGTGTAGATTTACTCCAAATATAAGTGAATCTATATACTTAAAAATCGTCTAGATACATTTGCTTTACAAAGCTAAAATATCTTAGTATATTTTAAAACGGAGGAAGTAGTATACAGAGGACTCTGTTCGTATGCGCAGTGCACGCCGATCTTGGCGCGCGGGAGTCGTGAGCCGGAAGCCTCCTCCGGATCGCCGCAGCTTTCCGCTTTGATCGATCGATCAAAAGAGCACACACCTACGCTGCACTGAGGACGCACACGAACTAGCGAAAGCGCTTCATTTTGGGGCCTCGCGCGCGCCAAAGCTGGCCGGCTCTAGCCTCTCGTTCCCGTTCCCGTGCCCGTGGTGGGACTGGGATCAGCCGGCCCCGATCGGATCGGATCCGATCCTGCCTCCATCATCGCGTGCGCCGGCGTGGTCACTGGTCAGGCCTGCATGCATCCGCGCCGGCTTTGTTACTGTTGGAAGCTGCGCGACCGCGGCACGGGAACCCATGCACAATAGGTAAGGTAAAGCGGCGCCGGCCTCGATCGCCTTCTCGGCCCCGCAGTGTCATGTGATGCACTGTGCGATACGACGACGCCTCAAAAGGATCGTGGGTATATTTGTTGCTGGAGCAGTGACTTTTTCTTTTTTTGGTTGGATGGGTGAGAACCAATGTTTTTTGCCTTTCCTTTTCCGCTTTGATCGATCGACGGATGGATGCATGGAGAGAGGCTAGCTTTGTCTTGGGATGATGGTCGGTCGTGGACTCATGGTGTGGCGACCTCTGCCACCCTGCCTGCCACGCGTGATCGCCTTCACACCTAGTACGTGCGACTACTACCAGTGTCGTCGACGGATTAGGCTGCTACACTCAGCCTAACACGTTTCTAGTTCTACTCCCTCCGCTTTAAAATATAAAATGTTTTAGCTTTCTAAAATAAATGTATCTAGACTTCTTTTAATACGTATGTTTATTTAAATTTAGAGTGAATCTACACATTAAAAGTAGTCTAGATATATTTCTTTACAAAACTAAAACATCTCATATTTTGAAAAAAAAGGTTGTATTTTTACTATCCGAATTTGATGACGTCAACAATGTGGTAATGGTACACCTGCAAAAAAAAAAAAAAGAACAGTGATACTAGCAATAGTAGCAGTATGTGCGAGAATAGTACCCACGACCGATTTAGCGGCGATCGGGTCCTTGGCATGAACGAATGCAGTGGTATCTTTTGGCAAGCAAGAATCACGGGACAAGCATGCAGGCCCGTACGTACGCGCCTTCAATGGCCGCGCGCCCGTACTAGCTGCCGCATGCCTGCATCACGCAGATCCGGCCGCTAGCCGACGTTTCTGACAACCTTGGACGTCCTCGTACGTCAGATTGGCTAGCACCACCAACGTGCGCGTACTGACGCACATGTACAGTAGCTGCTGAGGCTAGCTCCGCGCTTAATTAACCACGTACATGGGCGTGTCATGCATCACTCATGATGTACAAAACCACAAATTTTATTTATTTACGCGACACCAATGCACTGGCCGTGAGGCTGTCAATAGGAAAATTACATGGGTCGCTAATGGCGTGATTGACATGACAGCCCGCATCTCTTGGAAACAGGTATGCTGTCCGCTGGATGTATTTTGGGACTGGTTTTTTAAACTGATTTTTTGGACTGATTGGTAAGCTGAAAGCTGCTTGCATGCGGCAACGGCCAATTCGGTCGTCTTCCTAAACCCACACATTAATGGCGAGGGAAATTTTGCATCGATTTCTCAATCGGCCGCACGCGTGGAGAAACGTGGGAGACTCAGCCTTAACTCCTTGCCCCACTCGCTTCACTCCCGTCACCGTCCCACTGCCACACTCCTTCCTCCCCCCTCGCGTCCCATCAACGGCGAGCCGCCGAGGCCACCCGTGCATCCGGTAGTACGAGGCCAAGAACCTGCGCAGATCGACAGAGGTGGTTGATCTAGCATGGGTGTTGGCTCTCAACCAGCCTTCGCCATTTGCACACGAGGAGCTCGGAGTGGATCTTCGTCTGCACACCCCATGGCATGTGATACTGCCGTGTCTTTGCTTATGTAAATATTAGTATTGATGGAGTTTGCTGGGAGGTTTATGTAGACCCTTCTTTTGTGCCAGATGAGTGCACCCTTGACTTAAGTAGTAGAGGTTGCATGGGATACACCTGATGTTGAACTTAACTACTCACTCTGTTTTATAATATAAGATATTTTAGATTTGTGAGCATAATGTATCTAACAGGTGGGAGCAATCATATTGCTCAAGTTGTCTTGAAGGACGCCGACAATAGGGGTCAAACATGGACGAGGGAGAAGACGCTTCCATCTAGAAGTAGTTGTAGACGAAGAGCCACTCCTAGACCCAGAGGATGGAGTGCCCAGCAAGGTGACAACCACAAAGAGGATGAGCGTGGGAGGGATGCTTTACATGGAGAGAGGCCAGGAGAAGTCATGTGGCGCAAGGTGGTGTTGCTTGGCTACAATGGCGGGGGGCGTTTATGGCAATGACATAGGGCAGCGGCGGTAGAACGGGGGTAAAAAGGAGGGCATTTGAGGGTCAGGCCGCTTGGGGAGTGGAGAGAGGAACCCGATCGACCGGTGCGGGTTGAACCCATGGGTTCAGGCCGTTTAGGATTTTCAATCTGCCTCCAAACCGCGCCGCTTGAGTCCATTATGCATCAAAATCCATTTCAGCACAGCCCACTCGAGGCCACAACAAAACCCACACCAAAATCCCATTTCTGCCCACAACATTCTCACGTTGACAAACCCGTGGAGTTCGGTCTGCATTATCCATGTCATTTGGTGCGGGTGCAACCGAAAATTTCAGGTGGTGTGATGCAGTTTAACAAAACAATATTTTGGATCGCTATAGATTGGGATATTAAGTTAGCATCACTCTGTGTAGGTTGAATTTGGTGTGGGCTTTGCTCTATTCTCACCCTGTCATCCACGCGATCGACTGGTGAAGAATAAGATGCCACAGTGAGTATGGGGCAAAGCCCACACTGAATAGCCGGGGAGGGTTGACCGTGTGACAGTGATAGTTCAGGTTGCTGTTAACGCTCGGTTGGTTTCGCATTGCTACAGCATTTGAAAACTACGCACTTCTTTAGAACGCTTGACTCTTAGAAATTTCTTTCTATTTTTCTTAGCAACTCTCAGAAACATGGAAACATGGACATGAAAATAACAGAAATGTTGTAATATGAAAACCATAGCAACGCTCAGTTGTAATATGAATTGCCAGAAGTGTAGCATGAAAGAAATGACCGGGTCTTTCGAAACAAGCACGCACCTCCTTTTGTCGTTCTTGATAGGATTAAGAAAGAAACCTATTTGTGGGTAATCGCTTGTGATAAGCGGTTAGATGAAATAATGGCAAGAGAGTAGGTCTTTTGTGATAAACATTTTACTTTCGCGTAAAACTCGTTAATTAATGAATAGATTGGGGCAATTTTTTTGCCCCTTTTTCAAAAATAAAAAAATCTTAATGACCATCCGAATCCGATAAAACTGGCCGAAGCCCATCCATTCAGTGCGGCGCCGATCTGCTGATGCATCTGGGGATCTGAAACACGGATCTTCCGGTCGGTTGGTTGGTTGCGCTCTGAAACATCGCAGACTTCGGTTTTATTTATGGAGGCCGTCAGTCACCAAGCATGTAGCGAGCAGCTGCAGCTAGGCGACGCATTGAAGAAAAAAGTGGTTTTGAAACCTCGAATTCGCCTTCAATTAACGGATGGCGCGATCGGCGCAATTGAATTGAATGGGCTCACATCTCCGGACACAAAAGGCAGGCTGGCTGGCTGGCTCCGGCAGTGGTACTGTCATCAGAAGGCCCTGTTCCTGTTTCTGTTGGTGCAGGCTGCAGCCTGCGCAGGGCACCCGGTCCTTCCTGCTTCATCATTTATGGTTCTCCCAGTGCACGCAGGTCGGCCTGCCACGTTCCCGCTGTTCACACAGCTTGCCCTGCCATCTTAATCATTTACAGCCGCTACTGACGTAAGGCCCAGAAAATAAGCAGATGAAACGGTGTGCATTTGCTACAGCACAGCTCTTTTTGCCATCCATGTTTTCTTCCACACTGCGACGAAGAACTACTCGTGCTTGCTTCATCTGGAACCATAACAGAAGCAACCGAACAGGTAAGACAACACCATCCACTAGACGTCCAGTAAAAATTCTCGATTTTTGTTCTTGCCAATGGAAGCAGCAGTCTCGATTATTTTGGCAACCAGCACAATTGTACTACAGCTTTACATGTCTCCTTATTTCGTTTCGTCCCCTTCTCACACACATTATGCGTCTGTGCAATGACGCAAATTACAGACAAAGACGGCAACATACGTCTCACAAGCCGAAGTATGTATGAGGTTCGCCTTTACAATCAGCGGCGATTCTTGATTCCCAGGCCATGCCTAGCCAAGCGATGCGGACCAGTCTACTTGGAACCCGATCCCTGAACATCCACCAACTGGTAAAGATCTCCGCGTCGTTGATGTCGCAGAGGGATAAATTGCCTGAAGATTTTTTTTTGGGGGGGTTGTTCAAGCTATTAGAGCAGGCTGATAATAAACAGAGATGTGCAAAAGCAATAGATTAGTTCATTCTGCTTACCTTCTATGCTCGATCAATGAGTAGTCGACCTCAGCTATTACAGTTGCTTCATCATGCTCGGTTGTCGCAATCACCTCACCAAACTAGAAACAATATCACAAGAGGTAAGTGTGAGATCACTATACATTGCTGGTGTAGAGTTTTCGTTTAACTTTCAAGTCTGGACTCTGGAGAACAGAAATCTGGAGGAGGCTCCTGGCAAGGATAACTACAGACGAACTGGCACCTTGAAATCTATAATCGACTCACCGGTCCAACAAGAGTGGAATGTCCCCAGGCAACATAACTTGAAGTAGTATCTCGAGCTGGAGCACAGGTCGCAACAAAAAGCTGGTACAACAATGACCGTTACTAACTGAAAGTGATAAACTGGAAGCGAAAGTGTTGACTTCCTGTACTGAAAAATAGATGGCAGCACAGCAGTGTTCCCCATACCTGGTTGTCAGTAGCCCTGTCATCATTAAGGATATATTCAGAACAGAAGCAAAATAAAAAGAGATGATGCAATGCAAAATAAGTAAGAGAGTTACTTCAGATAGTACGTATAGAGAAACATCTACAGATAAAGTTGAGCTCTTTACTACACGTGAACTTAATAGAGAAGCATATTGTCAACACAAATACAACACATTTAAGCTCACTATGTATCCCCTGCAATTCGTCTCTAGGTGCAAATGATTCAGAAGATACATACCTTGCCCGTTGAAGCAACTCCCAGTGCAATGGCCCAGTAGTCATGTTGAAAGCACCAGGATAGCATAGTAAGTGAGCACCTATAGTCAACAAAATGAGCATTATTATATTTTGCATGATTTTATTTTAACACTGCCATAGAACAATAGTGAGGTTGTACGCTTTCTCTTAATAGAAACTAAAAAAATATTAGTAACAAGCTGTCATGGATTCGGTACCAGCGGCAAGCAGCACGAGTGCTGCAGGGTCTGCAGTGTGTGAAAAAAGTGCAGAGTTACTCGTAGCAAGTCTCAACCCATTTTAGATTATCTTACCGAGCTGCATCCATATGTCATGAACTGTTGGTTTTGGGGGAAATTTTCTAGATGGGCTTCGTCCCTTGGACCACCACACCCTCTTATATATAGCACAATCTAGCCTTACATCTTCACTTGTACACTGGAATGATCTAGACTCTAGTAGGACATTACTACTATACTAACACTCCCTAGAATACTCTAGACTCTACAGGAGTAGTACTACTACACTAACTCAGACTCCAACACTTACTGGAATACTCTAGACTCTCCTAGGACAATACTACTATGCTAACCTAGACTCTCCCTAGAATGCTCTCCTAGCATGTCTCAACCTATTTTAGATTATCTTACTGAGCTGCATCCATATTTGATGAACTCATAATTTTTAGACCAAATATATTTTGACCTGACTTTTACTAGAGGCAATCAAAGTGCGCTTATCTCATAATTTTACAGCCAATCATGCTAGTTACATATTTTTATGATTCCTTTTCTGAGACAGGTTTCTTGGTTGTTAAACCACCCATCTAACAAGCACATGTTTTTTATCTTTTATTGATTAAACAACAAAAACTTAACAAATTATCTATTTTACCTACCTGTCAACCAACCAAATCAAATTATATTTCGCTATGAGATTCTCAGACCAACAATGTGATCCATCATACACATACAAAATTAGAAGCTGCCATGAACCAAATGCAATGGCAGATGCATTGAAGAAAGAATTTGATCCATCATATACATACAGAGCAAGTTAGAAGCTGCCATGAACCAAATGCAGTGGCAAATGCCATATCACTGAAGCAATCCAAGTATTTTGAGATGATAATACTAAAAGCACTACCAACCAATAAACCATGTTTGAACTGTGAAGATAGGATGTGAGAAATTTATACCTCTTGCAGCATAGAGCATTGCTAATTCCTGGAAACGGATGTCATAGCAAATGCCTATGCCAATTCGGCCTACATCTGGAAACAATCAACACTATATTAGATTTCATAAGCAATAAAATCAATAGTTGTGTTGTATCACGAAAAGAAAACAGAACAAAGATGACTGAATCCTACTATCTACGAGAAGTTGCAAACGGTATCTAGAGAGTAGAACTAAACGAACAATCAAAGAAATAATCAGGACAGAAAGCTTAAATAGCATATCCAAAAGAGATCCTTAAAGCCAAGAAACATGGGCAATCTATATGGAAAGATACAGATTTAACAATAGCAACACCAATCATTAAACATGTTCCGTTTTGTAAAATTAATTCACACGAATCAACATAAATTTTTAGGGATACATATAGATGATCTCATGGTTTGAGAACTATCATTCTAGAATGCAATCACAGCAGAGTAATAAGACAAACCTGTGTCAACAATTGTAAGATCCTGCCCAGCAGTAAGAGTTTTTGATTCCTGGAATGTAATCTTTCCTGGAATATCAATGTCGAAAAGATGGACCTGCATTCATGGAAAGTTTTATTGCTGTGACCTAGAAAACACTAAGAATGAGTAACTTTTGAATAATATTGTTCAAAGAGGACCAAACAAAATGCCACAAAAAAGGAAAAGGTTAACTAACAAAAATGCCACAAATAAGGCTACTAATCAGCTAGCCAAAATTAGTAAAGTGACCAAATCTGTGTTCTTGCGAGTTGTGAAAACATACATTAAATTCGCCAGAGGAGCATCTCAGTACCATGTGGAAACGGTATGATTGACATTAAGTTGTCGACAACAGTAAAAAAACTACGACTTATGAAAAACTGCGTCTTTTGGAACTGCACAGTTTTATCTCATTACTAACATTAACAAATTTACATGACTTCATTCTTCAGCTACTATATAAACAAATTACTTAGCAGAAACAACTTTCTGGACGTACCTTTCTATGTTTACCCTTAAGTTTGCCATCCGAGCCAAAGACACAGCATGTATTGTACAAGCTGTTACCAGAACGTTCTGATATGGATCCACCAACAAGAGTAATTTGCAAGCTGCGAGCAACGTCTGACATCATTGAATATGAAGGAGCTGCATCGCCACCAGCTTCAATGTCCTCAGCATACTCCGGAAAGCTGTCATTTGAATATGGACCATTCCATATCTCCTACAAGAATAAAACCACAGCAGGTGAAAGGTAATAAACAACAAGGACATTTGCGATTGTTGCCACATGGTCTGATAAGAGAAGGTGAAATAATTATCAAATCAAAATCACACATGAGCTAGTGGATGCATGTCAAATCATGTAGCACAAAATGTGGAAAGATTATACCATGGTTCAAAGTGTAAATCTGTTCGAGAAGAAAAATAAGAAACTGAAGTACTGAACTATATTTATACAGCTAGTGACACTTATCCTAATTAGCTTACAATTTACTAGAGAAAAGATATTGGGAAAGCTACACAGAAGCGATTATTGTCAATAGCTAATAATGTTGTATTATATTTTGATAGTAATAGGACATACTAGAAAATAACAGCACTATACCACTATTTACGAATTGACTCATGGCCAAATGGATGTTAAGCGCCAAGGCCTCAATACTCAATAACACAATGTATGTAACTGACAAACTGTCGGAGTACTAACACATGGCATAGTGAGCCTGCAATCCTAACACACTGTAACCGACAATGTAGGTAACTGACAAACTGTCAAACTTTTACAACATCTCGACATCACAACTAGTATTGATGTACTGGAGGTAAACATGCGCATGATATATTCAGTGATATGGTCTCCTCTCCTGAGGTGCATAACAATACTATTGACGCTCGAGTCTTATATAATCACCATTTACCAGTCAACCAAGGAAATGAGGCGATGCTAATATGTTTCTACAGTCGGCCACTCGGCAGAAAGGGAATTTTTGTTACTAAAGTAAAAGAACAGGTGATGCCCAGAGCTTCGTTGGTAGGCACTCACCGGCAGAAGCACGAGCTTGGCGCCGTCGCGCGCCGCCAACTCAATAGCGGCGCGGGCGTGTGCGATGTTGCGAGCCTTATCCTTTGTCACCGACAGCTGGCACAGCGCCACCTTGAACTGCGCCCACAGAACCGGACCCTCTTCAGATCAGACCCCGACCAGACACAAAACCAAAGAAATTCGTTCGAACCGGGGGAGGGGCATGACCTTGGAGAGCGGAGGGGCAGGGGGTTCGACGGCGGGGGGAGAGCGGGCAGCCTCCGGGCGGAAGGAGGAGGCGTCGGTGGCCATCGCGGCGAGGCGGAGACGGCGGCGGAAGGGGAGTCCGGTGGTGGTGGGAGTGGAGGTCCGGAGGCGGGTGGGTGAGAGGAGGGAGAAGGCTGTGGATGTGGCTGCGGCTCTCATCGGGGGACGGTGGCGTGGTGTAGTGTAGTAGTGTTCGGAAGCCGGCGTGATTCGTGACGCCGACCGCAAGGGAGTGGTTGGGTCTTCGGAGCGGATGGGCTTCAAGGCTTCGGCTGAGGGTGGGGCCGGGTGTCAGTGTAACACTTTGACTTGTGTCTTGTGTGGGATGGTGGCAAGCAACTTGTCTTGCAGTCTTATTTTTGCTCCTATATGGGAGTGTAACTTATCAGTTTATATATGTGTAAAATTCTAAAAGTTCAGAGTGTATGCAGACGACATGCACATTCAAAATTCAAACGTTTGACACCATGCACGTAAAGTACACATAAATGCATCAGTAAGGATCCATCTTTTGCGCCACATGTAGAGTACCATGTATGCAACCCCTGTAAGTTTACTCATAATTAATCGTCACTGTTTGCCTTTTGCAAAAGCTTTCCAGCTTATTCACCCATCTTTTGAGAATCCATCCCCGTAAGCTTCCAACAGTACAAGGCTTCCACTATATATATTCACATGTGTGTATTCTAAAATAAAATTAGAAGGCCATGTAAGAAAAGGGCAGTGCGTTCAATTGTTGTTCGAAGAAACCAAAATTCCAAACACATAAAAGAAGGCAGATGGAGATCATATATAGCACAGGGCTTGGGCTTCCATCCAGTCCAAGCAAACTCAAAGTACAAAAAATTTAGTGTGTAGACACTTAGATACCATGAGTGTAAACAAAGTTGTTTCTCAAATATGATCGGTTCTAAGAGACCATCAATTTTGCATCCTATGATTACGATTCAAAAGGCGCCTTTACTTGTTTCTTTGCATGAAAAGATACATATTCCGCGTCCACGCTACACACATAAGCTAATTAACTGTGTAGATACGTGATTCATGAATAACAACCTCTGGTCATGTCCATGATAAACTCGTGCGATTGTGCTTATTTTTCAGCGAGTGTGGAAGGATTGCTGCTTGCACACGGCCGATGCTGGGATTTTGGTTTGCTCCAATCTCTCACCCCGCAAGTTTGAACATGTACCTGGCAGTAGCGAGTATAATTTAACCAACTCTAGAAATGGAGTGCAACTCTGAGCAAACACAAACACTACGCACACATGTATATAGTCCACAGAGGGCCTTGTAAAGCCAAGTCCGCATGCAGGAAAGACATGCATGAATAACGGTGCAAGGACATCATGAATATCTTGTTGAACGCTTCTACTAGTACTATTTCTTAAGAAAAAAATCTAGACATGATGGTCATACTAGTTATGATTTTGAGTGAAATCTATTGGCACCAAACTTGCAATTTAAGGTTCATTCATTGTTCAAGTTATTGATAGACGTAGTTCAAAATTCTAGACGGAAGTTCAAATTAACAGTCTCTGCTGAAACACTCGTATATAAACAAGTAGCGAGGATTGACAAATCTTCAAATGGGCATTTGAGATCTGGTGGAGGATTGTTAGAAATATTGGACCAATTCATTTAGGCCCATGTGTATTTCAGATTTTCCCTAAATCTCAAAGCCTAAATTTGTGGCAGTCCATATGTGTTTGGGCCCATGTTTGTGGCAGCTCACGTGGAAGTGGAGTGGGAGCTCAAGTTTAGTCCCACATGGAAAGTTGGAGGAGAGTTGTACAACCTTATAAGGTGGAGTGTTGCACCACTTTGTAAGTGAGTAGCAATAAGAGAGATACACGCGTGCGCTCCTCCTCCGACGACGCCGCCGCTCGCTCGTACGCCGCGCGACTGCTCGAGTTCTCCATCACGGGTCGTCTTCCATCCAAGTCAGGCGGTGCTGCCTACCGTCGTCTTCGTCGCCATCTGCTGCGATCACTCTTCCCCAAAGTTTCTACTACTACAACCGACGGTACGTGCTACGTGCTCCTGTTTGGTTATTCATCATGTTCTGCGGGTACATGTTAAGCTGTTGTTTGTTTCCGATCATCCTGTTGTTTAGTACATCTAGTATGTTCGAGTTACATGAGCTAGTAGCTGGTTTTGTCATGATTTATATTCTGGAATTAATCGTGGAAATTATGCCTAATATTCCAACAATCCAAAAACCTTACTGTAGGCAATTTGCTGAACTAACAATGGCTGGTTTTACCGATGCACTAAGGCCGGATAAGTTACCTGTGTGCACTTTAAGAGGTGGCAGTACAAGACTGAGCTTTGGCTGACCACGATGAAAGTGTTCCATATCAGTAAAGGTAAACCTGAAGGAACTATATCTGACGAGGATCAGAAGAAGTTCGAGGATGCTAATACTGTCTTTGTAGGATGTATTCTGAGCATTCTTGTTGACCGTCTGTGTGATGTGTTTATGCACATAAAAGACGGGAAGGAGCTCTGGGATGCACTGGATGCAAAGTTTGGTGCTGTAGATGCTGGCAGTGAACTGTATATCATGGAGAGCTTTCATGATTTTATGATGACAAAGGACCTTCCTATGGTTCAACAAGCTCATGAGATACAGTGCATTTCCAAAGAGCTCGAACTCCTTAAGTGTACCTTACCCGACAAGTTTGTGGCGGGTTGCATTATTGCTAAGTTGCCCCCTTCATGGAGGAACTTTGTCACAACTCTCAAACACAAGAGACAGGAGATATCAGTTGAAAATATGATAGCGTCCTTTGATGTTGAGGAGAAGGCTCGGGCTAAGGAAACTACTGAGAAAGGAGAGAGTCATGCTACTGCCAACTTTGTGCAGAAAGGCAAATCTATAGGCAAGAACAAAGGGAACTTCAAACCCTCCTTTAACAAGCCTGTAAAGACTACAACCTTCAAGAAGAAGAATACGAACAGGGACAAGAGTGAACTGTCATGTTACACTTGTGGAGAGCCCGACCACTTTTCCAAGGACTGTCCAGAAGGCGCAGACCATAGAGGGAAAAAGGCCAAGACTGTCAACGTCGTGACCGCTAGCAATACTGATGGGTATGGTAATTTATTTACTGTTCTTTCAGTATTTCAATCACCGTGTTGGTGGCTTGATACGGGTGCTAATGTTCATGTGTGCGCTGACATCTCTATGTTCACTTCTTATCAGGTCGCTCGGGATTCTTCCGTCCTAATGGGGAATGGATCACCTGCTTCTGTTCGTGGTGTTGGCACGGTGGATCTGAAGTTTACTTCCGGAAAGATCGTGCAGCTGAGGAACGTGCAGCATGTCCCTACTATGAGCAAGAATCTCGTTAGTGGCTCCCTTCTTTGCAGAGATGGGTTTAAGGTTGTCTTAGAGTCTAATAAAGTCGTTGTTTTGAAACATGGACAATTTATTGGTAAAGGTTATGCGCACTTGGGGGTGTTTGGCGAAGGTCAACATACCGATCCCCAAGAAACGCAAGCTCGGACCCAAGACAGTGGATTGTATCTGAAATGGATCGTATGGGCACCTAGAGGGGGGGTGAATAGGTGCTAACCAATTTTTAATACTTTTTCAATTTTAGGCTTGACACAAAGTAAATTTTCTAGATATGCAACTACGAGAATTTCCCTATATGAAACCCTAACTACTAAGCACGTAAAGGAGGAGCGAGGAAACCGTAGTGGAGCACGCGGAGACACAGAGATTTGTTTTACCGCAGTTCCTTCCTTGTTAAGGGAAGTACATCTGCGTTGGAGGGGTGGGCGGTTCTAAGACCACCACGCCACAATAGGCCTCACCCTATTCTCCGATGGATCTCGCCACGAGAGGCCTGATCCACCTTCTCCACTATTGGATCCCTTCGAGGCGGGAACCGGTGCCTTTTACAACACTATTGGGGCACACACCCACAACCGAATTGGGGGCTCCCGGGATGACAACAAGCTATCACAAAAACAAGGTTTATCAATATAAACAAAAACGAGGATCTAGATCTTTGCAAGAAATACTAGATCGGAGGTTCTCCAAATGAATGGAGAGAAGATGAAGCGCTTGATTGCTGATGATGAAGATCGAGTTCTCCTCCTTCGATTCCCCAAGGGATGGGGCCTTTGGGTGGATCTAGGTGGAGCACTCTTGTATGAAGTTTTGAGATCTGATCTGTTCTTTTTCGAGATGAATCAAGAGTTCTGGCAGGAGGGGAATTGTTGGCTTAAATACCCCCTCCCCAGATCTGGCCGTTGCCCAACTTTGGGGGCGGATTATCCGCCCCCCACTTGGGGCGGATTATCCGCCCCCTGGGAAAACTCCGCCCCAAGGGCGGATTCTCCGGGGGAAACTCCGCCCCCTCTCTGGGGCTTGCGCCTTGGTGAAGCTTGGAGAAGATCTTGGGGGGCGGATAATCCGGCCCCCCTGAGGGGCGGATTATCCGGCGAGGCCGGAAAGTCCGGGCAAAACTCCGCCCCCTCTCTGGGGCTTGCGCCTTGGCGATGAGCAGGAGGGGCGGATTATCCGCCCCCCTGAGGGGCGGATTATCCGGCCAGGCCGGAAAGTCCGGCCAATATTCCGCCCCCCCTTCTGGGGCTTGCGCTTGCTTGGGCAGAGGGAGGGGCGGATTATCCGCCCCTGGTGGGGCCGGATTATCCGCCCCCAAAGGCAGAGTTCTGAGCTGCAACACTTCAACACACATTAAAAGATCCTTGGTATTGTTATCTAACACTCAAAACACTAGGGATTAAGAAATGTTCTTTCAATCTCCCCCTTTTTGGTGTTAGATGACAATACTAGGATTTGCAGTGAAACCGGCAAGTGCCACCTTAGATAATGAAAGACGCTCCCCCTAGATGTGTGCATATTTAAGATTTGCATTTGAATACCAATACACACACTAGGTAGAACACTACTTTAAGGTTTGGTGAAAGAAAGTCATACCACCGGAATATATAGCCAAGGCATACATAGATAATCCCATGAATCCATATGTCATCAAATATGCTCCATAATTCCAGACTTCCATGGGGTCCATGATAGATAAATCCAGAAATCCATGAATACCAAACATAGTACCAAACTGTGGAGTACGACATAGTCTTACACAAACAACCACAAATAGCAAACAAGTTCACGCTAGAAAAGGCACAAGCAAGCAAATAAAAACGACTAAAATCGAAGAGCTTGTGCCCGACCCTTGCAAATCCACGAGACCTAATAGAACTACTTCTCCCCCTTTGGCATCGAAACGCCAAAAAGGAAGAAGAGCAATGCTAACGCCCCTGGAGATCACTCCTCCTCATCCTCGTCGTATTCAAGGAGTGAGAGAATCAAATAAACCAAAAGCAAAATTCGAGTGTGTTTTCCATAAGAACAAAAGGTATGCAAGAAAATCCAACGAGACCCATGAAAAACCAACTCTTCTTGAGGAAGAGGGCGGTGGCCGAAGCCACCATGTTGGAGCGCATGGCATGACACCGCGAAGATGTATCTTGAGTTCAAAACCAATGCTCATCGATGACCCACATATCACAAAATGATATTAAGGGAAATGATTTTACTTGCTTTCGGCATTATGGGGGGAGGGTTGGCCCAATCAATTAGGACCACACTCCCCCTATGTCTATGCCCGCATCTAAACCAAATACATGAATAAGAGCAAGTGAGTGTGCAAGAATAGTCAAGCCAAGCTCCTTGAATCTATGATATTTAGCTCATTCCGCAAATAACAAAATCTTGCTTCATCGAGAGGCTTCGTGAAAATATCAGCAAGTTGGTTCTTCGTGCTCACAAAGGACAGAGCAATATCTCCACGAGCAACATGATCCCGAATAAAGTGGTTGCGAATCTCTATATGTTTTGTTCTTGTATGCTGCACAGGATTGTAAGCAATTTTGATAGCACTTTCATTGTCGCATAAAAGAGGCACTTTGTCACAATTGACACCATATTCCTTTAAAGTTTGCCTCATCTATAACAATTGAGTACAAGCACTTGCAGCAGCAACATATTCAGCTTCGGCGGTTGAGAGTGAAATACAATTCTGTTTCTTTGATGACCAACACACTAGAGACCTGCCCAAGAATTGGCATGCACCAGAGGTTGATTTCCTATCATCTTTGTCACCAGCCCAATCTGAATCGGTGTAACCACACAGAGAGAAACTTGAACCCTTGGGATACCATAACCCAAAATTTGGGGAATGAACCAAATATCGGAAGATTTGCTTGACCGCCACTAAGTGGCTTTCTTTAGGAGCGGCTTGGTACCTTGCACACACTCCTACACTTAACACTATATTGGGCCTAGATGCGCAGAGGTAAAGGAGAGAGCCGATCATGGATCGGTATACCTTTTGATCCACATCTTTACCCTTGGGATTGAGCTCAAGATGACACTTTGTTTGCATTGGGGTAGCAACGCCATTGAGATCCGTCATCTTGAACCTTTTGAGCATGTCTTGGATGTACTTAGCTTGATTAATAAAGGTTCCCTCTCTAAGTTGTTTTATTTCAAATCCGAGAAAAAACCTTAGCTCACCCATCATGGACATCTCAAACCTGTCAGTCATAAGCTTTGAAAATTCATCGTTAAAAGCTTGGTTAGTAGAGCCAAAAATAATGTCATCTATATAAAGTTGGCATACAAAAAGCTCCCCATTGACCTTCTTAGTAAAAAGAGTGGGATCGATTTGCCCAACTTCGAATCCACGGTCTAGCAAAAAGCTCTTTAAGGTGCTCATACCACGCACGTGGGGCTTGTTTAAGGCCATAGAGCGCCTTATCGAGTTTGTAGACATGGTTCGGAAATTTGGGGTCCTCAAACCCCGGGGGCTGCTTGACGTATACTAACTCATGTAGAGGACCATTAAGGAAAGCGCTCTTAACATCCATTTGTTGTAACTTAAAATTATGATGGGCTGCATATGCAAGAAGGATACTGATAGACTCAAGGCGAGCTACATGAGCGTAGGTCTCGCCAAAATCAATTCCTTCTACTTGAGAGAATCCTTGAGCCACGAGTCGTGCTTTATTCCTCACAACAATGCCATTTTCATCCTGTTTGTTCTTGAAGATCCACTTGGTGCCGATAACATTGCGGCAATCCTTTGGATTTTCTACGAGCTTCCAAACTTTGTTGCGTTCGAAGTTGTTTAATTCTTCATGCATTGCAACAACCCAATCGGGGTCTTCAAGAGCATCAAAAACCTTCTTTGGTTCAACCATGGAAATGTGAGCTTGATGATCACAGAAGCTAGCAAGCTCTCTTCGAGTGGATACCCTTCGTCGTAGATCACCAACTACCTTGTCAAGAGTGTGACCTCTTAGTTCAAGGTTGCGATCAGCACGAGCCTTGCGACGAGCCTCAATATCCTTATTGTTTCTCGAAGGAGTGGATTCAATTGTTGTATCCTTGTCTTGATTACTGCATTGCCCTTGATCTTGGTCACCAGTACTGCCAGAAGATTGTTGCTGAACATTTTCTTCAGGCCCGGATAATCCGCTCCTTGGAGGGGCCGGACTATCTGGCCTGGGAGATGAAGTACCAGAACCATCTTCTTGAGAAAGCCTGACTGGAGTTGGAGAGCCATGGACGGATAATCCGCCCCTGGGGGCCGGAGAATCCGGTCTGGGAGCTTCAGAGATGTTGATTTCTCCTTCGGATCCCCTGGTACGAGTTGGAGTGCCAGGGGCGGATTGTCTGCCCCTTGGAGGGGGCGGATAATCCGGCCTGGGACTACCATCTTGTCCAGGAGACTGATGATCTTCAGCAGGTTGCGGTGGGTGCAGAGTTTTCTCCAACAGTAGGAGCTTGTTGATCTTGTGAAGATGAGGGCTCCACTTGAGTGGAGCATTGTCCTTCCCGATCCGCCACAAGGGGTTCCTCAATGGGGCGGAAAAATCCCACGCCCATTCTTCTTATGGCATCTTGGGGTATTTCAACATCTGCATCACAAACATCAACTTTCCCTACAAAGGAGCCGTTATTTTCATCGAACTCCACACTACAAGATTCTACAACAATCCCAGTGAGCTTGTTGTAGACTCTATAAGTGTGGGATTCAGCACCGTAACCAACAAAAATACCTTCTAAAGCCTTGGATTCAAATTTTGACAAACGGACACCTTTAATAAGAAAGAAACACTTACACCCGAATACCCTGAAGTATGAGATGTTGGGTTTGTTGCCGGTAAGTATTTCATATGGGGTCTTGTCCAAGATCTTCCGAAGGTAAAGCCGGTTTGATGAGTGACAAGCGGTTGATATGGCTTCAGCCCAAAAATTATAAGGAGACTTAAATTCAGCTAGCATAGATCTTGCCATATCCATCAAAGTCCGGTTCTTCCTCTCGGCTACACCATTTTGTTGAGGGGTGTACGCAGCGGAATATTGGTGTCTAATCCCCTCTTCGCTAAGAAACTCGTTTAAAGTGTAGTTCTTGAATTCTATGCCGTTGTCACTTCTAATTGCCAAGATGGGAACATTGTGTTGACGTTGAACTTCATTGGCAAAGTCGATGACAGTTTGTTGAGTCTCACTTTTCAGTTTGAAGAAATATACCCATGTATATCTTGAGTAATCATCGACGATGACCAAGCAATATTTCTTCCCACCAAGACTTGCATGAGAAGGAGGTCCAAATAAATCCACATGGAGTAATTCCAAGATCCTCTTCGATGACACAATAGTCTTCCTCTTGTGGGGAGAATCATGCATTTTTCCTTCAACACAGGCCCTGCAAACACGGTCTTTGGCAAAAGAGACATTGTCTTTTAGTCCAAGAATGTGGCCACCCTTTTGGAGACTTTGCAAAGTTCTCATGTTGACATGGGCTAAACGGCGATGCCATAGCCAGCCCACGTCGGCCTTTCCGAATAGACACATCGGACCCGAAGTGGTTTTCCCCGAGAAGTCCACCACATACAGGTCATTTTCGACGTATCCAACGAAAGCGACCTTTAGAGACTTGCTCCATAAGAGTACCAACAAATCATCATCGATAAAAACAACAAAACCCATCTTGCCAAGGGCACGAACAGAAAGAAGATTGTAGCCAAGGGTCTCAACAAGCATGACGTCCACGAGAGAGATATCGTGGGCAACCACAACCTTGCCAAGACCCAATACCTGAGATTTAGACTTATCACCATAGGAGACTATGATATTATCAAGATTTGGACGCATCTCCGTGATGATCTCCTTGCTTCCGGTCATATGACTAGTGCAGCCACTATCCAGCACCCATTTCGACCCACCGGAAGCATAGCCCTGCAAGAAAATTACTTCTTGGTTTTAGGTACCCATTTTTCAATGGGTCCTTTCATGTTAGTAACAAGGGTCTTTGGGACCCAAATAGACCAAGCAATATATTCATCAAAAGGACCAACATAATAAGCATAAACATCGCCATAATCATCACAAAAGAGTTCATAATTCGGATTGTGAGACCCTGCAAAACCAATATTATTAGTCTTGTCTTTTGTGACAACCTTCTCAGCAGTGTTTGTCTTTAATTGCACATTCTTGGTCTTGTTCTTCTTGGTTTTCTTCTTCTTGGACTTGGTGACATACCCAAGTCCCTCTTTACCATGATTTGACCTTTGCTTGTCAAGGACTTCATCAAGCACACCTTTTTCCTTTGTAGTGATGTCCTTGTTCACTCCTTTTTCCACATTAGCATTTTTCTTGTTACTATATGTTGAGTTGGACGAGCTAGGAGTATCATATTCGGCCAATCGACTTTGAAGCTGATCATGTGACTCACTGAGGATAGAGAACTCGTTTTTCAACGCCTTGTGAGCATTGTCAAGTTTCTCCAATTCCTCGGAGAGTCTATCATGAGCAGCCCCAAAGTCAATCCTTTCCTTCTTTAACTTCTTTGCCTTGGTGACCGCATTGTCACGTTCCTTAACGAGTTTAGTCACAATTTCTTCATGTGACTCTTCCATAGACTCAAGCCTCTCTTCAAGAGAGACCCGAGCTTCTTCTTCTTCTTCAAGAGCATTTTTTAGGGATGCAATTTCCATTGCATCCTCCCTTTCAATTCTGCCCTTTTCTTCGAGGAGTGCTTCGTTTTGGGCCAACTGATCCATAAGAGCCTCAAAACGAACTTTGTGCTCACCTTGCAAGTTAGTATAGAAATAATCCAAAGTAATAATCTCTTCTTTAACCTTAAGACTAGCAGGATCATCCATGTCTATCATAGCCTTGGGAAAGGAAGAGTTAGAAGAAGTTACCTCGGAGCTTCTTGCCATGAGACAAGTAGGATTCTTGTTGATGATGTTGTCGTTTGGAGAGTCGAAGAGTGATGTTGATGTAGATGTGGTGGCTATAGCAGCCACCTCTTGAGAGCTATCGTCCTCGTCCTCATCTTCACTCCCCGATGAATATTCTTCTTGAGCTACTAGAACAATCTTTGGTTGCTTCTTGAAAGGAGCATTTTTCTTTACAAACTGTTTCTTACGTGGAGCTTTTGATTTGTCCTTGAAAATGAGTCTTCCTCCATTATCCTCTCTACTTTGATATGGACACTCAGCTACGAAGTGCAACCGGTCACCACAATTAAAGCATGTTCTCAGCTTGGGACCATTTTCTTTTCTTCCATAGGCTCCACTTTTGCGATCTAGTTTAGCTTTAGCCTTGGCTGGATCTTTCCAAAAGTTTCTTGCATAAAGAGCCAAGTATTGTCCGTGGATCCTTTTTATATCTTCGGGACAGTCCAGGCCTTCTACCGTATATTCATCATGATCAATCACACTAGTCTTCAAAGCCATGTTGACCCCCTTTTGCATCCCCAAAGCTCGAGCACGAGCATCTTCGGCATTCTTGGCAGCCACTTTGAATGCGGCCATTTCTTGCATTACCTCATTGGATGACATGAGGTGATAATTTTGCCTACCTTGGAGACTTTTCAAATCTGTGGGCTCAAATGGGATAAGAGCACTGACATACTTGCGCTTGATCCAAGCATCATCAACATGAGCTGCGCCGTGGTTTCTGAAGGTAGTAGCTATTGCCTTGAGCCTCCTATACATGTCCTCGTGGTCTTCTCCATCCAGCATATAAAATCCTTCAGCTTCATTGCTCAAGGCATCATATCTATTCCTTCTCATACTTTCATTTCCGATGAAGAGCTCGGTAAGAGCATCCCAAGCTTCTTTAGCTGTGCTAAGATGCTGAATGTGTGGCATGTCTTTATCACCCACACCAAGCTGTATCATGTGTAGAGCTGTAGCATTGAGTTGGCTATCGACCACTTCTCTCCTTGTGAGATTGTTAGGATTTCCAATGTGAAGACCATTTTCGATGATCTTCCACAACTCTATGGAGGAACTGCACACATGAGATTTCATCAAAAATTGCCATTGAGAGAAAGTAGAAGCTGATAGTTTGGGTGGATCACGCCTATTATGTATGTGTGGGTGAGGAATAGGCGGATCAGGGGAATACACATGAGAAACCTCATTGTATCCATCCTTACCGCTATCCTTTTTCGAGGAGGAGCTCTTACTAGTATCATCACCTACCACTTCGTTATCTTTGGAAACAGTTTTACCCGTTTCCTTGGATTGAGGAGTGGTATCCTCAGAGTTAGATGGAGGTGATGATGCGGATGTGGAGAGACGCATTATCAATTGACGCATCTCCTCCATCTTAGCCTCCATTGAACTCACCAAGGTTGTTTCCAACGTCTTGAGATCGTTCATGGTGACTACCTCCGGAGCATCACTCCCATCTCCCTTGGAACCCATACTTCTCTTAGGCGGTTAAGCCCGAAATAAGAGCCGAGGCTCTAATACCAATTGAAATGGATCGTATGGGCACCTAGAGGGGGGGGTGAATAGGTGCTAACCAATTTTTAATACTTTTTCAATTTTAGGCTTGACACAAAGTAAATTCTCTAGATATGCAACTACGAGAATTTCCCTATATGAAACCCTAACTACTAAGCACGTAAAGGAGGAGCGAGGAAACCGTAGTGGAGCACGCGGAGACACAGGGATTTGTTTTACCGCAGTTCCTTCCTTGTTAAGGGAAGTACATCTGCGTTGGAGGGGTGGGCGGTTCTAAGACCACCACGCCACAATAGGCCTCACCCTATTCTCCGATGGATCTCGCCACGAGAGGCCTGATCCACCTTCTCCACTATTGGATCCCTTCGAGGCGGGAACCGGTGCCTTTTACAACACTATCGGGGCACACACCCACAACCGAATTGGGGGCTCCCGGGATGACAACAAGCTGTCACAAAAACAAGGTTTATCAATATAAACAAAAATGAGGATCTAGATCTTTGCAAGAAATACTAGATCGGAGGTTCTCCAAATGAATGGAGAGGAGATGAAGCGCTTGATTGCTGATGATGAAGATCGAGTTCTCCTCCTTCGATTCCCCAAGGGATGGGGCCTTTGGGTGGATCTAGGTGGAGCACTCTTGTATGAAGTTTTGAGATCTGATCTGTTCTTTTTCGAGATGAATCAAGAGTTTTGGCAGGAGGGGAATTGTTGGCTTAAATACCCCCTCCCCAGATCTGGCCGTTGCCCAACTTTGGGGGCGGATTATCCGCCCCCCACTTGGGGCGGGTTATCCGCCCCCTGGGAAAACTCCGCCCCAAGGGCGGATTCTTCGGGGGAAACTCCGCCCCCTCTCTGGGGCTTGTGCCTTGGTGAAGCTTGGAGAAGATCTTGGGGGGCGGATAATCCGGCCCCCCTGAGGGGCGGATTATCCGGCGAGGCCGGAAAGTCCGGGCAAAACTCCGCCCCCTCTCTAGGGCTTGCGCCTTGGCGATGAGCAGGAGGGGCGGATTATCCGCCCCCTGAGGGGCGGATTATCCGGCCAGGCCAGAAAGTCCGACCAATATTCTGCCCCCCCCTTCTGGGGCTTGCGCTTGCTTGGGCAGAGGGAGTGGCGGATTATCCGCCCCTGGTGGGGCCGGATTATCTGCCCCCAAAGGCAGAGTTCTGAGCTGCAACACTTCAACACACATTAAAAGATCCTTGGTATTGTTATCTAACACTCAAAACACTAGGGATTAAGAAATGTTCTTTCAGTATCTTTCTAGGATATGCTCCACGGAGTGTAGGCTATAGATTTCTAGTGGTTAAATCTGAGGTACCTGATATGCATGTTGATACTATAATGGAATCTCGTGATGCAACATTCTTTGAGAATATTTTTCCTATGAAAGATATCCATAGCATTGCTAGGATTTCTTCTGAAATACTTCCTGAATCTAGTGCATCTATTGAGAATTCTGAACAACCACATGAGGAATTTCTTGCGAAGGATGACGATGAACCTCTCACGAGGAGTAAGAGACAGAGGGTTGCAAAATCCTTTGGTAATGACTTTATTGTGTACCTTGTGGATGATACTCCCAGATCCATTACTGAGGCATATGCATCTCCTGATGCAGATGATTGGAAAGAAGCTGTCCAAAATGAGATGGACTCGATTCTTTCTAATGGAACTTGGGAATTATCAGAACGACCCTATGGTTGTAAACCTGTGGGATGTAAGTGGGTGTTCAAGAAGAAGCTAAGGCCTGATGGTACTATTGAGAAGTACAAGGCGCGTCTTGTAGCTAAGGGCTACACACAGAAAGAAGGCGAAGATTACTTCGACACCTATTCACCTGTCGCTAGACTGACCACCATTCGAGTACTACTATCCCTGGCTGCCTCTTATGGTCTTCTCGTTCATCAAATGGACGTGAAGACAGCTTTCCTTAATGGAGAGTTGGAAGAGGAGATCTATATGGACCAGCCGGATGGGTTTGTGGTAAAAGGTGAAGAGACAAAGGTGTGTAAGTTATTGAAATTTTTATATGGCCTGAAACAAGCACCTAAGCAATGGCATGAGAAGTTTGATAGAACTCTACTTTCTGCTGGCTTTGTCATTAATGAGGCTGATAGGTGTGTTTACTATCGCCATGGTGGGGGCGATAGCATTATATTATGTTTGTACGTGGATGATATTCTGATCTTTGGTACAAACATGAAAGTGATAAATGAAGTCAAGTCTTTCCTGTCAAAGAGTTTTGATATGAAAGATCTGGGAGAGGCTGATGTCATTCTGAACATCAAGCTTATTAAGAACGAGAATGGGATTACTTTAACGCAATCTCATTATGTTGAGAAGGTCTTGAGCAGATTTGGCTTTAATGATGGCAAGACTTCTCCAACACCTTATGATCCCAGTTTGACATTACGAAAGAATAAGAAGGAACCAACAGATCAGCTGAAATATTCACAAGTTGTTGGTTCTCTCATGTACTTAGCAAGCGCTACAAGACCCGATATCTCTTTTGCTGTGAGAAAGTTGAGTAGGTTCATGTCTAACCCGGGTATTGATCAT
Source organism: Avena atlantica (assembly GCA_910589765.1). Taxonomy (NCBI): domain Eukaryota; kingdom Viridiplantae; phylum Streptophyta; class Magnoliopsida; order Poales; family Poaceae; genus Avena; species Avena atlantica. Next base: position 36,978,092 of record OU342737.1, on the reverse strand, counting down.
TGGCATGCACTTGAAAGGGTCATGCGCTATCTATGTGGTACAATGAGCTATGGGATTCACTATTCAGGGAATCCTGCTGTGCTTGAAGGATATAGTTATTCGAATTGGATCTCTGACGTTGATGAACTCTACGCCACGAGCGGGTATGTGTTTACCCTTGGAGGTGGCGCAGTGACATGGTTATACCCCACGGGTACACAATCTCAGCATACCTGGTCCAGCCCAAGGAAGGCCCACGACAAATATACGCCGGCCCATGAATATTTTCGGGTGGCCAAGGCCCATGACGCCTTCGGATCCTTGGAGAGCAAGACTAGAGTAGATAGGAAATTCAAAGGGGTAAACCCTAGAACCTGTAACCGACTAGATATGTGTCCAGGACCTGCCTAAGTCTATATAAAGGCCAGTAGGGTACGACCTAGATCTCTCTCATACTTCCGCATACACACCTCCACGCCAGATTGCATCTGCGCACCGTTTTAATCACCGGTTCCGCCGTAATCAAGAGCAGACAAGCAGGAGTATGGTTTTCCCTCCGGGGGCCTGAACCTGGGTAAACCTCGTGTCCCCGTGTTGCTTGTTTGCTAACCGTTCCGCGATCTCCAGCATCCCCATCTTCTCCAAAACCCAAGTCCATAACAATGGGCATTGACGAGTCGAAACCCCGTCAATTGGCGTCGTCTGTGGGAACTGGGGACGCTGATTGTGCGATCGTGATGGTCCCAACCCGAGCGATCTACAACTCTGCGGCGACAGAGAGTCACCTCCTCTTCGGTGCTTTCGACTTCACCGCCCACTCACCGGCCACCATGAAGGACTTTGAGCCCGTAGGCGACGGACTCGAGATCCTGTTTGGGAGCTTCTGCTTCCAGGTGGGGCAAACTGGCACCCTCCGCCTCCCTGAGCGGGTGCCACTACCATCAATCAGGCCCGCTTCATGGGCCCCACACCCTGTGCTACGCACAACATCATCAACAGATGAGTCCTACGACAGCAGCAGCTGCAACTCCGATCTGTGCGGTTCGCCATCGGATGAAGGGACCTACGGTTCCGGATCTGAAAGCTGCGGCAGCAGCGGACCAATCTACGAGCGCTACCAATGCGCCATAGTCATCCAGGGCGATGTGGAGCAGCAAACACCCAACCCGCCGCCCAACCCGACACCTAACCCGCCAGATCGAAACGGCGGGAACAGAAGAAGCTAGTCCCCCCACCCGAAGGGGACAACAACGGCCATGTCATCCGCCTTAGCAAAGAAGGATGGCCCCAGGCACGCGCCGCCGTGGCGGGCAGCATAGTCCTGCTTGCAGACTCCTCACGGGATATGCTGATGGCCTACCATCTGCTCCTAATCGAGGAGCACAAGAAGCAGGTCAAGATGCAAGAGGTTCTCGACAAACGCAAGCAAGCAGCCTCGGAGTCCAGCGCGCGGCGAGCTGCGCTCTCCGCCATGGGCATCGGCTCCCGCTCGAACGGCAACCACGGCAACACGCACCGCTCCCGAATGGAGAACATGGACCCCAAGGAGCGCCGTGAGGTTACCCGAACCCTCAACACATCCTTCATGGAGATGGATGCCGACGGCAACATCATCCCGAAGACACCGCAAGCTGCGATCATAGCAGCCACCACGTACCTCGCGGCCCACCCACCTCCGGAGGGGGACCCGAAGAGAGCCATGCACAAGTCCGCACTCACCGGACTCGGACTCGTCGGAGCTGCGCTCCATCAAGAAACTCCTACGGAGCCAAAAAAGAAAGCTACGGTCAGGTTCAACCGCAGCCCCACTCCTTCATCCGAAGAAGAGGACCATGACCTTCCTCGAAGGCACAAGAGCTCGCGTCATCGCATCCGCGATTACGACGCTAGAGACGCGCTAACACAACGCAAAATCGACAAAGCGCGAGCTAAGCACGCATGCTCGTCTAAATCCGAGATGGACGAAGACGAAGGATAACTCTGCGGAGCCCGGTGCTTCAGCAGATCTGTCCGACGGACACGGATGCCGCGAAATTTCAAGCTTCCTTCGGATACTCCGAAGTTCGACGGCACACAAGACCCCAAGGCATGGCTCAGCGACCACCTGTCATCCGTCAAGCTGCACGGTGGAAATAAGGAAACCTCCATGCAATGCCTTCAGCTGCAGCTGACAGGCGTAGCTCGGATCTGGCTTAGCAGCCTATCCTCAGGATCCATCCAAAGCTGGGAGGAGCTGGCTTACAGTTTCATCCGAAACTTCAAATGCACCAGTAAGAGGCCCGCCTCGATCGAGGAGTTGCGAGCCTGCACTCAACGAACGGGCGAATCCATTCGCTCGTACATCCTACGCTGGTCCAACACCAAGAACTCCGCAACGCACATCTCCGAGGAGAGGGCCATCGACGCCTTCAAGGACGACGTCAAGCGCCAGGACTTCAAGGAGGAACTCGGGCGCGTCAAGCCCAAGACACTCGACCACCTCATGGACATCGCCAAAAGGTGGGCCGACGGTGAAGATTCCGTCCACCGGGCACACTCTGAGGAAGAGGACGATTACGGCCAACGACGGGAACGCCGTAACAAGAGGAGACCGCGCGTCTATGATGATCGCGATGGACCCGACATGGTCGCAACCGGCTATGCCGATCGCCGCAACGATGCCAACCGCAACAGTGGCGGATACCGCGGAGGTAACTTCCGCGATGGAGGACGCCCAACACAGTCGTGGCAGTGCCGTGACCGCGATAACGAACCCTCAGCATACGAAAAACTTTCGGGTCCATGCACCATCCACTTCTACATCGATAAGTAGGATGGTAAGAAGAAGGCAAGCCACATGCTCAAGGACTGCCGCGAGTTCCAGAAGCTCAGCGAAAGCATGGCTCAGATGAGGCAGCAAGCTCCACCCCTGGGTTCGGAAACGCACCCGCACCAGGTGAAATAGCACATGGATCTCCTCCACCGCCACCTGCAGGAGGCCCGAACCAACCAGTCGCACCAGCACAGAACAACGCTAGGCACGGGTATCCCCCGCCGAAAGGAGCACTGATGATCCAGAAGGGGCGCCCCACGAATAGGGTGCAGAAGAAAATCACCCGTCAGATCAACCTGGCCGTGACAACTCCACCCGCCATCCCTGAGTACCTCAGCGGATCGGAGTCCTGCATCACGTTCAGTCGTTCGGATCACCCTTGCCAGATCCCTCGCCCAGGTCATGCTACCCTGGTGCTGGAGGCGCAGATCGGAGGTTTCGAGATGAGCCGCATCTTCATGGACAGTGGCAGCGGCATCAACCTGATGTTCGCAAGCACTCTAGCAGCAATGCGGATCCCGCTGTGCAGCCTAGAACAGTCAGACACAACGTCCCACGGCATCGTCCCAGGAAAGGGCATATCCCCCCTGGGAAAAATATGGCTTGACGTCATCTTCGGCAAGCCGGACAACTTCCGATGCGAGCGGATCGAATTCGAAGTGGTGGACTGGCCATCACAATATCACGCCATCCTCGGGCGTGTAGCATTCACAAGGTTCTTGGCTGTCCCACATTACGCATACCTGCTACTCAAGATGCCAGGACCCAGGGGCGTCATCACGGTCCACGGGAGCTTCAACCGATCGGACCACTGCGACAGGGACTTCAACAGAATCTCCCAGTAATTCGGCATGCAGGACGAGCTCGTAAGGCTCCGCGAGGTGACGGACAGTGGGGCACCCCCAGTCGCACGACAAAACGCACCCGACATTTCCTTTGACTCCACCGTCAACACAAAGAAGGTGCAGGTCCACCCGATGGATGCCTCCAAGACGGCGCTGATCGACAACGACCTCAGCCCCGCATAGGAAAGCGCGCTCATCGAATTCCTCCGTGAGCGCTGGGAAATCTTCGCCTGGTGTCCTGCGGACATGCCAGGAGTTCCCAGGGAATTCGCCGAGTATGCACTCAAGGTCTTTCTAGACACCAAGCCCGTCAAGCAGTCCATCTGGAGACTGTCCGAGCCACGGGCCGAAGCCATCGGGATGGAAATCAACAGACTACTCGCTGCAGACTTCATCAGGGAGATCAAAGAAAGCGAGTGGCTCGCAAATACAGTGATGGTCCCCAAGAAGGACACGGACATCCTGCGGATGTGCGTGGACTTCACGTCGCTGAACAAGTACTGCCCAAAGGACCACTTCCCCCTTCCTCGGATCGATCAGATCATCAATTCGACTGCAGGATGCGAGAAACTCTCCTTCCTCGACGCCTACTCCGACTACAGCCAGATTCGACTCAAGGTCGAAGATCAAGAGAAAACGGCGTTTATTACACCGTTCGGAGTGTTCTGCTACAACACAATGCCCTTTGGGCTAAAAAACGCAGGTGCCACGTACCAGCGATGCATGCAGGCATGCCTCAAGGACCAGATCGATCGCAACGTCCAAGTCTATGTCGACGACATAGTCATCAAAACCAGGAAGGCAAGAACGCTCATCGACGATCTCCGCGAGACGTTCGATAACCTCGACCGCTACAGGATCAAGCTCAATCCCGAAAAGTGCGCCTTCGGCGTCCCATTTTGTCAGCTGCTTGGGTACTTCATCTCCCAGCGAGGGATCGAGGCGAACCCGAAGAAAATCCGGGCCATCATGGCCATGGAGAAGCCAAAAAACCTCAAGGGTGTCCAGCAACTCGCAGGACGAATAGCGACATTGAGCAGGTTCATCAGCCGCATGGGCGAGAAGGCCCTGCCATTCTACCAACTGCTACGCAAGGCAGATAAATTCGAGTGGACGCCCGAAGTGGACGACGCATTCAAAAATCTGAAGCGACTGCTCTCCACCTCGCCCGTCTTGGTTACGCCAAAGGAGCGCGAGCCCCTACTGCTGTACATAGCAGCCACACACCCGGTGGTAGCACCGTGCTGGTGGTCGAACGAACCGAAGAAGGCAAGACCCATGGGGTCCAACGCCCAATCTACTACCTCAGCGAGGTATTGACGCCAACAAAGCAGAGGTACCCTCACTATCAGAAACTCGCCTACGGCGTGTTCATGATGGCTCGACGGTTGAGCCATTACTTCCAAGAGCACTAGGTGATGGTCGTTAACGAAGCACCCCTAAACAGCATCTTCAACAATCCAGAGGCCACAAGACGCGTGGCCCTGTGGGGCATCGAGCTATCACCCCTAGACATCATCTACGAGAAGCGACTCGCAATCAAGTCTCAGGTCCTCCCGGACTTCCTGGTACACTGGATGGAGCTGCAGCTGCCAGACACCCCAGACATGTCGCAGTCATGGACGATGCACTTCGACGGCTCCAAGCGTGAAGCTGGAGCAGGAGCCGGGGTCATACTGACCTCCCCGCAGGGCGACAAGATGAAGTACGTCCTTCGGATGAAATTCCGGGCTTCCAACAACGAGGCCGAATACGAAGCCCTCATACACGACATGAGGATGGCAAAGATCTGCGGCGCAACGCGCCTGGTCATCTATGGTGAATCCAATCTCGTCGTCCAACAAATGATGAATGAGTGCGACGCACACGCCGAAAATATGATCGCGTACCGCGCACTCTACAACACACTCGAAGGAGAATTCGACGGTTGCGAGCTTCGACACGTTGGAAGAGAAAGCAACGAGGAAGCTGACAGACTCGCCAACATCGGCTCCACGTGCGCAAGGGTGCCACCAGGTGTGTTCCTCGAACAGATCTGCGTGCCATCCATCAAGCGGAAAATCCCCAAGGGATCACCTGAAGAAGCAGAACACTCGGGGGCTACGCTACCCGAAGGTCACGAAGGACCCGAAAAACTGGACACAGAGGTTGCCACGGTCAACCTGATGCAGGTAATGGCAGTCGAAGAAACCTGGACGCGACCGTACCTCCAGTACTTGATAGACAGAGAACTACCTGATAGCCCGACAGATGCCCGACGCATATCTCGCCGGTCAAAAGCCTTCACCATCATCAATGGCGAGCTGTACAAGCGCAGCATTTCGGGTGTACTATAAAGGTGCGTCACCATCGGTGACGGGAAAACCATCCTCCAAGACATCCACGAGGGCATCTGCGGCCATCACGCAGGCAGCCGCTCCCTTGTCGCCAAAGCTCTACGAGCTGGATTCTATTGGCCAACGACCATGAACGATGCAAAGGACATCGTCCGAAGATGCAAAGGGTGCCAAAGGTTCGCTGACAAACTGTAACACCCTCAGAATCGGCCCTATGCAAGTTTCAGCGCTTCCCGCCAAACCCGCATAGAAACGATTCAAAGGTGCCCACCAGGCACTTGCGTGCGGGTGGAAAACGAAGTAATAACATTACACAACAGTCCTCGATGAGACCCGCAGAACAAATATCAAGAAGGGTCCGGGGATTATTTTGAGTTGGAGAGGGATCTTTGTAGAAAACAAAAGTAGGTTTGAACAAAATAGTTTTAGTCAATGATGATGTCATGATGATGCGATGCACAAAAACAGCGCGATTTTCTAGTAGTGGTTTTGCGGGGCGCCAAAATTCGACACCACTAACAATGGATCTCGCCCTCGAGATCCGCCTCATGGTACCGGAAAAGAGGCCGGTGATCTGAATCTTCTCGCATCGTGTAGATCCTCGCGACACCACTAACAAGAGGTCATTGTCCGTGATCGTCGAGAGAACACTCCGGAACAAAAGGTCGAAGGTAGAGGTATCAACAAATGAAGCCACCTCTAGCTTCGATGGAAGAGGGAACCGATGCATTCTCATCCACTTCAATGTACACAAGCGAATAGAGTGAGTAGTCGGCATGGGGGCCAATCCATCACGCACCCAAACTATTACTCTGCACTATCAGTAGAAAAGCGTGCAACCATTATCGGAATCAGACTGAAGATCTTGACAATCGAGGTTCGGAACAAAGGAGTGATGCAGGCTCTGCGTCAGACCTGGCGTAGATGATGTCGTCGCGTCGGAAAACACCGGAAGGCACGAGAAGGAACAAAGAGAAGTCCACCAGACGAAGGGTTCCTCAGATAGCATGAAGACCAGACGTAGCAACACCGTTACCAAAGGAGGAAGCGAAACCCTGAAGGTACGATGGAACCCAACCACGAGAAATCCTGGACTCGAAGAGAGAGAAGAGAGCGGATCCAAAACACGCAGAGATGAGAGGAGAGCAGCAGAGGGGTAAGGAGTAAAATCAGACCTAATCAGAACTATCCAACCGATTTTGCAAAAATAGTTTTGACACTCTACTTCGGCCGTTAGCTAGGTTATCCAACAGGCTGGACTTGTGGGGTATCGCAACTGCTGAGCTCTGATACCACTCTGTAACACCCTCAGAATCGGCCCTATGCAAGTTTCAGCGCTTCCCGCCAAACCCGCATAGAAACGATTCAAAGGTGCCCACCAGGCACTTGCGTGCGGGTGGAAAACGAAGTAATAACATTACACAACAGTCCTCGATGGGACCCACAGAACAGATATATATACAACACGACTCCAGGAGTCAAGAATACAGATATACAGAACAAAGATCCAAATCACCTTGAAAATGATAGAGCGTCCGACTACGGACAAGATGCAAATGGGACTAAGAGCCCTGAAGAATAACCAATGGCGTCCATAACCCTGCCCAGGCCAAGCCGGAAGGGTAACCCTGCTAACGACGTCGATCTCAAAACCTGCTTAAACAAAAGGGGTGCCGACAAAGGGCATAGGAAAAAGGAAGAGCGGTCAGTACTGAGGCCAGTACACGACGAGGCTATAATTCGGCGGTCCTCGCCTACACAGGTATGGTGGACTGCAGCGGCAGCGCAGCATGCACTAAACAACCTATAGAGACTCGATATAACTGTTTGCGATCAGGGAGGGATAAGATAGACCTATTCGGAACCAACCTGATGCTAACACCAAACATACCCATCCTGGTATTCCCCCTCGATACCAACCGAGAAAGTCAACCGAGGAACTCGCACAGTTGGCAGTTTTATTTATTCAGTTATCGTTGCAGCAATTACTAGTCAAGTATAGATAGTCATCCTGATATAATAAGCAGTGGGCAATTTTAGTTAACCATTCCGTTGTAGTTGCGACACTTACTAGTCAAATACAATTAGCATGAGATATCCCAAAAACCCAGCAGTTGTTGGTACTTTTATTTAGCCATTCCGTTATAGTTGCAATACTTACTAGTCAGGTACAATGGTAGCGAGCGACAACCCAAACAAGCAATTGTTGGCAATTTTATTTAGCCATTCCATTATAGTGAAGCTGATTACTAGTCATTATGAAGTCAAATTTATAGCACTACTTTAGTTATAGTTGTCTATGATCGAGATACTGTGCTCCAAGTCGTCCATAACCGCGGACACGGCTTTCAGAAATTTTTACCCTGCAGGGGTGCACAAATAGCAACACACACTCGATCAACCTCGGAAAAACCAAATCAAAACCCAACGAGGCCTTCACGACAAAGCAATCACAGGATTCAGAAATATTTCAGGGGGCCACCCCATTGAGTACACCCGCAACGAAGTTAGCTGACTCCGAGACGGACTCAAGGTTTGCGCTAGTGGCTGTAAACGACTGGGAACCCGAAAATGTGACTGGGCTTGTCGATACCACGAAAACACTCCGCTTACCTAAACAGTACAGGTGCTCCTCGCACAATCGTAATTAAAGCAGTAAAGCATGGCATAAGTACATGATAATAATAAAACCTCAAACTAGTTTGTGGCCCCAATAAATAAGAATGAATCAAGCTCTGGCTCAGGGGGGTCCCATAATCCTCCCGGATGTGGATAGCGCGAATAATCAAGGAACAGGTATCAAGTACTCGGGGTCCTACGGGACACAAGTGGACGGTTAACAACCAAATAACATCTATTGCCCATCTGTTCCTCTGCATTTTCCTACTTCAATTTTAGTTATTAAACAATAATTAAATTAAACGATAATTAAAGCCATGATCATCTCCAACCTTAAACATGCGGCATTACTCCAACAACTGTGGTACTTGACGACACGCAACAGCACTTGAGCAGGCGACTACGACGCGTAGGTCCAACTATCTACCAAACAACAGGTAATAGGATGTGTCCAAGGCAATATAAGGCTGCCAGGGATGTTCCGGGTACGAAAACTAGAGCATCGCAACACAGATAGCAATAGATCAACAGGAGGGAATAAATACTATAAAAGTAAGATAGGTAGAAAGGGGGAGATGCTCGCCTGAAAACATGGTCGAAGGTTCATCCGAAGATCGGGTCGACACTCGCATCAGCTCAACGGCCTTATCCGTGAAGAACCAAATCACTAGAATAAACACCGGATGCACTATTTAATACCACGGCAGAAGATCGGGCATGATGCATGTATGATGTATGGCATGGCGAGGATGCGATGCAATTAGGCAATATTAAACGTAACCGGGATCCCGATAATTATTCAGATGGTTCAAGTTATTTAACTACCCTGCATTTTAAATGTTGTATTAACAGGACAAGATAAGTTACCGGTTCTCTACGCAAATTTAAATGAGGCCAATATAAGGCTAGATTGGCCCGCATATGGGCCCCATATTTAATTATGAGGTGACTCGGCATAATGCCCCCAAACCACACAAATATGCATGCGAGATGAATGATTTAATGCAACAAGTTATATTATTTATAAAATAGGGCTCGAGAAAGGGGTCACACATTAGGGTTTGGCAGATCTTGGTGTTTCGGGGTTCGGTCTCCGGGTTCAGGGTTCGACGGAAACGGTCTTTGGACAACGGAAGTAGGTCTCGTCGCATCCGGAAGAAGGACCTGGTCTGGTGTCGGGACGCATTGGATTCGCCCGGGTCGGTGTCGATCTTGTCGTTGCGAAGATCTTGTCGGGTCCGTGCCATCAAGTCGGTCTTGGCATCGGGGTGAAGAACTTGGCATCCTCGAGGAAGTACTTGTCGTATCCGTGAAGAAGATCATGTCGTCGGTAATCTGTCGTTGGCGTTGTGGTTCTTGTTTCATTCCTGGATGGTGGTCTTGGATTGGCACCGATCCGGTAAATGGATCCTGGAATATCTTGGAACGGCCTCGAGGTCAACTTATTCTTGGTTTGGCCCCTATGCTGCCGCAACCTACGGGAACACCAACAACCAACTTGTGCCTCTGCACCTGCGCAGGAACCCACACATACACGATGTTGTAGTCCTCCTGATGGACAGAAAAAGATGGTGCAGAACGTTGAGGATGCGGCCTCGGCACCAGCAGCAGCCAGCGATGGCATCCAAGGCAGCGGACAGAGGCGGTTGTGGTGGAGGTCGGCTCGAGCGTCGCGCAGGGTAGTAGGGGCGTCAGGCTCATGCCGAGGCGCGCGCTGGCCAGCGCTGAGCGGAAGGGCGGGGTCATGCAGGTCGGGTCGATGAGCGGTGAGGGCCCGCGGGCCGCGGCGGCTCCAGGGCGAGGAGAGGAACCGACGGCGGCCAGAGCATGGAGGGAGGGCGCTCGCAGCGTGCCGGATATGGACGTCAGAGGAGACGACGCGGGCGGCCGGAGAAGGACGACCGCGGCATGCTCGAGAGGAGGCTGCGCTCGGGCCTGGCGAGCTTGCAGGACGGCGTCCGGTGGGCGCGGCGGCCCTGCTCGCGGGCGGAGGCGACGGCAAGATGGCGGCTCCGAGGGTGCAGACGCGGGTCGTGGCGCAGGGCTCCGACGACAGGGACGACGCTGCGGGGAGCTCGACGCGGAGCAGCGCGGTGAGGCACAGCGGGGCCGGCGAGGAGGAGGCGCGGGGGGGACAGAGGCGGGACGGAGGGCCGAGAGGAGCCCGGCGGCCGGCGGATCGACGAGGACGGGGAGGCCAAGCGGCGGAGGAGGCGCTTGGGGCCGCGGGGGGGGGGGGGGGGGGGTCCGACGGGCGGCCGGAGAGGGTCGCCGGCGGGCGGTTGATGCAGAGAGGCGGCCGTCGGAGGGGACGACGAGCCCCGCGCGCGGCCTGGAGGGAGGAGGAGAGACGGCCTCGGCGGAGAGAGAGGAGAAGGAGGAGGGGGCGTGCGGGGCACAGCGGCGGCGCCACCCTCCTGTGAGGAAGGAGGAGGACACGGGGAGGAACAGGGGTCGGGGAGAACGAGGCCAGCGGGTGGAGGTGGGATCGGGAGATGGTTAGTGCGGGTGGGGTCGGCCGCGGGGTGGGACCGGGGAGACAGGGAGAGATAGAGAGGGGGGTTTGGGCAGGCGCGTGCGTGCACTGTGTGTGTGTGCTGCAGTGTGGGGAGAGGGAGAGAGGGTTGGTGAGGTGGCAGCGTGTGATAGGGTTAGGGGGAAGGGAGGTGATGAGGTGGCGAGAGGGCATTGGTCAGGGTGATGTGGCTGGGGACTGGGTAGGTTAGGACTAGGTAGAAAAAAGGGTTTAGGTAGACCGGTTTGAACTGGGGGTGGCCGACTGGGTCGGATCGGCCCGGTTCGGCTGCCCCCTAAAAATAATATAAAATTTTATGTATTGTTTAAAAGACTTGTGCAATTTATTTTTAGACAAATAAAATATCAAGAAGGGTCCGGGGATTATTTTGAGTTGGAGAGGGATCTTTGTAGAAAACAAAAGTAGGTTTGAACAAAATAGTTTTAGTCAATGATGATGTCATGATGATGCGATGCACAAAAACAGTGCGATTTTCTAGTAGTGGTTTTGCGGGGCGCCACAATTCGACACCACTAACAATGGATCTCGCCCTCGAGATCCGCCTCATGGTACCGGAAAAGAGGCCGGTGATCTGAATCTTCTCGCATCGTGTAGATCCTCGCGACACCACTAACAAGAGGTCGTTGTCCGTGATTGTCGAGAGAACACTCCGGAACAAAAGGTCGAAGGTAGAGGTATCAACAAATGAAGCCACCTCTAGCTTCGATGGAAGAGGGAACCGATGCATTCTCATCCACTTCAATGTACACAAGCGAATAGAGTGAGTAGTCGGCATGGGGGCCAATCCATCACGCACCCAAACTATTACTCTGCACTATCAGTAGAAAAGCGTGCAACCATTATCGGAATCAGACTGAAGATCTTGACAATCGAGGTTCGGAACAAAGGAGTGATGCAGGCTCTACATCGGACCTGGCGTAGATGATGTCGTCGCGTCGGAAAACACCGGAAGGCACGAGAAGGAACAAAGAGAAGTCCACCAGATGAAGGGTTCCTCGGATAGCATGAATACCAGACGTAGCAACACCGTTACCAAAGGAGGAAGCGAAACTCTGAAGGTACGATGGAACCCAACCACGAGAAATCCTGGACTCGAAGAGAGAGAAGAGAGCGGATCCAAAACACGCAGAGGTGAGAGGAGAGCAGCAGAGGGGTAAGGAGTAAAATCAGACCTAATCAGAACTATCCAACCGATTTTGCAAAAATAGTTTTGACACTCTACTTAGGCCGTTAGCTAGGTTATCCAACAGGCTGGACTTGTGGGATATCGCAACTGCTGAGCTCTGATACCACTCTGTAACACCCTCAGAATCGGCCCTATGCAAGTTTCAGCGCTTCCCGCCAAACCCGCATAGAAACGATTCAAAGGTGCCCACCAGGCACTTGCGTGCGGGTGGAAAACGAAGTAATAACATTACACAACAGTCCTCGATGGGACCCACAGAACAGATATATATACAACACGACTCCAGGAGTCAAGAATACAGATATACAGAACAAAGATCCAAATCACCTTGAAAATGATAGAGCGTCCGACTACGGACAAGATGCAAATGGGACTAAGAGCCCTGAAGAATAACCAATGGCGTCCATAACCCTGCCCAGGCCAAGCCGGAAGGGTAACCCTGCTAACGACGTCGATCTCAAAACCTGCTTAAACAAAAGGGGTGCCGACAAAGGGCATAGGAAAAAGGAAGAGCGGTCAGTACTGAGGCCAGTACACGACGAGGCTAGAATTCGGCGGTCCTCGCCTACACAGGTATGGTGGACTGCAGCGGCAGCGTAGCATGCACTAAACAACCTATAGAGACTCGATATAACTGTCTGCGATCAGGCAGGGATAAGATAGACCTATTCGGAACCAACCTGATGCTAACACCAAACATACCCATCCTGGTATTCCCCCTCGATACCAACCGAGAAAGTCAACCGAGGAACTTGCACAGTTGGCAGTTTTATTTATTCAGTTATCGTTGCAGCAATTACTAGTCAAGTATAGATAGTCATCCTGATATAATAAGCAGTGGGCAATTTTAGTTAACCATTCCGTTGTAGTTGCGACACTTACTAGTCAAATACAATTAGCATGAGATATCCCAAAAACCCAACATTTGTTGGTACTTTTATTTAGCCATTCCGTTATAGTTGCAATACTTACTAGTCAGGTACAATGGTAGCGAGCGACAACCCAAACAAGCAATTATTGGCAATTTTATTTAGCCATTCCATTATAGTGAAGCTGATTACTAGTCATTATGAAGTCAAATTTATAGCACTACTTTAGTTATAGTTGTCTATGATCGAGATACTGTGCTCCAAGTCGTCCATAACCGCGGACACGGCTTTCAGAAATTTTTACCCTGCAGGGGTGCACAAATAGCAACACACACTCGATCAACCTCGGAAAAACCAAATCAAAACCCAACGAGGCCTTCACGACAAAGCAATCACAGGATTCAGAAATATTTCAGGGGGCCACCCCATTGAGTACACCCGCAACGAAGTTACCTGACTCCGAGACGGACTCAAGGTTTGCGCCAGTGGCTGTAGACGACTGGGAACCCGAAAATGTGACTGGGCTTGTCGATACCGCGAAAACACTCCGCTTACCTAAACAGTACAGGTGCTCCTCGCACAATCGTAATTAAAGCAGTAAAGCATGGCATAAGTACAGGATAGTAATAAAACCTCAAACTAGTTTGTGGCCCCAAGAAATAAGAACGAATCAAGCTCTGGCTCAGGGGGGTCCCATAATCCTCCCGGATGTGGATAGCGCAAATAATCAAGGAACAGGTATCAAGTACTCGGGGTCCTACGGGACACAAGTGGACGGTTAACAACCAAATAACATCTATTGCCCACCTGTGCCTCTGCATTTTCCTACTTCAATTTTAGTTATTAAACAATAATTAAATTAAACGATAATTAAAGCCATGATCATCTCCAACCTTAAACATGCGGCATTACTCCAACAACTGTGGTACTTGACGACACGCAACAGCACTTGAGCAGGCGACTACGACGCGCAGGTCCAACTATCTACCAAACAACAGGTAATAGGATGTGTCCAAGGCAATATAAGGCTGCCAGGGATGTTCCGGGTACGAAAACTAGAGCATCGCAACACAGATAGCAATAGATCAACAGGAGGGAATAAATACTATAAAAGTAAGATAGGTAGAAAGGGGGAGATGCTCGCCTGAAAACATGGTCGAAGGTTCATCCGAAGATCGGGTCGACACTCGCATTAACTCAACGGCCTTATCCGCAAAGAACCAAATCACTAGAATAAACACCGGATGCACTATTTAATACCACGGCAGAAGATCGGGCATGATGCATGTATGATGTATGGCATGGCGAGGATGCGATGCAATTAGGCAATATTAAACGGAACCGGGATCCCGATAATTATTCAGATGGTTCAAGTTATTTAACTACCCTGCATTTTAAATGTTGTATTAACAGGGCAAGATAAGTTACCGGTTCTCTACGCAAATTTAAATGAGGCCAATATAAGGCTAGATTGGCCCGCATATGGGCCCCATATTTAATTATGAGGTGACTCGGCATAATGCCCCCAAACCACACAAATATGCATGCGAGATGAATGATTTAATGCAACAAGTTATATTATTTTTAAAATAGGGCTCAAGAAAGGGGTCACACATTAGGGTTCGGCAGATCTTGGTGTTTCGGGGTTCGGTCTCCGGGTTTAGGGTTCGACGGAAACGGTCTTTGGACAACGGAAGTAGGTCTCGTCGCATCCGGAAGAAGGACCTGGTCTGGTGTCGGGGCGCATTGGATTCGCCCGGGTCGGTGTCGATCTTGTCGTTGCGAAGATCTTGTCGGGTCCGTGCCATCAAGTCGGTCTTGGCATTCGGGGTGAAGAACTTGGCATCCTCGAGGAAGTACTTGTCGTATCCGTGAAGAAGATCATGTCGTCGGTAATCTGTCGTTGGCGTTATGGTTCTTGTTTCATTCCTGGATGGTGGTCTTGGATTGGCACCGATCCGGTAAATGGATCCTGGAATATCTTGGAACGGCCTCGAGGTCAACTTATTCTTGGTTTGGCCCCTATGCTGCCGCAACCTACGGGAACACCAACAACCAACTTGTGCCTCTGCACCTGCGCAGGAACCCACACATACACGATGTTGTAGTCCTCCTGATGGACAGAAAAAGATGGCGCAGAACGTTGAGGATGCGGCCTCGGCACCAGCAGCAGCCAGCGATGGCATCCAAGGCAGCGGACAGAGGCGGGTGTGGTGGAGGTCGGCTAGAGCGTCGCGCAGGGTAGTAGGGGCGTCAGGCTCCTGCCGAGGCGCGCGCTGGCCAGCGCTGAGCGGAAGGGCGGGGTCATGCAGGTCGGGTCGATGAGCGGTGAGGGCCCGCGGGCGGCGGCGGCTCTAGGGCGAGGAGAGGAACCGACGGCGGCCAGAGCTTGGAGGGAGGGCGCTCGCAGCGTGCCGGATATGGACGGCAGAGGAGACGACGCGGGCGGCCGGAGAAGGAAGACGGCAGCACGCTCGAGAAGGAGGAGGGGGCGTGCGGGGCACAGCGGCGGCGCCGCCCTCCTGTGAGGAAGGAGGAGGACGCGGGGAGGAACAGGGGTCGGGGAGATCGAGGCCAGCGGGTGGAGGTGGGATCGGGAGATGGTGAGTGCGGGTGGGGTCAGCCGCGGGGTGGGACCGGGGAGACAGGGAGAGAGAGGGGGGGTTTGGGCAGGCGCGTGCGTGCACTGTGTGTGTGTTGCGGTGTGGGGAGAGGGAGAGAGGGTTGGTGAGGTGGCAGCGTGTGATAGGGTTAGGGGGAAGGGAGGTGATGAGGTGGCGAGAGGGCATTGGTCAGGGTGATGTGGCTAGGGACTGGGTAGGTTAGGACTAGGTAGAAAAAAGGGTTTAGGTAGACCGGTTTGAACTGGGGGTGGCCGACTGGGTCGGATCGGCCCGGTTCGGCTACCCCCTAAAAATAATATAAAATTTTATGTATTGTTTAAAAGACTTGTGCAATTTATTTTTAGACAAATAAAATATCCAGAAGGGTCCGGGGATTATTTTGAGTTGGAGAGGGATCTTTGTAGAAAACAAAAGTAGGTTTGAATAAAATAGTTTTAGTCAATGATGATGCGATGCACAAAAACAACGCGATTTTCTAGTAGTGGTTTTGCGGGGCGCCACACAAACCACATGCACCCGGGTCAGAGCTCAGGCCCATACCTTTGGCCTGGCCCTTCGCCCAATGGGGCCTTGACATGATCGGCAAACTACCAAGGTCCTCGAAAGGAGAGCACGTCTACCTCCTGGTCGCAGTCGACAAATTCACCAAGTGGATCGAAGCCATGCCGGTAACTAACCAAAAGGGCAAGACTGCCGTCAAGTTCTTTGAATCCATTTTCTACATGTTCGGCGTACCGCATAGCATCATCACCGACAATGGATTGAACTTCATCTCCAAAGAATTCCAAGACTTCTGCGAAGGCCTCAGAATCAACATCACATACGCCTCCATGGCGCACCCGCAAACGCACGGGCAAGTGGAAAAGGCCAACGGCCTAATCGGCGCTGGCATCAAGAAGCGCCTCATGAGGCCACTCGAGCGACTCGCCGGAGCCTGGACGAAAGAGCTACTCTCCATCCTATTGAGCTTGTGTACCACGCCAAACAGCTCCACTGGCTACACGCCGTTCTTCATGGTGCACGGAGCCGAAGCCGTGCTACCAGCCGAAGTATGCCACCAGGCCCCCCGGGTCGTCGCTTATAGCGAAGCCGAATCCACGGCTGCACTCAAAGACGCCATCGACACACTCGACGAGGCACGAGACATAGCAGCAGCTCGATCAGCGATGTACCAGCAGAGTCTCCGCAACTACCACAGCCGACGGCTGCGCCCAAGGTCCTTCGTCGAAGGAGACCTCGTCTTGCGACTCAAGCAAGAACGACCAAAGAAATTCGAGTCACCATGGGAAGGACCCTACATCATCACCGAAGTCATCCCAGGTGGCACCTATCGCCTCAAGCACGTGGAGTCTGGAGTCGCATACTCCAACCCATGGAACATCGCACATCTGCGACGATTCTACCCCTAGCTACCTACCCCTTTACTTTCAATAAGGCTATTCATCCAAGGCTACTTAGCCGAACAATGTACCTCCTCCATTACGATATAAATAAAGCTAAGTGTCTCGCCCCAAAAAAATTGTTTTCCTATTCGCACTTTTACTTCATGCTACAAACGCACTCGGGGGCTCCCCCCACCTCACGATTTCGTCGACTGAGGATAACACGTGTACACCTGAGTAGCTGACCACGTCAGGCTAACGAAAAGGACACGTATGCGAACAAAGCACTACGTGCGCAAACAACAGCCAAACCTTTATAACAAAGGGCAAAACACGTCCAGTCAAATATATACAAATTTTACATTTATCTCTTTTACAGGCACTACCTATTCTGAAGAATAACCTGAGCACGCTGCTCAAATAGATCTACAATCTCTTCGGCATTCTGCCCTACAGCCGCGTAATGCGGACGCATATCCCACACACCACCATCTGGTCGAGGGGGTGGCCCAGCCGCTACAACAGACAGATCTACATCAGGATGGTGCAGCCTAACAAGGGACAATGCAGCCTTCACCCCTGCGATGAACTGCTGCCTCACCAATTCCTTGACATGATGCACGTTCCGAAACTTCGACAGAAGACCATAGAGGGTGGAAGTCGCAGCATCCAGCGGAAACATCACATGCAGAACCGACGCCGAGTGAAGTCTGCACCTGGCGAAGCACCCGCGATACTTGGTGAACGCGATCCTGCACCGTCATAAGGACCATAGCACGGTCATGATCCATCCAGAAGAACCCGCCGGCTTCCATGTCCTGCCGAGTCAAACAATTGACCTGAACAGCAACACGCTCCTTCTCCTCCCTGGGAGCAAGGTTAGCACCCGCAATACTTGCACAAAAGTAAGATGCAATGCCAGCAGGCGCATCCGAAGAAAAGGACAATAGCTCGAAAAACTTACACTGAAGCTGCTCGGATAATCGAGTCAATTCTGCCATCAAGTACTCCTCTCTGGCAGCACCGCGATCCGCCTTGGACTTCCAAACGTCGGCATGACCACGCACCCCAAGCAAATCTTTCTCGAGACTACGAACACGGTTTCGAAGAAATGCAAGCTGCGACGAATCATCCAAGGATGGCCGCAGCCGCGCTGCAGGCGAGGTGTCAACAGGATCAGCACCCAAAGGACCCTAGATCAACAGAAAGGCAAAGACATGGACACGCAGACGAAGGAGCACATAACTCAATAAATTCATTAAGTGCATCAAAAGCCACTATGTGGCACAAGGATTTGTTCATCGAAATAATTACAACAAAAGAGACTACAACTATCCTACAGCTACAGCGCCTAAGACGCGGCACCCTGAGTAGCCTCGGAGCCGGATTGCCTCGCCTTGGCTTCCCCCTACTGCCGTAGCGCGTACTCGGCCAGCATATCGATCAGCTTCGGCCCATAACGCTTACAGCGAGTAGAATAGGTAGCGAAGGCTACCTCGGATCCATCAACAGTCGTCGGCATCAGGGAAGTGACCTGGGGAAGGTCCAGCTCCGCTCCAGCAGCCAAAGCCATCGCCAGCCCGACGGATGCACCGATGCCCTTCTGCTTCTGCTTGCGCTTGTACGCCGCAGGTGCTTCGGCTGACAGTGCCTCCGCCAGAGCGTCAACATCATCAAGGGTCGCGCCCTTGGGGACAAGCTCCTTGTAGAAGCGCCCAAGGACCTCCTTGGCCTTGGCAAGCGAGATGACGACGGTGCTGCAGCGATCTTCGACCGCTGCAGTAGCATCATCCAGAGCACTCCCATGCTCCAGAGCACCGCGGTCAAACTCGATGCTCGCGGCATCTGAGACAATCAAGACGAGGAATGAACAAAAGCACCGTAGAAGAAAGACAGGAAAAACAAAAAAGACGAAGGTGAAGATACTCACCCGAAACAGCCTTGGTAGCCGCCATAAGCTTGCCAGCCACTTCTCTTTCACACGCAGTCCCAGCAGTGGCAAGCTGCTCCTCGCGGTTCGTGGCCTCCCGCTGCAGGCGCTCCTTAGCCTCGGCCGCAGTGGCCAGCTCCAGCTCGAGGCGCTCCTTCGTACCAATGGCGACCTCGGCCTTCTTCTCCGCTTGACCGAGGCTCTTTTTGAGAGCATCAATCTCACGAAGGGAGGTGTTGTGCTCCTCTGCATTCAAAAAATACAAGCGTCAGATAACAGGACAAGAATACACGAAGAAGCAAACATCAAGGCATAACAGTACCTTGAAGCTGTTTGAGGCTGGCCTCCAGCACCAGGTGCTGCTGCACCAATCGTTTGGCATCCTACACAAAAGGCTGCAGGCAAAAAACCTATTATCAAGAGAAGGACTCGGGGGCTACGCCCAAAATAAAGAGCATAAATAAATTACACACACGAAAGCGCTCGGGGGCTCCCCCTGAGACTCGAAATAAGAACACACAACAAAAACTCCATTACAGATGCTCGGGGGCTTTCCCCGTGGCAGGAGGCAGAACTACTCACATGATCGATGGCGACTCCGAAGGTCCGCTAGCAAAATTCTGAGGCGCAACCACCTAAACCTCCTGCGGAGAAGGGTTCGGAGCAGCGCCCTCAGAGGTAGCCACCGTCTGAGGAGGAGGAGACGCGACTTTCTACTCCCCCATCATCTCCCGAGCACCATCGCTGGAGGATTCGTTGGAAGAGTGCCTGCACAGGGACAAATTAGTACAAGTACAAAGTAAACAAGCAAGGAAAAGCAATGCAGGACAAAGGAAACTTACGAGTCCGGCTCGCTCAGGTTGAAGACAGGAGGGGTCCTCCGGACCTTCTCCTTTTTATTATCTTCCTTCTTCTCTTCCTTATTTTCTTCCTTCTTCCGCTTCGCCGGCGGGTGTGGCGCTACAGCCCGCACGAGAACGGCAGGAATCGGAGTGGAAGAGCCTCCATGCCCATCACTGTGACGTTCAAGACACAGTGGGTTCCTAGGATTCGGAGGAGTCGAGGCATCCGAAGACTCGCTGGAGCTCTGTGATCGTTTGCGAGTGTGGTCCTCACTCGACTCGTTGGCCTCTTCAGCCGGAGATCGCGCCGATGGCAGCTTGGACATGGAATCCACCACATCATTATCTGGAGCATCCGGAAATATTTCGGGTAATGGAGGCGACATACCCGACACTTTGAAGCTCTGCACAAGAGAAGAACAATTTGTTAGCAAACAAACGCAAAAACAATGCAGTCGAAAATAGCGCTACGCGCACGGATCTACACTTGTGGAACAGGAAGCGAAGAAGAAAACGGAGGAGTCAGCGACTTCCCCGGGATATCCTCTCCAACTTTGAACTTCAGCAGCGAACGAAGGGCCCTGTCGAGGTCTCCCTAGGAGAATTTCTCAGCTGAAACCCTCGTCGGATCACGGCGGCCAGCATAAAGGAACATCGGGTGCGCCCTAGCCTGGAGTGGCTACACCCGACGCTCAAGAAAAGTGCGGATGATATCCACACCGTTCACTTCCTTCTCCGGAATCAACTGGAGATCCTCCACTCGACGATAGAGAACCTCTATCTCCGCCACCTCGCCATCCAAGATCTGGTTTTTCCTGGACCTTTTCGGCTCGATCTTTTGGGAGGGTCGAAAGGAACAAGACCAAAATCCTGCCCAGGCACTACGGAGTCACGGATATAAAACCATCGCCTCCGCGAGTACTGGACAGATTCGGACATGGAAAAAGAAAAGAAAAGCAGATTGGGTTTGAGGGAGATGATGCAACCCCCAATGGGATAAACACCATCCGAACCAAACTGCCTCTTCACGGAATAGAGTTTCCGGAAGAGGCCAAAGTGCGGCTCGATACCGAGCCAGCACTCGCAGAAAGTGATAAACCAAGCAATATGAAGAAGAGAATTGGGGGAAAGATGGTGCAATTGGACACCGTACAGAAAAAGTAGTCCACGAAGGAAGTCGTGGACTGGAAAGGAAAATCCGCGAATGACGAAGGCAAGGAACATAACCCGAAACCCAGCAGGGGGATGGGGGATTACCTCGTTGCCTGGGAGTTTGACGGCCTCCCTATCCTGTGGGATCAAGCCCCGCTCACGAAGCTTGCGGAGATCACTCTCCCGTGTCTCCGATCGCCGCCAGCCATCATCGGTGACACGGGTAACGGCGGCACTCTTCTTCCCTCCAGCAGCGCTGGTACCAACTGCAGAAGAAGACTTGTTCGGCTTTCCCATCGCGGTATGGCGGCGCCGGCGGCGAGAGCGCAAGATGGAAGAAGGAAATGTGGAAGGATATTCCAGCGCGCAGCAAGAGCTCTCAGAGAACAAGGAAGCAGTGAAACGAGAATAGCTGCGGTGAAAACAAACTAAAGTTTTCCCCGATGATTATAAAGACGAAGACGATGCACGACAACCGTCCATCGAGAAGACCTAACGCCAACGCAGGATCTGGCCATACACGTGTCAGCATCGCAATGAACCGTCGCTAACACGCCGTCCACTACGCGCGAAAATCGAGGCGACGCCGTAATTATCTCCATGCCGCGCGTGACCGGTCAATTCAAGGTCACACAGTGGGACCCATGTTCGTCCAGTCAAGTCATCTCTGGCGTAGCAGACGTTTGAGGTCATCAATCGTCAGCACTGACGTCATCAAAAGCTACACTAGTAACAACTACAATTTCCTCGGCTTCAAAGCTAAGAGTACTCACTCGAATCTATGATTCGACCAATTACTCGGGGGCTACTCCTATCAGGAGCGCTGGCCGCGCACCCGAAAAAGAATAACACGTTACAGCACTGAACTGTTTCTTCGAGTCCTACGTTGAGTCTACGACTCCACTACGGACTCGGGGGCTACTCCCATAGGGAGGAAGGATTTAAGCATCCGAAAAAATTTGTGTCCTACGGACCTGACACTGAGCAACGGCTGAATTAAAGTCTCCGCTCGAGTGTACGACTCGAATAGACACTCGGGGGCTACTCCCATAGGGAGCGCTGGTCGCGCACCCTATAAAATTTCGACTGCGATCCTTCGGATCAGTATGCAAAAACTTTTCGGCAACTCTGCCCCAATTAATGCTAAGTGAGTAACATTCTCCTTGGCCGCCCGAAACACCTCCGGGGTGATAAAATTCGGATGTTGTGTCTGCGACGCAAAGATAAGACCTACAGATATCATCTGATGACCTGGTAACGCACATGACTGCGCTCTGCTAGTATAAACCCGTGCCAACAGGCGCGACGAAAAATCCTGACAGACGCGTTGGGTACATTAATTAAATTCACTGGAATTCCACTCCTGTAAGTCCTCCGCGGCCTGAGTAGAATTACGCCAACATATGTTCCAGGTTCGAGTCGAGGGACTCAAACCTGAAGAAGATAATGTTGTTTTGTCCTAAGACAGTTAACTGACCCTGATCCGTCGGGAGAGTCAGGCACATGCATCAACAATCCCTACACATTCTCTTGAAAGACATAGTTGCACCCGAAGGATTGAAGAGTCCTCAGCCAAATCTACGATTTGACTGAACACTCAGGGGCTACTGACATGGTTATACCCCGCGGGTACACGATCTCAGCATACCTGGTCCAGCCCAAGGAAGGCCCACGGCAAATATACGCCGGCGCATGAAGATTTTCGGGTGGCCAAGGCCCATGACGCCTTTGGATCCTTGGAGAGCAAGACTAGAGTAGATAGGAAATTCAAAGGGGTAAACCCTAGAACCTGTAACCGACTAGATCTGTGCTCGGGACCTGCCTAAGTCTATATAAAGGCCAGGAGGGTACGACCTAGATCTCTCTCATACTTCCGCATACACACCTCCACGCCAGATTGCATCTGCGCACCCTTGTAATCACCGGTTCCGCCGTAATCAAGAGCAGACAAGCAGGAGTAGGGTTTTCCCTCCAGGGGCCTGAACCTGGGTAAACCTCGTGTCCCCGTGTTGCTTGTTTGCTAACCGTTCCGTGATCTCCAGCATCCCCATCTTCTCCAAAACCCAAGTCCATAACAATGGGCATTGACGAGTCGAAACCTCGTCACGTAGTGTCATGGAGGTCTCGTAGACAAACCATATTGACGAGGTCAACTATGGAAGCAGAACTTACTGCTTTAGACACAGCCACTGTTGAGTCAGAATGGCTGCGTGAGCTCTTGATGGACTTCCCTGTGGTTGAGAAACCTGTGCCGGCAATCCTTTTGAATTGTGACAACCAAACTGTTATTGTCAAAGTAAACAATTCTAAGGATAACGCGAAGTTATCAAGACACGTGAAGAGACGTTTGAAATCTGTCAGGAAATTGAGAAACTCCGGAGTAATAACTGTTACGTATATTCAAACAGACAAAAACCTGGCAAATCCCTTTACAAAGGGACTATCACGAAATGTGATAGAAAGTGCATCGAGGGAGATGGTGTTGAGACCCATGGATGTCACACCTAGTGGTAACCCAACCTATGTGATCGGAGATCCCGTGAATTAGGACCTGGGAAGAACAAGCTAGTGGTTTGACTGAGGAGAGTATTTTGTAACCCTCTCTATGTGAAGATGCATAACTCTCATAATCTGTAAGGCAGGTTGGCAACATGCCTTAATGTGTTTCTGTTGGCTTTAATTAGCAAAGATGCCGTCCTACAGGGCATTCTTGAAAGAAAACACCTATATGAGCTCGACTGTAAATGTCGCGGTCTATGAGACTTGGGTGATCTCTAGTAAACTCATGAAGAGACCAGGGAGTATGACGCATATGCTCTAACCCGCGGGGTAGGCTACTGGCAGCCAGGTACTGGTTATGATTTTGAGTGAAATCTATTGGAACCAAACTTGCAATTCAAGGTTCGTCCATTGTTCAAGTTGTTGATAGACGTAGTTCAAGATTCTAGGCGGAAGTTCAACTTAACAGTCTCTGCTGAAACACTGGTATATAAACAAGTAGCGAGGATTGGCAAATATTCAAATGGGCATTTGAGATCTGGCGGGGGATTGTTAGAAATATTGGGCCAATTCATTTAGGCCCATGCGTATTTCAGATTTTCCCTAAATCTCAAAGCCCAAATTTGTGGCAGCTCATATGTGTTTGGGTCCATGTTTGTGGCAGCTCACATGGAAGTGGAGTGGGAGCTCAAGTTTAGTCCCACATGGAAAGTTGGAGGAGAGTTGCACCACCTTATAAGGTGGAGAATTGCACCACTTTGTAAGTGAGTAGCAATAAGAGAGATACACGCGCGTGCTCCTCCTCCGACGACGCCGCCCGCCCGCCCGCTCGTCTCGTCACGATGCGCGCGCCGCGGGTTGCGGGAATATCGCCGAGCCAAGATTTATTTTGCTGCTAAGGAAAATTGTGAGGTTTTGACAGACGTGTCAAACAGTTAGCCTATTCGGGTCGCTCCTGGATCGTGGGCTACTGTAACCGCCCCGAACGTGCGCAACATGGACTTGGCCCACGTTCGCCTCCGTTAGGGTTTCCTGAGCTGCTCTATATAAAGTCCTGTGCGGCTACCGCCACAAGACCACCGAAAACCAATCTAGGGTTTTGCCATCCTCTCTACTTGCGCCGTCACCGTAGTCTACTCCATCCCGCTTGCCGGCGTGCACCGGCGGACAGGAGAGCAGGTCTCCAGAACCACTCGCCCTTGTGATTCTGTACGGGAGAGGGCGAATAAGGTTTTTGGGAAGCGCTCCGTGCGACTGCTCGAGTTCTCTATCACGGGTCGTCCTTCATCCAAGTCAGGCGGTGCTGCCTACCGCCGTCTTCGTCGCCATCTGTTGCGATCACTCTTCCCCAAAGTTTCTACTACTACAACCGAATGGTACGTGCTACGTGCTCCTGTTTGGTTATTCATCATGTTCTGCGAGTACATGTTAAGCTGTTGTTTGTTTCCGATCATCCTGTTGTTTAGTACATCTAGTATGTTCGAGTTACATGAGCTAGTAGCTGGTTTTGTCATGATTTATATTCTGGAATTAATCATGGAAATTATGCCTAATATTCCAACAATCCAAAAACCTTACTATAGACAATTTCCTGAATGAACAATGGCTAGTTTTACCGATGCATTGAGGCCGGATAAGTTTACCGGTGTGCACTTTAAGAGGTGGCAGTACAAGGCTGAGCTTTGGCTGACCACGATGAAAGTGTTCCATATCAGTAAAGGCAAACCTGAAGGAACTATATCTGACGAGGATCAGAAGAAGTTCGAGGATGCTAATACTGTCTGCGTGATGTGTTTATGCAAATAAAAGACGGTAAGGAGCTCTGGGATGCACTAGATGCAAAGTTTGGTGCTGCAGATGCTGGCAGTGAACTGTATATCATGGAGAGATTTCATGATTTTAAGATGATAAAGGA
The DNA here is from genome assembly GCA_910589765.1 of Avena atlantica. Taxonomy (NCBI): domain Eukaryota; kingdom Viridiplantae; phylum Streptophyta; class Magnoliopsida; order Poales; family Poaceae; genus Avena; species Avena atlantica. The sequence continues at coordinate 36,952,566 of OU342737.1, read as the reverse complement.
CCTTCCTGTGGTTCAACAAGCTCATGAGATACAGTGCATTGCCAAAGAGCTCGAACTCCTTAAGTGTACCTTACCCGACAAGTTTGTGGCGGGTTGCATTATTGCTAAGTTGCCCCCTTCATGGAGGAACTTTGCCACAACTCTTAAACACAAGAGACATGAGATATCAGTTGAAAATCTGATAGCGTCCCTTGATGTTGAGGAGAAGGCTCGGGCTAAGGACACTACTGAGAAAGGAGAGAGTCATGCTACTGCCAACTTTGTGCAGAAAGGCAAATCTATAGGCAAGGACAAAGGGAACTTCAAACCCTCCTTTAACAAGCCTGTAATGACTACAACCTTCAAGAAGAAGAAGACGAACAGGGACAAGAGTGAACTGTCTTGTTACACTTGTGGAGAGCCCGACCACTTCTCCAAGGACTGTCCAGAACGCGCAGACCATAGAGGGAAAAAGGCCAAGACTGTCAACGTCGTGACCTCTAGCAATACTGATGGGTATGGTAATTTATTTACTGTTCTTTCAGTATTTCAATCACCGTGTTGGTGGCTTGATACGGGTGCTAATGTTCATGTGTGTGCTGACATCTCTATGTTCACTTCTTATCAGGTCGCTCGGGATTCTTCCGTCCTAATGGGGAATGGATCACATGCTTCTGTTCGTGGTGTTGGCACGGTGGATCTGAAGTTTACTTTCGGAAAGATCGTGCAGCTGAGGAACGTGCAGCATGTCTCTACTATGAGCAAGAATCTCGTTAGTGGCTCCCTTCTTTGCAGAGATGGGTTTAAGGTTGTCTTAGAGTCTAATAAAGTCGTTGTTTTGAAACATGGACAATTTATTGGTAAAGGTTATGCGCACTTGGGGGTGTTTGGCGAAGGTCAACATACCGATCCCCAAGAAACGCAAGCTCGGACCCAAGACAGTGGATTATATCTTTCTAGGATATGCTCCACGGAGTGTAGGCTATAGATTTCTAGTGGTTAAATCTGAGGTACCTGATGTGCATGTTGATACTATAATGGAATCTCGTGATGCAACATTCTTTGAGAATATTTTTCCTATGAAAGGTATCCATAGCATTGCTAGGATTTCTTCTGAAATACTTCCTGAATCTAGTGCATCTATTGAGAATTCTGAACAACCACATGAGGAATTTCTTGAGAAGGATGACGATGAACCTCTCACGAGGAGTAAGAGACAGAGGGTTGCAAAATCCTTTGGTAATGACTTCATTGTGTACCTTGTGGATGATACTCCCAGATCCATTACTGAGGCATATGCATCTCCCGATGCAGATGATTGGAAAGAAGCTGTCCAAAATGAGATGGACTCGATTCTTTCTAATGGAACTTGGGAATTATCAGAACGACCCTATGGTTGTAAACCTGTGGGATGTAAGTGGGTGTTCAAGAAGAAGCTAAGGCCTGATGGTACTATTGAGAAGTACAAGGCGCGTCTTGTAGCTAAGGGCTACACACATAAAGAAGGCGAAGATTACTTCGACACCTATTCACCTGTCGCTAGACTGACCACCATTCGAGTACTACTATCCCTGGCTGCCTCTTATGGTCTTCTCGTTCATCAAATGGACGTTAAGACAGCTTTCCTTAATGGAGAGTTGGAAGAGGAGATCTATATGGATCAGCCGGATGGGTTTGTGGTAAAAGGTGAAGAGACAAAGGTGTGTAAGTTATTGAAATTTTTATATGGCCTGAAACAAGCACCTAAGCAATGGCATGAGAAGTTTGATAGAACTCTACTTTCTGCTGGCTTTGTCATTAATGAGGCTGATAGGTGTGTTTACTATCGCCATGGTGGGGGCGATAGCATTATATTATGTTTGTACGTGGATGATATTCTGATCTTTGGTACAAACATGAAAGTGATAAATGAAGTCAAGTCTTTCCTGTCAAAGAGTTTTGATATGAAAGATCTGGGAGAGGCTGATGTCATTCTGAACATCAAGCTTATTAAGAACGAGAATGGGATTACTTTAACGAAATCTCATTATGTTGAGAAGGTCTTGAGCAGATTTGGCTTTAATGATGGCAAGACTTCTCCAACACCTTATGATCCCAGTTTGACATTACGAAAGAATAAGAAGGAACCAACAGATTAGCTGAAATATTCACAAGTTGTTGGTTCTCTCATGTACTTAGCAAGCGCTACAAGACCCGATATCTCTTTTGCTGTGAGCAAGTTGAGTAGGTTCATGTCTAACCCGGGTATTGATCATTGGCATGCACTTGAAAGGGTCATGCACTATCTATGTGGTACAATGATCTATGGGATTCATTATTCAGGGAATCCTGCTGTGCTTGAAGGATATAGTGATTCGAATTGGATCTCTGACGTTGATGAACTCTACGCCACGAGCGGGTATGTGTTTACCCTTGGAGGTGGCGCAGTGTCATGGAGGTCTCGTAGACAAACCATATTGACGAGGCCAACTATGGAAGCAGAACTTACTGCTTTAGACACAGCCACTGTTGAGTCAGAATGGCTGTGTGAGCTCTTGATGGACTTGCATGTGGTTGAGAAACCTGTGCCGGCAATCCTTTTGAATTGTGACAACCAAACTGTTATTGTCAAAGTAAACAATTCTAAGGATAACGCGAAGTCATCAGGACACGTGAAGAGACGTTTGAAATATGTCAGGAAATTGAGAAACTCCGGAGTAATAACTGTTACGTATATTCAAACAGACAAAAACCTGGCAGATCCCTTTACAAAGGGACTATCACGAAATGTGATAGAAAGTGCATCGAGGGAGATGGGGTTGAGACCCATGGATGTCACACCTAGTGGTAACCCAACCTATGTGATCGGAGATCCCGTGAATTAGGACCTGGGAAGAACAATCTAGTGGTTTGACTAAGGAGAGTATTTTGTAATCCTCTCTATGTGAAGATGCATAACTCTCATAATCTGTAAGGCAGGTTGGCAACATGCCTTAATGTGTTTCTGATGGCTTTAATTAAAAAAGATGCCGTCTTACAGGGCATTCTTGAAAGAACACAGCTATATGAGCTCGACTGTAAACGTCGCAGTCTACGAGACTTGGGTGATCTCTAGTAAACTCATGAAGAGACCATGGAGTATGACGCATATGCTCCAACCAGCGGGGTAGGCTAATGGAAGCCAGGTACTAGTTATGATTTTGAGTGAAATCTATTGGCACCAAACTTGCAATTCAAGGTTCGTCCATTGTTCAAGTTGTTGATAGACGTAGTTCAAGATTCTAGACGGAAGTTCAAATTAACAGGCTCTGCTGAAACACTGGTATATAAACAAGTAGCGAGGATTGACAAATATTCAAATGGGCATTTGAGATCTGGTGGGGGATTGTTAGAAATATTGGGCCAATTCATTTATGCCTATGTGTATTTCAGATTTTCCCTAAATCTTAAAGCCCAAATTTGTGGCATCCCATATGTGTTTGGGCCCATGTTTGTGGCAACTCACATGGAAGTGGAGTGAGAGCTCAAGTTTAGTCCCACATGAAAAGTTGGAGGAGAGTTGCACCACCTTATAAGGTGGAGTGTTGCACCACTTTGTAAGTGAGTAGAAATAAGAGAGATACACGCGCGCGCTCCTCCTCCGACGACGCTCGCCCGCCCGCCCACGCGTCTCGTCACGACGCGCGCACCGCGGGTTGCGGGAATCTCGCCGAGCCGAGCTTTAATTTGCTGCTCAAGAAAATTGTGAGGTTTTGACAGACGTGTCAAACAGTTAGCCTATTCGGGTCGCTCCTGGATCGTGGGCTACTGTAACCGACCCGAACGTGCACAACGTGGACTCGGCCCACGTTCGCCTCCGTTAGGGTTTCCTGAGCTGCTCTATATAAAGTCCTGCGCGGCTACCGCCACAAGACCACCGAAAACCAATCTAGGATTTTGTCATCCTCTCTACTTGCACCGTTACCGTAGTCTACTTCATCCCGTTTGCCGGCGTGCACCGGCGGACGGGAGAGCAGGTCTCCGGAACCACTCGCCCTTGTGATCCTGTACGAGAGAGGGCGAATAAGGTTTTTGGAAAGCGCTCCGCGCGACTGCTCGAGTTCTCCATCACGGATCGTCTTCCATCCAAGTCAGGCGGTGCTGCCTACCGCCGCGTTCGTCGCCATCTGCTGCGATCACCCTTCCCCAAAGTTTCTACTACTACAACCGAACGGTACGTGCTACGTGCTCCTGTTTGGCTATTCATCATGTTCTGCGAGTATATGTTAAGCTGCTGTTTGTTTCCGATCATCCTGTTGTTTAGTACATCTAGTATGTTCGAGTTACATGAGCTAGTAGCTGGTTTTGTCATGATTTATATTCTGGAATTAATCGTGAAAATTATGCCTAATATTCCAACAAAAACTAACCTAGCCCATATATCAGGGATACAAGCGAACCATCTAGGCTAGAACACGAAACTTCTTCAAGTGCACAGGTTCACGACTTAGTATTCACACGTCTGGTCATGTTATTATGGATAAAAGCTCCATGAAAGCCATAGGGTACTCTTTGCGGCAATGTTATTTTGGCAACAGGAGCACCTTCAAATCTTTGGGACTCAATAATGTGCACGTGAGACAGAGAACATAAAGCTTCAAAATTAGACTTGTCTCCCGCATAGGAATTAGGGCGTGCAAAGAAAACTTACCTGCAATGTGTTAGTTCTTTCATTATGTACAAAAGAATCAATCCACCCATCATCTTCACCGGAGCCACCAACTATTGGAACGAATGATCGATGCTCCAGAGCAGAACTCATTTACATCAAGTCAGATGGATTTCCATCTTTATTGTATCTTCGGTCGACGCCTGGTTTACAAATTGATTTAAGTGATAAATTTTAGGTTAAATGGTAGATGCATAAAGCACATTTATTTATACTTACCCCCCTCTCTCTCTCTCTCTCTCTCTCTCTCTCCAAAAGGCATAGTTTTGCAAAACCTCCATATTTTGGGAGTACTGCAAAATATAATAAATCATGAATTATGAAAATATGATGCGTAATACTGTAAACACAAAAACACATATGCACTACTCAATGTACATGCCATTAATATTATAGACAATGCGGCTTCTTTCTAGAATTACCATTTTCACTATCACCTTCAGATCTTGTTAAAGAATCCACTATTTGTGCATACGCAAAACTATGGCGCACCCCTATGTAATGGTTGTTAATCATTGGGAACTCCAAGGATCGCTATGTTCCAGTCAAATATTTTCCTAAAACAGTCTTTTGTTTCCATGTTTAATATCCTTCATATAATCAAGAGAAACATTTCTCATCAATTCCTTGTTTCATGGTCTTGCCATCTCTTGCAAGTTATGGTCTTTCAGGGAGCATGTTGTGTTTGTTTACTCTTGGTCCTGGTATGATCGACTCGGCTAAACGGAGTCCCTGGACGACAACCTAAGCCACTAGGAAAGGATGATAGTACAAATAGTTTGGGACGTTTAAAATCTGTCAGAAAATTGAGAAACTCCTAAGTAATAGTTGTTATGTATATTCAAATAAACAAAAACATGGCAGATCCCTTTACAAAGTAACTATCACAAAATGTGATAGAAAGTGCATCGAGAAAATGGGGATTGAGACTCATGGATGTCACACCATAGTGGTAACTCAACCTATGTGATCCGAGATCCCGTGAATCAGGACCTGAGAAGGACAAACTAGTGGTTTGACTAAGGAGAGTATTTGTAACCCTCTCTATGCGAAGATGCATAACTCTTAAAATCTGTAAGACAGGTTTGTAACATGTCTTAATGTGTTTATGTTGGCTTAACTAGCAAAGATGTTGTCCTACATGGCATTTTTTAAAGAACACACCTATATGAGTCTGACTATTAAACATCACAGTCTATAAGACTTAGGTGATCACTAGTAAACTCATGAAGAGACCAGAGAGTACGATGTATATGCTCCACCCGCGGTGTAGACTACTAGCATCCAGGTACTAGTTATGATTTTGAGTGAAATCTATTCGCACCAAACATGAAATTCAAAGGTTTATGCATTATTCAAGTTGCTAATAGACATAGATCAAGTCTCTAGGTGGAAGTTTAACTAACAGTCTCTACTAAAACACTGATATATAAACAAGTAACAAGGATTGACAAATCTTAAATGGAGCTTTTGAGATATGGTGGGGGATTGTTCAAAATAATGGGCTAAATCATTTGGCCCATATGTGATTTCAGTTTTTTCCTAAATCTCAAAGTCCATGTGTGTATGGAAGCCCATATATGAAGCAACCCAAGTTGGTGACAGCTCACATGTGTATGGCAAAAGGAGTGGGAGCTAAAGTTTAGTTTCACATGAAAAATTGGAGGAGAGTTGCACCACCTTATAAGATAGAGTGTCTCACCACTTAGTAAGTGAATGATAATAGAATTGCTACACGCGCTCTCCTCCTGCAACAATGTCGCTCGCTCGCTAGCTCGTCACGCCACGCGATGCCGCGGTTTTCGGAATGATCCTCGAGCCGAGCTTATTTTTTTGCTACTTAAGAAAACTACTGCTGTTTTAACAAACGTGTCAACAGTTAGTTGGTTCGGGTCGCTCCCGAATTATGGGATATTATAATCGACTTGAACGTGTGCGACGTGGACTGGGACCATGTTGTGTCCGTTAGTATTCCCGAGTTGCTCTATATATATGCGCATTCACGGCTTCCACTATGGACATACCGAAATCTATCTAGGATTTTGCCACCTCTCATACAACACGTTAACACGAGTGAGAGAGCGTCGAACAAGGCGACGATGGCCTCCTAAAGATCATGTGCAGTGTGGGTGGTGAGCACATGAGCCATCACCTAGCATGATAGCAAGTTGAAGAGGAACCCATAGACCAGGTGGTCCAGGGCCGCCCACTAGGTGTACTCAACATTGGGGATCTTCTTCGTTGCGTCTTCGTCGTCAATAGTGAGCTCCATCTCAAGACCATTGGATGAGCCGTCAATGAAGCTCACCATATGTGTGCTGCAGATTGCAGGCAACACTTGGGCCTTTCAAAGGAGGAAGTTTCCTTTTCCAAGTTTCTCTGAAACCGTATGGGTGAACAGCGAGACCATGGTGGAGGATGTGCTGGTTGCCATTGAAGTGCAAATCTGGTCAATCTTAGATGTGAAATTGTGCGGAGCTTGGCTCTTATACCATACGAAGTTGTTACACGGTTAGGAGAAATAATCTTATCCTTTAACTCGAGATAGATCAACAGAGAGGATAGGCACGACATATGTATGCGTTAGGATGTCAAACTAAGACCTCTAACAGTCGAATACCCCTAATGATCCGTGATGGTTTTTACGAGATGGTTAAGGCTATTTGGGAGGAACCGGTCGGTGGCCAAACGCCTATCCTACGATGGAATAACAAAATGCGTACTTTACGCAAGTTCCTTCGGGGATGGGCCAGGCACACAGCTGGTATCCTTAAAAACGAAAAATTACACCTAACATCTATAATTGATGACTTAGAGGCTTCCGCGGAAATCAGGCCATTAACTGCACAAGAAATTGAGCTAAAGAGCCATTCGAAAGCGGAGATAGCCCGACTTCTGCGCGAGGAGGAACTCAAATGGTACCAACGCTCTAATGCTAAATTCATTCTGGAAGGAGATGCGAATACTAGGTACTTCCATGCTGTTGCCAATGGCAAGCATAAGAAGAAACTTATTCACTCTCTGATTCAGGATGAAGGTATGATTGAGGGACAGGAGCATCTGAAGTCATATATCACTAACTATTATAAATCCTTGTTTAGGGCCCCAGAGGAAAATTATTTCTCTATGGATGAGTCCCAAACGTCTGACATCCCCCAGGTTTCTGATGAAGAAAATAGCTTTCTAACTGCCTCTTATACCGAGGAAGAGGTCAATAAAGAAGTTTTTCAAATGGAACATAACAAAGCATCAGGACCCGATGGCTTCCCAGCGGAATTTTACCAAAAATTCTGGGATGTTATCAAGGAGGACCTGATGAATTTGTTTGGATTTTTACAATTCGGACAATTGGATCTCTTTAGACTTAACTTTGGCAATATAATTTTACTGCCTAAGTTTAACAATGCAGAACGTATACAACAGTATTGTCCTATCTGCTTGCTTAACGTTAGCTTTAAGATTTTTACTAAAGTTGCCACGATTAGACTAAACTCGGTCGCTGACAATGTTGTTAGCCCGTCTCAAACTGCGTTCATGCAAGGACGAAATATCCTAGATGGTGTTGTAATTCTGCATGAAACAATCCATGAACTACACTCAAAAAATTAAATGGTGTATTGTTCAAGATTGACTTTGAGAAAGCATACGACAAAGTTAATTGGGCTTTTCTCCAGCAAACACTCCGCATGAAAGGCTTTTCTGAGGAGTGGCGCTATCTTATTCAGTATTTTGTGTCTGGGGGAGTGTTGCCATTAAAGTAAATGAAGATACTGGCAAATACTTCCAAACCAAGAAAGGACTGAGACAAGGGAATCCATTATCGCCTTTACAATTTAATATAGTGGCTGATATGTTAGCTATCCTAATTGAGAGAGCAAAGGCTGATGGTCAAATTGAAGGAGTGGTTCCACATCTTTTCGATGGTGGACTTTCTATTCTTCAATATGCCGATGATACAATTCTTTTTATGGAACATGATCTGGAGAAGGCTAAGAATCTGAAATTAATATTATCAGCATTCGAGCAGCTATTTGGGCTTAAAATAAACTTCCATAAGAGTGATTTGTATTGTTTTGGCGATGCCCAAAACGAGGCCCACCTATATACTGAACTTTTTGGTTGTGGTCAGGGTCAATTTCCAATCAATTATTTGGGAATACCGATTCATTATCGGCGTCTCACAATTGCTGAATGGAAACTTGTTGAGGAAAGGCTACAAAAACGTCTTAATAGTTGGAAAGGTAAATTATTATCCCTTGGTGGAAGAGTAGTACTCATAAATTCAGTACTTACTAATATGATACTGTATATGATCTTGTTTTTTCAATTACCAAAAGGGGTCTTGAACAAAGTGGATTATTTCCGTTCAAGATTCTTTTGGCAAAGGGATAGTGAAAAAAAGAAATATCGACTGGCCAGATGAAATGTGGTTTGCCGCCCGAAGGAGTTTGGTGGACTGGGCATACACGATTTGCAAGTCAAAAACACCGCACTCCTGGGCAAATGGCTTTTTAAACTACTTACGGAAGATGGTGTTTGGCAAACCATGTTATGGAGGAAATATGTGGGGTCCAAGGCTGTGTCTCAAGTGGTTTAGAAACCCGAAGATTCACATTTTTTGCGGGTCTTATGGGCACCAAGAAACATTTCTTTCGTTTTGGTGCTTTCGAGATTAAGGATGGATCACATATTAGGTTTTGGGAAGATAAGTGGCTTGGCCAAACTACTCTTCGCGAACAATATCCAGCTTTATATTCAATTGTTAGACACAAAGAAGATACAATTTCCATAGTGATGGAAGACTATCCTCCTAATGTGTCTTTCATAAAAAGTCTCATCGGTCCTAGATTGGTATCTTGGAACAATTTATTCTTACGTTTATCCATGATACAATTGTCGGACGGTGTTGACGTGTTCAAATGGAAATTATTAGAAAGTGGTAAATTTTCTGTTGGCTCACTATATAAAGCCTTGGTCCAACCTGATATCCCGGTCGATGATAATAGTAAAATTTGGAAAATGAAAATACCCCTTAAGACGAAGATATTTGCTTGGTATCTACGGAAAGGGGTAATTCTAACAAAAGATAATCTTGCAAAAAGGAATTGGCATGGAAGTACACAATGTGTTTTTTGTCATCAAGATGAGACAATTCGCCATTTATTCTTCCATTGCAAATTTGCTTGCTCTATATGGTCATTCATCCAAATAGCTTCTGGTTTATCTCCGCCAGGTTCTATAACCAATGTCTTTGGTAATTGGTTGCACGGAATTGTTGATAAGTACAGAACTTTGTTTAGGGTGGGAGCGCTTGCCATTATATGGTCGCTATGGCTTTGTAGAAACGACAAGATTTTTAATAACAGTGTGTCTTCTCCTCTGCAGGTTATCTATCGAGCCACGGCTATCCTCCGATCATGGAATATTCTCCAACGTATGGAGTTTCGCGACTTATTTATGGAGGATGTACGCGATTGGAGGACACGGCGAGGGATATTTTCTTCCGACATGAATGGCCGCGTGATCTGAGGATTGATCTATCTTAGATTCTAGCCATTTATTTACATAGTACTTTTGTGTAATGCTTGTTTACTTTTTACCTTACTTCTGTCGTTCGTGTGGCTGTGTGCATCTTGGTTATGCAGAGGCCGGGTGTAAACATTAAACATTTAATAAATGTGCCCATTTCCAAAAAAAAATGGAGGCCGGGCTACACATAACCTTTAATCCCGGCCCTCCATTCTCCTTTGACTCGATTTCGAATTTATAAAAAATGGGAAAAAATATCTTCGTATAGCCAAAGACTCGCACCACACATCTGAGAAGTTTCAATTCCAAATTCCTTATATTCCGGGCACAGCAAAAAACAAATTTCGATGCATTTCATATGTATATTGTTCATGCCCTAGATCTGAATTTTTTCTTTTTTCTGAGCCCAAAATACAATGTATTTCCACACCATTTTTTGGCTCGCTTGTGGTGTATACCATGATCTACACGTCCATATTTCTCTCGTATTTTTATAAATCTTCAAATTTATAATTTTCAAAGTTTAAAAGAACAAAAAAGGACTCAGTGTAGCCCGGGTGCCATTACGCCGCGCTCCTCTAACTGTAGACTAGACGGGACCACCGGGAGTTATGTTGGAACGTCGGCATGACCGGGCACTAATTCACAGGCTCAAAAAAAAGTCTTCCTTAGAGCATTTTCACTCGTTGCCGAACCCAGGCTGAAATCCGAATCTTTTTCTGGCCGGATGGCGCAAGTTTTCGCCTGGATACGCCCAGTTTCCCACTCGCATACCCAGACCGAGAACCCAGGCGAACACAAAACGACGGTATATTTAAATCTTTATTGTTTCCGCCGGAAAGTGCTCGGCCACAAGGTGTTCGACGGGTACGCCTACGAATTCGGCGACTGATTTTTATTACAAAACAGGGGAAATGACACTCAGTCGTCGATGGGGATGGACTCCTACGGCGTGGCCGACGCGGCGTTGTCGTCCGTCTCGCCGTTGATGTCCACCGCGTTGGAGGAAGTAGAGGCAGAGCTCGGCGTTGGAGCGTTCGGCGCAGGTACGTTCGGCGCAGAGGAAGGGGAAGCCGTGATCACGCCCTACAGGATGGCCTGACGCTGCGCCATGTACCAGGCCTTGACCAGCGAGCTCATCTTCGATGTGTCCTCGCCGCCCATCAGGAACTTGAGGTCCTTGTTGCGCTTCTTGGCGGCGTAGTTGGCATTCTTCTTGGCGAGGTTGGCCTTGATGAGGGCCACATTTTTCCCTTGTGTCTCGATCAGCTTCTTCCAGCGCTCCTCGCTCTTCTCAGCCCTCTTCTCGTCCTGCGCCCTCGTGTCGGCGATGCATTTCTCGTCGAAGCCTGCAGACGCTCGGCGGGAGGTCCGGCGGCCTTGAGCATCTTCGCCTTTTTCTGGCCGAGCTCAGGTATTCCTTCGCTGGCAGCAGCTGCCGGGGCCTCGGGGTTGTAGACGTCGTCCTTGCTCTTGAGAGACTCAAGCAGGTGACCCGCCCCTTCTCGCAATGCTCGATTTGCTCGAAGACATGATGGAACTTGAACTCCATCTTCATGTCCTCTCGAAATAGAGCAAGTGCACGACGCATCTGCAAAATGAAAGTGTGTCAAGTTTGTCAAAATGGAAGAGAGTGCACGACAAAGATAATGTTCGCGAGTACCTTGTTGTCCATGTTTTCCCCACTGGCTTGTGTGCGGTCGACCTCTTCCACGCAGCTGTGCCACTTGCTGCATGCAGTCTGGATGATCGCCCAATGGTTGTTTATTGCCTTCTCCCCTCGCTCCATGTGGATTTTGTGATACTTTGGGTCGCACATGCTACGCTCGTCGAATGCTGCCTTCACGCGCCGCCAATAATTGTCGGAATTTTGGTTCGCACCGGTGATCGGATCCATCTCACCGTCTTACAAGCTTCGACGAGGCAGGTGTCCTCGGCCACGGTCCATTTGAGCCAAGCGTCCGCCGAAGTGCCCGGCTTCTTCTTCCCCTTCTTGCCTTTCGCCTCAGTCGTCCTCTGGCTGCGTCTGCTCGGCCTATGTCTCCTCGGCATCGATGTCGGCGAGGTCCTGGGACTCGATGCCGCGTTCGGCGTCGGCCCGGGTCTGCTCTTCCGTGAATAAGGAGGGGTGGTTGGAGGTCGAGCCTGTTGCGATCAAGTCCTCCATGTATGCCTCGACCGTCATGCCGGCCGGAAGTGCGCCCGACATTCCGCCGAACAGGTTGCGCGTGTCGGCCTCGCCGAAGGGCGCCGAGCTTCCGCCGAAAGGCAGCGGTCCGCGATGCAGAGCGGGGCTTGCGTACGCCGGAGAGGTGGAGTAGGGGAGGTTGATGTCCACGCCGAAGGCCAAGGAGGGCGCGACGCCGGGCAGGGGAATATTACGTTGGGGTTGAACCCGCCATCAAACTCGGGCGACGAGGAGTACCTCTGACGAGCGGTCGTCTGGCTCTCCTGGAAGCCGGCTGGAGAGATCGACGAGAATCCGTCGGGTGAGCTGACGCTCGCCTGGCTTCCCCAGTGTGGTGGGTATACGGCGCCATCAAGGCCGAACGCATCGCCGCCGCCTGCTTCGCCTTCGCCATCGCCTGCTCTTCTGCCGCCGCCTTCACATCGTCTTCTCCTCCTCCGCTTGCTATTGCCGGAGCTTCGCCCTCTCCTTCCTGTCCTTTCGCTCGGCCGACGAGATCTGCCTGGCCTGCTCCTTCTTCTCCCACTCGGCCGAGGACATGCCCTCCGGTTTGGTCGGCGGCGCTCTCGGCTTCCTCACCTTCTTCTCCGTCGGACCCTTGCCGAGGGTCGATCTGGGTTGGACGAAGCTCTTTGGCGGCATGTCGGGCGGGGAGCTCGGCGGAGTGGCGGGGTGGGGAAGAAAGGCGGGAGGGGGAAGAAAAGGGCGGGAGCTCCGCGAAGTGGCGGGAGTAGCACCTTCTCTCGCCGACAGAGCTGGCCCACGTCTGTTTTCGCTGAGTCCGGCGTTCCCAGGGCGTACCCGGGATCCTGGGTATGGTCTGGGTAGGCCGGACCAAAACACGCCGAAATCCGGACGAAAACAGGTCCCTAGGTACGCGACTGGACCGGTTTTTGCGTCCGGACCGAATTTCGGCGTCCGAATCAGCGTCCTGGATAAACGAGTGAAAATGCTCTTATGCTCGATCGTTTTGCAGGCTTGTGTCCTTTCATTGGCTAGCTCTGAGATGCTAGGACGGGTGAAGGGAGTAGAAGTTCTGCATATAATTTCAGCGCCTCCGAGCGGTTCGTGTCAAGTTGTAAAGCTTCCAGGTGGCACCGCTGGTTGTTCTAGTCGCCCGTAGTTATAATTTTACTGCTGAAAAATACAGCTTGGATGATTCCCGTCGTGTGAGTAAGGTAGCCAGCACAAAATGTGGTATTCACACGCTTGCATCGGATACATTTTGCGAATCAGCGAAAGTATCACAACGCTGCCCAAAGTTTGAAACATCATTCAGGTGTCCCAAGACGGCAAGACCCCCAACGACTTACACAAGGAAGACGGTTGGAGGCAAGTTCTGCTTCACGAGTCACGACTCAAGCGCTGCCACACCTAGCAGCCATGCACATGCACACACTGTCCTAGGAATAGCCTTTGCGGTGAACAATACTGCCTCTCGGACACGCCTCTCCCTTCTCCTCAACGTGATGCTTTTCCTTGTTCCTTGTAAAAACCAGTGAGCTACCCAACATGGATTAGGCTAGGATAACTCCTGCTTCTCTAGCTGTCGTTAAACAATCCGTTGGCATAATCCCGGCGAAACTAAGATAAAACACACTGACATGCTCGTCTATATGCAAAGCGTCTGCATACTTTAGTTAAATCACCACTTTCTGCAACGACGGAAGTCGACGTGGGTGAGACTACCCGACCTGCGCTCTTGGTATTGTGTCATCGCTATCCGCCAGGATCACTTCGCTCGTATAGCTTCAGGTAACCTCGCGCCCAGTGCTTCTCAAATAAGGGGCGGAGAGAACCGCTATTGGTTCTTTCCTAGTGGGACAAGCCTACCAGCAAGCATCTTGGTATCCTCCAATATCTCACCTAAACATTGCAAATACAATGGTACTAATGAACAAACATTGTGAATACTTGTGCACTAAGCTTGCTTCTTGGCCTGCAAACAGACACTTGAGATCAGTTGGGGATATATATATACAATGGACGGTACACACATATAAGTCTAAACCACACGAGTACATCACATAACCGTTGTCTACAAAATGGCCAGTATAACTTGTGAAAAACTAATCATCACAATGTTGCAGCGTACGTAATGCATGTGTATCACGTCTTCTTACTTTCCCTCGTTTCTCTCTTGCTTTCATCCGGCTCATGTTTACTTCCAATAGTACACAAACAGGTGGTAAACGGGATGAAACGTATATGCATTGGTTTACACAAGTAAGAGATACCTGTCATACCATTAGTGCAGAGCCCCTTTAACTCCGGTTGGGAGGGCCCTCTAACAGCGGTTCCCCAACCGCTGTTGAGGGTTCGGTGTTAGAGGGGGGGGGGCTTTAACAACGGTTCTTATACGAACCGGTGTTAAAGGGTGGCGCACGTGGGGCTGCCGCTGGCCTCAGCCCCCCCCCCCCCCCCCCTTTAACACCGGTTCGTCTCTGAAACCGGTGTTAAAGGTTCTTCTGCCGCGGCAGAGATTTAGGCCGTTTTCCTGCCGCGGCTGCCACGGCAGACTTCTGCCTCTGCCCCGTTCTGGGCGTATTTCTGCGGGAGGGGGGGGGAGCGAGGGGGAATCGATCGGGAGCGGTATACACATAAATCGTCATCGGTACATACGAGTAAATGAATAATTAAGCAACTATTATTATACACAAACATCGTCATCGGCACATACATCGTCATCGGCACATATACATCGTCATCGTTCATTTTGGTGGATATCTAAAGAGTTCTCCGCCAGGCGTGACGACCTCATCAAGTATGAACCCCGCCAATTCCTCTTGAATGGATCGTATGCGTTCAAATGGTAGTAGTTGGTCCCACATCCGTTCGATCTGAATATATATGAAGAATGGGCCGTCAATATATATATAAGAATAAAACTCAACACAATTGATGGTAATAAAATAATGTTGTGGACTTTGTTTACTTACTCTAAGTTGTTCTAGTGCGGCTTGGCCCGTCGCACATATCGTGTTGCGAATGAACTCGCAAACATAGTACCCACATAAGTTATTGCCGTGTCCCTGATGCGCGCACTTTACGAGAATAGACAGTTCAATCAAAATAATAATCAATAAAGCATGATATAATGGAATTGGAAGCTAGCTAGTATTACTTACATTTTGGTCTACAAATTTTAGTTCTTCTGACCATTCACCCACGGCCCTGCCCGTGAACCTTTTTCAAACCATGTCCGACAAAGAAAATGGATAAAGGAGTAATTAATTACTTGTTGTCATGAAAGTTGCCGATCTAGTGCGATAATATGATTGAAATTACCTCTGGAGCATCTCTCTAAAGTCTGCCCATATCTCTTTTTCTTTTCGTAACGAGTCCATGACAAGGACTTTTCCTGAGTCGGGTTGAATGACTAGCAGAATAAAGTGGAACCTACGCACGCATAACTCATCATCAGTTACACTTAACATCGAGTAAGCCGAAACAGAATGTGTACAAGAGAGAGGGTAACAGTACTCACGAGAAGTTGTAAGGCAATAGTATTTCCCTTTTGGTTTGTTGTCTCAGTAAAGACGTTAGCAAGTAATCTTCTGTTTGCCCGGGTTTGGTTTTTACCACTTCTTCATGAACTCTATTTGGGTCAACGAACCCAATGTCAAAAGGGCCTCCTTTCATGCATTCCATAACCTTTTTCCTGCATAATAGTATATACATATATGGTGAGCATATATATATATATACATGCAATTAATGAAGTGAATGAGATGAGATAAAAATTACAGAAATAGTACTTACACACAATAAAGGCTGATGGCAGATTTGTCGAGTTCCTTCTGATTGAATAGAAAATGCAAGTCTTGATGTTGAAGTCGATTGCGTCGTCTCCGCACAAGAAAATCTCATCTCTTATATGCGCCGTGATCCATTCTACCTTTCTCGTCTTGTAGAAATCAAGGTACCACTTGTGCAATTTTCGCATCTTTGTTGGTAGATTCTTGAGCTCCTCTTTCTTGACGAGATTCTTTCCATACTTCCATGGCTGTATGGGGTTGGCATCGTATTTGGGCAAGTTGTCTCCCATGACGTTCAAGTATGCAATGTAAGTCATCCCCATCTCATTGGCCTTTCTTTGTAGCTCTGCCTCGTAATCATTTACGGGAGGAGCGTCCCGTGTGTCGAATATTTGGAGCGGGGCACATGATTGGTTTTCCTGCTCTCCGAGCCTGGGAACTGTTTTCTGGGGTGCCTCACGACTGCTACTTTCAGTCTCCCTGCGACGCCTTGCATCCGCCTTCAAAATCTGGCGCTCGTAGTCCGGCACAAGTGGGGTTTCAGGTTTCAAAAGATTTTTGTAAAACTTCTCCACCACCGCCGGATCTATTTTCTCCTTTGGCTCGGCCCGTCTAGGTGCAAATAATTTCTTGACCTGTTCTTCCGAGATCCTATTGGTCTCCTCGTCGCTGCGATTCCACGGTAAAACCGGCAATGGCTTGGCGGAAGGCTGCGGGATGTAGTTTTTTGAACTCTTTGGCGTACGGTTTCCTGCGGATTTCTTTGTGGCAGTGCTACTGATGCTCCTCGTGGCAGTGCTCTTCCGCTTACGCTGAGGAGATGGCTGAAGCACCGGAGATGGCTGACGGGCCGGAGATGGCTGCCGCGCAGGAGATGGCTGACGGGCCGGAGATGGCTGTCGCGCCGGAGATGGCTGCCGCGCAGGAGATAGCTGAAGCGGCTCAGACTGCTGACGCTGCGGAGACGGCGGGGGTGCCAGTGACCTCCAATTTGGAAGCACAATGTGTTCCTTCTTCCAAAGAATGGTTGTTTTCACTGCAAATTTGAGTTGAGTTTCCCCTTCACCTGTAGCATGGTCAAGCTGTGCTTCCTCATATTCCTTCACAACCTCATCCACCCCGACAATAGCATAGCCATCTGGAATCGGTCGGCAGTGGTAAGTTCCACCAGCTACAGGAGGTAAGGCATAGCCGACAGCCACCTTAATGGATAAGCCCATTAATCTCACATGCAGCTCAGCGTGTTCGCTCTCCGTGATCTCATCCACGGGGTATCGAGGACCCGTCATTTCAAGCGTGGGCTGCACGTTCTCCGTGGAAGCCACACTGCTTTTCCGCGCAGAGCCTGGGCCGCGGGCAACTTCCAATGCAGGCTCTTCGTGCCGCTGAGATGGGCCGGTAGCTTGATGACTCTGTTGTGCATTCACTTGCGCCTGCAGCGCCGCAAGTACATGTTCTATCTGTGTCATCCGCTCTGTACGCTCTTTTTCTTTTCTGCCGCGCCATCTGTAAGAGTCGCTCCACTCGGCAAACACATCCTTCCACGTCATACCCCCTGTGCCTCGTGCATGTCCAGGGTGTTCTTTTTTACCGATGACGCGTGTGAGCTGGTCATTCTCTCTGTCGGGATGGAAGGTCCTGGCGGATGTTTCCTCATATGCCGTGATGAGTTCAGTGACGGGTTTGGCAAGGAGGGTTGGGAAGATACACAATCCTGTTTCTGGGTCCAACCTTGCCCCGATTCCGTAGAACCAAGTCTTTGCACGTAGGTCCCACCCATCTGTCTGGGGTGTGATCCCTCTCTCGCGCAGGGCCTTCTCAGCTTCCTCCCACTTAGGCCTCTGAGATATGTAGCCACCTGACCCCGTCCTCTGGTGATATTCCTTCTTCAGGGCATTAAGCGTATTGGTTTCTGACCTCTTTTTAGCTATAGCACTTTTTTTATATGTCTCAAATTCGGGCAAGTGAGGTCTTATCTTCGCATAATATGCGTCTTCGAAATTTGGAGTCTCGCCAGATTTGACAAATTTGTTCAATTTTGTCTTCCAGTTGCGGAAAGCGGCAGCCATCTTCTTTAGAGTCCACTCTTTGACCTTTTCCTTTATAACCGGGTTGTTTTCATCCTTCTCTGGCGGAAGGGTGAAATTTACCAACAACTAATTCCAAAGCGTTTCTTTGGATCTGTCATCGACAAAGGTACCGTCGCCCTTCTTTGGCTTATTCCAATTTTCAATTATGATTAGGATTTGGTCCCTAACAAGAACTCCAGCCTGATGTACAAATTTGTCTGCGGCCTTCTTGGGCTCCATCGGCCTGCCATCAACACGAACTGCTTCGATCATGAACTTTGCACGATCTTTCAACTGCTGGCTCGCGCCTCGCTTGCTCTTTTTCATAGAAGAAGATGGTTGCTGGCTGGTCGATCCAGAGGGCTAAAAGAAGAAAGAAGCGTTAATTAATACATGTAGAAGAATATTGTTGGTGAAAGTCAGCAGAGGCTTAATCAATGCATATACCTCGCCGGACTTTGTAACCATTAAATTGCGTTCACCAGAGTCTTCATCTTCTCCATGACTAGTACTTGAGCTGTCGTCATCATGTCCCTCCAAGTTCAGATATTGTGAGATGTCCTCATCAATAATGTTCTCCATTATTTCTTCTTCTTCAAGGTTTCTACTAAGTGGATCCATAGTTTCTAAAACAATAATATTATCTAGAGTAAGAGTGTAAACATTCAAGTGGACTTGGATTCATACACAAATATACATATTATTCATACCAAAATACACAAATAAATACACAAATGGGTCAGAGGTCCAATTTGTATACAAGTTTTAATCTATGCATGTAGTACAATTTATCGAGCAAACAAGTTTTAATCAGGATGAGTCAGCAATCATACACGTGGCAGACACGTGGCGCTCACCGGTGGGGTGACGTTGGTCTCGTCGGGCGGCGGTGCTCGTCAGACGGATGCGGCGGTCTCGTCGGGCGGCGGTGCTAGCGGCGGGCTCGTCGGGCGGCGGGGGCGTCGGCGTTTAGGCGTGGCCTATGAGCTCCGAAGCGGCGGCGGCGAGACGCTCCTGCACGGGGAATAAAGTGTGATATTCTCAAAAAAAAAGTCAGGGCACAGGACCGGCACGGCACGACGTGAGCTATACGGGCCGAGGCTCGCCGGGGAAGACGACGATGACACGAGGCCGAGGCTCGCCGGGGAAGTATCCCTGTCGCCATCGGCCGGACGGGTTGCACGGCGCGGGCAAGGGGGGACTCCCCCCTCTCCTCCTCGCCAACATGGACTCGTTGGCCCGCAACCCGACGAGGGAGCCGCGTCGCCGTCGCCCTCCGCGTCGGTTCCGGTGTGGCGTCGGCCGCCCCAGCGGAAGTTTCGAAGGGTGCGGGATACCGTGGCTGGGCGTGTGGAGGCAAAGGCCTAGGGCGCGGCCGCGCAACGTTAGCGTTAGAGGGGCGTTCCGAGGGGTGAAAACCATAATTCGGGGAAACTCCGGAAACACATGACAGGGGTTGATTTTGTTCTCTAATTAAACTTGTCATTTTAGTTGTTGATCAATGCATGATGATAGCTTAAATAGCTAGGTTTCATTTTTCTGAACATTTTCATATATTATTTGTATTTTTTGACTTATAATTAATTAGATATTGAATTTACAAGTTTATAACATTTTCTGAAAATATTAAACCTAATTATTACCTCAGGCTGACGTCAGATAACCCTAACCCTAATCTTTTTGCACCGCATAGGCATTTAGCCTCTGAGGCTGGCAGGTGGGGCCGAGGCCATGCAGACACCACGTGGGCGCCACGCAGGAGCCAC
This sequence comes from Avena atlantica, assembly GCA_910589765.1. Classification (NCBI taxonomy): domain Eukaryota; kingdom Viridiplantae; phylum Streptophyta; class Magnoliopsida; order Poales; family Poaceae; genus Avena; species Avena atlantica. Next base: position 36,932,590 of record OU342737.1, on the reverse strand, counting down.
GTCGGCTCGCCGGCCAATGGGCCAGACGGCGGTGGCAGACGACGGAGGAAGGTGTGTGCGCTTGCGTGCATGGGGGTGTTAGAGAGAGGGCGACGCGGGCTACCTAAAGATGGTGGTGCCGCTGCGGAGTGGTCACCGGAGACACATCAGCGAGCGGCGGCGACAACGGAGCTCGCAGGTTCTTGGCGGCGGAGCAACAGAGAGCGAGAGGGGAGAGAAGAAGGGGTCCAGGAGGACCAGCGGCTCATCGAAAATCAGACGGAGTCGATGGCGAGGAGAGGGGCAGCCGGACGGTGTTGGCAACGTCCACGACGACGAACGTCGGTGACGGGAAATAATAGGGCGATGCGGTCGATTAGCGGTGCCCGAGCTCGATTCCGTTGGCGAGGAGGGAGCTGACGTCGCGATGGTGCTCATGGCGGTCTCAAGTGGGCGAGGGGAGGCCGGAAACGGTGGGGCGACACGGCGGCTGGAGCTAGGGGAAGGATGCGGGGAAGAGAGGGTCGGGGACGGCGGACCTCGAGCTCCGAAGCGGCGGCAGCGAGACGGCGGGTCGGGGGCGGCGAGACGGAGGACCTCGAGCTCCGAAGCGGCAGTGGCGGCGCTTCGATCTCTCTGCGGCGGTGTGTTCGATCGATCTGGCTCAGTGGGGGGAAGAAAGGAAGGGGAAGGTGCAATAAATACACCCCCCCCCCCTTTAACACCGGTTCGTGGCTGGAACCGGTGTTAAAGGGGGGGAATCCGTTTCCCGCGCCCATTTATTACACCCCCCTTTAACACCGGTTTGTGGCTGGAACCGGTGTTAAAGGGGGGGTTGCGCGCGGGAAACGAAATAAATGTGTCTGGAACCGGTGTTAAAGGGGGGGGGCATTTATTTCATGCATTAAAGGGGCATTTTAATTCAAAAAATATGATATGAATTTAGAAAATTCATATCTTTTTCATTCCAACTCAGAAAAATATGAATAATATATCATAATTTTCATAAAAATAATTTCTATCCATTCATGTAAATCATTTTATATTTACTTTACATGAAAATTTTCAAAATAATTAAAACACTTACATATAAATTTTGATTATTCAATTCAAACCAAAATAAATTGTTAAATCCTAAAACTTTGAACATAAGAAATATTAAGCATCTAAAAAATGATTTTTATTAGATCAAATCATATTTTAATACCGCATGTTTTGTATTAACATTTTTGAATTGATTGGATATTTAAATGTCGCATCTTTTGTATACACTTGAATCTCACCAAGCCTCGCTCAACTTGCATTGTTTTTTGATAAAATAGCATATTGTGAACCTAAAAATGATTTTTGTAAAAAATCATGAGCATCGTATCATGTACTTGTAGTTCATATCTGACCCACTTCCTGCCGATTCGGTAGGAATTTGTCTTTTTCACCAGAGGTGGACGGAAAGGTTTCAGATCCCCCTGTTGGTACATTGTGCATATAAGGTGGTCTAGTATTTTTGTAAAATGTGTTGGTGGTTTTTTGAATTAGCCATTTGGTGGTTGCTTCACAAAACCGTCCGTTTTTATGCTCGGAAAATGGAAAATGCCTTTTTGGTGCGATAAAAAGGAAAACTTCCTCTTGCAACATTGTTTGCCATGCCATGATGCACATGTATGCACTATATGGCCATATTATCACAAACTATGCCTTGATTCTAGCCATAACATTGGTCATTTGACCCGAAAGCCAAGAAACCTCGAATGAGATAGGTCATTTTGAGACAGTTACATAAAGCCGAACTAGAACTGAAAATTAAGATACATAAAAGAACTGAAAATTAAGATACATGGCCAAATTAAGTAACAATCGGCCGAACTGGAACTGAAAATTAAGATACATAAAAGAACTGAAAATTAAGATACATGGCCAGATTAAGTAACAATCGGCCGAACTTGTTTCGGAATGTTGGAGTGATTCAGTCATGCTCCTGCCTACACCTGTAATAGTCGCCACTGTAGTCGTCGTACTCGCCGCCGCCGTCATTGCTGTCATCGTCGGGGTCGCCGTAATTGAACCTCTGAAGAGTACGCGTGGGCTGGACTTGAGGGTAGCGCGTGGGCTGGACTTGAGGGTAGCGCAGACGGGGGTTATAGTCGGCGGCAGTGTCATAGGCCATGACGCTCTGGAGAGTCCGACCGTGCCACCATAGCCGACGGCCGGCCTCGTTGAAGTTAGGAGGAGGTGGGCCGTCCTCCTCATGCCTGGCGAGCGCCCTCTCATGCCGATCCATGAAGAAGGCTTCCCAAGTAGGGAAATAGTCGGGATGCCATATGGGATTCCTCCGCTGCTCCGGCGTGAGCTCGAAGTAGTAGTGGTTCGTGATGGCCATCCGGCGCGCCACACCTAGAGGGACAGGAGGAACCGGCACGCCTCCGACGCTCAGCATCCAGCCGACGGGGACACAGTAGCCCGGCGGGCAGGGGTAGTTCGAGGCGCAAAGCGCCTCCGCCTCCCTGGGGGTTAGTGCTACAGTGGAAGCCATGGGAAAGAGTGATGAGGTTGCAGATATGAGTCTAGAGATGTGCAATGACAATGGAGGCCAACCCCCTACATATATATAGTGAACTAGCGGGAAGGACTGGAGGGAAGAACTGGCGGGAAGAAGAACTGGCGGGAAGAAAAATGGCGGGAAAAAATGGCGGGATGAACCTTTAGTCCCGGTTGGAGACACCAACCGGGACTAAAGATGAACCTTTAGTCCTGGTTGGAGACACCAACTGGGACAAAACACGAGTCAGCACTAATAATAGGGGTGAGTGTCGACATTATGTCGTGCGGCGTGTACCTTATCCCGGATGGTGTCACCAACCGGGACTAAAGATGAACCTTTAGTCCCGGTTGGAGACACCAACCGGGACAAAACACGAGTCAGCACTAATAATAGGGGTGAGTGTCGACATTATGTCGTGCGGCGTGTACCTTGTCCCGGATGGGGTCTCCAACCGGGACTAAAGGTTCACCTTTAGTCCCGGTTGGAGACACCAACCGGGACTAAAGATGAACCTTTAGTCCCGGTTCACCATCCGGGACAAAACACGAGTCAGCACTAATAATAGGGGTGAGTGTCGACATTATTTCGTAAGTGTCAACACTATGTCGAGCAGCTTGTACTATAAATAGGCATCCTTGTGAGTCCAGTCCTCCAGCCAGTTTGAGGCAGGGACACCACTACGGCCAGTTTCAGGGAGATGCCGACGGAGCCCAGTCCTCCGGCATCTTCGAGAAACTGGTCATAGAGGCACTCCCTAATATGTGAAATTAGTTAGCTCCCAGGTGTATTGATCTAGTTAGAGAAGTTACAAAGCTGCAAGATGGTTTTCAAGAGCAGGTACACCACTACGGCCAGTTTCAGGGAGATGCCGACGGATCCTAGTCCTCCGGCATCTCCAAGAAACTGGTCATAGAGGCACTCCCTAATATGTGACCGCGCGCGCGTTTGGACATCAGATCTTAATGGTAAGTATGAATCGGGACAACTTCTTCTCATAGTCCCGGTCCATCCACAAAACATGACTAACACTCAAGACATGTATTAATATAAAAAACATGAACTAGAGTTACATAATATGAGCATGAACTTCTTGGCATATGTCCTTCCTTATGATCGCTTCAGACGTAACCATGGAGCATCTTCTTTACTTAACGGAATGCTTGGGTCAGTTTTCACTGTGAAGGGCGGAATTTCATCAAACTTATTATAATCTTCTGACATGTCTGTCTTGTCCTCGATTCCCACGATGTTTCTTTTCTCTGAAAGAACTATGTGACGCTTTGGCTCATCATATGATGTATTCGTTTGCATATTTTTTCTTTTTTTTGGTCTGGAGGACATGTCCTTCACATAGAAAACCTGAGCCACATCATTGGCTAGGACGAATGGTTCGTATAAGTTCTTCATAAGATTGTTGAGATCCACCGTTGTCATTCCGTACTTCTTGTCTACCTCAACCCCTCCTCCTGTTAGCTTGACCCATTTGCATCGAAACAAGGGGACCTTAAAATTAGGTCCATAGTCAAGTTCCCATATCTCCTCTATGAACCCATAATACGTGGTCTTTTTCCCATTGTCTTCTGCTGCATCGAAGCGGACACCACTGTTTTGGTTGGTGCTCTTTTTATCTTGGACTATCGTGTAAAATGTATTCCCATTTATCTCGTACCCTTGGAAAGTACATACAGTCGAAGATGGTGTCCTGGCCAACAAGTACAGCTGATCCCCAACAGTGGTGTTATTCGTGAGAAGTCTTTGCAGCCAGCCGCCAAAACTCGCCATGTGTTCACTTATAATCCATTCATCAGACTGCCCCGGGTGTTTGAGGCGTATTAAATTCTTGTGTTCATTGATATACGGGGCAACCAAGATAGATCTTTGTAAAACCGTGTAGTGTGCTTGATTGAGAGAATACCCGTCCCTACATATCATTGCTTTACATCCTAGGGTGCCTTTTCCACGCAGTCTCCCCTCATGTCGTGATTCTGAAACACCAATCGCCTTAAGGTCAAGAATAAAATCAACACAGAACTCAATGACCTCCTCTGTTACATAGCCCTTGGAGATGCTTCCTTCTGGCCTAGCACGGTTATGAACATATTTCTTTAAGACTCCCATGTACCTCTCAAAGGGGAACATATTGTGTAGAAATACAGGACCGAGAATGGCAATCTCTTCTACTAGGTGAACCAGGAGATGCGTCATAATATTGAAGAAGGATGGTGGGAACACCAACTCAAAGCCGACAAGACATTGGGCCACATCTGTTTGTAACCCTGGTAGGCTTTCTGGATCGATTACCTTCTGAGATATTGCATTGAGGAATGCACATAGCTTCACAATGGGTACTCGAACATTTTCAGGTAGAAGCCCCCTCAATGCAATCGGAAGCAATTGTGTCATAATAACGTGGCGTTGATGAGACTTCAGGTTTTGGAATTTTTTCTCTGCCATATTTATTATTCCCTTTATATTCGACGAGAAGCCAGACGGGACCTTGATACTGCTCAGACATTCAAAAAAGATTTCCTTCTCTCCTTTGGTAAGAGCGTAGCTGGCAGGAGTTAAGTGCCATCGTTTACCCTTCTCGTTCTCAGGATGCATAGGCTCTTCAGGGGCCTTCAGACGTTGCTGGTCCTGTCGTGCTTCCGGTGTATCTTTTGTCTTCCCATACACTCCTAGAAAGCCTAGCAGGTTCACGCAAACATTCTTCGTCACGTGCGTCACGTCGATTGAAGAGCGGACCTCTAAGACTTTCCAATAGGGTAGGTCCCAAAATATAGATTGCTTCTTCCACATGGGCGCGTGTCCGGCATCGTCATTCAGAACAGATAGACTGCCAGATTACTTCTAGGTCCTTGACCATACCAAATACCTCCTCACCGGTATGGAGGACAGGCTTCCTCTGGGGTTCTGCCAGACGTTTGAAATGCTTGCCTTTCTTTCTTACTGGATGCAGGTTCGGAAGAAATCGGCGATACCCTAGGTACACAACCTTCTTACATTTATCTAAATATACACTTTCAGTATCATCTAAACAGTGTGTGCATGCATTGTATCCCTTGTTTGTCTGCCCTGAAATGTTACTAAGAGCAGGACAATCATTGATGGTTACGAAAAGCAATGCTCGTAGGTCAAATGGCTCCCCTTTGTGCTCATCCCACATACGTACACCTGGTTTGGCCCACAGCTGTAAAAGTTCTTCAACTAATGGCCTTAGGTACACATCAATGTCGTTGCCGGGTTGCCTCGGGCCTTGGATGAGCACTGGCATCATAATGAACTTCCTCTTCATACACAACCAAGGAGGAAGGTTATAGATACATAGGGTCACAGGCCAGGTGCTGTGACTGCAGCTCTGCTCACCAAAAGGATTCATGCCGTCTGTACTTAGACCAAACCTTAAGTTCCTTGCGTCACGTGCGAAGTCCGGGTACTCTCGCTCGACTTTTCTACACTGTGACCCATCAACGGGGTGTCTCAACATCGCGTCTTTCTTACGGTCTTCCATGTGCCATCGCAACAACTTGGCATGCTCTTTATTTCTGAAGAGACGTTTTAACCGTGGTATTATAGGAGCATACCACATAACCTTGGCGGGAACCTTCTTCCTAGGGGCCTCGCCCTCAACATCGCCAGGATCGTCTCGTCTGATCTTATACCGCAGTGCAGTGCATACCGGGCATGCATCCAAATTCTCGTACTTCTCACCGCGGTAGAGGATGCAGTCATTAATGCAGGCATGTATCTTATGCACGTCTAATCCTAGAGGGCAGACAACCTTCTTTGCTTGGTATGTACTGTCGGGCAACTCATTATTTCTTGGAAGAAGATTCTTCATTTTTACCAACAACTTTGAAAATGCGCTGTCAGTCACACCATTCTCTGCCTTCCATTGCAGCAAATCCAGTGTGGCACCTAGCTTTTTGTGGCCATCTTCGCAAGTTGGATACAACAATGTTTTGTGATACTTTAACATCTGCTCCAGCTTCTCCTTCTCCTTTTCAGTTTCACATTCTTCCTTTGCATCAGTAATGGCCCGACCAAGATCGTCATCAGCAGGCCCATCTGCTTCCTCTTGATCTTCATTATCTACCTCCGTTGCATTATCATCATATTCAGGATACATATTATGATAGTTTTCATCATCCTCTTCTTCTTCGTTGTCTTCCATCACAGCCCCTTTTTCTCCGTGCTTGGTCCAACAATTATAGCTGGGCATGAAACCGGATCGAAGCAGGTGGGCGTGAATGGTTCTGGTATTTGAGTAGTCTTTCTTGTTCTGACAGTGAACACACGGACAACACATAAAACCATTGTGACCACGGTTTGCATTAGCCACAACGATGAAATTTTGGAGGCCCGTAATGTACTCGGAAGTGCGGCGGTCACCGTACATCCATTGCCGATTCATCTGCATTAATATGTAGTATATATCAAAAAATAATAGGGAGATGACCATTTATATATATAGTACATCAATGACACATGAAACTATAGTTGCCGACCTCGACCGAGACGGAAAGAGCAACAAGAAAGCTTATTTTGAGCTCTCGGGCATTTCACCGAACACCTCTAGTGCATATGAAAAAAACACAAACTAGCACTCTTCACACCCTCTTGCTAGGCTCCAAAATGTGAAAGAATGGAAGAGTGGGGTGTGTGTGGGATGGGGTGGTGTCTTATATAGCCCCCCTTTAACACCGGTTCATGCCACGAACCGGTGTTAAAGGGGGGGGGGTGCGCGGGCCACTGCTGCAGGGACCTTTAACACCGGTTCGTGGCACGAACCGGTGTTAAAGGGGGGTCTCCTTTTTTGCCGCAGGGGCCACGCTGGTACGACCCCCCTTTAACACCGGTTCGTAGAAGAACCGGTGTTAAAGCCCCTTTTCTGGATCAACAAAAGACCTCGTTTCCACTAGTGTACGGTACAAGAAGCTGGAAAAATGTGAACGATCCAGCCCAAATGGGAAGGAGAACTTTGTTGTCTTTGATAACTTATAAGTTCTATATAAGAGTCCTGACCCGAGCCACAGCCGGGACTAATGGCTCGGACAAAAGGCCGTTTTCTACTAATGATGTTTTATCTTTGGTTTTTTTTGAAGCCACCAATCAAAATAGGCAGATCTAGAGAAGCATCTTCAGAGGTGCTTCGGTCCAATTCTTTTGACGGCTTCTCCAGAAAAGTTGTCCTCCACAGCTTTCTAGGGAAGCCGGTTACAAATTTTTGTGACTCTTTCAGAATAATTAAGTCTTAACTAGTGTGAAAGTGTCACAATTTTTTTGTACCGATCTTTTTAGGAAGATAGGGGAGGACAGCTTCTTCGAAAAGTCGAACTGGGCTTTCGTGTGGCTTGCCGCGTCTTGCTACATAGCAGTCGAAGCGTTTTCACATTTTGGTTATATATCTTTTTTTAGAAACATTTGGTTATATCGTTAGGCTAAAATTACAGGTGGAGTACCATCCTGTGACGTTGTCCTTGCGCATCAGAGAAGACGCCTAACCTAAATTTCTCGGGTGTTGCGTTGGACCGTGTGTGACATTCATGCATGCACACTTAGGGATTGTTTGATTCATAGAAATTGCATAGGAATTGTATAGGATTTGAATTCTATGGGATTCACTGGTGGAAAACAAGCCTCTAGTCCCGGGACACAACGGGCTCTAGTCCCGGTTTTGGGCCCGGGACTGCGAAAACGGGACTAGAGGCCCCCCTTCTAGTCCCGGCTCGCAACGGCCCGCGACTGATAACAACCACGTGGCTGTTTCAGCGCCGCGGGGGGCGGAAACCCTCTAGTCCTGGGCTATAACACCACCCGGGACTAAAAGGTTTCCTGCCGCGGCAGAGAAACACCACATTTCTCTGCCGCGGCAGAGATTGTGTATTTTCTTTTTTTTTGCCATTTTGTTCCTTTTTCGTTTTGTGTTTCACTATAACAAACATATATTTCAGTATACATATTATACGCTACTACACACACACTACACGTCGATGCATTTATATAATTAATCGATCCCTTGTAAGCATACACATAATCAATCATATCAAAAGGAAGAAATGTTTTGAAATTACATGATCATTGATGAATATATATATCATATGAGCTACATGGAGATGACTAAGGAAAATCGAGTTCCACGTCATCCGCATAATGCTCTCCATGTACATCAAGCACTTCCTTCATCATAAATCCCGTCAGCTCCTCTTGAATTGCTCTTATGCGTTGGTCTGACTCTAGTTTCTCTCGCAAATCATAAATATAATGTGAGTCAACTTTCCGCTCACTGGTCAACTCGCGGATGTACTCGCAGACGTAGTATCCATATAAATGAGTTTCCGGTGGCTGCTGTAAACTCTTCGCCATTTTATAAGTTAGCTCCTCTTTGAATGGACCTGGTATTTTCTGTCTGAACCGTGTCCAACACCTGCTCGGCAAAGAAAATGAACAAAGGAGTTATTAGTTACTTGATATCAGGAAATGAATGAAAGAGGATGATATAATGCGATAATGATTGAAATTACTTATGGAGCATTGCTTTCATGTCGCTCCACTTCTCTTGGTCCCAACTTAATGAGTCGTGGACTTCAACTAGGGAGTTGTCAACTTGAATGTTTAACAAGATCCAGTGGAATCTGTGGACATTTACATTAGCATACATGCATAGCTCATCCAGTAAGCAAAAATAAAATGTGTACAAGATATAAACACTCACTTGAAGTTGTAAGGAAATAGTATTTCCTTAACAAAATTATGCTCGGTTAAGAACCTGGACAGGTCTACCTCCACGTCTTTGGGGTGATTCTTTAACGTATATTCATTAATGATATATGGGTCAATGAACCCAACGTCGTATCTTCTAGCTCTTTTGCATTCAAGCATCTTCATTCTGCGGAATATAATATCATCATACAAAAGGATATATAGTTAGGATAATATATTAAATGCAATAAACGAGCTAAAGCTACAAACTTAATTATAGAAATAAATAACTTACAGACAGTAGCAACCAATGATAGATTTGTCGAGGGCGCACTGGTTGTATAACTGAAACAGTTCGGTCATTTGAAACTGTATCGAGTATGGTTTGAAGTGATGCTCCTTTCTAACGTCCACCGGAAACCAATCTTTATGATGCTTTTTTTCTGCTTGCGACATGTACCATTCATGCAGATTTCGCCTATGTGTGGATAGACGCGCGAACTCCTCATTACTGACTAGAGGCTGCCCTTGGACATACTGCCGTACTATCTAACCCACTGGCGTATCTTCATAGCCTAAATATTGACCAAGAGACATATTTGATTCGTTAGCAAGTGCTTTTGCCTCCGATACAGTGATTCCCATAAGTGCAGCATTATTACGGTCTCTAGGGTCCATTATTTGCATGTCCATATCCATTTCAGCTCTGAAGGCCTTGTCGAGGTCTGAAATGACTTTGAGCGGGGCGACCGATTGATTCTTCTGTGCTCCGAGCTAGGCAACTTGCTTCCCGCTTTTTGCACTTGTGATTTTTTTCTTCTGTGCTTGCTTAATAATCTCCCGGTCATAGTCTGATTCCAGATTCATCGATATCTGGGATGGTTGCTCAAGAAAGGACTTAGCCCACTTTTTTGTTTTTTCGTTATATACCGGCTTTGGCTCAGGCTTTTTGGGTGCAAAATGCGCCTTAAGTTGGGCAGCCACATCCGCGTTAGTTTCCTCGTCGGTCTTGTCATAAGGTCTCTTTGGAAGAGCCGGCGGGATATCGACTATCTTCGGCGTTTGACCTTTCTTCGATGTGGGGCGCGGGGGACCGTCGAAATTCTGTTTCTTCGACGAGGTAGTAGTATTGCACGGAGGCGGAGGCGGAGATCGAGTTGATGTACTCCTGCTGCGGCGATCATCAGCGGGTTGGGGTGGACTTGGAGGTTGGCGATAATCGGGTTGGGGTGGACTTGGAGGTTAGCGATAATCGGGTTGGGGTGGACTTGGAGGTTGACGATATTCGATGCGGGGTGGATTTGGATTCCTTGGAGTCGGTGGCCTTGGCGCCGAGCCTGGAAACTTGATGTACTTCTTATTCCATAGAATGATGTTGTGCTTGACATCTCCTAGTTTCGTAAGGCCTTCAGGCATAGCGATTTCAATCTCTAGGTCCGCAAAATCCTCCACTATGTCATCCACCGTGACACGAGCATAGCCTGGTGGAATCGGAAGTGAATGGTGGAGTGCTCCAGGTAGACAAGGTAAAACAGTGCCGATCGCCACCTTGAAGGACAGGTTGTTCATTGGCTGATGTAGCTCACATTGTGCCATCTCTCTGACATCATCCACGGGGTAGTGAGGAGCCGGTGCATCATCCAGCAATGCTTGATCATCAGCATGGACCTCCGTGGAAGCCACGCTGCTTCTCCGTTGGCTAAGATCCAACGCTGGATCATCAGACCGCGGGTGAGTTGACGACGGCGGCCTTTGGCTAATTTCATGCATGAGGTTCTTCAGATCAGCTAGGTCCTGCTCTACCCTGGAGATCCGATCTGCCTCCCGGTCCTTCTTTCTCTGACGGCTTCTGTAACTGGCATCGTACTGAGGAAACCCTTTCTTCCACGAGACACCAGAGCCTTTGCCTCGTGTTCGTCCTCCCTTTTCAGGATTCCCTAGGGCGCGTGTCAGCTCGTCGTTCTCTCTCTCGGGACGGAACAATCCCAATTGAGCATCGTTCATTGCTTGAATAAGGTCATGGGAGGGTTTTAGAATTTCATCATGAAATAATGTCTTCCCTGTTTCTGGGTCCAAGGATCCCCCGTGCCCGTACCACCAGTGCTTTGACCTCTCGGGCCATCCATCTGTACCAGGAGTGACGCCTCTAGCCCTCATATCCTTCTCCGTAGTTTCCCACTTAGGGATGGCACTCTTGTATCCACCTGTCCCCATTTTATGATGGTGTTTCTTGTTGGCAACATTTAACGTGTTCTTTGCCGACTTTGCCTTTGCTTTATCAGATTGCTTTTACTGTACAAAATCGGGCCACTGTTCTCTCAACTTCTCGTTTACTTCTTTGAAGTCTGGAGTTTTCTTTTTCGCGACATAGTTCGCGTATAAACTTTTCTTGTGGTTCCGGTACAGTTCAGCCATCTTGCTTAGTGCCCACTCCTTGACTTTCTCTCTATTTTCAAGCCCACCCGGCCTTGGGGTAATACCATCTACCTCAAATTCCTCATACTCTGGAGGTAGTATGAAATGCGCTATGAGCTTCTACCAAAGGTCATCTTTGGCATCATCGGTGACATAGCTGTTGGATTCTTCACCGGCTTTCTTTGACTTATTCCATTCTTGGATGGTGATCGGCAGGTTGTCCCTAAAAAGCACCCCGCATTGATTTATAAACATCCTCCGGTGCTTCTCTAGAGCAATCGGTTCACCATCATCATCTATTTCTTTGATGGTGAACCTCTGATTACCATCCAACTTTTTGTTCGGCCCTCGTTTTGTTCGAGCTGTCGATTGCTTCGACCCGGTGGGCTAAAAGAAGAAGAGAGAGTGATTAATATATATCTAGATCAGTTAATGAATAGAGGTAACACGAGACTTTATACATATATATATATATATGTACCTCGCTGGATCCTGTCGAGGGGCCATCATTATTGTTGTTATTTGTATGCCCTTCGTCCATCTGGTCTTCCCCTTGGTTTTCCTCTAGTCCATCACCGGATGGATTCAGATATGAGGATATCTCTTCCTCGAGCAAAATATCTTCGGCGCCGGTAGTAATAAGAGGAATTTCACCTCTTATCATGCCCTGAAGAAAACCTTCACCGATGCGACCAGGATCTTCGGATGGATCCATGACTTAATTATCTATAACAAAAGGAGAGTTAAACAGGTTAGAAAAAACAATAATGCTAATAACTAAAACAATATAATCCTAATTATAATAATCCTAATATTATTTGTGCTAAAACAATAATCATAATAACTAAAACAAAAAAAAAACTAATCCTAATCCTAATTCTAATCTTAATAAATAAAACAAAAAAATCACTAAAACAATAATACTAATCCTAATTCTAATATTTTAATTAAAAAAATAATCCTAATACTAAAACAAAAAAACCCTAATATAAAAAAAACTATAGAAAAAAACTATAACATTTCCTAATATTAATTACGGTAAACCTTATATTATTTATGGTAAAACAATAATCCTAATATTAATTGTGGTAAAATAATATAATCATAGATAATAACTAAAACAAAAAAATAACCCTAGCTAATTATAATTAAAACAATAATTAAAAAAATAACCCTAGCTAATTATAATTAAAACAATAATTAAAAAATAACCCTAGCTAATTATAATTAAAATAACCCTAGCTAACAATATAATCCTAATCCTAGCTAATTATAATTAAAACAATAATTAAAAAAATAACCCTAGCTAATTATAATTAAAACAATAATTAAAAAATGACCCTAGCTAATTAAAATTAAAATAACCCTAGCTAACAATATAATCCTAATCCTAGCTAATTATAATTAAAACAATAATTAAAAAAATAATATAAAACGGATTTGTATTTAAAAAATACAAAGAGAAAAGGAAAAACAGAAAAAGAATTTTTTTTGGAAAAAAACACTAGCCCGACCCCAACCAGGCCAGCCCATCTCTCCCTCTCCCCTACCAGGCCAGCAGCCCAACACGGCCCACCTCGCCGGCCGTCCTCGCCGACCGTGTCCGTCACCGATCCGCGCCGCCACTGCCATGGAGAGCACGCCTCTCCCTCTCCCCTATCCTCTCATTCCCCCCAGGCTCGCTCCCTCTCTCTCGTTTCATTCCCTGGCCGAACCATAACCGTCGCAGAGGCGCTGTCGTTGCGGAGCGGCGGCGGCACGACGGAGCGGCGCCACGTCCTGGAGAACCATCTCACCTGCGGAGCAGCGGCGGCACGACGGAGCACGTACGCACGACGGAGCGGCGGCGGAATCGGACATCACCTCCCCTGTCTTCGTCTGTGCTTCGTCGTCGACGAGAAATGCGAAGTGTTGGGGCGCAGCACCTCCGCTGGCGCCAGAATATAAAGGAACAGACCTTTAGTCCCGGGCTAAGCCACCGCCCGCGACTAAAGGGTCTTTAGTCGCGGGCCGTGGCTTAACCCGCGACTAAAGACCCCCCTTTAGTCGCGGGCTAAGCCACGGCCCGGGACTAAAGGGTTTTTTCGGCCGCTTCGTTTTCGCGCGCGCACTCACCCTTTAGTCCCTGGTCCAGCCACGACCCGCGACTATTTGTTTTTTTAATTTTCATTTTTAATTCAAAACTAATATAAAAACTTTGAAAAATCATATCTTTTATTGTAATAATCCAAATAAAACAAATAATATGTCTATTATTATCAGAAAAATATAAAGAATTTTAATATAATATCCATTTATCCGTTTGCATCATTTATAAATTATTTCATTTGTAAATTTTCTTTTTTAATTCAAATCAAATATAAAAACTTTGAAAAATCATATCTTTTATTGTAATAATCCAAATAAAATAAATAATATGTCTATTATTATCAAAAAAAATATAAACAATTTAAATATAATATCCATTTATCTGTTTGCATCATTTATAAATTATTTCATTTGTAAATTGTCTTTTTTTAATTCAAATCAAATATAAAAACTTTGAAAAATCATATCTTTTATTGTAATAATCCAAATAAAACAAATAATATGTCTATAATTATCAGAAAAATATAAAGAATTTTAATATAATATCCATTTATCTGTTTGCATCATTTATAAATTATTTCATTTGTAAATTTTCTTTTTTAATTCAAATCAAATATAAAAACTTTGAAAAATCATATCTTTTATTGTAATAATCCAAATAAAACAAATAATATGTCTTATCAGAAAAATATAAAGAATTTTAATATAATATCCATTTATCTGTTTGCATCATTTATAAATTATTTCATTTGTAAATTTTCTTTTTTAATTCAAATCAAATATAAAAACTTTGAAAAATCATATCTTTTATTGTAATAATCCAAATAAAAACAAAAAATATGTCTATTATTATCAGAAAAATATAAAGAATCTTATATAATATCCTTTTAGTCCCGATGTAGTCACAAACCGGGACTAAAGATATTTCCCGCCATTTCCCACCGCTTCCCGCCAAGTTTTCCCGCCCTTTCCTTTCTACGAGAGCTTTTAGTCCCGGATGTAGTCACTAACCGGGACTAAAGATATTTCCCGCCATTTCCAAAAGATTCACGCCAAATTTTCCCGCCCTTTCCCTCTATATTTAGGGCGATCGCGCCATGGCTATCCACACATCCACACCTTCCTCTCTTAGAACAATGACAACGCCTACTGGGCCATTCTGACCCTCGAGGAGACCGAGGCGCTGTGCGCCTCCAACTACCCTTGTCCGCCGGGCTACAAGGCCGCCCGCCGGCTGGATGCTGAGCGCTGGAGGGGTTCCTGTCCCTCTTGTCCCTCAAGGTTCCGCACGCCAGGCGGCCATCACAAACCACTTCTACCACGAGCTCAGCCGGAGCAGCGGATGGATCCCCAGTGGGATCCCGACAACTACGACACCTGGAATGCCTTCTTCGCTAATAGGTGGGAAAGGGAGCTCGTCAGGTACAAGGGTGATGGCCCGCCACCGGTGAACCACAACGAAGCCGGCTGTCGTCTGTGGTGGGCAAACCGTACTATCATCGGAGTGATGCGCTACATCACCGGGGGAGACCATCCTCGCCTGCGGTGCCCACGAGTCCACCCGCCACAGAGCCACAAAAAGGCCCCACACCGGCCCGGCGGTAGCGTCATCGTCTTCCAGGAGACCCCTCCCCCGCCCACCGTGAATCCGAGGCTGGAATGGACCCTGGTATATGCCATGGATGGGCTGACGATCCCCGGAGTGGCAGGTGACGATGACGATGATGATGAAGATGACGAAGAAGACCCTAAAGCTGCGTACTATAGGACTAGGCATGATTATGACTAAAGGGGGCGGCTTTAGTCCTGAGTGTTAGCTAGTCCCGGTTTGTCCCGGTTTTTAATATTAATAAATGTCTTGAGTGTTACCTAATAAATAGAGGGAAATGCCTATATAAAGAGAGGGTTCATCTTTAGTCCCGGTTGGAGAAACCAACCACGACTGAAGGGATTGCGGCAGACTGGGCCAGGCAACACTAATAATAGGGGTGAGTGTCGACATTATGTCGTGCGTCTTGTACCTTGTCCCGGTTGGTGTCACCAACCGGGACTAAAGATGAACCTTTAGTCCCGGTTGGAGACACCAACCGGGACTAAACATGAGTCAGCACTAATAATAGGGGTGAGTGTCGACATTATGTCGTGAGTGTCGACATTATGCGGAGCTGCTTGTACTATAAATAGGCATCCTTGTGAGTCCAGTCCTCCAGCCAGTTTGAGGCATCTCCAAGATGGTTTTCGAGAGCAGGGACACCACTACAGCCAGTTTCAGGGAGATGCCGACGGAGCCCAGTCCTCCGGCATCTCCGAGAAACTGGTCATAGAGGCACTCCCTAATATGTAAAATTAGTTAGCTCCCAGGCGTATTGATCTAGTTAGAGAAGTTACAAGCTGCAAGATGGTTTTCGAGAGTAGGGACACCACTACAGCCAGTTTCAGGGAGATGCCGACGGAGCACAGTCCTCCGGCATCTCAGAGAAACTGGTCATAGAGGCACTCCCTAATATGTGACATCACGCGTTTGGAGATCAGATCTTAATGGTAAGTATGAATCGGGATTAACACACTCAAGATTGTTTGCAGACAACACTATTAAAAATGGACACATGCATGGAGCATCTTCACTCATAAAATGTTACAATTATTACATATCATTTCTTCGCGTGTGTTCCTTTCTGATCCCGTCGTATCCATGGAGCATGTTCATTCATTAAAATGATGCTTGGGTCATCCTTCACCGCGAAGGGCGGAATTTCATGAAGCTTATCACAATCTTCTGACATGTCTGTCTTGTCCTCCACTCCCACGATGTTTCTTTTTCCTGAAAGAACTATGTGGCGCTTTGGCTCAACGTCTGATGTATTCTTTTTCTTATTTTTTCTTTTTCTAGGTTTGGTAGACATGTCCTTCACATAGAAAACCTGAGCCACATCATTGGCTAGGACGAATGGTTCGTCTAAGTACCCAAGATTGTTGAGATCCAACGATGTCATTTCGTATTTCTTGTCTACCTCAACCCCTCCTCCTGTCAGCTTGACCCATTTGCACCAAAACAAGGGGACCTTAAAAGTACGTCCATAGTCAAGTTCCCATATCTCCTCTATGTAACCATAATATGTGGTCTTTGACCCATTGTTGTCTGTTGCATCAAAGCGGACACCACTGTTTGGTAAGAGCGTAGCTGGCATGACCTTGAAACCATTCTGGATGCAGGCCATCTGGGTTTTTCATACGTTGATGGTCCTTTCATGCTTCCGGTGTATCTTTTGTCTTCCCATACACTCCCAAGAAGCCTAGCAGGTTCACGAAAAGATTCTTCGTCACATGCATCACATCGATTGCAGAGCGGACCTCTAAGAATTTCCAATATGGTAGCTCCCAAAATATAGATTTCT
The DNA here is from genome assembly GCA_910589765.1 of Avena atlantica. NCBI lineage: Eukaryota > Viridiplantae > Streptophyta > Magnoliopsida > Poales > Poaceae > Avena > Avena atlantica. The sequence goes on along the minus strand of OU342737.1, from coordinate 36,915,472 downwards.
TCTTCCACATGGGTGCGTGTCCTTCAGCGTCTTTCGGAACAGATTTTCCTCCAGGACCCTTTCCAAAGGTTACCAGTTGATCCAAATCTTTGACCATATCAAATATATCAGCACCAGTACGCTCCTTAGGCTTCGTCTGGTGACATGCCAGACCGTTGAAATGCTTGCCTTTCTTTCTTAAGGGATGCTTGGCCAAAAGAAATCGATGATGCTCATTGTAAACATTCTTCTTACAATGTTCCAAATATATACTTTCAGTCTTATCTAAACAGTGTGTGCATGCATTGTATCCCTTATTTGACTGTCCAGAAAGGTTACTAAGAGCAGGTCAATCATTGATTGTTACGAAAAGCAATGCTCAGAGGTTAAATTCTTCCTGCTTGTGCTCATCCCACACGCGTATCCCGGGTTCGTGCCACAACTGTAAAAGTTCTTCCACTAATGGCCTTAGGTACACATCAATGTAGTTGCCAGGTTGCTTCAGACCTTGGATCAACACTGGCATCATAATGAACTTCCGCTTCATGCACAACCAAGGAGGAAGGTTATAGATGCATAGAGTCACGGTCCAGGTGCTGTGACTGGATCTCTGCTCCCCAAAGGGATTCATGCCATCTGTACTTAGACCAAACCTTAAACTCCTTGCGTCATCTGCAAAGTCCGGGTACTTTCAATCGATTTTTCTCCATTGCGACCCATCAATGGGGTGTCTCAACATCCCGTCTGACTTGCGTTCCTCTTTATGCCATCGCAACAACTTGGCGTGCTCTTTGTTTCTGAATAAGCGTTTCAACCGTGGTATTTTAGGAGCATACCACATCACCTTCGCAGGAACCCTCTTCCGGGGGGGCTCGCCCTCAACGTCACCAGGGTCATCTCGTCTAATCTTATACCGAAGTGAAGTGCATACCGGGCATGCATCTACATTCTCATACTCCTCACCGCGGTAGAGGATGCAGTCATTAGGGCATGCATGTATCTTCTGAACCTCTAAACCTAGAGGGCAGACGGCCTTCTTTGCTTCGTACGTACTGACGGGCAATACGTTATCTTTTGGAAGCATATTCTTCATCATTTTCAGCAACTTTTCAAATGAGGAGTCAGGTATAGCACACTCAGCCTTCCATCGCAGCAATTCCAGTGTGCTGCCCAGCTTTTTCAGACCATTTTCGCAATTTGGGTACAACAACTTTTTGTGATCCTCTAGCATGTGATTGAACTTCTCCCTATCCTTTTTTAGTTTGACAATCTCTTCGTGCATCGACAATGGTCTGACCAAGATCATCAGCGGGTTTATCATGTGTCTCTTCTTCATCCTCCCCTTCAGCATCCCCCATGGAAGTATCTCCGTACTCAGGGAAACCATGATAGTTGTCATCCTCCTCCTCTTCTTCATTGTCTTCCATTATAACCCCTCTCTCTCCGTGCTTGGTCCAACAATTATAACTGGGCATGAAGCCGGACTTCAACAGGTGGCTGTGAAGGGTTTTTGAGTCAGAGTAATCCTTCTGATTCCTACATCCATTACATGGACAGAATACAAAACCATCGTGCTTGTTTGCATCAGCAACACGGATGAATTCATGCACGCCATTAATGAACTCGCCAGAGCGTTGGTCAGTACCGTACATCCATTCCCGGACCATCTGCATTATAGTAAAAGTATATCAGAAACCATTACACAACATGATAAAATTATTACAAGTTATATTGAGAGCTTCTAGAGCATTAATTTTGAATTTTGAAAAATTTACATGCACCAATTTGTGAATTGGAGAAAACAATCAACATGATAAATGTAGAGTTTTTTATTATTGTTCTATCAGTGAAAACCTCATTCCATTCTAAGCTTTGAAACTCTAAAATTACACATTTCAATTTTCAGTAACTATATGCCTAATCAAAATTTGTTACACATATATATCAAAATCCTTCTAGCTACTTCTAGAGCATGCATGCATTTGATCCATATCTCTATACTTCTAGAGCATTATAGAGCTAAAGTAGCAATAAGAGATGAAAGAATGAAGTTCTAACCTTTTAAAGCTTTGGATTTAGGTGTTGCAAACTAAATCTTGACAAATCTTGAGAAAAAAAATGGCATGAACTCTCTTGCTTCTTTGAGAAAAATGGCCACCATATGCTTTACGGCAGCTGGCCAGGGAGTTGTATATATAGTGATGGACAATTAGTCCCGGGCCGTGATACGACCCGGGACTAATAGTCCCCGAAAAGAGCTGTTGGTCCGCTCCAGCTTATTAGTACCGGGCCGTATTACGGACCGGGACTAATGCTCTGGTCCGGCCCGAGACTAGTGCCTATGGCCATTTCTAGCCGTTGGAGGCCTCACGGACCAGGACGTCGCGGTTCGTGACGGGCCGGGACTGGTGAGGTTGCTCTGATCGAACCGAAGGCCTGTTTTTCAGTAGTGATTTTTTCCTATGTTATTGTTTGATTCATAGGAACACATCCTATAGGAATCTTCTAGTGCAATTCCTATAGAAAAGAAACATTAGATCATACCTCATGGAAAAATTCCTTTGCTACATCAAACAAAATTCATATTCCCAAAGGATTCAAGTTGGCATGACATCTCAATCCTATGTTTTTCCTATTTCTATACTTTTCCTATCCTATGAATCAAACAAGCCCTTAGCTTAACCATTTGATTCCATTATATTCACTGGTTTTTTCTAGACGAGCTGACTAGCTACAGTACTTCTCCGTTTGTAAGAAAAAAATCGTCTTGGTGTCCCTTGATCTCCTTTTCGTTCCTAGCACGATACAAAACGAGCTACTTGTAGGACGCACAAACGCATGCACATTTCTTTACGTCAAACATTTGTCTCTTAATGCAGATTCTTGGAACTCTAGGGTATTTCAGACCCAAAATCTAAAGAAAAAACGTGTCCTTGTTAGTCTCTCGACGAACCTAAGTTGTGAGCGAAAATTTTCTTTTACTCTGACAATTTTGATTTTTTTTTGGACATTTTTCTGAATTTTCTCACTCCCGTGGATCTCCATCTTGTGGCCATGCACTATGTCACGCGAGCCCACAAACGCGCTACTCATTTCAGATAATTTCTTAACATTGAGCTAAACAGCCAGCCGAGTTATCAAATAGTGAAACACAGAAAAACAACTTTTTCTGCATAGCCAGCGAGCCAGGGCTCAAGCACACACGGCTTTTTTCAAAGATTTTTTAAGTCACATTTTGATGCCTCAAATAATCAACTGTGGTGTAGTGATTATCTCAGACATGCCTCTCCCTTCTTCTTGACATGATGTGTGTTCTTGGAAAAACTGAGCTACCCAACAAGAATTAGGTTGTGATACTCCTTATCTAGCTGCCAGTAAACAATCCGCTGACATAATCCTTGCGAATAGGAGGTAACACTCGGGATGTCTCGTTTGTTTGCAAAGCCCCTATGTGCTTGGTCCAACCACCACTTTCCGTAACTACGAGAGACGCCATAGGAGGCTGGCGCTATCCACGCGGATCACTTCCCTTGTATAGGTTCAGGTGGCCTCTCGCCTACTGCTTCTCAAAGAAGTGGCGGAGAGGACTGTGCATTGGTTCCTTCCTAGTGAGACAAGCCTACCAGCAAGCATCTTGGTATCCTCCAATATCTCACCTAAACATTGCAAATACAATGATACTAATGAACAAACATTGTGAATACTTGTGCACTAAGCTTGCTTGTTCACATGCAACCAGGCACTTGAGATCAGGGGTGGTGGTGGGGGTGGGTGGGGGGGGGGGGGGTTAGATATATATACAATGAACGGTACACACATATAAGTCTAAACTGCATGAGTACATCACATAAAACCGTTCTCTGCAAAAGGACAATATAACTTGTGAAAAACTAATCATCACAATGTTGCAGCATACTTAATGTATGTGTATCACGTCTTCTTACTTTTCTTCATTTCTCTCTTGCTTTCATCCGGCTCATTTTTCCTTCCAATAGTACACAAACAGGTGGTAAACAGGGTGAAACATATCTGTATTGGTTTACACAAGTAAGAGATACCTGTCATACAGATTGCATGCACGATTCACGGTACAAGAAGCTGGAAAAATGTGACGATCCGGCCCAAATGGGAAGGAGAATTTTGTTGTCTTTGATAGCTTATAAGTTCTATATAAGATGTTCACGTACATGTGGATAAATTAGCTAGTTCCCGGTATGCTTTAGCAAAGAAGATGATAGAATATATGTGATTGTCGCTGTTTGAGGATTATTTTTTTATTTCTCAAAGATGATCTGCTGAAAATTTGAGACATGAGCGGACACCAAATAACAGCCCATCCGAGCGGAACCAAAGTGTTCATCATTTGCTTCGGCCAGGACATTATAAATGCTCATGTCCAGTAATAGAGATCACATTTTCTCACTCCCCTCCTTTTTCTCTCTTGTTTTCATCCAGTTCATGTTTCATAAAGAAACGGTTGTGAACACATCAAGACATATCTATAATGGTCGAGAGAAATAAATAAAGAGACCTCAATCTACATTGGCATAAACAAGCAAAACATCTGGCATAGTAAATACATGCTAAAAACATGCTACAAAATCATGACAATCCGGCCAAAATTGAAATGATCAATTTTGTCGTTGTTGGAAGTTCTATATAAGACATGCACGACACATGCGGATAGACTAGCATTCTTTCATAGTTTTGTTCATTTCCTTGTGCCTTGTAATATGAAGATTGTTCCTCATTCCTTTTGGTGAGAAACTCGTTGTACTCTTGCCTGGTTATGGCTTTATTAATATAAAGACATGCCAATTTGAAGTTTTTTTTGTCTATTGAACCCAATAGTGGAGCCTCTCGTATATTTTATCTTCTTTTTTAATATCTAGTTCAAGTGTGTAGTGGATTCTATGAGCAAGTGACGCCCTATGTTGCAGTTGTTATTTATTAGTTATTTTGGCTTCCATGTTTGTTTATAATTTGAAAAGTTAAGGTTCCATTATATCACGTAATAATTTGTGCTGCAAATTTAAGTTTATTTTTCATGTAGTCCCAAAGCAAGCTTAGAAAAATATTACATAAATTCACTAGTACAGTCGGTCCTCTTAAGACCTCCATCGCACACCTAAGGTGTAATCAGTGTGCGGTTTGAACGATCCCTTACAGCCCCAAATATAGATCTTGTGCCCATGGCGCAGGCATGCTCCTTCGGATGGATATCACAAACGATTTGTATTGAAAACATGAGCAACATATCACACACACTCTCAAAAACTAGAATCGCATTTATTGGTGTAACACATCGCATACGATTCATGAAACTAGAGTCGTGTGCATTAAATTTATACAATTAGCAACTCTTGAGCATATGTGTTTTGTCGCGCTATTTGACATGTCCGGGAAACATTGATCATGTGTGAAGTGTGTTCTTGCCCAAGTTGCCTCCAAAACTCCTATTTGACATGTGTAGCATGTTCGTCTTCCTCCTTCATGCCACACATTTGACAAGGAGGCGTTTTGCTCGACACGTAGCCACACTATAAAGTTCCGCGCCACCGCCCTCTTGTCACACAACAACTCTAGGGATGTGTAGGCCTTGTGTATCACATGCGCATGATTGTCGTTCAACACGTATCATTTGATGTGTACATGAAGCTGATGAAATGAAGACACCATAGACGCGTAACCAATCACCTCATTCCTAGAAGCAATGCCGTGACAGTGATCCAATAAATCCGATATAGGTTTCCACTGGAACCATAAAGCAGGTATAGCATTAACACAAAGATAGTTTATAAGAATTTTCTCACTCCAAAGATCTTTCATTTCATCTAACTTTTTGTCATCATCAATGGAAGAAAAAAGCATGTCTTTGTACGGTGAGACGAACATCTCCGCATGCAAAGCGCTGACTTTATCAAGTCACAACCTACCATGAAGTTGTGGTCATGCATATTATGTATTGCGGTTTCATTGGCCACCTCAATAAGAGGGCACTGCATCACGTCATATAGGCTTAGGTCAACCTATGTCTAGTGTTGTGGAGAACAACACGAAGATAACGAGTGGCATTGTTTTTTTTTTGAGAAAACAGAACACTTTATTGATTAAATAACATTAATACACAAAGTTCCCCAGATACAGTCCGAAACAGAATAAAAAACATCGCTAGAGATAAAGCTACCACAAGACTTAGCTAATATGTGTGCTGCTTCATTAAAATTACGCTTCACGTGGATAAAGGACACCGACGTGAAGGAGTTGGTTCCTTCTGAGAGGGAGACGCTTGCTTGCTAGCATCTTGGTATCCTCCAATCCCTCACCTAAACATTGCAAATAACTAATGAATAAATAATATTGTGAGGACTTAGGCACCGAGCTTGCTTGAGCTAGCTTGTTCGCATGCAACCACACACACAAAAACCAGACTGCATTACTACCTATAACCTATAACCGGCCCTAGCCAACCCGACCTTTCTTTATTTTTTCACCTAGTGCTTCTCAAAACGAGTCCATAACAGCTGGACCCGAACACATGGGGACCCATCAGTTGGAGGCAGCGAAGGTCACTGGTCCATGTTTCCTTTCTTTTCCGATGCGTGAGGGCAGAGGGTATGGTGAAAATATCTCAGGCCATTCCCCAACTCGTTGCCTCATCTCCTTCTTCTCCCCAATCCCCGCCTCCTCTCATCCTTCCCGCTCCAGCCTCCCCCCATCCGCCGGCGCCTCTTGCCCCCTCCCCCCTCCCCCCGATCTGCCTGTGCCACCTCTCCTCTTCCCCGCTCTAGCACCACAAGAGGCGGCACAGAGGAGGCAGGTGGAGGCATCATGACAATGGGCCCAAAGCCGTGCAGCGGACGTGGTGGATGGAGGAGGAGCACACGATGCCGACGACTTAGAAGACACCATGTGGGAGGAGAAGAACAACACCACATGGAGTAGCGGTGGCCCGAGAGGTACAATTATTCTGCTCGAGTTTGTTCTTCGTCAGATCCGTTTGGTGTGCTGCTATTTTTCAGATTTTTTGGTGATTTTTTTCTACAAAATCTTCATCAAATTCAGGCCATAGAGGACGTTCGCGACGATATAGGAGCTCGACAGAGTCGGTCGTAGACCGGCCAGGTCGGAAGGAAGATTCGTGTTAAGAGCTAAGCTCCACCGACAGTGCCTAGAGCCAATATCTTAGCCAATACATCAGCAAGTAAGGTAATCTCACCATGCAGCTTTGGTGTACCTATATACCAAATCATTTGCATGTGCGTTAATTCTGGGTTAGTGTTGTTCTTTGGTTTACTACTGTTGGCATTATGAAAAGCCTGCTAAGCTTCAGAGCCTAGATGTCTAGATTCAGATTTTTTCCTATAATCAGAGACTGGGTTCATGCGTATCTGCCGCATCTGTATAATTAATATGGCTATTTGTTTTGGCCTTCAAAGTAAGCGAGCAAATAGCTATACCAAAAACACGTGAAGTTCAAAAATTTCCAAGCCTTGTGTCCTCATGATAAAGTATTCTATTTTGTTCTGGACTGAAAAAATCGGACCGTCGTAATTTCCTTCCAGCTTGCTAATGTGCATCTGAATATTATCTTTATGAAATTTGACACATGGAAGTACATTACAAAATCCGTGTGTTATTTTGCAGGATCTCTCGGCGTTCTTTTCTTGTCAATGGATCCTAGGTTTTGACCCTTCATTGGTCTGAGTTGTAATCAAGAAGTCAGGGGCAACTGAATTTAGAGCATGATATATGCATGTGGGTTTTACTAAAACACAGTTTTTGATTTAGACTGGTGATGAATTTACTACAGCTGTATATGTTTATTTGGGCAGGTAATTTGAATTTGAACGTAAGGTACTATGATGGGGTGTATGCATTATTTAACCTAGCCCTACCACTTAGTAAATGTTTGGAAATGTTATTAATTCAAGTACAGGGCCATGGCTGTTTGATGGCATTTTAATTGCTACATAAATTGATGTTTTTTCAAGAAATATGGTACACCTCTGATACGTCCAATTTGCATCATCATTCTATATCATAATTTACCTCTATTCATTGATATTTGTCTTATTATGAGGTATTACTTATGGCCTTTCATCTGTTTACACATGTTGGATGATTCTTAGAGGATGGACTGCCGGAGTTTGGATTCTGATGAAAAAGAAGACGTTTCAGTACAATTTCGCGAAGATCAGAAAAATAGCAAATATGGAAACATATTATTTTACCTGAGGACGAAGGAAGACAGAAGGAGGAGCGAAGGGGGGCCGCAGGGGGCCCACACCCCCTAGGCGCGGGCCCACCTGAGGCCGCGCCTAGGGCAGGTGTAGCCCACCTGCCCGGCCTCCGACTCTCCCCCTTTGCATATATCTTCCCTTCGGAACCCTAAGCCTAGGGGGCCGCAGATAGATTTTCGCCGCCTCTGGGGGGCGGAAAACACCGAGAGAGAAAGATCTCTCCAGCAGACAGATTTCTATCAGGGGAATTCCTTCTCGGAGAGGGAGACCGTCGCCATCAACACCATCATCAAGCTAGGCTTCATCGGGATCATCACCATCATCATCCACACCATCATCTCCATCAGCACCATCATCACCACTCCGTCCCGTTGTGACAATTGTGTTGGATATTGCTTAGTTCATTAGGGAAAACCTTTCCGGTGTTAATTACTATTGTAGTTGATGCTTGTGACTGGAACCATTGGATTATTGTTTATGTTTAGATTGTTATCTATTATCATATCATCTTTGATCTTGATCCATATGATGTCTTGTGAGTAGTTCGGTGTATTCTTGAGGACATGGGAGAAGTCATGTTGTTAGTAATGAATCTGTGATGAGTTATTATTCAATGGTTTAGTATTTAAGTTGTGGTGCTATTCTTTTAGTGGTGTCATGTGAACGTCGACTACATGACACTTCACCATTTATGGGCCTAGGGGAATGCATTGTGTATTTGGCTACTAATCGCGGGGTTATCGGAGTGACAGAAATCTGAACCCCCATTAGGACACCTTTGCACAAGGGAGTGTAGGATCTCAGAGTTTAAGGCTATGGTTAGATTTATATCTTAATTAGTTTCCTGTAGTTACGGATGTTTGCAGGGGGTTTAATCACAAGTATGTATTAGTCCTAGGAAGGGCGGTATGTTAGCATAGGTTCACCCACACAACACTTACAAACAGCAAAGAAGAGTACTCAGCTATTTGCAGCGAAAGCACTTGACAGAATTCCCATGTGTCCTCGAGAATGTTTGGTCCTTATAAGTATTTCCACCGGCTTGTCCTTTGCTAAGAAAGGATTGGGCCACTTGCTCCGTTTGTTCGTTACTTCTGTTACTTGCTCTTTGTTTTGTTTCCTTGTCATAAAATCACTAAAAATCCGTTTGCTAAGTATTCACAGGGATTTCCTGCTCTATAGCACTGTTCAGCACCTTATGCTCCTCGTTGGGATCGACACTCCTATTTATCGAAAGTACTATGATACACCCCCTATACTTTTGGGTCATCAAGACTATTTTCTAGCGCCGTTGCCGGTGATTGAAGCGCTATTGAAGAGTGGAACTGGTAAGGAAAACTTTTACTGTGAGTATTGCTTTTGTTACTGCTTGTTACTTTGTTCCCAATATGGATAAGACACTTGGTTTTATGTTTGGGAAAACTACTACCACTGCTAGGGTAGTAGATAAACCATCACCTGTTGAGATAGATCCTTTTAAGATACCTACAAGTATTGTTGACCGTTTTATGGATAATTATTATTTTTGGAATGGAATTGTCCATCCTGGTGATCACTTGTTTTTTATCCATGAATTATGTGGGTTGTTTAAGTGTGCAGGTATCACAACTGAACAGGTGAAAAAGAAGTTACTCTTCATATCCTTGAAAGGGAGAGCTGAAGAATGGTATAAGCTGCTGAAGAATGGACAATCCATGGAATGGAAGGAGATGCATCTCTCTTTTACTCTAAATTTTATCCTCCCAGTGAAATTCATAAAGATAGAAATCTTATATATAACTTTTGGCCTTTTGATGGAGAAAGTATAGCTCAAGCTTGGGGGAGATTGAAGTTACTAACGCTTAAATGTCCTATTCATGAACTCCCTAACAATATTATTCTCAATAACTTTTATTCTAGGCTTTCTCTTCATGATAAAGATTTACTAGATGCTTCTTGTGCTGGATAATTCACACATATGAAGGAAGAAGCTAAATGGGATCTCTTAGACCGTATTCAAGATAACACTGAAGCTTGAGAGAATGACAAAGGAAGAAAGTCAGGTATAAACTATGATTATGAATGCATTAAATATTTTATGGGAATTGATGACTTCCGTGATATTAGCAATGAGTTTGGTCTTGGTCCCCAAGTTCTTGCGTTTTTTTAATGCTTTTTCTTTTTATATTGAGATTCCCAAGAAATAGTGGGAAAAGTACCATGCTCCATATAAAGACATTGTTACCCATGTTCCTGCCGGTGAAGAGGTCTGTACTGTTGATCCTATTTTGCCCGAACCTTATGTTGAGAAGATCCCTTTTCCCTCCAAGGTAAGGGAACATTCTATTTTAGCTAATGTAGTTAGTAAAGGCGCAAATAAAACTGTAGGGTCTGATGAGTTTATTGATATTGAGCCCGTGGTAGCTATTGTGAAAGATCTTGTCACTAAAAACATAGAGGATGAGCATATTGTCTTCTGTGAATACGCTACTAATATTGTTTCTCATCCTAAGAAAGTTAGAAAAGCTAGTGTCCTTGTGCTTTCTGTTAAAATTGGCAGTCATAGCTATTATGGTTTATGTGATATTTGTGCTAGTTCTAGTGTTATTCCTTATGAGCTTTACAAGGAAATTATGCATGAGATTGGTCCTTGTGAGCTTGAGGACATCGATGTGGTTATTCACCTTGCTAATAGAGAGCAAGTTTGCCCCATTAGCATTGTAAGAGATGTGGAGATCCTTTGTGGTAAGATTAAATATCTTGCTGATTTTCTAGTACTTGGTAAAGAAGCTAGTAAAACCTATCCTATTATCTTTGGTAGACCCTCTCTGAATACTTGTGGGGCTATCATAGACTGTAGGAAGGAAAAAGTTTTGACTAAGTTTGTTGGAGAGTCTTATGAGTTTAATTTTTCCAAAACTCCTTATGAAAATGAACTGCCTGATGAGGATTTCAGGGTTGAACAAATTTCTGCTATTTATCTTGCTCCTAACAATGTCTTGCAGCAATTTATGGAAGATCATGAAAGTGATGCCTTCATGAAGGAAATAAATGAGATTGACGAGGTTTTCCTTCGTCAGCCTGAGTTACTTAAGCATAATCTACCTGTGGAAGATTTGGGTACCACACTACCACCTAAAGGGGGTCCTGTTTTCGAATTAAAACCCTTACCTGATGATCTTAAATATGCTTATCTTGATGATAAGAAAATATATCCTGTTATTATTAGTTCTAAACTTTCAGGAAAGGAAGAAGAAAGGTTATTGGAGATATTGAAGAAACACCGAGGAGCTATGGGCTATACTCTTGATGATTTAAAGGGGATTTCTCCTACTATATGTCAGCATGCTATTAATATAGAACCTGATGCAAAACCAGTTGTTGAGCACCAACGCCGTCTAAATCCTAAGATGAAGGATGTGGTAACAAATGAGGTATTAAAACTCCTTGATGCTGGTATTATTTATCCTATTGCTGATAGTAAATGGGTTAGCCCTGTTCATTGTGTTCCCAAGAAAGGGGGAATAACTATTGTGCCTAATGAGGATAATGCGCTTATACCCCAAAGAGTAGTGGTTGGGTATAGAATGTGCATTGATTTTAGAAATATTAATAGAGTTACTAAGAAAGATCATTATCCTTTTCCCTTTATTGATCAAATGCTTGAGAGGTTGTCCAAAAAGACTCACTTTTGCTTTCTTGATGGTTATTCTGGGTTTTCTCAAATTGTTGTGAAAGCACGGGATCAAGAGAAAACTACTTTCACGTGTCCTTATGGTACTTATGCTTATAGGCGTATGCCTTTTGGTTTATGTAATGCTCCTGCTACCTTTCAGAGATGTATGTCTGCTATCTTTCATGGTTTTTGTGAAGAAATTGTGGAGGTTTTCATGGATGATTTTTCCGTCTATGGAACTTCTTTTGATAACTATTTGCACAACCTTGATAAAGTTTTGCAGAGATGTGAAGAAACCAACCTTGTTCTTAATTGAGAGAAATGCCATTTCATGGTTAATGAAGGGATTGTTCTTGGACACAAGATCTCTGAAAGAGGCATTGAAGTTGACAGAACCAAAATTGAAGCAATTGAGAAGATGCCTTGTCCTAGAGATATCAAAGGTATTCGTAGTATCCTTGGTCATGTTGGTTTCTATAGGAGGTTTATTAAAGATTTCTCCAAAATTTCAAAGCCCCTTACTAATCTTCTTCAAAAAGATGTACCTTTTGTTTTTGATGATGATTGTAAGGAAGCTTTTGAAACTTTGAAAAAAGCTTTGACAACTTCTCCTATAGTCCAACCACCTGATTGGAGTTTACCTTTTGAAATCATGTGTGATGCTAGTGATTTTGTTATGGGTGCTGTCCTTGGACAACATGTTGACAAGAAGTTGAATGTTATTCATTATGCTAATAAGACTCTGGATGCTGCTCAAAAGAATTATGCTACTACTGAAAAAGAGTTCTTAGCTGTAATCTTTGCTTGTGATAAGTTTAGGCCTTATATTGTTGACTCTAAGGTTACTATTCATACTGATCATGCCGCTATTAAGTACCTTATGACAAAGAAGGACGCTAAGCCTAGGCTTATTAGGTGGGTGTTGCTTTTGCAAGAGTTTGATTTGCATATTGTGGATAGGAAAGGTGCTGATAATCCTGTTGCTGATAATTTATCTCGTTTGGAGAACATTTCTTTTGACCCATTGCCTGTTAATGATAGTTTTCCAAATGAGCAGTTAGCTGCAATAAGGGTAAGTCCGCATGAGAGTCCTTGGTATGCTGATTATGCTAACTTTATTGTTTCCAAGTATTTGCCTCCAACCTTTACAGCTCAGCAAAGAAGGAAATTATTTTATAATCTAAGGCATTACTTCTGGGATGAACCACACTTATCTAAAGAAGGAGTAGATGGTATTATGAGAAGATGTGTTCCGGAATTTGAACAACAAGAGATATTGAGAAAATGGCATGACAGTGCTTATGGAGGACATCATGCAGAGGATAGGACTGCACAAAAGGTTTTACAATCTGGATTTTATTGGCCTACCCTTTTTAAAGATGGAAGGAAGTTTGTCTTATCATGTGATGAATGCCAACTGAAAGGATACGGATGTCGCCTAGAGGGGGGAGTGAATAGGCGATTAAATTTTTTCCTAGAGTGGCTCAACAAAGGCGGAATAAAACTAGTATTTACTTTATGAAGCACAACCTAGAACAACTAAGGTTCACCTATGTGCACCAACAACTTATGCTAAGCAATACAAGCAACAAAGTGATAGCAAGATATATATTACTTCAAGCACGAAGGCTATCACAATGTAAAGTGCATAAGTAAAGAGCTCGGGTATAGAGATAACCGAGGCACACGGGGACACCGATATTTTACAGAGTTCCTCCCAACATGGAGTACGTCTCGTTTGGAGAGGGGGTGGTATCAAACCACCAACGCCACAAAAGGCCTCCCTTATTCTTCGGTGAATCTCACCCCAACGGGATCGATCCACGCTTCCACTATCGGTGCACTTGTCGGTGGCAACCGGAACCTCTCACAAGGTTGGGGCACTTCTCCATAACTTAATTGGAGGCTCCCAACAAACGCCACCAAGGCCTCAACAAATGCCACCAAGGCCTCAACAAATGCCACCAAGGCCACAAAACCGTCTAGGGTTCCAAGAACCCAAGAGGGACAAGATCCAATGAGCAACTAAAACCAAATCCTCCGAGGAGAACTCAAACCGATGCACCAAATGCAAATGGCAAGAACACCACAAAGGTGCTCAAATCCTTCTCTCCCAAATTCCACCAAAGCTACAAAAGCTTATGGGGGAATAAGAGAGGAAGAACAATGGAGGAAATCCACAAAAGACTCCAAGATCTAGATCCCAATATGTTCCCCTCACTTAGAGGAGAGATTGATTGGTGGGATTGTAGATCTAGATCTCCTCTTTCAAATCCCTCAAGAATATGCAAGAATCATAGGAGGGATTGAGAGAAAGCAAGCTCAAGAAGGTCAACAATGGAGGGGAAAACTTGCAAGAATAGTTAAGGAACCATTAGGGAAGAAGGCCCCTTATATAGGCCCCTCCAAAATCCAACCGTTGCATCCCAAAAACGTGATTCCCGGTACTACCGGACTTTTTCCCGGTACTACCGGTCATCACAGAACGAAAACAGCCATAACTTTTGCATCCGGACTCCGATTTCGATGATCTTGGGCTCGTTTCGAAGAGGACAACAACCTATACAAGATCATGCAAAGAAACATCATAGTCCATCAAGGGAGGATAGATCCAAATGACAAAGTAAAAAAACCTTCTGCCGCGCTACCGCATTTTAGTACCTAGCCCGACAGTGGCTTTTGGAAACTTGTCAAAAACCTTCTGCCGTGATAGGTACTAAAATGTGGTACTACCACATTTTGGTACCTAGGAGGGCAGTGGCATTTGGCAACTTGCCAAAACCTACTGCCGTGCTAGGTACTAAAATGCGGTACTACCGCATTTTGGTACCTAGAAAAATTCAAACCTCTATAACTTTTGAATCGTAACTCCGATCGACCCGATTCCAATTGCGTTGGAAAAAGGACGACATGAGCTACCCTATGAAAGGTGAAAATATTGGTTATCACCAAGTGATAATGTATCATGTATAATAATGTGAGATACCTCACTTGGTGAGAAACCGAAAAGCCGCCAAGATCAAAATCGCAACAAGATACAAACGGAAGATCCGATTTTGATGAACAAGAGCTTGTTATGGAGATTACCACAAGCTCTATATCCGCACATGGATAAGACCAAATAACAACCAAATGTGATGATGCAAATATGCAAAGGTTTGAGCTCTCTCCGAACGATGTGACCGAGTTACTCATTCGAGAGCCCCTCTTGATAGTACGGTTATCTATCCTAAACCCGGTCTCCTACTAACAATATGAGACCGACAAAAGGGAAAACCTATCAAGATTATATCTTTTCCTTGAGCATTCCACTTGAGCTCGATGTAGACGATCTTGCCCTACTCAAGATTGAACGCCTTTCTTAATTCCTCATCATCGATCCATGATCACCGAGGATGGCAAGCATCAAACATGAGATCTTCTATAGATGGCGCATTTTGAGCTTGCACAACACATCTTCTTCGCATTTCATCGACCTTGAAGACAACACATGCTCCAAGCGATTCCAATGGACAATTCCTACAAGTACAACTCAATACACACATTAGTCCATAAAGATTGTCATTAATTACCAAAACCACACATGGGGGTCCACATGTTCTTTCACCAACGAGTAGGTAACATCTTTAGACACAATGAAATGCCTATGAATTATTCTCTTATTATTGAACCTTTTGATTGTTGGGGATTTGAATTTATGGGGCCTTTTCCTCCTTCAAAGGGGTATACTCATATTCTTGTTGATGTTGACTATGTTACAAAGTGGGTGGAAGCCATACCTACAAACAGTGCTGATGGTAAGACCTCTTTGAAAATGCTTAAAGATGTCATTTTTCCTAGGTTTGGTGTACCTAGATATCGCATGACTGATGGATGCTCTCATTTTATTCATGGGGGTTTTAGAAACACTCTTTCTAAGTACGATGTAAACCACATAATTGCTTCAGCTTATCACCCCCAGACTAGTGGGCAACTAGAACTTTCCAATAGGGAAATTAAATCTATCTTGCAGAAGATTGCCAATAGATCTAGAAAAAATTGGGCTAAAAAAGTTGAATGACGCTTTGTGGGCTTATAGAACTGCTTATAAAAATCCTATGGGGATGTATTCTTACAAAATGTTCTATGGGAAAGCTTGTCACTTGCCTTTAGAATTAGAACACAAAGCATATTGGGCAGTGAAAGAGTTGAATAGAGATTTTAGACTTGCTGGTGATAAAAGACTGCCAGACTTAAGTAATCTAGATGAGTGGAGAGGTGAAGCTTATGAAAATGCTAGGCTCTTTAAGGAAAAAGTAAAAAGATGGCATGATAGGAGAATTCTAAAAAGGGAATTCCATGTTGGTGAGAAAATTCTTTTGTATAGGTCTCGTCTCATATTTTTGGCAGGAAAACTACTCTCAAAATGGGAAGGACCTTTTATTATCAAGGAATTATACCGCTCAGGTGCCATCAAAATCTCTTCTCTAAAGGATGACACAACACAGGTGGTTAATGGGCAAAGACTAAAACACTATATTTCTGGAGATTCCAATAATGAAGATGTTGATGTCATTCGAATGACTACTCCCGAAGAATTTATCAGAAACCAAACACCAGAGTCTGCAAAGTACGTCTTTGAATAGGTAAAAGTGGTGAAAACAGAAGGTTCGTGAAACTCCAATCTTTTTATATTTTTTATGTTTTTTAATACATAAGGGAAGTTACGAGACGAAACTGAAGAGGAAACGGGGCCCGGGGTGGACAAACCCACCCCAGGCATGGGCCCCAGCCTGGCCATGCCTGAGGGGGGTGTTCCCCTCTCGAACTCTGCCTCCGCCTTGTTTCCATGTCAAAACCTTCCTTATGCATTGAAACTTCGTAATATATAACCCCCCAGGTTTCCCGAGGTTCTTGCATCGAGTTCTCGTCGTGTTTTTTGTTTCGATCTGTTTCTAGAAGGCAAATTTCTCAGTTTTGGAGCTACAATGTCTTCCTCTGGATCACCCATGGAGGATTCCTCTGAGGATGCCCTCAACACATACATGTATGAGTTGAAGATCCATCCCAAGGAGCTGATTCTCAAAGATGGGAAGGTATAGATGAAATAAGTTGAAGGCCCCAAGGGAGAAGGAAGTCTGGAAGACATGATGGAAGCATTAGAGCGGGAGGTTTTCAGGTACAAGAAGATGGCGGAGCGCGAAGTGGATGTTATTCACAAGATAAGTTCAGAACTCATCACCAAGCACGAGGGAGAAGTTGCTGAGCTCCGAGAAGAGATCTTCCCACTTCGTCAGACTACCAACCAATTGCAAGCACAACTCTATGACATACAAAATCAAAACTATGAGTATGAGGCTAGATTTGATCGCATAAGCTCAGCTGCTAGTTTCAGGATTGCAGAGACTAGGACATCCTTTTTGGATGGGGATTCTTTGCCATGGAAGCTTTATGATGACAATAGAACACCACCACCACCGAAGCAGTAATTTATCATCTGGTTTGGCATCCCCTTGGCTTGTTCCAAGCTTGGGGGAGTGCCGCGGTATCACTACCATTATCTTTTATCCTTTAACTTTTTAGTGGATTCATATATGTGGTAGAGAAGTTATCTTATAGTTTAGTTTTCATGTGGAAGTATCTCTCCTTTAGTTGATTATCTATGTATCCCTTGGTGTGAGTGCCTTTATTGAATATTAATGAGAAGTCTCATCTTTTACTTTTTGCACTTCTTATTTTAGTTTGCAATCTCTATTATATGATGGATCTTGTTGATCAGTATTGGCACCACTTTGGGAGCATCAAGTGGATCTAAATTGTTTTTGGCAAACCGAGTTCTGGTCAGTAGCAACAAATTTTGAGGTTTGAAAGAAAAAGAGAAAGAAAAAGCTTACAGGTATTTGGTATCATTTTTTTCTTTCTTATTGGCTCATAAGTTTAGTATTCCTTATTTAAGATCTTTTGTGTCTTCAAGGAAGATTGCATGATTGGATTTATTACTTGTATGTTTGCTTGTTTCTTTCAACTCTCTTGCTTGCTACCCAGCCTTGCTAGCCAAAAACCTGTTTTGAGAAGGCATACTTCTCATGTTTCCAAACTCCTTTGAACCAAACTTTTGCCACTTGTGTCCACCATATCTACCTAGTAGCTATTGCTATTCCAAGCAAATTCTCAAGTTTCATCTACCATTGTGGACATCGAAGTTGTATATGCTTGCATCTATACGTTGGGATTAGTAGAACCGTGCTGTCACGGGTAACGTTTTCAACATAGCACTTGTACTCTGTACATCGTTGATATCATGCTCTTTTGTCTATGGATGTCAACGGTGTTAAATGAGAGGGGAACTTGTGAGTCCATGGAGTTTGTACTTTGTGTTAGAGAAATGCCTGGGCCGCTAGCCTAAGCCATGCCTAATCATGGTGGAAACTTGCAGCACCACCATAGTGAGCATTCTGTGAAGCATCCTCGATAAAAAATTATACACATAGTAAATAAAAAGATTGCTGAGATGCTTACTATCTGCTTGCCTTTTCATTTTGGTTATGGGAAAGCTCATGTACCATGTGCAAGGGGTACCCCCGTTGGCGGTTCTCAATGATATGCAAGTACTTACAATGACAAGAACTTGCCTAGACCCAAAAGTTGAGTAGCATGAGGAGTGGCCCTCATATTCAAGGGACATGAGATTGCCAACTTATATTTCGTCAAGCATATACTCCATCTTTGTTTACTTTAACCTTAATCATCTCAAGATGCTTATGATAGGGGCAATGAGAGCTCAAAGCTAGTAAGTATCATAATCTTTTGGAAGCTCTTTATGACTTGTAATCCCTGTTTCCCTCTATGAAGGGACCTTTCTCCCACTTCCAAGTTGAGTCAGTAAACCTACTTCCTCTCTATCTCCAGCAAGCATTTGAGTTGTTGTGTTTCAAGCATTCATATGGTGATTTATTCAATCATTTTCTTTATCTTCTTTGTTTGCACAAAACTCTTATCTATTGAGTATTACTTTGAAAGCTTTCACTTATGAAAAACCTTTTTGAGCAAAGAGTTCTCCTATTTTGAAACTCCTACAAAAAGCTTGTTGTGAAACTGTTTGCCAGGTGTTCTTTGACCAAGAACAAGTTTGCTAATTCCAATTATGATTTATCTTTATGCATCTCTATTGTGACTGTTGTTC
Source organism: Avena atlantica (assembly GCA_910589765.1). Taxonomy (NCBI): domain Eukaryota; kingdom Viridiplantae; phylum Streptophyta; class Magnoliopsida; order Poales; family Poaceae; genus Avena; species Avena atlantica. The sequence continues at coordinate 36,896,433 of OU342737.1, read as the reverse complement.
TTGGTTGCAAGCTAAGTTATTTAAATGGTGAGTTGCTTTCTTCTATGAGTTGTGCAATGGTAAGTGTGATGCTTCTTGTTTGTATTCTTTTATCGACACTTCACTCCATAAACCTGTGGACATGTTTACTGAGCTCAGTATTCGCTTGGGGACAAGCGAAGTCTAAGCTTGGGGGAGTTGATACGCCCAATTTGCATCACCATTCTATATCATAATTTACCTCTATTCATTGATATTTGTCTTATTATGAGGTATTACTTATGGCTTTTCATCTGTTTATGCATGTTGGATGATTCTTGGAGGATGGACTACCGAAGTCTGGATTCTGATGGAAAAGAAGGCGTTTCGGTGCAATTTCATGAAGATCAGAAAAATACCAAAAAAATATGGAAACATATTATTTTACCTAAGGACGAAGGAAACCAGAAGGAGGAGCGAAGGGGGGCCGCAGGGGGCCCACACCCCCTAGGCGCGGGCCCACCTAAGGTCGCGCCTTGGGCAGGTGTGGCCCACTTGCCCGGCCTCCGACTCTCCCCTTTGCCTATATCTTCCCTTCGTAACCCTAAGCCTCATGGGGACCATAGATAGATTTCCGCCGCCTCTAGGGGCGGAAAACACCGAGAGAGAAAGATCTCTCCCGCCAACAGATTTCTGCCGAGGGAATTTTTTCCCGGAGAGGGGAGACCGTCGCCATCAACACTATCATCAAGCTAGGCTTCATCGGGATCATAACCATCATCTCCATCAGCACCATCATCACCACTCTGTCCAGCTATAACAATTGTGTTGGATATTGCTTAGTTCATTAGGGGAAACCTTCCCGGTGTTAATTACTATTGTAGTTGATGCTTGTGAGTGGAAACATTGGATTATTGTTTATGTTTACATTGTTATCCATTATCATATAATCTTTGATCTTGATCCATATGATGTCTTGTGAGTAGTTTGTTGTGTTCTTGAGGACATGGGAGAAGTCATATTGTTAGTAGTGAATCTATGATGAGTTATTATTCAATGGTTTAGTATTTAAGTTGTGGTGCTATTCTTCTAGTTGTGTCATGTGAACGTCGACTACGTGACACTTCACCATTTTTGGGCCTAGGGGGATGCATTGTGTATTTGGCTACTAATGGCGGGGTTGCCGGAGTGACAGAAACCTGAACCCCCGAGTTTAAGGTTGTGGTTAGATTTATATCTTAATTACTTTCCTGTAGTTACGGATGTTTGCAGGAGGTTTAATCACAAGTATGTATTAGTCCTAGAAAGGGTGGTATGGTAGCACAGGTTCACCCACACAACACTTACAAACACCAAAGAAGAGTACTCAACTATTTGCAGCGAAAGCACTTGACAGAATTCCATGTGTCCTCGAGAACGTTTGATCCTTATAAGTATTTCCACCGGCTTGTCCTTTGCTAAGAAAGGATTGGGACACTTGCTCCGTTTGTTCGTTACTCCTGTTACTTGCTCTTTGTTTTGTTGCCTTGTCAAAAAACCACTAAAAATCCGTTTGCTAAGTATTCACAGGAATTTCCTGCTCCATAGCACTGTTCAGCACATTCAACTCCTTGTTGGGATCGATACTCCTATTTATCGAAAGTACTACGATACACCCCTATACTTGTGGGTCATCAACCTCCAGATCTTGAATGCATGACTGCGTAGCTCAGAAAATAACAGTAAGACATTTTTACCATACAAACAATGGGACATTTTTACCACAATAGTTGATCAGATGGAACCTATGAAAGAAATACACTGCTTAGTGGTTTACTCATTGTAGGTCTACCGGCGGACCAATAAAAGAAATTAGGTTGATTGGTTTGTTCCTTAAAAGACGCGAAGGTTCTTTCTTTGTTCAGTAATCATGGGCATGTATAAACCAAAGAGCCGCGGATGAGGCATGCACTATTCAGAACCTCAGGAATCCGAAGATTTGTAATGCTATGTTATTTCATCTATTTGAGTTACAGATTCTTCCATAATAAGCCCTAGATAGCAAATGCGGTGTTTTGTTTATCTATATGTCATGCTCATTCATTTTACATGCTGTCTAGGAAATATTGATGCAAATATTTTTCAATTTGCATAATTATCATCACCAATTGGGCTGTTGCGGTGATTTGGCCGCAATTTCTTTTCTTATTCATATGATTAATTCAAGACCCTACGGCTGGCTGCCAGTTGGTTAGACACAAGGTGCCAATGGATCCCCATATGCGGACATATACTAGATGGATCCCCATTTGCCAACAGTCCAGCAGGTAGAGCCGCTCCTAGGTAGAAAATACTAATTTTGCAATGGATTAGATGGGATGAGCTTGTTAATTTATGTGTGCTTGCGTGATGCTTGATTATATCTCCAAAAAGATGTGGGTTCTACTTATTGGATTAGCTCTCCAAAATCATGCATCTCATTCTATAGGTTCTGTAATCGATTTGTGTTGTGCTTGTGTGACCTATCCCGGTTTGCCATTTTAGAAAATGGAACAAAACCTATTAGTTAATTTGAGTGAATTGTTGAATATAAAAGTACTCAGGTTGGTGCATATGGCTGACTTTTATGTCAGTATGTGATAAGGTTTCTAAAGTTCAGTTTTACCGTAGAGCACATAAGAATATAATAAATTACGTATATGAGATCAAGTTCTCTACGGACCTAATTTATTTGTCCTTGTGGTTGTAATTAACTAGAAAACTATATTGCTAATAATAAGAATGTCCGGTGATACTCAGGTCAAGGTTATGAAACGCATCAAGAGCAGTTATGTTCTCTTTTATTGTCGAGAGTGCCGAACAAATCAGAATATCATGTTTCAAAGGTTAGCATTTTCTTTCAATGTCCATCTCCACAGCTTTCCATAAATGTTCTGTTCGAATGCCATGCCACCTTAAGTTAAACATCATATGTGTGTATATCATGTCGCATGGTCCATTCAGTGCCACAAGCAGATATAAAGTTCCTCATGGTACAATAGTTCTTGAGAGAACAGAACCAAAATGATTCAATAGTTTTTCCCACAGCTCAATTTCCATATCATTTTCACACTGGTCTTTACCGCTTCATGTTATTAAACTGCTGTGTACAGCTTGATACAAAAAATATGCATTGTATGGATGTACGTTTTTTATATGGTGATTAACACAGTTTAGCTACAAATGTCACTTGGAGAGAGCATGGTTCATGTTTTTTTAGGGAAGCAGTGAGTTTTATTGATTTAAACACATAGAGTTTGTACAGTTTTTACGAGTAGACATCTGCCAGACAGGGAGGCCCAGCCTTGTCTAACTCACCACACTCACTCTTGCCTAATTGCGGTAAACTATGTGCTACTTTATTACTCAACCGACTAACCTTTCAAAGCTCGATATTAGGTCTTCATGTTTTGGTAGAGTTCTTATCTTAATTAATTCTTGAAATATTTAACTGAAGCTAATGCCTATGAGAAACAGAAACGTGACTGATTTTTATGTTTCCACAACTTCTCGACCTGTACCTATGTGATTTCTGCGGCTAATTATTAAGTTATACTAAATATGTAAAGGCCATGAGATCAGGCTGGTTCTTTGGGGTGACCGTGCAGTTGTGTTGGACCATTTCCTAAGATGGTAAAATGAACATGTGTTAAAGGATTAGGTTGCACCTCTGCTTATTATTGTTATGTGCATCTGATTTGTCTCATTCTCACTACTATTTCTAAGAACCATCAAATGCAAGAATCATTGGTTCTCACGTTCCATGTGCATTTCTTTCTGTTATAGTTAGTACCAATACAGAAATAATTAAAAAATCAAATGGTAAACGTGAATCTGATTTTGTTCAGATTTGGATCTGGCCTAGAAAATATTGCTTGCTAAGGCGATACTTGAGAATACTCCGTGTTGCCCTCTTAAAAAACTTGAAATATTCTTTGCTCTTTTGAAGTCTTTATGGAAATTGGAAAGAGTCCAGTCTGTTATTTTTGTTACTCCTGCATTTAATTGGTGAATAAATGATCTTGATACTCATGGCCCCACATTTTAACCGAAGAAGACATATGAATCTGGATATCTCATGTAAGTGCATATATGGTTTGTGAACTAGAACGGCGCTTTCGGCCCGGTGATGTTGTCGGGCCTGAAATGGGGGAAGAGGACCTGAGCAATCAAAAATGGTCATACCAGCTACGCCACATTTGTTTAGACTGAACTTTCAACTTGTCACGTGCACCTTCATAGGAGAAGAGCTCAGTACTGATATCAGTTTCTTCGGGAGTTATAGATCGGCCTGAAAGGCGAGTCGCTAGGCCTGATCTTCACTTGAAGCTTATCCATCGAGTGCAGCAAATATGTCTCAAGGTCACCATCCACATTGACACCGCTACTATCCTATGGCCATTTCCACTGAACACCACATCTCTGAACTGTTTTGTGCTGCTGATCTATGTAGGCCTACTTCGCCGCGCCAGCAACACTCCGGTGGTCCTGGACAGGGGCCAGATCTGGGTGAACGGTCGCAACACAGGGCAGTACTGGTCGTACAAGGTGTTTGGGAGCTGCGATGCCTGCAGCTACACAGACACTTACAATGAGACCAAGTGCCAAACTGACTGCCTTTTCATTGTCTTATAAAAGTTTCGTCCTTTCATTTTTTATCTTTTTCATTGTCTGATATCATTCTTTAAATTTTTGTTTGTAGTATACAAAGTAGTATCAGTTACTCTTGCCCCCTCCAAAATTTATATAATATCTCTACTGAAATTTGTTGGTTATCGTGTTCTTTATCTTTTATGGCGCCCCCTCCAAATAAAATATGCATCAGTATTTTGCTGCAACTTCCGTGTGTGCAGGTATCAGCCATGGGATATAAAAAAGATGAGAGAATATACATCGGTGACTATGGCACACGATACTTTCTGCTGCCACCATGTTGTCATTGCTGGCTTTTAGTAAGATATGGTTCATTTTTCATCAACTTGTGCGGTCTTATTACAACCGATCTCCTTTCTCTCAGTGTGGTACTAAGTCAATAGTTTATTTTTTCTTGTTTGAATCATATAAAATCCAGAGCTATTTTATAAACTGTTCAGATTCCTATGGAGTAATTAACATCCTCTGTTTTAAGAATCCAAATGCCCATAACGTTATAGTTATTGCCACTTGTTCCATGGAAGCCCATAATTTTAAAGTTTTTTCTACTTGTTTCATTCTCTTACTCTTTTACTGTGTGATGAAGTATACCGAGGGGTGTGTGTTTTATTTTAGTTCTCATTCCTTTTTCCCCTAAAATGTGCAGAAGCTCATGTTTTCGAGGGCGCTACAACTGTTGTTCTGTTTATAAGATGACCGGGGGTCAGAAAGCAAGGATGAACAAGTGCTTGTTGTCGCTTGTTCTTGGTCTCAGCGCTATTTTTGTGCAAGGTATGACTTGACGTCGTGCACACTTGGTACTATTTAGTTTTATGATCCCTCTTTAAGCTATGGTTTTTTCCTATCAAGTTTTTGTGCTGGTTTTATTCGTCTCGGTACTGAACATCCCCAGGAAATGACCTTAGCCAAGATGGTAACCACAAGGAAGCAGCATATTACACGATGAAGGGGGTCATTTTAGGTTTAGATGGCCAAAATGACCTGGCATTTTTCACAAGGATAAAATGGAGACTGTCTCAACATCTTATTATTTGTGGGTGTTGAGGGCTTTTAGTTGTGTACCTCTTGGTTTGTTATCTATCTATACTGTAGGAAAATAGTAGGTTATCCAAGTGAATAGTTACACTATGTGTGGCTATTATATTGGAGATTTTATGTCACAACTTTATCAGCCATGTTAAGAACATTTGAGGGAAAGTAGGCACGTGTTGGAGGTTTCTCAATAAGCAAAGTAAAATATACCGCAACATAATCGATCTGGAATTATGATCGTAGCATGCGCTTGTCATGACACAGGTACTGTTTGGAAGGGCGATGATCAGAGAAGAAGCAATAAAAGGATTTCGAATGTACTTACCAGACGTCGTGGTGCGGTGCCGGATTGTTCAGGGTCCTCCGTGGTCCTCTTTGAGAGTAATATATGCTTAGTGAAATATAATTTTGATCTGATAGCCAGGTAGGAACCTCATATTTAATAGTGAATAAAATCAACGCGATTTTCCATGTTTTACCCAAGTCTCAATTGAAAGAGCACGTAAAATATTTCTGCTTTTTTAGCTAATACTAACATGTTATTAATCCGTTGAGTTATCTAAATTCATATAAGGAGTATTTGAAAGACTTGAATTAAGCTTACCTCGAATTGTACTTTCTGCATTTAGATTTGTAAAACAAAGTTGAGTAACAGTCCTTGAAAGCAGCCATATGGAGGACTTTTTCTATAGGTCAGAATTTGTCCATTGAGTTGCTACTTATTTTTGTGGTTCATACTCAGTGTGGTTTCAAAGCTCGGACTTATTTTTGTGGTTCATACTCAGTGTGCTTCATACTTTTGCTATAGTTCAGAATTTATCTAGTGAGTTGCTACATAGCAGTCCCTGTGTTACCAGTCTACTTATGCTATAGGTTTTGTCCTATGCAATTCGTATATTTGGTGTGTGATAGTACATAATTTTCTATTGCCATGACAATTTTTTCAGTGTATTTCAGAAACACTTTATAATTCAAGTTGATGATGGGTCCTGATAATCTGGGTACTCTGAAATTGAATTGGACTCTATTCATCACTTTATAATTCAAGTTGACGATGGGTCCTGATAATCTAGAGGTACTCTGAAATTGAATTGGACTCTATTCATGGTCAATGCAGATCTGAAAGAGGAGATATATGTAGTTGCATTCAGAGTGGAGAAAGGCCACCTTTGTCTAACCGCGCATGTTCTTTAGGTGATCAGTTCAGGTGTTGCTCATTTTAGCATTGGATAATCTTCAGATGGCCAACTATATATAACTAAGTAGTTAAGTCTAGGGAAATTTCATAGAGACATGCAACTTTGTCGTAATATTGATGGTGTGACTGACTCACCTCGGGTTTTGATCAGTTGTGCTCTATGGAGAGCATGTAAGTGATATTAGACGCACGCCTTGATTAATGATGATATATGGGTCAATGTCGTGTTTTCTTCCCTTCTTCTTTCTATGTTAACTGAATGACAATGGATTTGCAGATCAACTGCAGCAAGAACTATCCTGATATTTATGGGCACGAGGGGTAATCCTTTATGCATGTCCTAATATTTCGTTAGTCCCTGAGAACCCGATGGTACTCCACTATTGTTTAGAGCCTAATCTATGCTTTATCTCCATTAAGCCTTTAATGAAATGAGGTTTGTATGTAAAAAACACACTGAAAATAATGACATGGCAGCTGATACCACAAGTGATAAGGTTTAAGCGGTGCATGTCCATGAAGGCCCCGTTCGGAACATGGGAATCCAAAATGTGGGAATAGAAAACTGCAAAGGAATAGGATGGAGTGTGGTGTTTGAACGGCTTCTAAAACCGAGGAATGAAAACATCTGTGGTGTTCGGAACGTATTGATTCTGTTGCAGACTGTAAGCGCTAATAGACCGCTATTTAACAATACTCTGTTTCGAAGACAAGTTCGACTGTGCGATTATCACATATTTCATCACACGGTAGAAGCTTTTTTTTTTAATTGGCTATCCGTCAACGAGCTGACCATCGCACCTCGGCCATCCGCCAAACCAGGTGATACTTAAAATTCCCATGAAATGTCATGAAAAACGTAGGAAAGGAAACCTTCCCTCTGGAATAGGTACTTCAGTTTCCTTCATTCCAAACAACACCAATAGAAAAAAATCCACAGGAAAGAAAACATGTACAATTCCTCGAAATGGATTCATGCTAAACCATTTGAGCTCCTTACAATAAAGGTATGCTGGGCATTCAAAATCACTAACGACTTGCAGTTCTAAATTTAGTGATTTAAATCATGTCTTAATTACGCTATTTGTGTTAGTGACTAAAATATTGTCTCGCTTTTGGCCTTGGCGCCAACGGCGTACCGGATCATCTAGTATATATAATATCTTCTGCACATGCATACAAGTCTCAGTTGTGTGAGTACAGGTGATGAGATATTATTCATCATAAATTCCGCAGCATGTATGATACTTGCATATCATATTTTCTTACATCCCCCCTTCTCTCTCATGCTTTCATAGTTTTATGCGATTCATGTTTTTCTTGAACGGGAAAGGCTCCGAAGGGCTTGAAATCTGCATTAAAACAGCGGTATCTGTACAAATACAAGAAGGACCTCCAAAAAGAAAGAAAATACAACGCATGCCTTTACTTTTACAACAAACACCCTACGAAGATTTGTGAAAACGCGATCAGGTCCGTCGTCGCCACCGATCTTTGACCACCAGCCGTGGCCACAGGCTCCCCCGCCGGGGACGGAACCACTTGATGGAGAGGCGACATCATTCGCCGCGCCGGGATCGGATAGAACCCTCTACTCAAAGAGGGAGATGAAGCATGAGATTACTAACTCAGGCGCAGCATCCAGCAGGGCCATGCTCATGGCCAAGGATAGCACCGGCCGAAACGTGACGGCGCTTGGGAGCTCAGGGAGAAAGGAGTGGACGGGAGCACCTCGTTGCTGTGTCATTCATTTCATTCATGTTTCCGCTGGAGTATTCGAGGTACATCGTCGTCGACAACATTGTAATGCCGTGACAACGATCGGTTGAAGGGAGTTCGCTGCAGCTCGTCTTGCGGTGTGATGTCCTTGGCTTGCTCCAAGACGTTTGGAGGGAGAAAAGGTGACCACCATCGACTTGGATCAACATCTGGAGCAAACCTGCACGGAACCTTCTGTTGACCCGCCCTTGGCCTCTGTTTTACTCTACAAAAAAACTGCAAGTACACCATCCCAACACTTTTGAACGGTTCATGCCAACCGTCAGCAAAAAATAAGAGTAGAGCAATAAATCCACAAACGGATAGTACTATTCTTTTAGGTATCATTGTGTTGGTCTAAGCAAGGAAAAAATAGATCCCCAAACTAATTCCACATCGCACTCACAACGGAAGAACTCTCGGCCTGTCCACGAGAGTAGAACAATTACCGTCTAGCTTTATTCACCAAGAAGCAAAAAGTAATCAGTGTTACTGCCTCAAGTCAGCTTCTTTGTGGACATGGCAATGGAGACAAAAATTGGCATGGTCCATACGCACTTAAGCCGTGCAATTAGTGCGCGATCCACATTGGCCAAGCATCAACACCCGAACGTAAAGTAAAGCGCGCCATGGAATTTATTAAGGGTGTGATTATGATATGTTAGAGATCGTTGACACGATGTGCGCGGAGACAGGAACTGCCGGAGTTTTCGAGGGACATCGTTGTCGAGAATGAAGGGAGTTCGCTGCTGCTCGTCTTGTGGTGTTGCTGTTCTTGGCTAGCGTAAAGTGCCTAGCTCCAAGACGCCGGGAGGGAGGGAGAAGGCATAGTGACCAGCACCAACGACCAGGAGCAGAGATCAGCGTCAGGAGCAAACCTGCAAGAAATGTTCTGTCGACTCGCTCTTGGTCTGTGTTTTGCTTTTTCTTCCGGGCACTTTTGAACGGTTCATGTCAACCGTCAGCTGCGTGGTGTCACTGCTATTTTAGGAGCCAAATTAAGTGTCTGTGAGTGTATCTTGTACCTCCTCCGTTTTAAAATATAAGATGTTTTAGGTTTGTAAAGCAAATGTATCTAGACTACTTTTAGTATGTAGGTTTACTAAGGTTTGGAGTGAATCTATACACTAAAACAAATCTAAGATACATTTCTTTACAAACCTAAAACAACTTATATTTTGAAACGGAGGGAGTACCTATTTGTAGCTGCATTCCCGTCGCTAGCAATGACAGTAAGTGAGCAGCAAATTAAGCTGGAGGAAACGAATCCAGTTGGGCCACTTGGTTGGTCATCAACCACCAAGTCCAGGCTCCATGCGCACATGACATGAGCTTTTTTTTTCTACCAGCAGGAATAGAGTTGGATGATGACCATACTTGACACGTTCGATTACCACCGGGCAGAATGGCACAAGACTGCCAATCCTACGGAGCATGTTCATACGTGCAGCCTCCTAATCGAACAGAACAACAGAGGAGGAAGGCATCGCATCCTCAATCGGCGTAAAGAATCCATCACCATAAATCAAACCACCCATCCATGTGGTCAAGAACGGACAAGCCGTGTGTACCCGATCAGGCAGCAGACCCACGCCACTCCGGCATGGCCGTCGCGGCCCATCCCCACGGCGACAAAAGCGACCAGCCGATCGTCTTCAGGCCCTGCTCTGGCAATTGAGTGCTACTCCCTCTGTTTTATAATATAAAATGTTTTAGCTTTGTGAATGGATTGCATCTAGACCTCTTTTAGTATATAGGTTCACTCGTAATCATTCTGAACCTATACACTAAAACATGTCTAGATACACTCTTTTCATAAATCTAAAACATCTTATATTATGAAACAGAGGGAGCAGTATTTTTTTCGAGGATACGACACGCCAATTATTATTATTATCATTCAGCGCGGTTTTTGTTTCAGAATTATGTGTGAAGTTGCTGTTGCTGTCGTCCCGCCTGTAGTACTGTACTGGAGTACTATTGTTTCTTGAGAATTCTTCGAGCTGACTAGTGAGAGAATTTGGTATGGGAGAACAGGGGAGCACACAACTGATCTGGGTTACTCTAGATGACACGCTCCATCCTTCTAGGATTCGTAATCCACAAACCAATTGCAAATCGCACTCACAGAAGGAAAAGGTAATCCTCGACTTGGTGAGTAACTGCACCGAAGCGCTGGTCTGCCGGATCAGATCAGCAATCGCTTTCTAGCTTACCTGCGATGAAGCAAGAGGGCAATTATTAGTACTTCTCAATATTACTGTCATTGAATTTATGTTTAAAATTTTTAGAAGAGAACGAGATTGTTAAGGAGAAAATCCTAACGCAAATATTGTAGCCGGAAAAATATCCTCATTCCAAGCGGTAATGTAGAGGGAATGAACTGAAAATATCTGGTTGAAGGAGGAAGGAAAGAAGAGGCCTTGAAGGTGCTAACGGTTTCTAATTTAGTTTCTTGAATACAAATGATATCTAGAGTATTGGAAGCAAAAGCTTCTTTAACATCGATGCACTTATTATCATCACCCACTCCCCTTACATTCCAAGATCCTGTGTACTTAGTCAAATTACCAGTGATGCGTGTGTCCTTGTAAAAACCAGGGAACCACCCAACATGGATTAGTTTGGGATAGATCATGCTTCTCTAACTGTTAGTAAACAAGCCGCTGGCATAATCCTTGCGAATACGAGGTAAATGTGTGACCTGCTCGTCTGTATGCAAAGCGTATGTGTACATAGTCAAACCACCACTTTCCGTGACGACTTACCGAGGTTGAGACTACCGGAAACTACACGCTCTATATTGTGTTGTCGCTATCCGCCCAGATCACTTCCCTCATATATGTTCAGGTAACCTCGCTCCTAGTGCTTCTCAAAGAAGGGACGGAGAGAAACCGTATTGGTTCCTCCCTAGTGGGACAAGCCTACCAGCAATCATCTTGGTATCCTCCAATATATCTCACCTAAATATTGCAAATACAATGGTACTAATGAACTGACATTGTGAATACTTGGCGCTAAGCTTGCTTGTTGACCTGACCTACAATCAGACACTTGAGATCAGTTGGGGATATATATACAATGAACGGTACACATATAAGTCCAAACTGCGTGAGTACGTCACATAACCGTTCTCAAAAGCCGGTGTAACATGTGAATAAATAATCATCACAATTTTGCAGCCTACATAATGCATGTGTATCACGTTTTCTTACTTTTCCTCATTTATCTCTTGCTTTCATCCGGCTCATGTTTCCTTCCAACAGTACAGAAATAGTGGTAAACAGATTGAAACATATATCTGCATTGGTCTAGACAAGTAAGATATACATGTCATATAGATTGCATGCATGACTCACGGTACAAGAAGCTGGAAAAATGTGACGATTCGGCTCAAATGGGGAGGAGAACTTTGTTGTCTTTGTAAGCTTACTAGTTCTCTATATAAGATGTTCACATACATGTGGATAAATTAGTTAGCTCTCTGCATGCTTTAGCAAAGAAGTTGATGGAGTATATGTGATTGCCACTGTTCGAGGATTTCCTCTTTTTTTCTGAAAGATGGTCGGCTGAAAATTTAAGACATGAGAGGACACCAAATAACAACCCATCCGAGCGGAACCAAAGTGTTCATCATTAGCTTTGGCCAGGACATTATAAATGCTCATGCCCACTAATAGAGATCACATTTTCTCACTCCCCTCATTTTTCTTTCTTGTTTTCACCGAGTTCATGTTTCACAAAGAAACAGTTATGAACACATCAAAACATATCTACAATGGACGAGAGAAATAAATAAAGTGTTTGACGCGATTTTATATCAAATAACAATTTACTACTTCTGTATACGTGCATGTATGTCTTTGCTTCATTGTACAGATACCTGGACTAGCTTCTCACGTGTTGGTGCCGCAGCCATGCACTCGTACCTGTGTTGGACTCCAAGGATCGAGATAGACATGTATGAGGCTAGCTAGCTGCTAGCATCCGGATTATATACTCGTACATATACACAACAATCTAACCGGCTAGCTATCAAAACACAGTAGAGATAAGTATGGCTTAAACGGATCGGCACACCCAGGAACATCACGCCTCGAACGGGAGAGCAGGCCCACACGCAGTCGTGCAGGTATATGTGTACGTGTGAGATTGTATTCGCCTCATTTTTCCTGCGCAAAGACGTGAAGATCAAGAAGAGCAAGAGAAGAGATAAGAGTCCAAAGGTTTTCATCGCTATCTGCTCCAACAAAATTGCTAGCGGCCGAACGGCCGAGGCGGTGCGGCTCTATCCTCTGCCTATTTAATACCGGCACGTATCTAGACTAATATTAAAAGACCCGGAGGTCAAATCCAACCAACAGGAACCGCTTGATTTGATAATCTAACGCTCGACATCAAAGCTGTTTTTATCGGCTCGTCACCTTGGAGCGGACAACCCCGTGTTGCTATTTTTTTTATAAGCACGAACCTTTCCACCCCACGACAGCGCAGTTGCAAACTAGCCGGGAATCCACCACCACGGCCGCCCCAGCCTCCGCCATCACCGGACGCCTCCGTCGCGGTCGCCCACGCCTCCACCCATGACGGCACGTAATCCGCCACTGCCGCACAAGCTGCCCCCCCCCCCCCCCCCCCCCCCCCCCCCCCCCCCGCCGCCGCCGCACAAGCCGTCCCCGCCGAGACGCCGCCGTCGTCGCAAGCCGGGATGAGAGGCTGCCCTGACGCCGGTGCGCCAAGAAAAATCCGGCGCCGCAGATCTTCAGGTTCTACTTCTTCATGTGCTTATTGGTTGGTCTCGGCGATCTTGGAGTAGCAGTACTAGCGTGCGAACCAAAGAGATGCAGAATTAGGCGTGTCTTGCTAGCCCGTGAGACAACCCTGGATTTTGTCCTCTATTTGGATTTTGCTAGCCCGTGAGACCACCATGTCTTAGTTGCTACACATTCAGAAAACAAATGTTTAACATGTTAAGGTATGTGGTGTGCTCTTGTAAAAAATATCCCCGTCGTGAGACAGCGCAACCTGGCCAAACTGAAGAATTCGTCAGTTGCATCTCAATCAGGAAGTGTTGTGCTTTCGACTACACATAACTAACAAAAGGATAAATGGTAATTTCATTATTTCATCTGCCTGGGTGTGTATTCTAGCAATGAATAAATAATTTCACTTTCATTCTGAAAAGTATACTGCGCTATTTGTATAGGCTAGGATTAGTTTTTGGGAATCGAGACTAAGCCTGTGTGGTTAGCTGAATGCAGTAAAAAACATATGGTCTTTCCCTTCAACGTCTAAAGACAAGGAATTAGAAAAATATTCTACTCATTTTTCTATGTCAATGCATATATAGGCCTACATGTATACGAAAAGTAGATTTAGAGCTCATCCTCCATGGAGGAATTTTTTGAATTTTTTAGAAAGCTTCAAAAAAATTCGAAAAAATACTCCTTTTCATGCAATGGTCGCATGTTCATGCATCTGTCAGCTGCAAATTTTATTTAACTCCCCACAAGATTGAACTGTCTTTCTCGGCTGCATCCAAACAATAATTTAGACTTGTTTTTCTCTAATGTACTGGTACAAGACATTCGTAGTTGTACACATCATGAAGCTTTGGTAGATATTGATGTGCAGCAATTTTATATACACTCTTCTGATTGTGTTTTGCAGGGAACAATACTACTCTCTCCGTCTCAAATTAGTTGTTTCTCCATCCCACGAGTTATTTTGTTGCGGATCATGTGTGCCATTTGAGAGACATTCCTTATTGACTAAGATCATATTGTATTCGGTACTGAATATAACACATCTGCAACTAGGACATAATCCAATCAAGTATTATTATTTGTTGTTCTTAACAAGACCTGCTTAGAATTGCTATTTGTAATTCTTATCCATACCCGCTTATAATTGCTATTTGTTGTCCTAAATATGACCGGTTAACATGCTCAGTTTTTTAATATATACCTAAGGAAACCATAATGTGTTGAGAGGAATTTATCTCGGGTTAGGCAAGTACAATTTGATGAAAACATGTGGTTCTTCGAGCCTCATGCTCCTGAATTTCTTGCTTTGCACTGTTGGTTTTAGATATATGCATGATTCCAAGAACGATTTGAGGATCATATCATATAAACTATTGTTTCTCTTAATTATCTGTATGATTCGAAGTATATTTCAAGCCAATGCTAAAGATTTTTTTTTGACTCTTGCATAGGTGGAATTCTCGGTATGGGTTTTTATAAACTACACATATTGTGGATCTCATTCCTATCACCCTATACATTCTGACCAGTGAAAAGATTATTGTTCGGATACCAAGTGCCCACTTGTTGGGCAGTCGGATTGAACTAATATTGGAGAGTGCAGCCCAAGATCTATCGGGGTTTCCTTACTGAATTTTGACAAAGGTTTATTTTCAAGATTTAGCTTGGTGGAGTCTTTTTACCGCCCAACCTGATGTCCACCTTTCTTTTCATGTTATGCGGTTCCACCCTCTTGGTGAAGTTTGTTGCAGAATGAATCTCAATGGTTCATACAACCATCGTTTTTCTCACCTCAACAACCATCATATGTACCTATCTTTTCACGTTATGGAGATCTTTATAAGGGTACTGTTTCTCAAGTGAGTGTAGCACCTCAAGCACAAAATAGATTATCTTTTAATGTCTTCTAAAGATTTTTTTCCACACAAGGTTTGGTTTCCTCAGTTCCAAATATGAACAGGAATTGAGAGGTGCTACCGAAAAAGATACGCACAAGCTGTTCTGTGTGTTAGAAGCTCAAATTGTAGTGAGTACGCTATTATTTTGTAGCTTACATTATTGCACATCTCATCGAGTAACCAAGTTTGAAGTAATTTATTTTATTATACTTCCGTAAACTTCTTATTACGTGCATGTGCACGTGCTCGATTACTGGTGCTCAGAAGGGCGAGAGAAAAAGAATCCAGAGAAGGAGAGGCAGCGAAGATCGCATCCGGAGACCAAGACGCACGCACTGATCTGGAAGCAGCTCACGCGGACGGAAAGAAGAACCGCCGATTGATCTCCAATCGCCGGAGGCGACCCAGAACAGCAAAACAAGAACAGGAGAACTCGGAGGACATCAACCATGGACGCGAGGGTCACCTTCCCCAATGGTAAAGTACATGTTTGAATCGTTTCTTCTCCTCCTCACTAGTAGCATGACGGAGGTCTGGCACGAGGATCACAATCGTCGCCGCGGAGCTCACCAGCGTGCAGCCCGCCGGTTGGTGCGACGGTAGCTTGTCGCCACCGTGGCCGGAGCCGAGGAGCACGACCCCCATCATCCAACCCAAGTACCCGCACATGGAACAACACCAAAGCCGTCGGAGCTCGCAAGACGCCGCTCGCTGCCGGAGCTCGCCGGGATGCTGTTGCGCCATCACTACAGGACACGCGCGCTACGCCGAGGGCAAAAGGCCGTCGGCATAGGCCAAAATACCCTCGGCGTATGGTACGCCGAGGGCAGCCCTCGGCGTAGCCTTCTCGGCAAAGATCTCCCTCGGCGAAGCACACTCAAGCCATCGGCGTATCGAAATGCCGTCGGCGTCGGCGTAGCGGCCGTCGACATAGCCTATCGGCCGGTTGCAAAAACATTTTAATATTTTTTTTGAAAAATAATAATTTTTATTATTTTTTTATTCTTTGAATTGTTTCACTTGTTAATCTCCTACTTTGAACATTTTTAACACTAATTATACTTAATATCTGATTAAATTCCAGTCTTAGTCAAACTTCCCAGTAGGTCACCCATCCTAATACTACTCCAGCTTCAGCACGCTTAACTTTCTCATTCCTTCAGAATCCGTTTGCGCAAAGTAATTCATACATTGGTGTCAATACTATGATATCAATCGTATTAACTCTTATATCATCATGTCACATGTTTGTATTTTTTGAAATTACAAACAATTATTTAAGTAAATATTAATGAATAAGTAAAAATATTATTGAATTCAAATAAAAATATAATAATTTTATTTTTTTGTATTTTTCTATTTAATATAGAATAATTAATATCTTTAAATCTGTAAATCGAAATTTAACAAATAACATGTACAAATTGATCAGAAAAATGATAGGAATCCAAATATGATATCCATATCAACTAATCACAAACCCTCTGTTTTTGAATTAGCTATTTGGTGGTTGCTTCAGAAAATCCCCTTTTTGCGCTCGGATAATGAAAAATGCCTTTTTGGTGCGATGAAAAGGAAAACTTGCATTGGATATTTGATAAAATAGTATATTGTGAACCTAAAAATGATTTTTGTAAAAAAACATGAGCATCGAATCATGTACCTGTAGTTCATATCTGACCCACTTCCTACCGATTCGGTAGGAATTTGTCTTTTTCACCAAAGGTGGACGGAAAGGTTTCGGATCCCCCTGTTGGGACATTGTCCATATAAGGTGGTATAGTATTTTTGTAAAATGTGGTGGTAGTATTTTGAATTAGCCATTTGGTGGTTGCTTCACAAAACCGTTCGTTTTTTATGCTCGGAAAATAGAAAATGGCTTTTTGGTGCGACGAAAAGGAAAACTTCCTTCTGCAACATCGTTCGCTATCCCATGATGCATGTGTATGCATAATATGGGCACATTATCACAAACTATGCCTTGATTCTAGCCATAACATTGGTCATTTGACCCGAAAGCCAAGAAACCTCGAATGAGATAGGTCATTTTGTGAAGGTTTCTTTTGAGACATAATCAATATATCAAGTTTGATATTTTTCCTTATAACTATGACACATAATATGACACCACGCGAAGGTTTCGCATTGTTTCGATCGTTTTTGAATTTTTTATGCTCGTTTTAAACCATCGTCAAACTTTGTCGAACGACGGACATAAAGATTCTTAGCTCGGGGGCCGAGCCTCGCTAAACTTTCATTGGATCTTTGATAAAATAGCATATTGTGAACCTAAGAATGACTTTTGTAAAAAAACATGAGCATCGGATCATGTACCTGTAGTTCATATCTGACCCACTTCCTACCGATTCGGCAGGAATTTGTCTTTTTCACCAAAGGTGGACGGAAAGGTTTCAGATCCCTGTTGGGACATTGTCCATATAAGGTGGTATAGTATTTTTGTAAAATGTGGTGGTAGTATTTTGAATTAGCCATTTGGTGGTTGCTTCACAAAACCGTCCGTTTTTTATGTTCGGAAAATGGGAAATGGCTTTTTGGTGCGACGAAAAGGAAAACTTCCTCCTGCAACATTGTTTGCCATCCCATGATGCATGTGTATGCACAATATGGGCACATTATCACAAACTATGCCTTGATTCTAGCCATAGCATTGGTCATTTGACCCGAAAGCCAGAAACCTCCAATGAGATAGGTCATTTTGTGAAGGTTTTTTTGAGACATAATCAATATATCAAGTTTGCTATTTTTCCTTATAACTATGTCACATAATATGACACCACGCGAAGGTTTCGTATTGTTTCGATCGTTTTTGAATTTTTTATGCCCGTTTTAAACCATCGTCAGACTTTGTCGAACAGCGGACATAAAGATTCATAGCTCGGGGCCGAGCCCCTAAACTTTCATTGGATCTTTGATAAAATAGCATATTGTGAATCTAATAATGATTTTTGTAAAAAAACATGAGCATCGGATCATGTACCTGTAGTTCATATCTGACCCACTTCCTGCCGATTCGGCAGGAATTTGTCTTTTTCATCAAAGGTGGACGGAAAGGTTTCGGATCCCCCTGCTGGGACATTGTCCATATAAGGTGGTATAGTATTTTTGTAAAATATGGTGGTAGTATTTTGAATTAGCCATTTGGTGGTTGCTTCACAAAACCGTCTGTTTTTTATGCTCGGAAAATGGGAAATGGCTTTTTGGTGCGACGAAAAGGAAAACTTCCTCTTGAAACATTGTTCGCCATCCCATGATGCATGTGTATGCACAATATGGACACATTATCACAAACTATGCCTTGATTCTAGCCATAACATTGGTCATTTGACCCGAAAGCCAAGAAACCTCGAATGAGATAGGTCATTTTGTGAAGGTTTTTTTGAGACATAATCAATATATCAAGTTTGATATTTTTCCTTATAACTATGTCACATAATATGACACCACGCGAAGGTTTCGCATTGTTTCAATCGTTTTTCAATTTTTTATGTCCGTTTTAAACTATCGTCAAACTTTGTCGAACGGCGGACATAATGATTCTTAGCTCGGGGCCGAGCCTCGCTAAACTTTTATTGGATCTTTGATAAAATAGCATATTGTTAACCTAAAAATGATTTTCGTAAAAAAATTAGCATCGGATCATATACATGTAGTTCATATCTGACCCATTTCCTGCCGATTCGGCAGGAATTTGTCTTTTTCACCAAAGGTGAACGGAAAGGTTTCGGATCCCCCTGTTGGGACATTGTCCATATAAGGTGGTATAGTATTTTTTTAAAATGTGGTGGTAGTATTTTGAATTAGCCATTTGGTGGTTGCTTCACAAAACCGTCCGTTTTTTATGCTCGAAAAATGGGAAATGGCTTTTTGGTGCGACGAAAAAGAAAACTTCCTCCTGCAACATTGTTCGCCATCCCATGATGCATGTGTATCCACAATATGGGCACATTATCACAAACTATGCCTTGATTCTAGCCATAACATTGGTCATTTGACCCGAAAGCCAAGAAACCTCGAATGAGATAGGTCATTTTGTAAAGGTTTCTTTGAGACATAATCAATATACCAAGTTTGATATTTTTCCTTCTAACTATGTCACATAATATAACACCACGCGAAGGTTTCGCATTGTTTCGATCGTTTTTGAATTTTTTATGCCCATTTTAAACTATATATAATGTTTTATGTTTTACTTAATTTTTATTTATAAATGTGTAATATTTGAGTGTAGATAGATAGGTCTTATTTTTCTGCAAATTTTGATATATTATTTGTATTTTTCCGAATTAGAATGATTTAGTTATGATTTTTTAAAGTTTAATGAGATAAAATAAAAAATAGCTACGCCGAGGGCAGCCGTCGGCGTAGCATAGAATATGCCGAGGGCAGCCGTCGGCGTAGCATAGAATATGCCGAGGGCAATTTTACGCCGACGGCTGCTTGGCGGGGCTGGCCTGGACAATGGCTACGCCGACGGTCCCGACGTTTGGCCGTCGCCGTAGCGACCGGCCGTCGGCGTAGCTTCCCATTCCTGTAGTGCATCGGAGCTCGCCAGGACACCGCCCGACGCTGCCCGCCGTTGTAGGTCGCCAAGACACCGCCTGCTATAGGAGCTCGCCAGGATGCTACGCCGTCGGAACTCGCCAGGACGCCGCCCGCCGTCGGAGCTCGCCGGGATGCTGTTGCGCCATCGGAGCTCGCCGGGACACCGCCCGACGCTGCCCGCCGTTGGAGGTCGCCAAGACACCGCCCGCTGTAGGAGCTCGCCAGGATGCTACGACGTCGGAGCTCGCCAGGACGCCGCCCGCCGTCGGAGCTCGCCAGGACGCTGTCTGCCGCTGGAGTTCGCCAAGATGCTGTGGTGCCCTCGGAGCTCGCCGAGATGCTGCCCACCACAGGCGCGTCAATTACGTCTGGCTCTGCCCGTGACCGGGACCCAGAGTCAAGGACAACAACGCATGGTACTTCCCATGCCATGTTGGCCACGAAACCAGAGCTGCCGAAGATGTCGCCGCAGGATCTTCGACAGGCGACCAGAGCACAAGTTCTGTCCTATAGGCGGCGTACAGATACCGCCCCACACGACGGCGTACAGGTCTGACTTTGTTGGGTATAATTTTGATATATGTATCCGCATATTTATTTCTGTATCTGCATTTTAGCTAGTTGTGTTAGTATAGGTCTGCAGATGTACGTGTGATACATATGAGCTGATGGTTTTAGCTGGAAGTGCATGCTCAAGAGAGGCAACGGGCGGCGTCCCGTGTGAAACGGTGGTTCATGCTGACGTATTGAAGCCAACAGTCTGCATAGGATCTGTCGTGAGATTCAGTCTTTGTCAGTTATTTAGTTAGCGCATGTGATAGAGTTTGTTAGCTAGCCATGCATATTTGGCCGGGTCATGCGTTAGTGGCCGGTATGGTGGAGTGTGTGGAGTTAGTGGGTGCGTGTGTGGCCTATTTAAGGCCGTAATGTAAGCATGTTTTTTTGGGTGTTAAGAAATACAGAGTAGGAAAAGCCGTGAGGGCACCAAAATTCCTGCGTGCTCTGTGCATATTGTGTGAGGCAAATAGAGAGCTAGCTAGCTACGGGAGAGAATCAACTCTATCAGACTTCATTAACGACCGGACACACATGATCGCGGCGTACAGGTTCAGCAACACCCCACGTGCTGCCCGTCGTATAGGATCAAAGCATTGGCGTCGATGTACAGGTATAGATTGGAGTACAACAATCAAAACGTCAAACGTGCCTCACGAGAGGAGCTGAAGACAAGGAGTCTGAAGCATAATTGCTAGCTATGCATGTACACTTCTTCCAAGCCCAACAAGTTACCATGCGTGATGTACTATGCATGTCCATGCACACTTGAGCAGCCTCACTGCGCTCGACGCTGGTCTTGCTGCTCGGACGGTGCGTGATGTACAGAAAGCAACTCCGTGGCGCAACAACGAGCATCCCGGCATACAGGTCCAGTCATGCGAGCCAGACCGAGTCTTTAGCGCCTCCGATCCCGACATCACCATTCCGTGATCCTGTGAGAAGGTGACCTTTAGCTATGCTGGCTGCCGTAAACTCGGCGCCACGCCGAGACGAAGGAACTAATTAACCACACTGGCTATGCCAATATGAGCGTATGTCGGTTTTATACCGATGTCGGTCTCCTGATAAAAATACTTCCGTGAGGCATACCCCTTGCACACCCGACGAAGCCGCTAAGTCGTCAAGAAGTCCTAGCTAAGCGGACTGCATCCATCTACATCAACAACTCTTCATCGCCGTTCAAGACCGACGAGGCTCAACGGCGAGGGCGGGCGAGGCCGGAGCAAAGGCCACGCTTACAGCGGCGCGTGTACCGACGAGGACACGGGCTCTGCCGCTGCCCACATACACACCACTACCACCATATATGCAGGACGTGAAGCGAAGATGACGAAGACGACCACACGGCTTAATCGGAGGTGTCTCGCGGCGTAACCCGCGGGAGTAATTAACCGGGAGCCTTCCGAGGCCCCGGGAACCAGGAGACCACACAATCGCCATTGTCAGGTTGGCCGCGCTATTAGGCCACGGAGCGCAATACGTGGGAATTGTAATTATGATCTCTAAGATTAATAAAATATTGTTCCCTTCTTTTGTTTTCTTTGTGCATTTGTTATACACTGGCACGCCCGCACTTTTACTTTATCTTACCGTACCCCGGTGCGCATGAGAGAAACTACCGCTCCCGCACATACTCGCGAAGGCGTCCGGTATGTTTTTCTCGTGTAAAACATAAAGAAATCTCAATCTGTATTTATATAAACAAGCAAAACATCTGGCATAGTAATTATATTATACACGGTAAAAATATGCTACAAAATCATGACAATCCGGCCCAAATTGAAAGGATCAACTTTGTCATTGTTGGAAGTTTTATATAAGACATGCACGCACATACGGATAGACTAGCATTATTTCATAGTTTTGTTCATTTCCTTGTCTTGTAATATGAAGATGGTTCCTCATTCCTTTTGTTGAGAAACTCGTTGTACTCTTGCCTGGTTATGGCTTTATTAATATAAAGACATGCCAATTTGATTTTTTTTGTCTATTGAACCTAGTACTGGAGCCTCTCGTATATTTTATCTTCTTTTTAAAATATTTAGTTCAAGTGTGTAGTTGATTCCATGAGCAAGAGACACCGTGTTTGTTTATAATTTGAAAAGTTAAGGTTCCATTATATCATGTAATAATATGCGCTGCAAATTTAAGTTTTTTTATGTAGTCCCAAAGCAAACTTAGAAAAATAATACATACATTCACTATTACAGTCAGTCCTCTTAGGACCTCCATCACACACCTAAGGTGTAATCAGTGTGCGGTTTGAACGATCCCTTATAGTCCAAAATATACATCGTGTGCCCACGGTGCAGGCGTGCTCCTTTGGATGGATATCACAAATTATTTGTATTGAAAACATGAGCAACAAATCACACACATTCTCAAATACAAGAATCGCTTGTATTTGTGTAACACATCTCATACAATCCATGACACTATAGTCATGTGCATTATATTTATACGATTAGCAAATCTTGAGCGTCTGTGTTTTGTTGCGCTCATGTTTTGTCATGTGCATTATAGTATTGTTTTGTTTGTATTGTTGTGTTGGTCTAAGCACAAAAATAGATCCACAAACTAATTCCACATCGAAGTCACTGCGGGAAAATTCTCGGCCCGTCCATAAGAGTAGAACAATCGCTGTCTAGCTTTATCCACCAAGAAGAAAAAATTAATGAGTGTTACTGCCTCAAGTCAGCTTCTTTGTGGACATGGCAATGAAGACGAAACTGGCACGACCCATATGCACTTAAGCCATGCAATTAGTGTGCCATAGACATTGTCCAAGCATCAACACCAGAATGGAAATTAAAACGCGCCATGGAATTTATTAAGGGTGTGTGATTATGATATGTAAGATATTGTTGACACAATGGGCGCGGAGACAGGAACTGCCGGAGTTTTCGAGGGACATCGTCGTCGAGAGCATTATTGTAATGTCGTGATAGGTGATACGTTGAAGGGAGTTCACTGCTGCTCGTCTTGTGGTGTTGCTGTTCTTGGCTAGGTGCCTGCTCCAAGACGCCGGGAGGGAGGGAAGAGATATAATAGTGACCACCATTGACGTGGAGCATATCAGCGCGTCAGGAGCAAACATGCAAGAAATGTTCCGTTGACTCGCTCTTGGCCTGTGTTTTGCTATTGATTTCCGGCACTTTTGAAAGGTTCATGTCAACCTTCAGCTCCGTTATAGGACCTCCATCGCACACCTAAGGTGTAATCAGTGTGCGGTTTGAACGATCCCTTATAGCCCAAAATATACATCTTGTGCCCACGGTGCAGGCATGCTCCTTTGGATAGATATCACAAATGATTTGTATTGAAAACATGAGCAACAAATCACACACATTCTCAAATACAAGAATCTCTTGTATTGGTGTAACACGTCGCATACAATCCATGACACTATAGTCATGTGCATTATATTTATACGATTAGCAAATCTTGAGCGTCTGTGTTTTGTTGCGCTCATGTTTTGTCATGTGCATTATAGTACTGTTTTCTTTGTATTGTGTGTTGGTCTAAGCAAGCAAAAAACAGACCCACAAACTAATTCCACATCGAAGTCACAGCGGGAAAATTCTCGGCCCGTCCATAAGAGTAGAACAATCACTATCTAGCTTTATCCACCAAGAAGCAAAGAAGTAATGAGTGTTACTGCTTCAACTCAGCTTTCTTGTGGACATGGCAATGGAGACGAAACTGGCAATGCCCATACGCACTTAAGCCATGCAATTAGTGTGCCATAGACATTGGCCAAGCATCAACACCAGAATGGAAATTAGAATGCGCCATGGAATTTATTAAGGGCGTGTGATTATGATATGTTAGAGATTGTTGACACGATGGTCGCAGAGACATGAACTGCCAGAGTTTTCGAGGGACATCGTTGTCGAGAGCATTATTGTAATGTCGTGACAGGTGATACGTTGAAGGGAGTTAGCTGCTGCTTGTCTTGTGGTGTTGCTGATCTTGGCTAGGTTCCTGTTCAGGGGGAGGAGACATAATAGTGACCTTACTTTTGCTTTTTTTTCCGGCACTTTTGAACGATTCATGTCAACCGTCAACTCTGTCATGCCACTCCTATTTTAGGAGCCAATTAAGTTTTTTTTCCGTGTCTATGTCTGCATTTTATACCTGTTTGTAGCTGTATTCCCGTCACTCGCAATGACAGTAAGTAATCAGCAAATTAAACTGGAGGAACCAACCCAACTGGTCCACTTGGTTGGTCATCAACCACCAAGTCCAAGCTCCACGCACACACATGAGGCCTTTTTTTAGCAGGAATGGAGTCGAACGAGGATCACGCTCGACACGTTCGGTTGCCGCCTGGAAGAGGGCACAAAACGCCAATTCTCAAACCACAGATGAGGAAGGCATCGCATCCTCAATCAGCGCGAAGAATCCATCAATCAAACCAAAAACCATCTATCCATTTGGTCAAGAGCGGACAAACCGTGTGTACCCGTTCCGGCAGCAGAGCCACGCCACTCCGGCATTGCCACGCGGCCCACCCCACGGCGACAAAGCGACCTGCAGATAGTCTTCATGCGCTGCTCTAAGAGCATCCCCACTCGTTAGACAATTTCTGGCCGAAATTCGGACCAAGTTTGGATCGGACGAAACTCGCTTTCTGCCCGGAAACGTCGCGTTTCCATCGGCTAAATTCAGTCAAACACGGTGAAATTTGAGCGAATATAGGCGGATTTTATTTATTAGGGTTATGACGTATATATTACATCAAATTTAAACCACGAAAATATTAAATTTAAACTAGGAAAAGGCCTCCGCCGTGGCCGATGCCGGACGCCGCTTCTACATGCCAAGGCTGGGGTGGTTGCCCGCCTGGATATGCTCCAGCACGGCGGCGAGCGTTCGCCCTAGAACGCTCCACCAGCGGCAGCGAAACGCCGCATTGTGACGCGTCGGCGGCGAGCCCGGTGGTCCCTCGTGTCGGGCGAGCTCCTGGAGGCGCCTGTCGGCGAAGAACTGCTCCCAGAAGACCAGGTTGCCAGGATCCTTGGCGAGATCCGGGTCTTCCATGGCGGCGATAGCCGCCTGGATCTCGCTGGCGATGTCCTCGTCGATCGGCACCAGCGGAATAGGGATCCTGCCGGCGCTGAGATTCCAGGCGACGCCGTATAGCCCGCGTCATGGAGCAGCCGGGCCTCCCACTTCTGCAGCGTGCGGCGGCCGTTCGCCGTCGCGATGTCGCCGGGGAATCTCTCGGCCATGGCTTTTCAGCGAAGTCGTGGAGGTGGAAAGGTGCGAGCGTTTGGAGTTCACCGGAGTTGGGAGCGGTGTGAGAGAGTGTGAAGGGACACGGCAAGGGCTTTTATAGGCCGATGCCGACGACAAGGGCGGGAGGGGTGTAGCGGAGAGGGCGGGAAAAAGGGAAACGGCGGGAAGGATGACGACGACTCAGCTTCTGTCGCTGACAGGGCTGGTCCACTCGGCGAATTCGCTTCGTCCGGCGTTTCCGGGATCCTGGGAATGGCCTGGAAAGTCCGGACCAAAGTTGGCCAAATCCTGACGAAAAAAGGTTTCTGAAAACGCGACTAGGCCGAATTTCAACGTCCGGACCTAATTTTTTCCCTAGGTTCGGCGTTCTGGGAACGTGAGTGGAGATGCACTAAGGTTTGAGGGCATCTCCACCGAGCCGATGTAAACGGGCGATTTAAAACGTCCGTTTGGATTGGTCCGCGGGGATTAGGGTCGTGATACTATCTATTCGGCCAACCGCGTCCAGCGGCGCGACCCATCCCACGGCGACAAAGTGACCCGCCGATCATTTTTATGCGCTGCTCAGGCACGGGGGTTGCCATTTCTTTCGAGGATATGACACGCGAATTATTACTCCCTCCGGTCCAAAAAGTTGACTCAAATTGTTAAGATACGGATAAATCTAATACTAAGTCATGGCTGAATACAATTAAATCTAGACATGTTTGTTTCAGAATTATGTGTGATGTTGCTGTCGTCCCGCCTGTAGTCTAGTGTTGTTTCTTGAGAATTCTTCGAGCTGACTAGTGAGAGAATTTGGCGTGGGAAACAGGGGAGCACAACTGATCTGGGTTATTCTAGAGGACACGCTCCATCCTTCTACTATGATTCATACTCCACAAACCAATTGCAAATCGCACTCATAGAGGGAAAATGTAATCCTCGACTTGTTCAGTAACTGCACCGATCGAAGCGCTGGTCTGCCGGAGGAGATCAGCAATCGCTTTTTAGCTTTACCGGCGATGAGGCAAGAGGCTAAATTATTAGTATTACTCTCTCAAGTCAGCTTCCTTGTGGACTTGGCAACACTGCGTTGGAGAAAATTTGGCACGGCCACCTCACTTAATTAAGCCGTGCAGCTAGTGCGTGATTGCCATTGGCCATGCATCACCACCGGCAGAAATGGATTTTGAGGTCGTGACACTAACACGATATGCTTGAGATTGTTGACACCACGTCACCACCACCGCACTTAATTCGAGCGTTCGTTTGGGAAAGAATCATGTTAAAATCGCCAAAAATTAGCAACAGGGCAAAAACGGTCGGCCCAATGGAACATAGTTCGTGTAGGAAGGCCTACTTAAGCTGAGCGTCCCACGGCCCATAAACATTTGTAACTGTGAATTTATGTTTAGAAATTTTAGAAGAGAACGAGATTGTTAAGGAGAAAATCCTAACGCAAATATTTAACCGGAAAAAATATCCTCGTTCCAAGCAGTAGTGTTGAGGGAATGAAGTGCAAATATCTAGTAGATGGAGAAGGAAAGAGGAGGCCTTGAAGGTGCTAACGGTCTCTAATTTAGATTCTTGAATACAAATGATATCTAGAGGATTGGAAGCAAAAGGTGCTTTAACATCGATGCACTTATCATCATCACCCATGTCCCTTACATTCCAAGATCCTGTGTACTTAGTCAAATTACCAGTGATGCGTGTCTTTGTAAAAACCAGGCACTACAGTAATGGCCAGATGCGCCGACGGCCGCTTGCTACGCCGACGGCCAAACGTCGGGGCCGTCGGCGTAGGACCGGACCAGGCCAGTCCAAGTCGCCAGCTCTCGGTGTAGCCAAGCCGTCGGCGTAGTATACCCTACGCTGACGGTCACCCTCAGCATAGTGAGGCCCTCGGCGTAGCCAGGGGACGCGTGACACATACCGGCCAGCGCGGACGGCGCGCTAACGGTGCCGGCCATTACGCCGAGGGCGACCCTCGGCATAGCGCCATCCCAGGTACGCCGACGGTGACCCTCGGCGTACCCATCACGTACGCCGACGGTGACCCTCGGCGTAGCCCTCTGCATTTTTTCCTTTCTACTTGCACACTTATTTTATATTTGTATCAATTATTTATGTTTTTTTTATTAATTGGATGATTTCGTACCCTCTGAATAGCAGTATCCATGCCCACATGAAATGTCGTTGCGAATCTTCTCACACCCCGACAAATTTCTATATGTTTGTAAGTGTTATTATCGCATGTGGTTCTGAATAGCACTCTCCACGCCCACATGAAATGTGTGTGATTTTATGTATCACACATTTTGGAGAAGTTGTTCAAAGATTCAATGCTTTTATCGCAAGTGGTTCTGTCAACCCTACTGAGGAGCGGACGATAGTTTCTCTTGTAAAGGGGGAATCTCCCCGTTGAGGTGAAACCGGTTAGGATAGTGCCCCAACTTGTGAACCAACATGGTTTTACATCACCCTATGACCTAAAAAAACACAAAACAACAGAGAGCTACGCCGGGATACCCCTGCCAGAGGAACGTCTAGGGGGGTAGACGATCCGAGTATGCACAGATCAGGGTTTCGCCGGAGGAAGACCACGAGAACATCAGAATCAGATGAAAACTTGCATGTGTCCCTAGCATATGTGTGTGAGTGTGGTGAGAGGTTGGTATAGGTGCTTGCATGTGTCCCCCCTCGCATGCATGCGCTCTAACCTAGAAGCGAAGGTTCCGGACCCGTATAAGGGGGAATCTCCCCGTTGAGGTGAAACCGGGTAGGATAGTGCCCCAACTTGTGAACCAACATGGTTTTACATCACCCTATGACCTAAACAAACACAAAACAAGAGAGAGATACGCCGGGCTACCCCTGTTAGAGGAACGTCTAGGGGGGTAGACGATCCGAGTGTGCACAGATCAGGGTTTCGCCGGAGGAAGACCACGAGAACATCGGAATCAGATAAAAACTTGCATGTGTCCCTAGCATATGTGTGTGAGTATGGTGAGAGGTTGGTATAGGTGCTTGAATGTGTCCCCCTGCATGCATGCCCTCTAACCTAGAAGCGAAGGTTCCGTACCTGTATAAGGGGGAATCTCCCCGTTGAGGTGAAACCGGGTAGGATACTGCCCCAACTTGTGAACCAACATGGTTTTACATCACCCTATGACCTAAACAAACACAAAACAAGAGAGACCTACACCGGGATACCCCTGTCAGAGGAACGTCTAGGGGGGTAGACGATCCGAGTGTGCACAGATCAGGGTTTCGCCGGAGGAAGACCACGAGAACATCGGAATCAGATGAAAACTTGCATGTGTCCCTAGCATATGTGTGTGAGTGTGGTGAGAGGTTGGTATAGGTGCTTGCATGTGTCCCCCCTCGCATGCATGCGCTCTAACCTAGAAGCGAAGGTTCCAGACCCGTATAAGGGGGAAACTCCCTGTTGAGGTGAAACCGGGTAGGATAGTGCCCCAACTTGTGACCAACATGGTTTTACATCACCCTATGACCTAAACAAACACAAAACAAGAGAGAGCTACGCCGGGCTACCCTTGTCAGAGGAACGTCTAGGGGGGTAGACGATCCGAGTGTGCACAGATCTGGGTTTCGCCGGAGGAAGACCACGAGAACATCGGAATCAGATGAAAACTTGCATGTGTCCCTAGCATATGTGTGTGAGTGTGGTGAGAGGTTGGTATAGGTGCTTCCATGTGCCCCCCCTCGCATGCATGCGCTCTAACCTAGAAGCGAAGGTTCCGGACCCGTATAAGGGGGAATCTCCCCGTTGAGGTGAAACCGGGTAGGACAGTGCACCAACTTGTGAACCAACATGCTTTTACATCACCCTATGACCTAAACAAACACAAAACAAGAGAGAGCTACCCCGGGCTACCCCTGTCAGAGGAACGTCTAGGGGGGTAGACGATCCGAGTGTGCATAGTTCAGGGTTTCGCCGGAGGAAGACCACGAGAACATCGGAATCAGATGAAAACTTGCATGTGTCCCTAGCATATGTGTGTTAGTGTGGTGAGAGGTTGGTATAGGTGCTTGCATGTGTCCCCCCTCTCATGCATGCGCTCTAACCTAGAAGCGAAGGTTCGGGACCAGTATAAGGGGAATCTCCCCGTTGAGGTGAAACCGGGTAGGATAGTGCACCAACTTGTGAACCAACATGGTTTTACATCACCCTATGACCTAAACAAACACAAAACAAGAGAGAGCTACGCCGGGCTACCCCTGTCAGAGGAACGTCTAGGGGGGTAGACGATCCGAGTGTGCACAGATCAGGGTTTCGCCGGAGGAAGACCACGAGAACATCGGAATCAGATGAGAACTTGCATGTGTCCCTAGCATACGTGTGTGAGTGTGGTGAGAGGTTGGTATAGGTGCTTGCATGTGTCCCCCCTCGCATGCATGTGCTCTAACCTAGAAGCGAAGGTTCCGGACCCGTATAAGGGGGAATCTCCCCGTTGAGGTGAAACCGGGTAGGATAGTGCCCCAACTTGTGACCAACATGGTTTTACATCACCCTATGACCTAAACAAACACAAAACAAGAGAGAGCTACGCCGGGCTACCCTTGTCAGAGGAACGTCTAGGGGTGTAGACGATCCGAGTGTGCACAGATCTGGGTTTCGCCGGAGGAAGACCACGAGAACATCGGAATCAGATGAAAACTTGCATGTGTCCCTAGCATATGTGTGTGAGTGTGGTGAGAGGTTGGTATAGGTGCTTGCATGTGTCCCCCCTCGCATGCATGCGCTCTAACCTAGAAGCGAAGGTTCCAGACCCGTATAAGGGGGAATCTCCCCGTTGAGGTGAAACCGGTTAGGATAGTGCACCAACTTGTGAACCAACATGGTTTTACATCACCCTATGACCTAAACAAACACAAAACAAGAGAGAGCTACACCGGGCTACCCCTGTCAGAGGAACGTCTAGGGGGGTAGACGATCCGAGTGTGCACAGATTAGGGTTTCGCCGGAGGAAGACCACGAGAACATCGGAATCAGATGAAAACTTGCATGTGTCCCTAGCATATGTGTGTGAGTGTGGTGAGAGGTTGGTATAGGTGCTTGCATGTGTCCCCCCTCGCATGCATGCGCTCTAACCTAGAAGCGAAGGTTCTGGACCCGTATAAGGGGGGATCTCCCCGTTGAGGTGAAACCGTGTAGGATAGTGCACCAACTTGTGAACCAACAGGGTTTTACATCACCCTATGACCTAAACAAACACAAAACAAGAGAGAGCTACGCTGGGCTACCCCTGTCAGAGGAACGTCTAGGGGGGTAGACGATCCGAGTGTGCACAGATCAGGGTTTCGCCGGAGGAAGACCACGAGAACATCGGAATCAGATGAAAACTTGCATGTGTCCCTAGCATATGTGTGTTAGTGTGGTGAGAGGTTGGTATAGGTGCTTGCATGTGTCCCCCCTCGCATGCATGCGCTCTAACCTAGAAGCGAAGGTTCCGGACCAGTATAAGGGGGAATCTCCCCGTTGAGGTGAAACCGGGTAGGATAGTGCACCAACTTGTGAACCAACATGGTTTTACATCACCCTATGACCTAAACAAACACAAAACAAGAGAGAGCTACGCCGGGCTACCCCTGTCAGAGGAACGTCTAGGGGGGTAGACGATCCGAGTGTGCATAGATCAGAGTTTAGCCGGAGGAAGACCACGAGAACATCGGAATCAGATGAAAACTTGCATGTGTCCCTAGCATATGTGTGTGAGTGTGGTGAGAGGTTGGTATAGGTTCTTGCATGTGTCCCCCCCTTGCATGCATGCGCTCTAACCTAGAAGCGAAGGTTCCGGACCCGTATAAGGGGGAATCTCCCCGTTGAGTTGAAACCGGGTAGGATAGTGCACCAACTTGTGAACCAACATGGTTTTACATCACCCTATGACCTAAAAAAACACAAAACAAAAGAGAGCTACGCCGGGCTGCCCCTGTCAGAGGAACGTCTAGGGGGGTAGACGATCCGAGTGTGCACAGATCAGGGT
Source organism: Avena atlantica (assembly GCA_910589765.1). Classification (NCBI taxonomy): domain Eukaryota; kingdom Viridiplantae; phylum Streptophyta; class Magnoliopsida; order Poales; family Poaceae; genus Avena; species Avena atlantica. The sequence continues at coordinate 36,864,794 of OU342737.1, read as the reverse complement.
TTCGCCGGAGGAAGACCACGAGAACATCAGAATCAGATGAAAACTTGCATGTGTCGCTAGCATATGTCTGTGAGTGTGGTGAGAGGTTGGTATAGGTGCTTGGATGTGTCCCCCCTTGCATGCATGCGCTCTAACCTTGAAGCGAAGGTTCCGGACCCGTATAAGGGGGAATCTCCCCGTTGAGGTGAAACCGGGTATGATTGTAGAGTTCACAGCATAGAAAACAAAAAATTTCCTACGATGGGAACATCTATGGACCAAGATTTATCTACTAGATACAAGCAACGGGTGGATATACATCCATAGAATACATACCCTCGAAGACCGAATAGCGTTAACGAGGTTGTACTCGTGGATGATGTAGACGAACGCTTGTCGATCTCAAGATCGTGATGAAGTCCATCTGGTCTAGCCGGTCCAGAACGATCAAGTCCAGCACCTCAAAGCAGTGGTGCATCCGTGATCGCACACACGTACGGGTACCCCGACAACCTCCGCGCCCTCGCTCCAGTGAAGCAGCGGAAGCAACAAATCCTTCCAGAAAAAGCCACCGGGAACATGTATCTCGCTGATCCGAGACCATGGGGAAATTCTAAAGGGGGGAGAGAGATCCTTCGCGAGGAGGTGTGAGAGACAAGTGAGAGGAGGGGGTCCTTTTATAGGGGAGGGGGAAGCCCAAGGGGGCATGGCCGCCGGCCAAGGAGGGTGCCCCCACCTCTCCCTCATTCATGTGGTGGAATATCCACTCACATAAAAACCTCTCCACTCACAATTCCACTCACATGCATTAATTTTCCACCAAAATTAATGCAAGCTCTCATTTAAATAAAACTCTTTTATTTATTTATTCAGAATTCTGTTAATTACTTTAATTAACAAACAGTCACATAAAACCCCTTACAACATTTCAATTTCACATGCAGAACCAGTTTCAGCAATTTCAACCGAAACAGTTCCGGTGTCTAGTGAAATAAATTCCTGCGCTTTCCTTTTCTTTTTCTGGCATATCATTTGCTCTGAATGGTGTCGGTATCTCTTAAGTGTGTCACCCTACGGTTCGCGAATAATGCGGACATGATCGAGACCCTTCTCTGATCAATAATCAGTAGCGGGACCTGGAGATCCATACTAACTCCCACACATTCAACGATGACTTCTGTGACCGTGTGAACCTTTTACGCTAGTATCTTAATCCCTTTGTTTCACGATATATTACATGTCCGAGATTCGATCATCGGTATCTCCATACCTAGTTTGATCTCGTTACCGACATGCACTCTTTTCTCGTTCCCGTGATATAACATTCTAGTGATCAAATCACTTGCTTGCAAGCTAATCAATGTGATATCACCGAGAGGGCCCAGAGCATATCTATCCGTCATCGGGATGAAAAAATTCCACTCTCGATCCATGGGTCTCAACATAACACTTCAGTAGTTCTGAAGCCATCTTTATAATCACCCAGTTACGGTGTGATGTTTGATGTCATCGAGAAACTCTTCTGGTGTTAGTGATTGACATGATCTCATGGTCTAAGGATTAGGATCACTTCGTAAGTTGTTATAGCAATATAAACTCAATGACTTTGATCGTAATGCTATACTTCAGATGAATGTTCATCACATCATTACACTAATGTTGTGACCTCGTTATTAACAACATCCAATGTCCATGATCAAGAAACTTTGATCATCTTGTTAATCAACGAGCTAGTTTATAAGAGAGGCATAACTAGGAACTTCCTTTTTGTTTATTAAACACACATGTATTAAATTTTCCGTATTAATACAATTATAGCATGCAAAATAAACATTTATCATAAATAAGGAATACGATAATAACCACTTTATTATTGCCTCTCGGGCATATTCCCTTCAGTCTCCCACTTGCACTAGAGACAGTAATCTAGTTTGAAAACTTTGTGTATTGAACACCTATGGCTTTCTGGTGTTCCAAATACGCAATTGCAAGTGGTTAACATAATCTACAGATCTGACACTTTCAGGTCCGTGTGTATTTGCACGTCTTTGCATCTTCACGCATCACTCATTCTCCAATGAGATGACATTGTATAAATTTGGTATTTTGGTGAGTCCTTTAGTTCCTTGGGGTTAAAACACGTCGATACTATTGTCAACAATATATCTTTAGTGTTAGCCCGTTGCGAACCACACCTTAGTTTGATAACAAACTACTTGACACAAATTCCCTCCTTTGCCGCTACTATAGCAGTCATATACTTAGCCTTTTGTTGTAGTATTCGTCACAATGTCTTAACTTTGGAACTCTTCCAAATCCATCATGGAATCTCCTTTCCATTACATTGTGCCACCCATAGTTTAAATTGAGATAAACTTAATTTGTATCTTGTGACAAAACTAGTATCAATGTAACTCTTTACAATGAACTATTTGTAATTGTTTGTCACCTCTACACAAATATATTCTTAGTTCTTCCAAAAGATCATAAAAATATCCTTACTATCGTCCAATGATCATTTTATGATTCATTCTGGTATATGCTCATAACACTTAGAGCATAGGACATATCTGGATGTGTACATATCATGGTATGATTGATCAAAACATTCTCGTGATTTCACTCATCAAGTGTCAAAGCACTTGAATCTTGTTTCACTTATCAAGTGTCGATACACTTGAATCTTGATTCAATTCCTTTCCATGCAACACGAACTGTTTCTTGTCGTTTCTATATTAAACTCCTTCAATATCTCATATATGTACGTTTGGCACAACCATATTGGTGTCACAGTCTATCCACTATAGACATTTACGCTAAATATTCGGGTTTTGCCTAAGTCTTTCATCAAAATGAAATTCTTAACCTTTGTCAATAAAAGATACATCATTTCTAATCAACAAGATGTCTTCCACATAATGTATTTGAAATATGTCTCAGCGCTCCCACTGAATTTCTTGCAAATGCAAGCATCTTCATCATCTCCAGATGAAAACTCTTTTTTCATCACGGTGAAGATTCCAACTCTGCGATGCTTACTTCAACCGTTGAAGTTTGCATGCCCTTTTTAGCATCCTTTGAATTAACAAAACCCTTTGTACAGTGTCATGTACACGTCCTAGGTAACCATTCTATTAGAAGAACTTTGTTTTGTTTATTCATCTACCATATACCAAATTATATGTAGTGGTTGCTACTTTAATCGGTTCAGACTAAATATCGCTATGAAAAATCAAATCTTGTCATAGTCAACTCTTTGAACATTGTCATAAAATACTTTACGACATGTCGACTATTTCATAGATGTGAAACATCCATGTCTGTTTCTTTATAGATCCAAATACGACCGATAGGTTTTTACACCTTTCCGGAGGGTCTTCCAAGTTCAAAACTTGATTTCTCGTGTATGGAACTATCACGGATTTTATGGCTTCAAGCCATTTGACGGAGTCAGGGCCCACCATCGCTTCTTTGTATGTAGTCGGTTCATCATTGTCAGACAATAATGATTTACTCTCAAATCTTAGCATTTGATTGTTTAACCGACCCACTTGGTTCAATAAGAACTTAGATCTCCATGACCACAACCTTTGAGGCACATAAGCTATGAGCATTATGGCAGCCTTCAGAACGATTTCCGGCGCTGCGCAACTCAGCACATATAGCTAAGGTTCGTTAACCTTATCAAAGTTCTATTGTCCTCCCAATTAACTTTTACGAAAAATTCCTTCTCCAAGAAACTTCACGTTTCAAGCGACAAAACCTTTTGTCCTTGGTGTTATGGAGGAATACCCAATTGTTATTCGAAATAACCTACAAAGACATGCTTATACGACTTCGGTTGTAAACAACTTACTTATGTTTAGCATACCAAAATGACAACTTGGGTTTTACCCCAAACCATAACTCATATGGTGTCATTTCAACGGATCAAGATGGAGCTCTTTTCAGTGTAAAAGCGGTAGTCTCTAAAGCTTTAATCTTTTAAAACATAATGGCAGTTTTATAAATAACACCTTTGATCCAACCATGTCAAACAAGGTTTCATTACAAATCTCAAACACTCCATACTCCTATGGTGTTTCGGGAGATGTAAATCTAGGTGTTTTTCTAAACTTGCAACTCAAATAAATCCCTTTATGATTAAATCATAATTCATTTATTTTATTGTTACACTTGTAACTCAAATAAACCCCTTATGATAAAATCATAAACCATTTATTTTCTTGTTACAATGATTTTCACTTCATCTTGAAAGTCTTTGAACATTTTCAAATATTTCACACTTCTTTCTCATCAAGTGAATATTCACTCAAATTTCCGGAGAAAGTATATGAAGTTGAAACCCATCGCTTACGACTACACATAATGGACTACATACATCGATATGTATAAATTCCAATATTTTAGTCGTTCGTTCTTCTTTGGCCTTTGAACGAAGTTTTAATTATCCCGAGGAAAGTCTCACAAGCGTCACTTGATCAAATCAAAGACTCCAAAAATCCATGAAAATGGAGATTCTTCATGTTTTATTTCCAATATAATTTAAATAGCGATGTCACTTCATAAGTGATCATTCAATCATTTGTCTTGCGACATTTTAGCATTAGGTTTTATGGATGTGATTTCTCCAACTAGATTTGTAAATCATCCATCTTATATGGAATACAAAAATTATTTGAACAACCTTTGTTCTCATAATACCTGATTTAAATAACAATTATTAAAACAAATCTTGAAGTCAAGCTTTGATGTCAACGATAAATACAAACAACGGTTTGTTTGTTTTCGATGAACATCATCACATATTCTCTTGCTAGTTACTTAGGCCATTGTGGTTCATGAATTGCGTTGTTCCGTATGAAATTTCATACCAACCAATTCGGTATCCAATACCCAAGAACCACATTGTTTAACAAGCAAAGAATACAACCATAACATGTATATCATATATATACCTAAATTGGATATTTCCAATCTTTCTTTTTTTGCCAAATATATTATATAGATTCTCTTTCAGCATTTCCTTTTCCTTTTTAAAAGAATTTATCAACATCAACAGTGGCGCCATATACATGACACATGGTCCAAAGCGTGTATATTCAAATAATAATACCTTTGGACTTGCACTTTGAGGTAGATCACCATCATCAAAATGATCGGTATTCTTTCAAAATCCATTCTTTAGTAATCTTTTAGTATAGTAAACACTTTACATACATCTTCTATTCATCCTTATCATGACGACTTTCATGATCAAGCTACTGTAGCTTATAAAGGTGAATCGTGAGTATAATGTTGCTTTCCAAAACCCTTTTGGATGATTAGGATGTCTAGCATATCCAACCTTTGTAAATTCTCATCCTATATGAGAACACATATTATACTCTATCATATTGCAACCAAAACATTGTTTCAGATATCGTTATATCTGGCACACATGATGGTTTCTGAAACAATTCTTTCAGCTCCTAGACAACCTTGATATTTAAAAACAATCAAGAATCATGGAGGCAAACATGATAATTAAGATACTAACACTGGAATTGTTACTCTCGATTTAATACCAATTATTAAATTTCACGGAGTAAATAGAATTTTGCTGAAAGTTTGCAATAGGACTTTAAACTTTAGATTGACACTCAACACAATACGATACCAGTTCGTAAAGTATATGTTAAGTAATAGAGCAATTTACCAAGCGAATTATCCATAATAAATGCTAAATAAAACATGACTAGAATAATAGGCAATATACTAATCATGTTAAATAGCGAATACATATTAAGGCATATAGTCAAACAAACTGCAAGGCATAAAACTTTGGATAGGATCAGAACAAGATTGAGACAGAAGATGTACACGGCAGTAGCAGAAGTGGAACCGCTGGCGTTGGAACCATCGTTGGCCATGTCATCGAGGAAGAGGGTGCTGATGTCGGGGAAGAAGTCCTCGTCGGGGAAGACGTCGCTATCTGTGAGGGAGTCCGTGACGAAGCCAGTAGTCGCGCTGATAGCGCTCCCCAAAAACCTTATCGCCCTTCTCCCGTACAGGACTCGAAGCAGCGGGGTCTCGGAGGCCTACTGTCCCGACTCGCGGTGCACGCCGCAAGACGGGATGAGGAAGATGGAGGTAGCGCAGTGCTCTGGAACTGGAGGCGCAAGGGATGTGTGGCAGTGTAACTGAGAGGAGGCGCGACCTCTCTCTCTTATAGGCGCAGAGGGGAAGGCAGACAGTGTAGAAGATGAAACGACTGGATGGAAAATGAAGCGAACAGGCAGCCTCCACTCAATTCGTATTCATTTAACTCGTATTAAAGTCCATTAAAAGCAAACGTTTCACCTTCTGTACATCTGTTCATATACCATTCATGCATGGCAAAATAAAGCTCGGCTCGGCGAGATTCCCGCAACCCGCGGCGCGCGCGCGCGCGTCGTGACGTGACGAGACGAGACGAGACGAGACGAGGCGAGGCGAGGCGAGGCGAGGCGAGGCGAGGCAAGGAGGAGGAGGAGCGCGCGTGTGGAACTCTCTCCTTCTCCTTCTCATCCTTTTACCAAGTGGTAGGAGAGCTCACCTTATAAGCTGGTCCAACTTCCACTCAACTAGCAATGTGGGACTAAACATTTGTCCCAGCTCTTGTCTTGCATGAATGGGCCACATGGGCCTCTAGGATTTCCAGGAATGATTGAAATAGAAAATGGGCTAGACTATTTGGGCCAAAATTCCAACAATCCCCCACCAGATCCCAGAGGCACATGTAATTTGCCTTTGGTTCCAAAACACTGTTTATATACCGGTACTATAGTGAAGACTGTTAAGTTGAACTTCCACCTAGAATTCTATGCTACACTAGGTTGCGACTTGTACAGTGGACTATGCCTTGAACTGCAAGTTTGCTGCAATCTAGCTTCACACGAAGTCTTGACCGATACTGGGCTACCGTGGGACTTCCCCGCGGGTGGAGCTTATACGTCATACTCCATGACCTTTCATGAGTTTATTAGAGAGCACCCTACGCTCATAGACTGCGACGTTTTAACAGTCAGACTCATATAGGTGTGTTCTTCAAAAGATGTTCTGCAGGACAACATCTTTGCTTTGGATAAGCCACTTAGAACACATTAAGATAATAAATCAACCTGCCATGCAGAATAGGAAAGTATTGCATCTTTATGGAGTGGTGTTTATTAAAGTAGGGATACTTTCCTCTCATCTAACCAACAGCTTGTTTCCCAATTCTAATTCACGGGATCTCCGATCACATAGAGTGGTTTACCACTGTGGAAAGCTCAAATTGTGGGTCTCATACCCATCTCCTTCGATGCATTTTCTATCACGTTGCGTGATAGACCCTTTGTGAAGGGATCTGCCAAGTTTTTAGATGTTTGGATATAATCCAATGCAATAACTCCGGAGTTTCTCATTTTCCTGACAGATTTCAGTCTCCTCTTCACATGTCTTGAGGACTTCATATTATCCTTAGAACTGTTCACCTTAATAATCACAGTTTGATTATCACAGTTCATTGGAATTGCGGGTATAGGTTTTTCAACCACAGGTAAGTCCATCAAGAGTTCACGAAGCCACTCTGCTTCAACAGTGGCCGTGTCTAGTGCTGTGAGTTCTGCTTCCATAGTTGACCTCGTTAAGATGGTCTGCTTGCAAGACTTCCAAGAAACAGCGTCACCACCAAGTGTGAAAACATATCCACTCGTGGCCTTTATCTCATCAGCATCAGATATCCAATTTGAATCACTATAACCCTCTAGTACCCTCGGATACCCGGTATAGTGTATGCCATAGCTCGCAGTGCCTTTTAGATATCGCATAACTCTTTCAAGAGCATGCCAGTGATCATCTCCTGGATTTGAGACAAATCGACTGAGTTTGCTTACATCAAAGGCGATGTCAGGTCTCGTGGCACTAGCTAAATACATAAGCGAGCCAATGATTTGAGAGTATCTTAGTTGGTCTCTAGCATTTCCTCGATTCTTTCGAAGCAACACACTAGGATCATACGGTGTAGGAGAACAATTGACGTCGCTATACCCGAAACGACTCAAGATCTTTTCCACATAGTGGGACTGAAGCAGTGTAATCCCACCATCATCATCTCTCAATAGCTTGATGTTCAGGATGACACCAGCTACTCCCAGATCCTTCATCTCAAAGGAACGAGATAAGAAATCTTTGACCTCCTTAATTGCATTAAGGTTGGTTCCGAAAATCAGTATGTCATCAACATACAAACAAAGGATGACTCCCTCACCCCCACCATGGCGATAGTATACACACTTGTCAGCTTCGTTTACAACAAAGCCTGCAGCGGTTAAGGTTTTATCAAATTTTTCGTGCCACTGCTTAGGTGCTTGTTTAAGACCATACAAAGACTTCAGTAGCTTGCACACTTTTCTTTCTTGACCATTTACTACAAAACCATCTGGTTGATCCATATAAATTTCCTCATCCAACTCTCCATTTAGGAAAGCCGTCTTAACGTCCATTTGATGAACGAGAAGACCGTGTGAGGCAGCCAGAGAAAGTAGTACTCGAATGGTGGTCAACCTTGCTACAGGTGAGTAAGTGTCAAAGAAGTCTTCACCTTCCTTTTGGGTATAACCCTTGGCCACTAGTCTTGCCTTGTACTTCTCAATAGTACCATCAGGCCTTAGTTTCTTCTTGAACACCCATTTACATCCTACAGGTTTGCACCCATAAGGACGATCAATGATCTCCCATGTTTCATTAGCTAAGATGGAATTCATCTCACTATGAACAGCTTCCTTCCAGTAGTCAGCATCAGGAGATGCATAAGCTTCTGAAATGAAAGTGGGAGTGTCATCCACAAGGTACACAATGAAATCATCACCAAAAGACTTTGTAGTCCTTTGTCTCTTGCTCCTTTTAGGAATTTCATTATCATCCTCCTTAGGACTTTCAGAGTGTTCAATCGGAATGATAGGTTCAGCAAATTCCTGATCAGATGAACTAGGTATCTTCGGATTTGATGAATTAGGTTTATCCTTCATTGGAAAGATATCCTCAAAGAAAGTCGCATCAGTCGACTCCATGATTGTACCGACATGAATGTCAGGTACTTCAGATTTTACTATCAAGAATCTATAACCAATGCTATGAAAAGCATAGCCCAGAAAAACACAATCAATGATTTTTGGTCCAAGCTTGCGCTTCTTGGGGATTGGTACATTAACCTTTGCCAAACAACCCCAAGTACGTAAGTAAGAGAGTTTTAGTCTTTTCTTCTCCCATTCTTCGAATGGAGTAATTTCTTTGTTCTTTGTGGGAACTCGGTTTAGGACATGACACGCGGTCAATAGTGCCTCCCCCCACCATTCCTTAGGAAGACCCGATGTGTCTAACATGGCGTTAACCAAATCTGTTAGAGTACGGTTCTTTCTTTCGGCTATTCCATTTGACTGGGGTGAGTAGGGAGGCGTCCTCTCATGAATTATGCCATGTTCCGCACAAAAGAAATCAAACTCGTTGGAAAAATACTCTCCACCACGATCAGACCTAAGCCTCTTAATCTTTCGATCAAGTTGATTTTCTGCCTCAGCTTTATAGATTTTGAAGAAACTCAAAGCCTCATCTTTTGATTTCAGAAGATACACATGACAATATCTCGTAGAGTCATCGATTAAAGTCATGAAATATTTCTTTCCACCTTTTGTCAACACACCATTCATCTCACAAAGATCAGAATGTATGAGCTCTAGTGGTGTTAAATTTCTCACTTCTGCAGTCGTATGTGACTTGCGAGGTTGTTTAGCTTGCACGCGGACTTGGCACTTAGATCCCTTAACAGTTGAGAAATCAGGGATTAAATTCATTTTGGCTAGCCGCGTCATACAACCAAAATTAATATGACAAAGACGAGAGTGCCAGACATTTGATTCAAAATTTGTGTAAATATGATTAACGACTTTATTACAAATGTCTGACAGAGATAAGCGGAACAAGCCTCCGCATTCATAGCCTTTACCAATAAAAGTTCCATACTTCGAAATTACAAATTTATTGGACTCGAATACAATCTTGTAGCCGTCTCGACACAGAAGAGATCCGCTAACAAGATTTTTATTAATTGAGGGAACATGATGCACGTTCTTCAGGCGCACAGTCTTTCCTAAAGTGAACTTCAGATCGACCGTACCAACACCATGAACAGAAGCATGCGAGCCGTTCCCCATCAGCACGGTTTGAGTCCCTCTGACCTTATATGAAAAAAACATGGAAATATCAGAACAGACATGTACATTAGCGCCCGTGTCAATCCACCAATTAGGAGAATGACATAATGAAAGAATAGTAGGTAATATACCATACCCAACATCTTTCATCTCAACGTCGCCCATGACAACATTAGCAGTCTTGCTGCTCTTCCCATGCTGGCGCTTGTCAAAGCGGTTGGGACAAGCAGGAGCCCAATGATTAGGATCACCGCACACATGACAAGCACCTTTCCTCTTATCAGTCTTCTTCTTGAAGCTGGTGGACCGTGAGGCCTTGTTCTTTCCATCGAACTTTCCTTTGTCATCAAACTTGCCTTTGTTCTTGAACTTGTGAGGCTGGAAGTTCCTTTTCTGTACCAGGTTGGCATTAGAACCTCCCTCGGTACCTCCAGCACGTGTGTCTTTTGCTCTCGCCTTTTCTTCCACATCAAGAGTCCCAATGAGATCTGTCACGGAGAACTCTTGTCTCTTGTGCTTCAGAGAAGTAGCAAAATTCCTCCATGACTGGGGAAGTTTGACAATGATGCCTCCGGCAACAAACTTGTCCGGTAAAACACAAGTGAAGTGCTCAAGCTCCCTGGCAAGTGACTGTATCTCATGAGCCTGCTCCACAATGGAGCGGTCATCAATCATCTTATAGTCATAGAATTGTTCCATGACATACAGTTCACTGCCAGCATCAGAGACTCCAAATTTTCTCTCGAGCGCATCCCACATATCTTTGCCATTGCTAAATGACAGATATGAATCAAAAATATTGTCGCCAAGGATGCTGATCAAGGCAGCCTTGAAAGTGGTATCAAGTTTTTGGAATGCCTCTTCCTGAGTGGGATTAAGTTCCCCCTCAGGTGCGCCATAGATGGCGTTATAGCAGCTCATGGTCTGACACCAGAGCACTGCTCTCGCACGCCATCATTTGTAATTCACACCTTCAAACAAAGGTGGTTTCATAGAAGCAACAAAGCCACTTGGGGCAAATTGCCTGAAATAAGGTTTTTGGATTGTTGAGTAATAGAGCAATTTACCAAGCGAATTATCCATAATAAACGCTAAATAAAACATGACTAGAATAATAGGCAATATACTAATCATGTTAAATAGTGAATACATATTAAGGCATATAGTCAAACAAACTGCAAGGCATAAAACTTTGGATAGGATCAGAACAAGATTGAGACAGGAGATGTACACGACAGTAGCAGAAGTGGAACCGCTGGCGTTGGAACCATCGTTGGCCATGTCGTCGAGGAAGAGGGTGCTGTCGGGGAAGAAGTCCTCGTCGGGGAAGACGTCGCTATCTGTGAGGGAGTCCGTGACGAAGCCAGTAGTCGCGCTGATAGCGCTCCCCAAAAACCTTATCGCCCTTGTCCCGTACAGGACTCGAAGCAGCGGGGTCTCGGAGGCCTACTGTCCCGGCTCGCGGTGCACGCCGCAAGACGGGATGGGGAAGATGGAGGTAGCGCAGTGCTCTGGAACTGGAGGCGCAAGGGATGTGTGGCAGTGTAACTGAGAGGAGGCGCGACCTCTCTCTCTTATAGGCGCAGAGGGGAAGGCAGACAGTGCAGAAGATGAAACGACTGGACGGAAAATGAAGCGAACAGGCGGCAGCCCAACGGACAGCCTCCACTCAATTCGTATTCATTTAATTCATTTAACTCGTATTAAAAGTCCATTAAAAGCAAACGTTTCACCTTCTATACATCTGTTCATATACCATTCATGCGTGGCAAAATAAAGCTCGGCTCGGCGAGATTCCCGCAACCCGCGGCGCGCGCGCGCGCACGCGTCGACGAGGCGAGGCGAGGAGGAGGAGGAGAGCGCGTGTGGAACTCTCTCCTTCTCCTTCTCATCCTTTTACCAAGTGGTAGGAGAGCTCACCTTATAAGCTGGTCCAACTTCCACTCAACTAGCAATGTGGGACTAAACATTTGTTCCAGCTCTTGTCTTGCATGAATGGGCCGCATGGGCCTCTAGGATTTTCAGGAATTATTGAAATAGAAAATGGGCTAGACTATTTGGGCCAAAATTCCAATAGTATATATATCCAGAATTCTATAGTTCTATTATCTCAATTACAACTATGCATAAGGTGGTGAACGAATGCCAATGACTACAACAAATTATGCAAATTCACTTTGATTTAATTTATGATAAATTGAGTTCTACTAATCCAAATTAGAAATGAACTCCCACTCAAAAACGACATCCCTCGTGCCTTTTTGGTGATTACATGAACCAAATCAACTACACCAAGTCCGATCATCACGTGAGTCGGCGTAGCTTCAAAGGCGAGCATCCATATGGTCATCATATCAAAACATATGACTCATGCTTAACTTTTCGGTCCGTGTTCCGAGGCCATGTCTGTACATGCTAGGCTCGCCAAGTAAGAACCTTAGTATTCACGTGTGTAACTGTCTTACACCCGAGATATGCTCGTGGATTCAAGTACACCCGATCATCACGTGATGTCTTGAAGCGACGAAACATTGTCGGTGCATACTTCAGGAAGAACACATTTTTATCTTGATATCTAAATGAGGGATCATCTTATTATGCTAATAAAACGCCAAACAAGCAATATAAGATGCTATCAAACATCACATGTTTATTAGTGGAATGATATGGTTCCCGCATATGATCTCTATCATGTGCATCGTGGTATGATCACTATCATACTTTTATGTGTAAATCCAAGGTCTATGGAGTTTACACGTTATGTATGTTGTAAGAGTATCATCTCATACTTCTACTTACAACATCACCATATCATAACACTAGCCCAGCAACAATCTAAACTAGACGCCTCTAATTTATCCATTGCAAATTTTACGTGGCTTAGGGCTTTCGAGATAGAACCGTTCTTACCTATGAACATGAACCACAACGAGGATAACCAAATTGTTGACAACTCGTTGCAAATTAGATATTGACTAGTACGAAAGACAGACACCCGCTAGCCACTTATGCAAACTAGTTGCATGTCAAGCGTGGAACAAGTCTCATGTGCGAGGACATGTAAAGTTTGTCCGGGCCGCTTCATCCCACTATGCCACCAATATCCGAAGTACAACTAAGAAGCAATAAAATGATCATCATCGCCCACATACTCATATGTGTACTACCCATGCAAAGTTTCTACACATAGATCCGGCTCTGATACCATTGTAGGGTTCGCAGCATAGAAAACAAAAATTTTCCTACGATGGGAACATCTATGGACCAAGATCTATCTACTAGATACAAGCAACGGGTGGATATACATCCATAGAATACATACCCTCGAAGACCGAATAGCGTTAACGAGGTTGTACTCGTGGATGATGTAGACGAACGCTTGCCGATCTCAAGATCGTGATGAAGTCCATCTGGTCCAGCCGGTCCAGCACGATCAAGTCCAGCACCTCAAAATAGTTGTGCATCCGTGATCGCACACACGTATGGGTACCCCGACAACCTCCGTGCCCTCGCTCCAGCGAAGCAGCGGAAGCAACAAATCCTTCCAGAAAAAGCCACCGGGAACATGTATCTCGCTGATCCGAGACCATGGAGAAATTCTAAAGGGGGGAGAGAGATCCTTCGCGAGGAGGTGTGAGAGACAAGTGAGAGGAGGGGGGGCAGCCCAAGGGGGCATGGCCGCCGGCCAAGGAGGGTGCCCCCACCTCTCCCTCATTCATGTGGTGGAATATCCACTCACATAAAAACCTCTCCACTCACAATTCCACTCACATGCATTAATTTTCCACCAAAATTAATGCAAGCTCTCATTTAAATAAAACTCTTTTATTTATTTATTCAGAATTCTGTTAATTACTTTAATTAATAAACAGTCACATAAAACCCCTTACAACATTTCAATTTCACATGCAGAACCAGTTTCAGCAATTTCAAACGAAACAGTTCCGGTGTCTAGTGAAATAAATTCCTGCGCTTTCCTTTTCTTTTTCTGGCATATTATTTGCTCCGAATGGTGTCGGTATACCTTAAGTGTGTCACTCTACGGTTCGCGAATAATGCGGACATGATCGAGACCCTTCTCCGATCAATAATCGGTAGCGGGACCTGGAGATCCATACTGACTCCCACACATTCAACGATGACTTCTGTGACCGTGTGAACCTTTTACGCTAGTATCTTAATCCCTTTGTTTCACGATATATTACATGTCCGAGATTCGATCATCGGTATCTCCATACCTAGTTTGATATCGTTACCGACATGCACTCTTTTCTCGTTCCCGTGATATAACATTCTAGTGATCAAATCACTTGCTTGCAAGCTAATCAATGTGATATCACCGAGAGGGCCAGAGCATATCTATCCGTCATCGGGATGAACAAATTCCACTCTCGATCCATGGGTCTCAACATAACACTTTAGTAGTTCTGAAGCCATCTTTATAATCACCCAGTTACGGTGTGATGTTTGATGTCATCGAGAAACTCTTCCGGTGTTAGTGATTGACAGATCTCATGGTCTAAGGATTAGGATCACTTCGTAAGTTGTTATAGCAATATAAACTCAATGAATTTGATCGTAATGCTATACTTCGGATGAATGTTCATCACATCATTACACTAATGTTGTAACCTCGTTATTAACAACATCCAATGTCCATGATCAGGAAACTTTGATCATCTTGTTAATCAACGAGCTAGTTTATAAGAGAGGCATAACTAGGAACTTCCTTTTTGTTTATTAAACACACATGTATTAACGTTTCCGTATTAATACAATTATAGCATGCAAAATAAACATTTATCATAAATAAGGAATACGATAATAACCACTTTATTATTGCCTCTCGGGCATATTCCCTTCAAGGATAGTGCACCAACTTGTGAACCAACATGGTTTTACATCACCCTATGACCTAAACAAACACAAAACAAGAGAGAGCTACGCCGGGCAACCCCTGTCAGAGGAACGTCTAGGGGGATAGACGATCCGAGTGTGCACAGATCAAGCTTTCGCCGGAGGAAGACCACGAGAACATCGGAATCGGATGAAAACTTGCATGTGTCTCTAGCGTATGTGTGTGAGTGTGGTGAGAGGTTGGTATAGGTGCTTGGATGTGTCTCCCCTCGCATGCATGCGCTCTAACCTAGAAGCGAATGTTCCGGAACCGTATAAGGGGGAATCTCCCCGTTGAGGTGAAACCGGGTAGGATAGTGCACCAACTTGTGAACCAACATGGTTTTACATCACCCTATGACCTAAGCAAACACAAAACAAGAGAGAGCTACGCCGGGCTACCCCTTTCAGAGGAACGTCTAGGGGGGTTGACGATCCGAGTGTGCACAGATCAGGGTTTCGCCGGAGGAAGACCACGAGAACATCGGAATCAGATGAAAACTTGCATGTGTCCCTAGCATATGTGTGTGAGTGTGGTGAGAGGTTGGTATAGGTGCTTTCATGTGTCCCCCTCGCATGCATGCGCTCTAACCTAGAAGCAAAGGTTCCAGACCCGTATAAGGGGGAATCTCCCCGTTGAGGTGAAACCGGGTAGGATAGTGCCCCAACTTGTGAACCAACATGGTTTTACATCACCCTATGATCTAAACAAACACAAAACAAGAGAGATACGCCGGGCTACCCCTATCAGAGGAATGTCTAGGGGGGTAGACGATCCGAGTGTGCACAGATCAGGGTTTTGCCAGAGGAAGACTACGAGAACATCGGAATCAGATGAAAACTTGCATGTGTCCCTAGAATATGTGTGTGAGTGTGGTGAGAGGTTGGTATAGGTGCTTGCATGTATGTGTCCCCCTCGCATGCATGCGCTCTAATCTAGAAGCGAAGGTTCCGGACCCGTATAAGGGGGAATCTCCCCGTTGAGGTGAAACCGGGTAGGATAGTGCCCCAACTTGTGAACCAACATGGTTTTACATCACCCTATGAACTAAACAAACAAAAAACAAGAGAGAGCTACGCCGGGATACCCCTGTCAGAGGAACGTCTAGGGGGGTAGACGATCCGAGTGTGCACAGATCACGGTTTTGCCGGAGGAAGACCACGAGAACATCGGAATCAGATGAAAACTTGCATGTGTCCCTAGAATATGTGTGTGAGTGTGGTGAGAGGTTGGTATAGGTGCTTGCATGTGTCCCCCTCGCATGCATGCGCTCTAACCTAGAAGCGAAGGTTCCGGACCCGTATAAGGGGGAATCTCCCCGTTGAGGTGAAACCAGGTTGGATAGTGCCCCAACTTGTGAACCAGCATGGTTTTACATCACCCTATGACCTAAATAAACACAAAACAAGAGAGAGCTACGCCGGGCTACCCCTGTCAGAGGAACGTCTAGGGGGGTAGACGATCCGAGTGTGCATAGATCAGGGTTTCGCCGGAGGAAGACCACGAGAACATCGGAATCAGATGAAAACTTGCATGTGTCCCTAGCATATGTGTGTGAGTGTGGTGAGAGGTTGATATAGGTGCTTGCATGTGTCCCCCCTCGCATGCATGCGCTCTAACCTAGAAGCGAAGGTTCCGGACCCGTATAAAGGGGAATCTCCCCATTGAGGTGAAACCGGGTAGGATAGTGCCCCAACTTGTGAACCAACATGGTTTTACATCACCCTATGACCTAAACAAACACAAAACAAGAGAGAGCTACGTCGGGATACCCCTGTCAGAGGAACGTCTAGGGGGGTAGACGATCCGACTGTGCACAGATCAGGGTTTCGTCGGAGGAAGACCACGAGAACATCGAAATCACATGAAAACTTGCATGTGTCCCTAGCATATGTGTGTGAGTGTGGTGAGAGGTTGGTATAGGTGCTTGCATGTGTCCCCCCTTGTCGGGGATATAACCCCAGGTACCCCAGAGTTGGTCTGTAAATAAACTAGTAAGAGACATAGATAAAGGAAAAGATATTAGATAAGAAAATATTTAAATAGAAAAGAGAAAAGGAAAAGAAAGAGCAACTGGGCCGAGTAAAGGAAATCTCGGCCCAGTCCCTACCATCCTGGCCAAATTGGATCAAGAGAGATCACCCCGGGTGGGCCGAACTAAGCCTAAGTCGGCCCACCACCGGATTCCTGCCTCCAGCCGACTCCCCGCCTCCTAATCCCGCCAACGTCGCCAGGCTACCGCTCACTCCCCGCCAGGATCCCCTACGCCCGCTCCCGCCAAGCGACGCCCGTCGCAGCTTCCCCCGGGTGGGCCGGCATCTCCTTCACCTCCGCCGGCCCACCGCGGGCCAACGTCAAGGCAAAGCCAAAGCGGCGTCCGACCTACCCTGGGTGGGCCGAGTCTGGCCCACCACGGGAACCTGCTGCGCCGAGCACACTGCACCGCTCCCCCGGGTGGGCCGAATCAAGACAACCTCGGCCCACCGCGGGTCTTCACCGCCAGGCCGATGCTCCCAGCCATGGTTCGACGCAAAGAGATCCCGGCTGGGCTCCCACTAGCCCGGCTGGGCCACATTCTTTGCCTATCACACCTGGGCCGAGTAAATGACGATCCGGCTGGGCCATCCCTTCCCCCAGGCCGAATTAAATCGCCTTCGGGCCGACTTTTTCTCAGGAGAAGACCCTCCAGGCCGAATTTCAGCCCTCCAGGTCTTATTACTTCATCTCCAAATGCTCCTCCTAGCCCAACACCGACGTACCTTCAGGCCAGGTCAAGATCTTCATGTCAGGTGTTAATCACGAGACACAGCTGGCCTAGATTGGCACATAGCGCATGGAATATGCCTTTGGCATCCACGAATATGCTAGGGAATATGCTTGGCATCTCCAAAGATGCCAAGGTATATGCTGGGCATCTTCAAAAGATGCTGAGGATATGCCACCTAGATGCTAAACGTGTGGAACAAGACTTGTCCCCTGGGCTCCCCTTTATAAGGAGCACCAGGGGGATCGTTCTAGGAGAGGCCCCGAAGGGCTCCTCCCCTCTCAGCTCAATAGGAGCTCTCCTTCTTCTTCCTCCACTCCCATAGAGAGATCTAGATAGAGGCATAGGAGATACAGCTCAAGGAGCATGATTGTAGCCACAAGTATGGCCAGATTATAAGAGACTAGAGGTAGAGAGTGAGGTGCTATCTCCACTTGAGAGCTTCAATCCAATATACATTGTATTTCTTTTTGTCCATACGAGTGCGGTCTTCACTGCATCATCCCTCCCCGGATTCCTCCACGTCCATCGGCTCCAACTTTAGCCTACCCATGGCATATGCCGTGACACCACCACGACATTTGGCGCCCACCGTGGGGCCTTCTAGTGGCGGTGGTTGGGTTTCCATCCGGACGGGAGCATCTTCATCAACTTCTTCCTCATAGGGCTCATTCAGCTTCACCAAGTCAACAGAGAACAAAGAGGTAACCACAGAGGCTCTCCAAGTCTAACTCATCAAAGCAGGTAAGACTCAGCAAGGACTCAAGCACTACACCAAGCTTAAAGTACCAAGTAACTCAGCAGGGCAGGAATGACCTAGCAAAACTCACCCAAACACTTCTCTAAGTACTGTAAGTGCCAGATAACTCAGTCACCTACACTCAATCCTTCATCCCAGGGAGAGAATAACTCAACCCGGGGGCTAGTCAACTTATCCGTAGAATCACCTTTTAGATTGAGAGAACATCATGTTGATTTAGATTAGTACATCAGCCAGCTTATCTGTTAACTCGGCCATAAGTTGAATCATCTTATTTGTGATTCAGATAGATTTTGAGTCAGTTAGTTTATGTTTTGGATTATCCATTAACTCAGCTCACCAGCCAGCTTATTATTAACTCGGCCATAAGTTGAATCAGCTTATTTGTGATTCAGTTAGGATTTGAGTCAGTTTATTTATGCTTTGGATTATCCTTTAACTCAGCTTACCGGCCAGCTTATTAATGATTCGGGTATAACTTGAAGTTAATTTGTTTATGCTTTGAGTTAATCTTTAACTCAGCTCAGTAGATTGTCTCTGATTCGGACTAACATTTGATTCAGCTTGCCAGGGTATATTATAATTCGGATTGATATTCAGACTCGGCATACTAATCATATCTCTGATTCAGGCCGAAGCTTTATTCAGTTCACCAGATTGCCAGGTTATGTTATGACTCGGATTAATATCTCACCATCTTGCCAGGTTATCCCATATCTCGGATGACTATTGGCCAACTTATTATATCTCGAATCTATATCTCATATCTACATCTCGAATCAGATCTCTCAGCGATTAGCCCTATTATCATATCCCAAAGCTTAATCTCGGATCTATATCTCGGATCCATATCAAAGGCAAAATATCGTCATCACGCCAAATCAAGCTATATCGTGGCAAATAGATAACTCGGATTTAAGATGAGTTAACTCGGATTTGAGTCATATAACTCGGATTTGAGCCAGATGACTCAGACTTAAGACATAAAGTCAATTTTGAGCAAAGTAACTCGGATTTAGGATGAGTTAACTCGGATTTGAGTCAGATAACTCAAATTTGGGAAGTAAGTCAAGATTGAGTAAAGTAACTCGGATTAGGGATCTGTTAACTCGGATTTGAGTCAGATGACTCAGATTCGGGATGCAAGTCGAAATTGAGTAAAGTAACTCGGATTTAAGATGAGTTAACTCGGATTTGAGTCATATAACTCGGATTTGAACCAGATGACTCAGACTTAAGACATAAAGTCAATTTTGAGTAAAGTAACTCGGATTTAAGATGAGTTAACTCGGATTTGAGTCATATAACTCGGATTTGAGCTAGATGACTCAGACTTAAGACATAAAGTCAATTTTGAGTAAAGTAACTCGGATTTGAGATGAGTTAACTCGGATTTGAGTCAGATGACTCAGATTCGGGATGCAAGTCAAAATTGAATAAAGTAACTCGGATTTAGAATGAGTTAACTCGTATTTGAGTCAGATGACTCAGATTCGGGATGCAAGTCAAAATTGAGTAAAGTAACTCGGATTTAGGATGAGTTAACTCGGATTTGAGTCAGATAACTCAGATTTGGGAAGTAAGTCAAGATTGAGTAAAGTAACTCGGATTAGGGATGAGTTAACTCGGATTTGAGTCAGATGACTCAGATTCGGGATGCAAGTCGAAATTGAGTAAAGTAACTCGGATTTAGGATGAGTTAACTCGGATTTGAGTCAGATAACTCAGATTAGGGAAGTAAGTCAAGATTGAGTAAAGTAACTCGGATTAGGGATGAGTTAACTCGGATTTGAGTCAGATGACTCAGATTCGGGATGCAAGTCAAAATTGAGTAAAGTAACTCGGATTTAGGATGAGTTAACTCGGATTTGAGTCACATGACTCAGATTTGGGAAGTAAGTCAAAATTGAGCAAAGTAACTCGGATTTAGGATGAATTAACTCGTATTCGAGTCAGATGACTCAGATTCGGGAAATAAGTCAAAATTGAGTAAAGTAACTCGGATTTGGAATGAGATAACGCGGATTTAAGTCGTATACCTCGGATTCAAGTCAGAGGACTCCAACTCAAGACCTAAGTCAATTTTGAGTGAAATAACTCTGATTTGGAAACAGGTGACTCAGATCATAACTTACCCAAAGAGGTTAAAAGAGCAGTGCCAAAGAAGGCCAAGACTCATAAACTTACCCAAAGAGGTTAAAAGAGCAGTGCCAAGGCCAAGACTCATAACTAACCCAAAGAGGTTAAAAGAGCAGTGCCAAAGAAGGCCAAGACTCATAAACTTACCCAAAGAGGTTAAAAGAGCAGTGCCAAAGAAGGCCAAGACTCATAACTTACCCAAAGAGGTTAAAAGAGCAGTGCCAAAGAAGGCCAAGACTCATAAACTTACCCAAAGAGGTTAAAAGAGCAGTGCCAAGGCCAAGACTCATAACTAACCCAAAGAGGTTAAAAGAGCAGTGCCAAAGAAGGCCAAGACTCATAAACTTACCCAAAGAGGTTAAAAGAGCAGTGCCAAAGAAGGCCAAGACTCATAACTTACCCAAAGAGGTTATAAGAGCAGTGCCAAAGAAGGCCAAGACTCATAAACTAACCCAAAGAGGTTAAAAGAGCAACGCCAAAGAAGGCAGGAACTCATAACTTACCCAATGAGGTTAAAAGAGAAATGCCAGAGAAGGCAAGAACTTGTAACTCACCTAATGGGGTTAAGAGAGTAGCGCCCAAGAAGGCCAGAACTCATGACTTGCCTAATGGGGTTAAAAGACCAGTGCCCATAAAGGCCAGAAGTCCAGAAACTAACCCGAAGGGGTTATGACCAGTGCCCAGGATGGCCAGAGGTCCAGGAACTTACCCAAAAAGGTTATGACCAGAACCCAAGAAGGCCAGAAGTCGAAAAACTTGCCCGGAAAGGTTATGAGCAGTGCCCAAGAAGGACTAAGTCACAAACTTGCCCGGAAGGGTTATGAGCAGTGCCCAAGAAGGACAAAGTCACAAACTTGCCCAAAAGGATTATTCGACCAAGAAATATATGACAAGGAAGTTGTATAAAACAACTCTGGGATTATTTTAATATATAAAGCCTATGCACGACTCTACGAGTCCCACATAGCCTCGGGGACTAATGTCAGGGATATAACCCCAGGTACCCCAGAGTTGGTCTGTAAATAAACTAGTAAGAGACATAGATAAAGGAAAAGATATTAGATAAGAAAATATTTAAATAGAAAAGAGAAAAGGCAAAGAAAGAGCAACTGGGCCGAGTAAAGGAAATCTCAGCCCAGTCCCTACCATCCTGGCCGAATTTGATCAAGAGAGATCACCCCGGGTGGGCCGAACTAAGCCTAAGTCGGCCCACCACCGGATTCCTGCCTCCAGCCGACTCCCCGCCTCCTAATCCCGCCAACGTCGCCAGGCTACCGCTCACTCCCCGCCAGGATCCCCTACGCCCGCTCCCGCCAAGCGACGCCCGTCGCAGCTTCCCCCGGGTGGGCCGGCATCTCCTTCACCTCCGCCGGCCCACCGCGGGCCAACGTCAAGGCAAAGCCAAAGCGGCGTCCGACCTACCCCGGGTGGGCCGAGTCTGGCCCACCACGGGAACCTGCTGCGCCGAGCACACTGCACCGCTCCCTCGGGTGGGCCGAATCAAGACAACCTCGGCCCACCGCGGGTCTTCACCGCCAGGCCGATGCTCCCAGCCATGGTTCGACGCAAAGAGATCCCGGCTGGGCTCCCACTAGCCCGGCTGGGCCACATTCTTTGCCTATCACACCTGGGCCGAGTAAATGACGATCCGGCTGGGCCATCCCTTCCCCCAGGCCGAATTAAATCGCCTTCGGGCCGACTTTTTCTCAGGAGAAGACCCTCCAGGCCGAATTTCAGCCCTCCAGGTCTTATTACTTCATCTCCAAATGCTCCTCCTAGCCCAACACCGACGTACCTTCAGGCCAGGTCAAGATCTTCATGTCAGGTGTTAATCACGAGACACAGCTGGCCTAGATTGGCACATAGCGCATGGAATATGCCTTTGGCATCCACGAATATGCTAGGGAATATGCTTGGCATCTCCAAAGATGCCAAGGTATATGCTGGGCATCTTCAAAAGATGCTGAGGATATGCCACCTAGATGCTAAACGTGTGGAACAAGACTTGTCCCCTGGGCTCCCCTTTATAAGGAGCACCAGGGGGATCGTTCTAGGAGAGGCCCCGAAGGGCTCCTCCCCTCTCAGCTCAATAGGAGCTCTCCTTCTTCTTCCTCCACTCCCATAGAGAGATCTAGATAGAGGCATAGGAGATACAGCTCAAGGAGCATGATTGTAGCCACAAGTATGGCCAGATTATAAGAGACTAGAGGTAGAGAGTGAGGTGCTATCTCCACTTGAGAGCTTCAATCCAATATACATTGTATTTCTTTTTGTCCATACGAGTGCGGTCTTCACTGCATCATCCCTCCCCGGATTCCTCCACGTCCATCGGCTCCAACTTTAGCCTACCCATGGCATATGCCGTGACACCACCACGACATTTGGCGCCCACCGTGGGGCCTTCTAGTGGCGGTGGTTGGGTTTCCATCCGGACGGGAGCATCTTCATCAACTTCTTCCTCATAGGGCTCATTCAGCTTCACCAAGTCAACAGAGAACAAAGAGGTAACCACAGAGGCTCTCCAAGTCTAACTCATCAAAGCAGGTAAGACTCAGCAAGGACTCAAGCACTACACCAAGCTTAAAGTACCAAGTAACTCAGCAGGGCAGGAATGACCTAGCAAAACTCACCCAAACACTTCTCTAAGTACTGTAAGTGCCAGATAACTCAGTCACCTACACTCAATCCTTCATCCCAGGGAGAGAATAACTCAACCCGGGGGCTAGTCAACTTATCCGTAGAATCACCTTTTAGATTGAGAGAACATCATGTTGATTTAGATTAGTACATCAGCCAGCTTATCTGTTAACTCGGCCATAAGTTGAATCATCTTATTTGTGATTCAGATAGATTTTGAGTCAGTTAGTTTATGTTTTGGATTATCCATTAACTCAGCTCACCAGCCAGCTTATTATTAACTCGGCCATAAGTTGAATCAGCTTATTTGTGATTCAGTTAGGATTTGAGTCAGTTTATTTATGCTTTGGATTATCCTTTAACTCAGCTTACCGGCCAGCTTATTAATGATTCGGGTATAACTTGAAGTTAATTTGTTTATGCTTTGAGTTAATCTTTAACTCAGCTCAGTAGATTGTCTCTGATTCGGACTAACATTTGATTCAGCTTGCCAGGGTATATTATAATTCGGATTGATATTCAGACTCGGCATACTAATCATATCTCTGATTCAGGCCGAAGCTTTATTCAGTTCACCAGATTGCCAGGTTATGTTATGACTCGGATTAATATCTCACCATCTTGCCAGGTTATCCCATATCTCGGATGACTATTGGCCAACTTATTATATCTCGAATCTATATCTCATATCTACATCTCGAATCAGATCTCTCAGCGATTAGCCCTATTATCATATCCCAAAGCTTAATCTCGGATCTATATCTCGGATCCATATCAAAGGCAAAATATCGTCATCACGCCAAATCAAGCTATATCGTGGCAAATAGATAACTCGGATTTAAGATGAGTTAACTCGGATTTGAGTCATATAACTCGGATTTGAGCCAGATGACTCAGACTTAAGACATAAAGTCAATTTTGAGCAAAGTAACTCGGATTTAGGATGAGTTAACTCGGATTTGAGTCAGATAACTCAAATTTGGGAAGTAAGTCAAGATTGAGTAAAGTAACTCGGATTAGGGATCTGTTAACTCGGATTTGAGTCAGATGACTCAGATTCGGGATGCAAGTCAAAATTGAGTAAAGTAACTCGGATTTAAGATGAGTTAACTCGGATTTGAGTCATATAACTCGGATTTGAACCAGATGACTCAGACTTAAGACATAAAGTCAATTTTGAGTAAAGTAACTCGGATTTAAGATGAGTTAACTCGGATTTGAGTCATATAACTCGGATTTGAGCTAGATGACTCAGACTTAAGACATAAAGTCAATTTTGAGTAAAGTAACTCGGATTTGAGATGAGTTAACTCGGATTTGAGTCAGATGACTCAGATTCGGGATGCAAGTCAAAATTGAATAAAGTAACTCGGATTTAGAATGAGTTAACTCGTATTTGAGTCAGATGACTCAGATTCGGGATGCAAGTCAAAATTGAGTAAAGTAACTCGGATTTAGGATGAGTTAACTCGGATTTGAGTCAGATAACTCAGATTTGGGAAGTAAGTCAAGATTGAGTAAAGTAACTCGGATTAGGGATGAGTTAACTCGGATTTGAGTCAGATGACTCAGATTCGGGATGCAAGTCGAAATTGAGTAAAGTAACTCGGATTTAGGATGAGTTAACTCGGATTTGAGTCAGATAACTCAGATTAGGGAAGTAAGTCAAGATTGAGTAAAGTAACTCGGATTAGGGATGAGTTAACTCGGATTTGAGTCAGATGACTCAGATTCGGGATGCAAGTCAAAATTGAGTAAAGTAACTCGGAATTAGGATGAGTTAACTCGGATTTGAGTCACATGACTCAGATTTGGGAAGTAAGTCAAAATTGAGCAAAGTAACTCGGATTTAGGATGAATTAACTCGGATTCGAGTCAGATGACTCAGATTCGGGAAATAAGTCAAAATTGAGTAAAGTAACTCGGATTTGGAATGAGATAACGCGGATTTAAGTCGTATACCTCGGATTCAAGTCAGAGGACTCCAACTCAAGACCTAAGTCAATTTTGAGTGAAATAACTCTGATTTGGAAACAGGTGACTCAGATCATAACTTACCCAAAGAGGTTAAAAGAGCAGTGCCAAAGAAGGCCAAGACTCATAAACTTACCCAAAGAGGTTAAAAGAGCAGTGCCAAGGCCAAGACTCATAACTAACCCAAAGAGGTTAAAAGAGCAGTGCCAAAGAAGGCCAAGACTCATAAACTTACCCAAAGAGGTTAAAAGAGCAGTGCCAAAGAAGGCCAAGACTCATAACTTACCCAAAGAGGTTAAAAGAGCAGTGCCAAAGAAGGCCAAGACTCATAAACTTACCCAAAGAGGTTAAAAGAGCAGTGCCAAGGCCAAGACTCATAACTAACCCAAAGAGGTTAAAAGAGCAGTGCCAAAGAAGGCCAAGACTCATAAACTTACCCAAAGAGGTTAAAAGAGCAGTGCCAAAGAAGGCCAAGACTCATAACTTACCCAAAGAGGTTATAAGAGCAGTGCCAAAGAAGGCCAAGACTCATAAACTAACCCAAAGAGGTTAAAAGAGCAACGCCAAAGAAGGCAGGAACTCATAACTTACCCAATGAGGTTAAAAGAGCAATGCCAGAGAAGGAAAGAACTTGTAACTCACCTAATGGGGTTAAGAGAGTAGCGCCCAAGAAGGCCAGAACTCATGACTTGCCTAATGGGGTTAAAAGACCAGTGCCCATAAAGGCCAGAAGTCCAGAAACTAACCCGAAGGGGTTATGACCAGTGCCCAGGATGGCCAGAGGTCCAGGAACTTACCCAAAAAGGTTATGACCAGAACCCAAGAAGGCCAGAAGTCGAAAAACTTGCCCGGAAAGGTTATGAGCAGTGCCCAAGAAGGACTAAGTCACAAACTTGCCCGGAAGGGTTATGAGCAGTGCCCAAGAAGGACAAAGTCACAAACTTGCCCAAAAGGATTATTCGACCAAGAAATATATGACAAGGAAGTTGTATAAAACAACTCTAGGATTATTTTAATATATAAAGCCTATGCACGACTCTACGAGTCCCACATAGCCTCGGGGACTAATGTCGGGGATATAACCCCAGGTACCCCAGAGTTGGTCTGTAAATAAACTAGTAAGAGACATAGATAAAGGAAAAGATATTAGATAAGAAAATATTTAAATAGAAAAGAGAAAAGGCAAAGAAAGAGCAACTGGGCCGAGTAAAGGAAATCTCGGCCCAGTCCCTACCATCCTGGCCGAATTTGATCAAGAGAGATCACCCCGGGTGGGCCGAACTAAGCCTAAGTCGGCCCACCACCGGATTCCTGCCTCCAGCCGACTCCCCGCCTCCTAATCCCGCCAACGTCGCCAGGCTACCGCTCACTCCCCGCCAGGATCCCCTACGCCCGCTCCCGCCAAGCGACGCCCGTCGCAGCTTCCCCCGGGTGGGCCGGCATCTCCTTCACCTCCGCCGGCCCACCGCGGGCCAACGTCAAGGCAAAGCCAAAGCGGCGTCCGACCTACCCCGGGTGGGCCGAGTCTGGCCCACCACGGGAACCTGCTGCGCCGAGCACACTGCACCGCTCCCTCGGGTGGGCCGAATCAAGACAACCTCGGCCCACCGCGGGTCTTCACCGCCAGGCCGATGCTCCCAGCCATGGTTCGACGCAAAGAGATCCCGGCTGGGCTCCCACTAGCCCGGCTGGGCCACATTCTTTGCCTATCACACCTGGGCCGAGTAAATGACGATCCGGCTGGGCCATCCCTTCCCCCAGGCCGAATTAAATCGCCTTCGGGCCGACTTTTTCTCAGGAGAAGACCCTCCAGGCCGAATTTCAGCCCTCCAGGTCTTATTACTTCATCTCCAAATGCTCCTCCTAGCCCAACACCGACGTACCTTCAGGCCAGGTCAAGATCTTCATGTCAGGTGTTAATCACGAGACACAGCTGGCCTAGATTGGCACATAGCGCATGGAATATGCCTTTGGCATCCACGAATATGCTAGGGAATATGCTTGGCATCTCCAAAGATGCCAAGGTATATGCTGGGCATCTTCAAAAGATGCTGAGGATATGCCACCTAGATGCTAAACGTGTGGAACAAGACTTGTCCCCTGGGCTCCCCTTTATAAGGAGCACCAGGGGGATCGTTCTAGGAGAGGCCCCGAAGGGCTCCTCCCCTCTCAGCTCAATAGGAGCTCTCCTTCTTCTTCCTCCACTCCCATAGAGAGATCTAGATAGAGGCATAGGAGATACAGCTCAAGGAGCATGATTGTAGCCACAAGTATGGCCAGATTATAAGAGACTAGAGGTAGAGAGTGAGGTGCTATCTCCACTTGAGAGCTTCAATCCAATATACATTGTATTTCTTTTTGTCCATACGAGTGCGGTCTTCACTGCATCATCCCTCCCCGGATTCCTCCACGTCCATCGGCTCCAACTTTAGCCTACCCATGGCATATGCCGTGACACCACCACGACACCCCTCGCATGCATGCGCTCTAAGGAGGAATCTCCCCGTTGAGGTAAAACCGGGTAGGATAGTGCACCAACTTGTGAACCAACATGGTTTTACATCACCCTATGACCTAAACAAACACAAAACAAGAGAGAGCTACGTCGGGCTACCCCTGTAAGAGGAACGTCTAGGGGGGTAGACGATCCGAGTGTGCACAGATCAGGGTTTCGTCGGAGGAAGACCACGAGAACATCGAAATCACATGAAAAGTTGCATGTGTCCCTAGCATATGTGTGAGAGTGTGGTGAGAGGTTCGTATAGCCCCCATGTGTAAGTCCCAAGTGTGAACCCCTTTGTAGACATGCATTAACACTTAGTAAAATCATGGATATTATTGTTTCTTCTATAATAGTAGACACCAAATAATATATTTTCATTTGTTATATTAGTAAACATCAAATAAAGTTTCTTGTATAATTTTTTATTAATAACAAAAATAAAAAAAAGCTAGCTACGCCGACGGCAGCCCTCGGCATATGCCAGGCCGTCAGCGTAGGTCTAAGTAAAAAAATCGCCCTAGCTACGCCGACGGCAGCCCTCGGCGTACGCCTGGACGTCGGCGTAGCCCTATCCATTAAGGGCTGCCCGTGCGGCCCACCCGGGCCAGTGGCCACTCCCCAATCCCTATCACCTACCTTGCGCGCGCTTGCCCCTGACCCCGCCGCCAGCCGCCGGTCCTCGAGCTGCCGCCGCCAAGCCACCACCGTCTCCCCGAGCCGCCGCCGCCACCAGCACCCGTTGCCTCCCCCGAGCCGCCGCCGCCAGCACCCCCTCCCTCCCCTGATCCACCGCCGCCGGCACGCCCTCCCTCCCTCAAGCCACCACCGCCAGCCAGCACCCCCTCCCTCCCTCCCGCGAGCGTCTGCCACCACCACCCCCCACTCCCCCGCCGCCTCCACCACTGCCCCGCCACCCCCACTGCCCCACCCCTCCCCCACTGCCTCCACTGCCCCCCACTGCCCCACCCCTCCCCCACTGCCCTTCCGCCACCCTCACTGCCCCGTCACCTCCCCCACTGGCACGCCCCTCCCCCACTGCCCACCCCTCCACCGAGCACACCCTCCCCCATTAGGTTAGTATTGGTAATTTAGGTGTAGTTATTTAGGTGTATTGTTAGTATTATTAGGTGTAGTTAATTTTAGGTGTATTGTTAGATGTACTTAGTTATAGTTATTTAGGTGTATTGTTAGTATTATGTTAATATTTAGATGTAACTATTTTATATTGTAGATGACACAATAATGAAAATAGTGTTAGTGTCGAGCATATGTGCATTGTATATTGTAGATTAGACAATAATGGCATTTAAGCCTTTCTTTGTAGATGAGACAATAATGGCATTTGTTGGATATTTAACCATCTTCTCATGTTTTTTGCAGTTACCGGAGGGTGAGCGGGGGGGGGGGGGGTGTTTCGACGGCGGGGTCCCGGATCATCTTCGACGATTTGATCACGCTTCAAGGGTGAGAATCCGTTCGCCTCTTTTGTACCTAGGTTTATTTTCGTGTCTAGATCACCAAGTTTGTCGCGTCACCTAGGCGTCATCCCGACCGTAAGCGTTACGCGACTTAATATGCATTAGTGGTCTCGCATATTTTGGACCGTAACGCTTATGGATTTTATCGGGCAGTCGGTGGATTCGTAGTTGGGTATGGTTCTCCCTGGCTCTACCTCGATTCGAGACAGGATTTCGGTGGCGCCTCCTCGTTGTTATCCGGATGCACATCCTCTTGGCTTTTTGTCGATACGTGTATCGAGAGAGCAGCGGGGAGGTGCTGCCGAAATTCTGCTTGGATCGGGGTAGAACCAGGGAGAACTTACATAATCTACGGATCCGGCGGCTGGTTAGGACCCTCTTTTCCTATTGGACATGTAGGTTGATGAATGCGTAAAAATATGAAGCATTTAATCTCCTGTTTGATATAAAATGTTATATTTGTTGTTTGTCTCCCAACAAAGCAGAAGAGGATGGCTGATAATTAGTGGTTGTACAGTGGCCGTATTAGTGCGACTAATAAAACAGACGATTGGGTACGGAACACTCATTTGTTAGTGAATGAGTTAGCGCGTGGTTCGAAGGCAATGGTTCAGGAACTTTGTCCCTGCGCTCATTGCACTAAGCGTCATCGTCAGGGAAAGGATGACATGTATAAACACCTTCTGCAATATGGGTACATGTCTAACTATGTCACGCAAGTCGACTTTGCTCGGTACGAACGTGACAGAGGTGAGGTGATGTGTCAGCGCCTCAATGGCAATGAGCACGATGGGATTAGAAACATGCTAGATGATCTCATCGATGCCGACCAGCCTAATTCGCCACCTCCATGGGAGGAATCACCAGAACCGGAGGAACCGCTAGAACCGGAGGAACCGGAGCCAACCGCGAAGGCCTTCCTTGATATGATGGCTGCGGCTAAGAGGCCTCTGTACGAGGGTGCAAAGATTTCTCGGCTCGATGCCATCTCTCAGTGTATAGCCGACAAGTGCCAGTACTCCGCCACCCGTTCTCACTTTGAAGCTAATCTGAGAACATGTGGTACCATGTTGCCCGAAGGGCATTGTCTGCCTAAAACCTTTCACGAAACGAAGAAACTCATGAACGAGCTCAACATGGATTATGAAAACATAGATTGCTGTCCAAAAGGCTGCCTTTTGTTTTGGAAACAGTTTGAGGGTGACAAGTACTGCTCCATTTGTAAGGCCTCTAGATATGAAGAAATAAAGGGGAAGGATGTCAGGTGAGGCAGTCGAAGGTCGCTAAGAAGTTACTTCGGTATCTCCCATTCATAAAAAGAATCCAGTAGCTTTACTTGAGCGAGAAGACTGCCAAACAGATGACGTGGCACAAGAAGGGGAAAATATACAAGGACGAGCACGGACGAAAGAAGATGGGACATCCATCTGATGGTAAGGCATTGAAGAACTTCGATGACAAATACCCCCAGTGGGCAGAAGAGGCTCGGAATGTTAGAATTGCGATAGCAACAGATGGCTTCAACCCATATGGTATGTCGACGGCCTCGTACAGCTGCTGGCCGGTGTATGTTATTCCGCTCAATATCCCTCCCGGAGTATTAATGCAACGGAAGACCATGTTTTTGTCGCTGATAATTCCAGGACCTGAGTATCCGGGGAAGAACTTGAGTGTCTACATGCAGCCGATTGTGGATGATTTGAACCACTCTTGGATACACGGGACGTTGACATACGGCCGAGCATCAAAGAGAAACTTTTTGATGAAAGTTTGGTTGCAGTATACTATGCATGACATGCCTGGGTATGCCCTAACGTGCGGATGGTGTACAGCTGGTAAGTGGCCATGCCCAGTGTGCAGGCACCGACTTGAGTTCCTTTTGCTAAAGTTGGGTCGCAAATATGTTGCGTTTGACACGACTCGATAGTACCTCAAAAGAAATCATTCGTTCAGAGAAGATAGAAAGAACTTCAAGAAGGGAAAAGTTGTGCATGAAGTAAAAGAGGTACCAAAGTTCGAGGGTGCAGCTGTTGATGCCGAGCTACGTGCTCTCGTGCCCGCGGCGCCGGGAACTGGCCATCAATTTGCGTGATATGGTGTAACACATAATTGGACTCACGTGGCAGCCTTAACGAATCTCGTGTATTACAAGGACCTCGAACTTCCCCATAACATCGATGTGATGCACACCGAAAAGAATGTCAGGGAGTCCCTTTTTCACACAGTCCTGAACATTCCTGAGAAGTCAAAGGATAATATCAAGGCTAGAGTCGATGTTGAGGAGTCGTTGGTCCTGTCGGGGCACGGATTGCAGCATGGACACCTCAAGATTCTGAATAAGAAGGTCAAGCCTACCCTCAGCGCGAGCTTCAGCCGTCTCAAGGCTACCTATCCCGCGACGGCCCCCCTATCCCGCCTCGTGGCCAGCCTTATCGATCCAGAGAGGATGTAAGTTTTTCTCGTTTTCATCATCTTTATGACTTTTGTTCCTGCATGGCTAACCACTTACGAGATTTCTTGTATTTGAAATTGTAGCCTCAGTTAGACGCGGCCTACGATACCGCTTATGAGGAATATCAGGTGGCCTTTCAGCAGCATCAGGAGGCGCATGCGATCTACATGCAATACATAAATGTAAGTCCGAACCTTTATTTTTGCAAAAGATACAAGTCCCACTTCCTCCCGTTTGTTGTACTACGGCCTGACATCTAAACTATCTTGCAGGCCATGTTGGTGAATATTCAAACTGGCCAGAATAGAGATTTAGGGCCTGTGCCTCCCATGCCAGGGCCTACACCATTTTTGCCATCGAAGGACAGCTTCGCTAGGACCTACTACGCATCGACACCGGTAAGTTCTTTGCTAACCCACTGGTTATCGATTTACTTTGCCTCGCAAGTTGCTAACATGTAGGCAACATGTAGGGAATGGGAGCTTCTGGGAACCGACACTTTGGCCACGCCTCGCCGGATGGGCGTCAGATCACACCGCTTCATGACAATGGTCCATCTCCTGGCCATTCTGCAGGTGGTTCTCCCGAGCTTCACACTTCTACTCCCTCGCCAGGTGTCTCTTCTGCTGCTTCTACTGGACGCAACCCTCGCCAGAGGTCGCCACTTTTCACCAGGGGAGATCTCGGGTACACCCCGTCTCCTCCAGAGTTGTAGGGATGTGTGATAATGTCGATGCATGTATGAACGATGTATGGACACTACATGTTTGAATTATGTGATCTTTATTGTGGATGATACATGTATGAATGATGTTTGAATTATGATGTATGGATGATGTTGATGCATGTATGAATGATACATATGTGACCTTTGTTGTGAATGGTGCTGTGTTGTGAGTGGTGATGTGAAAAGCCACACACAAAAATTCTGTGCAGCTGCTACGCCGACGGCAATGCCCTCGGCGTAGCAGCTGCCATGCGCCATATGGTCGTGGCTACGCCGAGGGCATGGCCGTCGGTGTAGCAGCTGCGCCTACGCCGACGGCTAGGGCCGTCGGCACAGCCCACGTCCTGGGGAGGCCAGCAGCTCCCACGTGTGGTGCTACGCCGAGGGCCAGGCCATCGGCGTACGCCTGGCCCTACGCCGAGGGCCGCAACCGTCGGCCCAGCCCACTTTCTGGGGAGACCCAGCAGCCGCCACGTGCCCACGCTACGCCGAGGGCCGCGGCCGTCGGCGTACGGGCGGCGCCGTTAGCTGGTCGTGTAACGATGACGAAGCTTTCGCTGACGGCTAGTACGCCAAAGGGCCCGCCTCGGCCGTCGGCGTAGCGCTACACCGACGGTTATCGCATACGCCGACGGCTAGTTTTGCTCCGCCGAGGGGGCTACGCCGACGGCAGCCCTCGGTGTAGCGTATGCCGACGGCAAAACGGGCTACGCCGAGGGCTTTTTGCCGTCGGCCTAGCCGTCGCATCCTGTAGCGAGGGAACCACCCAACATGGATTAGATTGGGATAGATCCTGCTTCTCTAACTGTTAGTAAACAAGCCGCTGACATAATCCTTGCGAATATGAGGTAAACGTGTGACCTGCTCGTCTGTATGCAGCGCGTCTATGTGCTTGGTCAAACCACCACTTTCCGTGACGACGTAGCGAGGTTGAGACTACCAGAAACTACACACTCTGCATTGCGTCGTTGCTATCTGCCTGGATCACTTCCCTCGTATACGTTCAGGTAACCTCGCGCCTAGTGCTTCTCAAAGAAGGAGCGGAGAGAACCGCTATTGGTTCTTTCCTAGTGGGACAATCCTACCAGCAAGCATCTTGGTATCCTCCAATATCTCACCTAAACATTGCAAATACAGTGGTACTGATGAAAAAACATTGTGAATACTTGGCGCTAAGCTTGCTTGTTGACCTGACCTACAATCAGACACTTGAGACCAGTTGGGGATATATATACAATGAACGGTACACAGATATAAGTCTCAACTGTGTGAGTACATTACAAAAGTGTTCTCTGCAAAAGCCAGTGCCACTTGTGATAAACTAGTCATCACAATTTTACACCATACATAATGCATGTGTATCACGTTTTCTTCCTTTCCCTCATTTTTCTCTTGATTTCATCCGGCTCATGTTTGCTTCTAACAATATAAAAACATGTGGTAAACGGGGTCAAACATATCTGCATTGGTCTAGACATGTAAAATATACATGTCATATAGATTGCTTGCAAGTTCTCTATATAAGATGTTCACATACATGTGGATAAATTAGCTAGTTCCCTGCATGCTTTAGCAATGAAGCTGATAGAGTATATATGATTGCCATTGTACAAGGATTTCCTAAAAAAATCTTTCTGAAAGATGGTCAACACATCTGAGCGGAACCACTGTGTTCATCATTTGCTTTGGCCAGGACATAATAAATGCTCATGCCTAGTAATAGAGATCACACTTTCTCACTCTTCTATTTTTTTCTCTCTTGTTTTCACCGAGTTCATGTTTCATAATGAAACAGTTATGAACGTCAAGACATATGTACAATGGATGAGAGAAATAAATAAAGAGACCTCAATCTGCATTGGTATAAACAAGCAAAACATCTGACAGACTAATTATATGATACACGGTAAAATGATGCTACAAAATCATGGCAATCTGGCCCAAACTGAAAGGATCAACTTTGTTGTTGTTTGAAGTTCTATATAAGACATGTACGACACATAAGGATAGACTAGCAGTCTAGCATTCTTTCGGTGTTTTGTTCATTTCGTTGTGACTTGTAATATGAAGATGGTTCCTCATTCCTTTTGGTGAGAAACTCGTTGTACTCTTGTCGGGTTATAGCTTTATTAATATAAAGACATACCAGTTTGAATTTTTTGTCTATTAAACACAATAATGGAGCCTCTCGTATATTTTATTTTATTTTTTAATTTCTAGTTGAAGTGTGTAGTGGATTCCATGAGCAAGACACACCCTATGCTAGAGTTGCTATTTATTAATTATTGTGGCAGTCGTGTTTGTTTACAATTTGAAAAGTTAAGGTTCCGTTATATCATATAATAATTTTCATTGCAATTTTGTGTTTATTTTTCATGTATATTAATCAATATTTCAATTATTTAGTTTTTGACTTGTGATACCATTTTATGCTTTAGTTGATAATGTTTTGTCGCTCTGCATGGTTATGGAAATTATTGCTCTCTTAGTTGGTCGTTCCCAGTCTTTTGCTAGCCTCCACTTATATTGAGTAAGCTCTACTCATGCATCCAATTTTTAAGAAACCAAGTTATTTTAAAGTGTTCACTATAAATTCCTATGCATGGTGAGTCACACCATTTTAAGTAAATTCTTGTTTTATCTACCTTCCAATTAAAAAGTCACTTTATTATGTGAAAATTAGTGATTAAAGCTCTCACAAACTTGATGGCACACTTTATTTTTCTTGCCCATAATAAACTTGAACCATTATGTCATCTATGTTGTATATGATTTCACTTATAAGTTGGAAATTAGTAGAACCATGCTGTCATGGGGAACGCTTTCAACACCTGTACATATTACCCAGTTGATATCATACTTTTTTGTTTATGGATATCGGCGGTGTGAAATAAAAGGGGAGTTTGGAAGTCCATAAAGTTATGTATATGTGTTAGAGAAACGTCTGGGCCGCTAGCCTAAGCCATGCCTAATCATGGTGGAAACTTGCAGCGTCACCATAGTGGGCAATCTATAAAGCTTTCTTCTTATAAAAGGAGAGATAGAAAAAGAGGAAAGAAGAGAAAAAATGCACCATTTTCCCATGGTAAATAAGAAGATTACTGAGATGCTCATTGTCTGGTACCTTGTTATTTTGATATGAGATAGCTCCTGTGTCATGGGGCAAGGAGTACCCCGTTGGCGGTTCTCTATGATACACATATACTTACTATGACAAGAACTTACCGGTAACTAAAGTTGAGTAGCATGAGGAACGGCCCTCGTACTCAAGGGACATGAGATTGCCAATGTATACTTCGTCAAGCATATACTCCATACTTTGTTCACTTTAACCTTATTCACTTCAAGATTATTATTATAGGAGCAATGAGAGCTGAAAGCTAACAAGTACCATAATTTTTAGAAGCTCTTTATGAAACTTGAAATCCCTGCTTCTCTTTGAAGGGCCTTCCTTCCACTTTTATATTGAGTCTCCACCTTCTATCTTTAGGCACCAATTAAGAGAGCATGGTTTTCATTCTTAGTTCTATGTGCATTGTCCCAAAACTTATTGATTGATTCATAATATTGATATTGCTTATTCTTAAACTATTTGTATCTAGTCACCCTTATGAATTTTGAAGGTGTCCTATGCATTTATGTTTTTCTACTCCATGAGGGACAAGCTGAATACCACTATGCTATGTTTTCTATATGTGGAACAAACAAACGTCTTTCAATGCATTGTTATTCATGATCTTTGTTTGTATCCTTTCATGTTGCAACATAGTTACTATGTCTTGTTTTTAGAACTTCATCTTTCATGCTCATGTTTAGAATACTTTGATCCCAGCTTTCA
This sequence comes from Avena atlantica, assembly GCA_910589765.1. Classification (NCBI taxonomy): domain Eukaryota; kingdom Viridiplantae; phylum Streptophyta; class Magnoliopsida; order Poales; family Poaceae; genus Avena; species Avena atlantica. The sequence goes on along the minus strand of OU342737.1, from coordinate 36,828,432 downwards.
ATGCTTGCAAATGGTTTGATAAAGATTGTGATAGTGCATGTCACCTCAAAAATTATTCTTTTATCACTTACCTACTCGAGGACAAGCAGGAGTTAAGCTTGGGGATGCTTGATACGTCGTAAACGTATCTATAATTTTTTATGTTCCATGCTTGTTTAGTATCAACTTTGCTTTGCTTTGTCTACACTTTGAGGTATTTTTATATATTTTCTGGGACTAGCCTATTAACAAGATGCCACAGTGCCAGTTTCCTGTTTTCTGCTGTTTTTGGTTTCAGAAAAACTAGTAAGGAAATATTCTCGGAATTGGACGGGACAAAATCCAAACTCGATATTTCACCGAGATGAACACAGAGACCGAAGGGCGACCGAAGGAGGGCCCCGAGGCCGCCACACCCTAGGGTGGCGCGGGCCCCCCTAGGGCGCGCCGCCACCAAGTGTGGGCGCCTCGGGTGCCCCCTGCCTCGCCTCATTGCCTATAAAAGCCCCCCGATGCCAAAACCCTAAGTACCTGATCACATCTACACGAAATAGTCTGTAGCTGCCGCCACAATTGTCCCTAGATCAGGGGATCTGAAGCTCTTCCCAGCACCCTACTGGAGGGGAGATATCATCCTGAAGGCCTTCTTCATCACCATGCCAGCCTCCGGTATGATGCGCGAGTAGTTCACTCTTGGACTATGGGTCCATACAGTAGCTATCATGTTTAGATCTTGTGAGCTCCATTCATGATCAAGATCATCTATTTGTAATCATACATGTTGTGTTTGCGGGGATCCGATGGATATTGAGATTGTTATGTCAGATTTATTATTGATTCTATCATGTCTTATTGATTATTGATTCTATCATGTCTGTGTTGTTTGAGATCTTGCATGCTCTCCGTTTCTAGTAGCTATCGTGGCCAAGTAGATGCTAGTAACTTTAAGAGGGAGTATTTATGCTCGATAGTGGGTTCATGCCTCTATTAAATCTGGGGAAGTGACAGGAATCTCTATGTTTATAGATGTGTTGTTGCTACTAGGGAGAAACAACAATATTTTGTTGACGGAACAATTATATTGTTTACTTTACACACATTGTTTAATGGAGTTATCCGTTGCTTGCAACTTAATACTGGAGGGGGTTCGGATGATAACCTGAAGGTGGATTACTAGTCATACATGCAGTTGGATGGCGGTTTCTATATATTGTTGTAATGCCCAATCGAATCTCATAGGAATCATGAATGTCTAGTATTTTCATTGTTATGCCTTGCTCTGTCCTGTCAATTGCCCCGCTGTAATTTGTTCATCCAGCATGTTATGTTATTTACCTTAAGGAGAACACCTCTAGTGAACTGTGGACCCCGGTCCAATCTTTACCATTATTACATCATCTACTGTTACTGTTTACTTTCTGCAAGCCACCATTACCTTCAAGACTATACGTTTAAACCTTTGTTTTCAGCAAACCAGTGAGATTGACAACATCACTGTATGTTGGAACAAAGTCTTGAGTTTGTGTTGTGCAGGATTCCAAGTTGCTAGCAACACCTTGGAGTTGTTTCCTTGCTCCTACTGGTTCGATAACCTTGGTTTCATAACTGAGAGAAAATTTGCCGTTGTGCTCATCATACCTTCCTCTTGGGGTCTCCCAACGAAGCTCTAAAGTTGAGCCGCGTCACGTTGCTACAGGTTTATTTTTACTAAATATTGCGTTGAAGTTTTTTACTATTAAAACCAAATATTTTTCTTAATGGCTCGAGTGACTGAGAAAAGTAGTATTGTATTGTATATATGTCAATCATTGTTTGTGGAACTTCTTAGTAATGCGCTACCACTCTTACCCCCTTATCGGAGAACTCCAGGCGCCCTTCACTACCTTGTGGATAATGAGAAGGCGGTCGCCCCATAATTTGACGATGTAGAGCATTCCCTAATGCCGATGTAGCCTCTATTGCCACACTAATGAGAATCTTGAATCTAGAGATCTTGGTCTCACTGGAGCCATCGTGGCTGAGGCCTAACACAAGGGGGGCCAAATTACCACCTCGTTGATATGGGCTTCGTCCTCATCCTTGACCTCCTATACAAGGTGACGAACATTTGTACGTGTGAGTCGACGTCTTTACCTATACATAACTTTGATTGAGAAGTGGATCAATTTGGCGCATGGATACTGTTGATGTCTTTCCATCCATCGTTTCTGGCCACGGGGAGGACTCGCCCGGATCTGGCCATCATGTTACTCCCTAGAGTCAAAATCCAACCAAACTGAATGAATCAACCGGGTGACGTCTCGGTCGGAGGATAGTACAGCTTGGAGGGCAGGGGTGGCGGCAGAATTGGCGACGACGCAATAATGGTATTCTATGTCTAGGCCAATAAGCAGAACCACTGAAATTTTATGTACAACCAGCTGCAGTGGATAGAGACACAAGCAGGTGAAGTATATGAGTTTTCTGAATGACCACTTTCTGCAACGACGAAAGTCGACGTGGGCGAGACTACCCGATTTGCGCTCTTCGTATTGTGTCGTCGCTATCCGCCCGGATCACCTCGCTCGTATATGTTCAGGTAACCTCGCGCCTAGCGCTTCTCAAAGAAGGGGCTGAGAGACCGTGTATTGGTTCCTTCCTAGTGGGACAAGCCTACCAGCAAGCATCTTGGTATCCTCCAATATCTCACCTAAACATTGCAAATACAATGGTACTAATGAACAAATATTATAAATACTTGTGCACTAAGCTGCCTTCTTGGCCTGCAATCAGACACTTGAGATCGGTTGGGGATATATATATATACAATGAACGGTACACACATATCATTCGAAACTGCATGAGTACATCACATAACCGTTTTCTACAAAAGGGCCGGTATAACTTGTGAAAAACTAATCATCACAATGTTGCAGCGTACGTGATGCATGTGTATCACGTCTTCTTACTTTCCCTCATTTCTCTCTTGCTTTCATCCGGCTCATGTTTCCTTCCAATAGTACAGAAACAGGTGGTAAACCGGGTGAAACATATATCTGCATTGGTCTAAACTAGTAAGATATACCTGTCATACAGATTGCATGCATAATTCACGGTACAGGAAGCTGGAAAATTGTGACGATCCGACCCAAATCGGAAGGAGAACTTTGCTGTCTTTGTAAGCTTGCAAGTTCTCTACATAAGATGTTCACATACATGTGGATAAATTAGCTAGTTCCTTGTATGCTTTAGCAATGAAGCTGATAGAGTATAGTATGTGATTGTCACTATTCGAGGATTTCCTATTTTTTTTCTGAAAGATGGTCAGCTGAAATTTTGAAACATGAGAGGACACCAAATAACAACCCATACGAGTGGAACCAAAGTGTTTATCATTTTCTTTGCCCAGGACATTATAAATGCTCGTGTCCAGTAATTGAGATCACATTTTCTCACTTGCCTCTTTTTTACCTCATGTTTTCATCCCGTTCATGTTTCATAAAGAAACGGTTGTGAACACATCAAGACATATCTACAATGGATGAGAGAAATAAATAAAGAGACCTCAATATGTTGGAATTTTGGCCCAAATATTCTAGCCCATTTTCCATTTCAATAATTCCTGAAAATCCTAGAGGCCCATGTGGCCCATTCATGCAAGGCAAGAGTTGGGACAAATGTTTAGTCTCACATTGCTAGTTGAGTGGAAGTTGGACCAGCTTATGAGGTGAGCTCTCTTACCACTTGGAAAAAGGATGAGAAGGATAAGGAGAGAGTTCCACACACGCGCTCCTCCTCCTCCTCGCTCGCCACGCCACGACGCGCGCCGCGGGTTGCGGGAATCACACCGAGCCGAGCTTTAATTTGCCACGCATGAATGGTATATGAACAGATGTAGAGAAGCTGAAACGTTTGCTTTGAATGGACTTTTAATACGAGTTAAATTCCGTCCATTCGTTTCATCTGCCTCCTCTCAGTTAAACCCATCCTTTGCGCCTCCAGTTCCAGAGCACTGTGCTACCTAGATCTTCCCCATCCATTCTTGCGGCGTGCACCGCGAGCCGGGATAGTAGGCCTCCGAGACCCCGCTTCTTCGATTCCTGTACGGGAGAAGGGCGATAAGGTTTTGGGGGAGCGCTATCAGCGCGACTACTGGCTTCGTCACAGACTCCCTCACAGATAGCGACTGCGGCGACGTCTTCCCCGACGAGGACTTCTTCCCCGACATCAGCACCCTCTTCCTCGACGACATGGCCAACGACGGTTCCAACGCCGGCGGTTCCACTCTGCTACTGCCGTGCATATCTTCTGTCTCAATCTTGTTCTGATCATATCGAAAGTTTTATGCCTTGTGGTTTGTTTGGTTATATGCCTTAATATGTATTCGCTATTTCACATGATTAGTATATTGCCTATTATTCTAATCATGATTTATCTAGCGTTTATCATAGATAATTCGCTTGGTAAATTGCTCTATTATTCAACATTCCAAAAACCTTATTTCAGGAAATTTGCCCCAAGTGGCTTTGTTGCTTCTATGAAGCCACCTGTGTTTGAAGGTGTGAATTACAAACGATGGCGTGCGAGAGCAGTGCTCTGGTTTCAGACCATGAGCTGCTATAACGCCATCTATGGCGCTCTTGAGGGAGAACTTAATCCCGCTCAGGAAGAGGCATTCAAAAAACTTGATACCACTTTCAAGGCTGCCTTGATCAGCATCCTTGGCGACAATATTGTCGATTCATATCTGTCATTTAGCAATGGCAAATATATGTGGGATGCGCTCGAGAGAAAATTTGGAGTCTTCGATGCTGGAAGTGAACTGTATGTCATGGAACAATTCTGTGACTAGAAGATGGTTGATGACCGCTCCATTGTGGAGCAGACTCATGAGATACAGTCACTTGCCAGGGAGCTTTAGCACTTCACTTGTGTGTTACCGGACAAGTTTGTTGCCGGAGGCATCATTGCCAAACTTCCTCAGTCATGGAGGAATTTTGCTACTTCTCTGAAGCACAAGAGACAAGAGTTCTCCGTGACGGATCTCATTGGGACTCTTGATGTGGAAGAGAAGGCGAGAGCGAAAGACACACGTGCTCGAGGTATCGAGGGAGGTTCTAATGCCAACCTGGTACACAAAAGGAACTTCCAGCCTCACAAGTTCAAGAACAAAGGCAAGTTTGATGACAAAGGAAAGTTCGATGGAAAGAACAAGGTCTCACAGTCCACCAGCTTCAAGAAGAAGACTGATAAGAGGAAAGGTGCTTGTCATGTGTGCGGTGATCCTAATCATTGGGCTCCTGCTTGTCCCAACCGCTTTGACAAGCGTCAGCATGGGAAGAGCAGCAAGACTGCTAATGTTGTCATGAGCGACGTTGAGATGAAAGATGTTGGGTATGGTATATTACCTACTGTTCTTTCATTATGTCATTCTCCTGATTGGTGGATTGACACGGGCGCTAATGTACATGTCTGTTCTGATATTTCCATGTTTTTTTCATATAAGGTCAGAGGGACTCAAACCGTGTTGATGGGGAACGGCTTGCATGCTTCTGTTCATGGTGTTGGTACGGTCGATCTGAAGTTCACTTCGGGAAAGACCGTGCGCCTGAAGAACGTGCATCATGTTCCCTCAATAAATAAAAATCTTGTTAGCGGATCTCTTCTATGTCGAGATGGCTACAAGATTGTATTCGAGTCCAATAAATTTGTAATTTCGAAGTATGGAACCTTTGTTGGTAAAGGCTATGAATGCGGAGGCTTGTTCCGCTTATCTCTGTCAGACATTTGTAATAAAGTTGTTAATCATATTTACACGAATTTTGAATCAAATGTCTGGCACTCTTGTCTTTGTCATATTAACTTTGGTTGTATAACGCGGCTAGCCAAAATGAATTTAATCCCTGATTTCTCAACTGTTAAGGGATCTAAGTGCCAAGTCTGCGTGCAAGCTAAACAACCTCGCAAGTCACATACGACTGCAGAAGTGAGAAATTTAACACCACTAGAGCTCATACATTCTGATCTTTGTGAGATGAATGGTGTGTTGACAAAAGGTGGAAAGAAATATTTCATGACTTTAATCGATGACTCTACGAGATATTGTCATGTGTATCTTCTGAAATCAAAAGATGAGGCTTTGAGTTTCTTCAAAATCTATAAAGCTGAGGCAGAAAATCAACTTGATCGAAAGATTAAGAGGCTTAGGTCTGATCGTGGTGGAGAGTATTTTTCCAACGAGTTTGATTTCTTTTGTGCGGAACATGGCATAATTCATGAGAGGACGCCTCCCTACTCACCCCAGTCAAATGGAATAGCCGAAAGAAAGAACCGTACTCTAACAGATTTGGTTAACGCCATGTTAGACACATCGGGTCTTCCTAAGGAATGGTGGGGGGAGGCACTATTGACCGCGTGTCATGTCCTAAACCGAGTTCCCACAAAGAACAAAGAAATTACTCCATTCGAAGAATGGGAGAAGAAAAGACTAGAACTCTCTTACTTACGTACTTGGGGTTGTTTGGCAAAGGTTAATGTACCAATCCCCAAGAAGCGCAAGCTTGGACCAAAAATCATTGATTGTGTTTTTCTGGGCTATGCTTTTCATAGCATTGGTTATAGATTCTTGATAGTAAAATCTGAAGTACCTGACATTCATGTCGGTACAATCATGGAGACGACTGATGCGACTTTCTTTGAGGATATCTTTCCAATGAAGGATAAACCTAATTCATCAAATCCGAAGATACCTAGTTCATCTGATCAGGAATTTGCTGAACCTATCATTCCGATTGAACACTCTGAAAGTCCTAAGGAGAATGATAATGAAATTCCTAAAAGGAGCAAGAGACAAAGGACTACAAAGTCTTTTGGTGATGATTTCATTGTGTACCTTGTGGATGACACTCCCACTTTCATTTCAGAAGCTTATGCATCTCCTGATGCTGACTACTGGAAGGAAGCTGTTCATAGTGAGATGAATTCCATCTTAGCTAATGAAACATGGGAGATCACTGATCGTCCTTATGGGTGCAAACCTGTAGGATGTAAATGGGTGTTCAAGAAGAAACTAAGGCCTGATGGTACTATTGAGAAGTACAAGGCAAGACTAGTGGCCAAGGGTTATACCCAAAAGGAAGGTGAAGACTTCTTTGACACTTACTCACCTGTAGCAAGGTTGACCACCATTCGAGTACTACTTTCTCTGGCTGCCTCACACGGTCTTCTCGTTCATCAAATGGACGTTAAGACGGCTTTCCTAAATGGAGAGTTGGATGAGGAAATTTATATGGATCAACCAGATGGTTTTGTAGTAAATGGTCAAGAAAGAAAAGTGTGCAAGCTACTGAAGTCTTTGTATGGTCTTAAACAAGCACCTAAGCAGTGGCACGAAAAATTTGATAAAACCTTAACCGCTGCAGGCTTTGTTGTAAACGAAGCTGACAAGTGTGTATACTATCGCCATGGTGGGGGTGAGGGAGTCATCCTTTGTTTGTATGTTGATGACATACTGATTTTCGGAACCAACCTTAATGCAATTAAGGAGGTCAAAGATTTCTTATCTCGTTCCTTTGAGATGAAGGATCTGGGAGTAGCTGGTGTCATCCTGAACATCAAGCTATTGAGAGATGATGATGGTGGGATTACACTGCTTCAGTCCCACTATGTGGAAAAGATCTTGAGTCGTTTCGGGTATAGCGACGTCAATTGTTCTCCTACACCGTATGATCCTAGTGTGTTGCTTCGAAAGAATCGAGGAAATGCTAGAGACCAACTAAGATACTCTCAAATCATTGGCTCGCTTATGTATTTAGCTAGTGCCACGAGACCTGACATCGCCTTTGATGTAAGCAAACTCAGTCGATTTGTCTCAAATCCAGGAGATGATCACTGGCATGCTCTTGAAAGAGTTATGCGATATCTAAAAGGCACTGCGAGCTATGGCATACACTATACCGGGTATCCGAGGGTACTAGAGGGTTATAGTGATTCAAATTGGATATCTGATGCTGATGAGATAAAGGCCACGAGTGGATATGTTTTCACACTTGGTGGTGGCCCTGTTTCTTGGAAGTCTTGCAAGCAGACCATCTTAACGAGGTCAACTATGGAAGCAGAACTCACAGCACTAGACACGGCCACTGTTGAAGCAGAGTGGCTTCGTGAACTCTTGATGGACTTACCTGTGGTTGAAAAACCTATACCCGCAATTCCAATGAACTGTGATAATCAAACTGTGATTATTAAGGTGAACAGTTCTAAGGATAATATGAAGTCCTCAAGACATGTGAAGAGGAGACTGAAATCTGTCAGGAAAATGAGAAACTCCGGAGTTATTGCATTGGATTATATCCAAACATCTAAGAACCTGCCAGATCCCTTCACAAAGGGTCTATCACGCAACGTGATAGAAAATGCATCGAAGGAGATGGGTATGAGACCCACAATTTGAGCTTTCCACAGTGGTAAACCACTCTATGTGATCGGAGATCCCGTGAATTAGAATTGGGAGACAAGCTGTTGGTTAGCTGAGAGGAAAGTATCCCTACTTTAATAAACACCACTCCATAAAGATGCAATACTTTCCTATTCTGCATGGCAGGTTGATTTATTATCTTAATGTGTTCTAAGTGGCTTATCCTAAGCAAAGATGTTGTCCTGCAGAACATATTTTGAAGAAAACAACTATATGAGTCTGACTGTTAAAAACGTCGTAGTCTATGAGAGTTGGGTGATCTCTAATAAACTCATGAAAGGCCATGGAGTATGACGCATAAGCTCCACCCGCGGGGAAGTCCCACGGTAGCCCAGTATCGGTCAAGGCTTCGTGTGAAGCTAGGTTGCAGCAAACTTGCAGTTCAAGGCATAGTCCACTATACAAGTCGCAACCTAGTGTAGCATAGAATTATAGGTGGAAGTTCAACTTAACAGTCTCCACTACAGTACCGGTATATAAACAGTGTTTTGGAACCAAAGGCAAATTACATGTGCCTCTGGGATCTGGTGGGGGATTGTTGTAATTTTGGCCCAAATATTCTAGCCCATTTTCCATTTCAATAATTCCTGAAAATCGTAGAGGCCCATGTGGCCCATTCATGCAAGGCAAGAGCTGGGACAAATGTTTAGTCCCACATTGCTAGTTGAGTGGAAGTTGGACCAGCTTATAAGGTGAGCTCTCCTACCACTTGGTAAAAGGATGAGAAGGAGGAGAGAGTTCCACACGCGCGCTCCTCCTCCTCCTTGCTCGCCTCGCCACGCCTCGCCTCGCCACGCCACGCCTCGTCACGACGGGCGCGCGCCGCGGGTTGCGGGAATCTCGCCGAGCCGAGCTTTATTTTGCCACGCATGAATGGTATATGAATAGATGTACAGAAGCTGAAACGTTTGCTTTGAATGGACTTTTTGAAGGGAATATGCCCTGAGAGGCAATAATAAAGTGTTTATTATGTGTATTCCAAGTATATGATAGATGTTTATTTTGCATGCTATAATTGTATTAATACGGAAACGTTAATACATGTGTGTTTAATAAACAAACAGAAAGTTCCTAGTTATGCCTCTCTCATAAACTAGCTCGTTGATTAACAAGATGATCAAGGTTTCCTGATCATGGACATTGGATGTTGTTAATAACGGGATCACAACATTAGTGTAATGGTGTGATGAACATTCATCCGAAGTATAGCATTACGATCAAAGTCATTGAGTTTATATTGCTATAACAACTTATGAAGTGATCCTAATCCTTAGACCATGAGATCATGTCAATCACTAACACCGGAAGAGTTTCTTGATAACATCAAACGTCACACCGTAACAGGGTGATTATAAAGATGGATTCAGAACTAATAAAGTGTTATGTTGAGGCTCATGGATCGAGAGTGGAATTTGTTCGTCCCGATGACGGATAGATATACTCTGGTCCCCCTCGGTGATATCACATTGATTAGCTTGCAAGCAAGTGATTTGATCACTAGAATGTTATATCACAGGAACGAGAAAAGAGTGCATGTCGGTAACGAGATCAAACTAGGTATGGAGATACCGATGATCGAATCTCGGACATGTAATATATTGTGAAACAAAGGGATTAAGATACTAGCGTAAAAGGTTCCGACGATCACAAGAAAGTCATCGTTGAATGTGTGGGAGTCAGTATGGGTCTCCAGATCCCGCTTCTGATTATTGATCCAAGAGGGGTCTCGATCATGTCCGCATTATTCACGAACCGTAGGGTGACACACTTAAGAGACACCAACATCCAATTGGAGCAAATGTTTCATGCTGAAAGAATGAACAAGCGCAGGAATTTATTTCACTAGATACCGAAACAGGTTTTCGGGTGAAATTGCATAAAGTGGTTATGCATGTGAAATAGAATTCTAGCAAGGGGTTATTTGTGAATGTTTGTCATTAAAGTAATTGACAAAATTATGAATAAAATAAAAGAGTTTTATTTAATGAGAGTTTGCATTAAATTTGGTGGAAATTTAATGGGAATTTGAGTGGACTTTTGAGTGGAGGGATTTTAAATGGCATTTCGTGAGTGGAGTGTCCACCCACATGAATGAATGAGGGGAGGGGCAGCCCCCATGGCCGGCGGCCACACCCTTGGGTGCCCCCCTCCTCCTATAAAAGGATCCCCCCTCCTCACTTGTCTCTCACACCTCCTCGTGAAGGATCTCTCTCCCCCTCTACAATTTATCCCCCATGGTCTCGGACTAGCGAGATACATGTTCCCGGTGGCTATTCGGCAAGAAAGAATTGTGCTTCCGCTGCATCGCTGGAGCGAGGAGGCGGAGGTTTCTCGGTGCTTCGAACGTGTGTGCGAGCACGGATGCGCTGCTGATTTGCGGCGCTAGGACTTCCTCTCGATCTTGAGATCGGCAAGAGATCGTCTACATCAACCACGAGTTGAACTCGTTAAGCTTTGTCGGTCTTCAAGGGTATGTTCTCTACGGATATACGTCCGCCCGTTGTTTGTATCTAGTAGATAGATCTTGGTATATAGTTCACATCGTAGGAAAATTTTTGTTTTCTATGCTGCGAACCCTACAGTGGTATCAGAGCCAGGTTCTATGCGTAGATACTTTACACGGGTAGTACACATATGAGTATGTGGGCGATGATGATCATGTTGTTGCTCCTTTGTTGTAATTTTGGATATTGGTGGCATAGTGGGATGAAGCGGCCCGGACAAACTTTACATGTCCTCGCACATGAGACCTGTTCCACGCTTGACATGCAACTAGTTTGCATAAGTGGCTAGCGGGTGTCTGTCTCTCCTACTATAGTCAATATCTATTTTGCAAGCGAGTTGTCAACAATTTGATTATCCTCGTTGTAGTTCATGTTCGTAGGTAAGAACGGTTCTATCTCGAAATCACTAAGCCACATAAAACTTGCAATGGATAAATTAGAGGCGTCTAGTTTAGATTGTTGCTGGGCTAGTGTTATGATATGGTAGTGTTGTAAGTAGAAGTATGAGATGATACTATTACAACACACATAGCGTGTAAAATCCATAGACCTTGGATTTACACATATAGGTATGATAGTGATCATACCACGATGCACATCGATAGAGATCATCTGCGGGAACCATATAATTTCACTAATAAACATATGATGTTTGATAGCATCTTATATTGCTTGTTTAGCGCTTTGTTAGCATAATAATATGATCCCTCATTTAAATATCAAGATAAGAATGTGTTCTTCCTTTAGTATGCATCGATTATGTTTTCGTCGCTCCAAGACATCACGTGATGATCGGGTGTTCTTGGATCCACGACCATATTTCGGGTGTAAAACAGTTACACACGCGAATACTAAGGTTCTAACTTGGCGAGCCTAGCATGTACAGACATGGCCTCGGAACACGGACCGAAAGGTTAAGCATGAGTCATATAGTTGATATGATGCCCATTTGATGCTCGCCTTTGAAGCTATACTGACTCACGTGATGATCAGACTTGATGTAGTGGATTTGGTTCATGTAATCACCAAAAAGGCACGAGGGATGTCGTTTTTGAGTGGGAGTTCATTCGATTAGTTGAACTCAATCTATCATACACTTAGTCTAAACTTTACAAATTCTGTTGTAGATGGCACCACCTGCTTTTAATTTCAATGTGTTCATGGAGAAAGAGAAACTAGCAACGAACGGTAGCAACTTTACCGAATGGGCCATGAATTTGAGGATTCTCCTCTCTACTGCACAAAAGCAATATGTGCTAGAAGCGCCGTTAGGCCCCCCACCTTTTGATGATGCCCCTGACGAGGAGAAGAATGTCTATCAGACTCGTCAGGAGGACCACAACTTAGTTCATTGCGGCATATTGTATGGGCTAGAGCCGGAACTTCGAAAGCGTTTCGAAAACGGCAATGCATTTGATACAATGGGTGAGTTGAAAATGATTTTTGACACACATGCTGCTGTAGAGAGCTACAACGCTTCAGAAAAGTTATTTAGCTGCATGATGGAAGAGCACAGCTCCGTTAGTGAGCATGTACTCAAGATGTCGGGTTACGCCGATAAGCTTGTGTCCTTGGGAATATCGATTCCCATTGACTTAGGCATCCATCGTGTTCTGCAGTCTCTTCCACCTAGCTATAAGAGCTTCGTGATGAACTATAATATGCAAGGCATGAAGAAGTCTCTCCCCGAGCTTCTGTCAATGCTTAAAACTGCAGAAGTGGAGATCAAAAAGGAACATCAAGTGTTGATGATCAATAGGAACACTGGTTTCAAGAAAGACAAGAAGGGAAAACGGAAGGGAAGTAAGGGCGGCAAGCCTGTTGCCGCGCCTGAAAAGAAACCCCGAGTTGTACCTAAGTCTGATTCCGAGTGCTACTATTGTAAGGGGACTGGCCACTGGAAGCGCAACTGCCCCAAGTATCTGGCAGACAAGAAGGCCGGCAAGGCAAACAAAGGTATATATGATATACATGTTATTGATGTGTACTTGACTAGTGCTCGCAGTAGCACTTAGGTATTTGATACCGGTTCAGTTGGTAATATTTGTAACTCGAATCAGGGGCTGCGGAACAAGCGACCGCTAGCAAGGGGTGAGGTCAAGATGCGTGTCGGCAATGGATCAAGCGTTGATGTGATCGCCGTCGGAACGCTGCCTCTCCACTTGCCGTCGAGATTAGTTATAAACTTGAATAAATGTTATCTGGTGCCTGCACTAAGCATGAACATTGTATCTGGATCGTGTTTGATGCGAAGTGGTTATTCATTTAAATCTGAGAACAATGGTTGTTCCATTTATATGAATGAAATCTTTTATGGTCATGCACCGATGATGAATGGTTTATTTCTATTAGATCTCGATGATAATGTTACACATATTCGATGTTGATGCTAAAAGGATTAAACTTAATGATGATATATCTGCATATATGTGGCACTGCCGTCTAGGTCATATTGGCGTTAAACGCATGAAGAAGCTCCATTCGGATGGACTTTTGGAATCACTTGATTATGAATCATTTGATACATGTGAGCCATGCCTTATGGGCAAGATGACTAGAACGCTGTTTTCCGGTTCAATGGAACGGGCGACAGATTTATTGGAAATCATACATTCTGATGTATGTGGTCCAATGAGTGTGTCGGCGCGAGGTGGATATCGTTATTTTGTTACTTTCACGGATGATTTGAGTAGATACGGTTATATCTACTTGATGAAACACAAGTCTGAAACCTTTGAAAAGTTCAAGGAATTTCAGAATGAAGTGGAAAATCATCGTAATAGAAAGATCAAATTTCTACGGTCCGACCGTGGAGTGAGTATCTAAGTTACGAGTTTAGAACTCACATGAAAGAGTGTGGAATTGTTTCACAACTCACACCTGCCGGAACACCACAGCGAAATGGTGTGTCTAAACGTCGTAATCGTACTTTATTAGATATGGTTCGATCTATGATGTCTCTGACGGACTTGCCGTTGTCATTTTGGGGTTATGCACTAGAAACTGCTGCATTCACTTTAAATCGGGCACCATCTAAATCCGTTGAAAAGACACCGTATGAATTGTGGTTTGGAAACAAACCTAAGCTGTCATTTCTTAAAGTTTGGGGATGCGATGTTTATGTGAAGAAACTTCAACCGGATAAACTCGAACCCAAAGCGGAAAAATGCGTCTTCATAGGATACCCTAAAGAAACTATTGGGTATTCCTTCTATCACAGATCTGAGGGCAAGGTTTTTGTTGCCAAGAATGGATCCTTTCTAGAGAAAGAGTTTCTCGCGAAAGGTGTGAGTAGTCGGAAGGTAGAACTCGAAGAGGTTGTGGAACCTTCTCTTCAAAGTATGGCGAGTAGCGCAGCGCCGGAAGTTGTTCCGGAGTTGGCTCCACCTGTTGAAGAGGGAACTAATGATAATAATCATGAAACTCCGAAAGAGAGTACTACCGAACCTCGCAGGTCAAACAGGACGCGTGCAGCTCCCGAGCTGTACGGAAATCCTGTCATGAATTTCATGGTTGATGAAAATGATGACCCTGCGACGTATGAAGAAGCGATGATGAGCCCGGATTCCAACAAATGGTTAGAAGCCATGAAATCCGAGATGGGATCCATGTATGAAAATCAAGTTTGGAACTTGGTGGAATTACCTCACGACCGAAAGTCCGTGGAGAACAAATGGATTTTCAAAAGGAAAACTGATGCTGATGGTAATGTGACCGTCTATAAAGCTCGACTTGTCGCAAAGGGGTTTCGACAAATTCAAGGAGTTGACTACGATGAGACTTTCTCTCCCGTAGCGATGCTAAAGTCAGTTAGGATTATGTTAGCAATTGCTGCATATTTCGATTATGAGATATGGCAGATGGATGTCAAAACCGCGTTTCTCAATGGTAATATTGAAGAAGAGTTGTATATGATACAACCAAAGGGTTTTGTCGATCCTAAGGATGCTAACAAGGTGTGCAAGCTTCAGCGATCCATCTATGGATTGAAGCAAGCATCACGAAGTTGGAATCTCCGCTTTGATGAGGTGATCAAAGAGTTTGGATTTGTCCAAACTTATGGAGAAGCTTGTATTTACAAGAAAGTGAGTGGGAGCAATGTGGCATTTCTGATATTATATGTGGATGACATATTATTGATCGGAAATGATATAGATCTTTTAAACAGTGTTAAAAGTTATCTAAACAGCAAATTTTCAATGAAGGACCTAGGTGAAGCGTCATACATATTAGGCATAAAGATCTATAGAGATAGATCTAGGCGCCTAATAGGGCTATCGCAAAGTACATACCTTGATAAGATTTTAAAGAAGTTTAAAATGGACGGAAGTAAGAAGGGGTTCTTACCTATGTTGCAAGGCAAGACATTGAGTAAGACTCAAAGTCCGGCTTCGGCGGAAGAAAGAGAGATAATGGACAAAGTCCCCTATGCTTCAGCCATAGGCTCTATAATGTACGCAATGCTATGTACAAGACCGGATGTGGCACATGCTATTAGTTTGACTAGTATGTACCAATCGGATCCAGGTTCGGAACACTGGATAGCGGTCAAGAATATCCTTAAGTACTTACGAAGAACTAAGGATATGTTTGTTGTATACGGAGGTGAAGAAGAGCTCGTCGCTAAGTGTTATGTCGACAATAGCTTTGACACCGATCCGGATGACTCTAAGTCTCAATCCGGATACGTATTTCTCATGAATGGCGGAGCGGTTAGTTGGAGGAGCTCCAAACAACCTGTGGTAGCGGGATCAACAACGGAGGCCGAATATGTTGCTGCTTCAGAAGTGGCTCAGGAAGCAGTTTGGATGAAGGAGTTCATATCCGAACTAGGAGTGGTGGCAAACGCGTTGGACCCAATGGTGATCTATTGTGACAACAATGGTGCCATTGCCAATGCCAAAGAGTCAAGGTCTCACAAGCATTCCAAGCATATTAAGCGCCGGTTTCACTCCATCCGCGAGCATGTCAATGATGGAGATATAAAGATTTGTAAAGTACATACGGATCTCAATGTAGCAGATCCGTTGACTAAAACTCTCCCTAGAGCAAAACATGATCAACACCAGAACTCAATGGGTGTTAGATTTATCACTGTGTAACTAGATTATTGTCTCTAGTGCAAGTGGGAGACTGAAGGGAATATGCCCTGAGAGGCAATAATAAAGTGTTTATTATGTGTATTCCAAGTATATGATAGATGTTTATTTTGCATGCTATAATTGTATTAATACGGAAATGTTAATACATGTGTGTTTAATAAACAAACAGAAAGTTCCTAGTTATGCCTCTCTCATAAACTAGCTCGTTGATTAACAAGATGATCAAGGTTTCCTGATCATGGACATTGGATGTTGTTAATAACGGGATCACAACATTAGTGTAATGGTGTCATGAACATTCATCCGAAATATAGCATTACGATCAAAGTCATTGAGTTTATATTGCTATAACAACTTACGAAGTGATCCTAATCCTTAGACCATGAGATCATGTCAATCACTAACACCGGAAGAGTTTCTTGATAACATCAAACGTCACACCGTAACAGGGTGATTATAAAGATGGATTCAGAACTAATAAAGTGTTATGTTGAGGCTCATGGATCGAGAGTGGAATTTGTTCATCCCGATGACATAGATATACTCTGGGCCCTCTCGGTGATATCACATTGATTAGCTTGCAAGCAAGTGATTTGATCACTAGAATGTTATATCACAGGAACGAGAAAAGAGTGCATGTCGGTAACGAGATCAAACTAGGTATGGAGATACCGATGATCGAATCTCGGACATGTAATATATCGTGAAACAAAGGGATTAAGATACTGGCGTAAAAGGTTCCGACGATCACAAGAAAGTCATCGTTGAATGTGTGGGAGTCAGTATGGGTCTCCAGATCCTGCTTCTGATTATTGATCCGAGAGGGGTCTCGATCATGTCCGCATTATTCACGAACTGTAGGGTGACACACTTAAGAGACACCGACATCCAATTGGAGCAAATGTTTCATGCCGAAAGAATGAACAAGCGCAGGAATTTATTTCACTAGATACCGAAAGAGGTTTTCGGGTGAAATTGCATAAAGTGGTTATGCATGTGAAATAGAATTCTAGCAAGGGGTTATTTGTGAATGTTTGTCATTAAAGTAATTGACAAAATTCTGAATAAAATAAAAGATTTTTATTTAATGAGAGTTTGCATTAAATTTGGTGGAAATTTAATGGGAATTTGAGTGGACTTTTGAGTGGAGGGATTTTAAAGGGCATTTTGTGAGTGGAGTGTCCACCCACATGAATGAATGATTGGAGGGGGCAGCCCCCATGGCCGGCGGCCACCCCCTTGGGTGCCCCCCCCTCCTCCTATAAAAGGAGCCCCCCTCCTCACTTGTCTCTCACACCTCCTCGTGAAGGATCTCTCTTCCCCTCTAAAATTTATCCCCCATGGTCTCGGACTAGCGAGATACATGTTCCCGGTGGCTATTCGGCAAGAAAGAGTTGTGCTTCCGCTGCATCGCTGGAGCGAGGAGGCGGAGGTTGCTCGGTGCCTCGAACGTGTGTGCGAGCACGGATGCGCTGCTGATTTGCGGCGCTAGGACTTCCTCTCGATCTTGAGATCGGCAAGATATCGTCTACATCAACCACGAGTTGAACTCGTTAATCTTTGTCGGTCTTCAAGGGTATGTTCTCTACGGATATACATCCGCCCGTTGTTTGTATCTAGTAGATAGATCTTGGTATATAGTTCACATCGTAGGAAAAATTTTGTTTTCTATGCTGCGAACCCTACACTTTTAATACGAGTTAAATGAATATAAATTGAGTGGAGGCTGTCCGGTGGGTTGCCGCCTGTTCGCTTCATCTTCCGTCCATTCGTTTCATCTTCTGCGCAGTCTGTATACCTTCCCCTCTATGCCTATAAGAGAGAGAGAGAGAGGCCGCGCCTCCTCTCAATTAAACCGCCACACATCCTTTGCGCCTCCAGTTCCAGAGCACTGCGCTATCTAGATCTTCCCCATCCCATCTTGCGGCGTGCACCGCGAGCCGGGACAGTAGGCCTCCGAGACCCCGCTGCTTTGAGTCCTGTACGGGAGAAGGGTGATAAGGTTTTTGGAGAGCGCTATCAGCGCGACTACTGGCTTCGTCACGGACTCCCTCACAGATAGCGACTGCGGCGACGTCTTCCCCGATGAGGACTTCTTCCCCGACATCAGCACCCTCTTCCTCGACGACATGGCCAACAACGGTTCCAACGCCGGCGGTTCCACTTCTGCTACTATCGTGTATATCTTCTGTCTCAATCTTGTTCTTATCATATCGAAAGTTTTATGCCTTGCAGTTTGTTTGGTTATATGCCTTAATATGTATTCTCTATTTCACATGATTAGTATATTGCCTATTATTCTAATCATGATTTATCTAGCGTTTATTATAGATAATTCGCTTGGTAAATTGCTCTATTATTCAACACAATATACATTGGCATAAACAAATGAAACATCTTGCATACTAATTATATCATACATGATAAAAAGATGCTAGAAAATCATGACAATCCGGCCCAAATTGAAAGGATCAACTTTATCGTTGTTGGAAGTTCTATATAATACATGCACATACGTGCGGATAGACTTAGCATTCTTTCAGTGTTTTGTTCACCTCCTTGTGCCTTGTAATATATATATGAAGATGGTTCCACATTCCTTTTTGTGAGAAACTCCTTGTACTCTTGGTTGGTTATGGCTTTATTAATATAAATACATGCTTATTTAAAGTTTCTTTGTCTATTAAATCCAATAATTGAGCCTCTCGTATACTTTATCTTCTTTTTTAGTATCTAGTTCAAGTGTGTATTGGATTCCATGAGTAAGAGACGCCCTATGTTGGAGTTGTTATTTAGTTATTTATGACTCCCGTGTTTGTTTATAATTTGAAAAGTTAAGTTTTTGTTATATCAAGTAATAATTTGCATTGCAAAGTTAAGTTTGTCTTCATGTAGTCCCAAAGCAAGCTTAGCAAATATTACATATATTCACTAGTACAGATCAGTCCTCTTTAAACCCTCATCGCACACCTAAGGTGTAATCAATGTGCGGTTCGAACGATCCCTTAGGGCATATCCACCGGGCCGACCCATCCGGTCGCCCTAAACGGTTCGTTTCTGTCCGTCGGGGTCGGGCCGCAGTCGATTTGGGGAGAGGGTCCGGCATGTCCAGCCAGCCGTGCCCAGCAGCGTGGCCCATTTGTCTGTGCAGGCGAGCGTTGGCGCTATCGCTAGGCAAGGGTTGCAAATCAGTTGAAAATGGAGCCATCGCTGGCCAAAGACACACATATTTACTGGCAAATAACATGGCAGACGTGCGCCATCGCCCTTTGGGCATCGCCAACATGTGGCCAACAGTTCTGAAATTTACAAAAGGGGGCATTTTTATACACAAATGTTCCTAAAATGAAAGCTTCACTGCCCAAAAAGTTGCATCCACCATCGCCATTGCCCTTCAGGCATCGCGAGTCCCGATGGCCTGCTGCCTCTTCGCAACCCAAGCCTGGCGGACGAGGTCGGCCTTCGTGGCCTTGTGGCCACCAGGGAAGCGGGCACGGCCGATAGTCCTATCGCTTGCAGAGGTAACAAATCCTTCATCATTATCGGCGTCTAGGTCAACGACACCGCCCGTCGAAGCACTGGCCTTGCCCCTCCAAAGGGCATAGCTACTCTCCCATTTTTTGGTGTCCTTGAGCAACGTCCAACAATGGCCCAACGAGAAGGCCTTTTTATCATTCACCGTCTTGAAGTGCTCCATTGCTTTCATGATCTACACACATTGATACTAACAATGGGTCAACGCAAATGCAAGACATCGACAAAGAGAGGAAGAGGTTTTACCATGTCAAGCGGCCGCAAGCCGCTTATTTTCCTTTTCGTCACCATCTTGTAGGAACCTTGGAACTTGCTACACTCAGCATGGATGGTTCCCCAACGCTTGGAGAGGAAGACATCGTTTCAATCGCTAAAAAAGGCAAACTTCCCAAATTTTCTATGCTCATGGAAGAACCTGTCCACCTTCTTCCAATGGGCAAAGCCCTTTAGCTCGGCACCGCATAGTGGATCTTGTGAAATCTTTATCCATGCCTTGCATAGGAGCTTGTCCTCAACGGGGGTGTAGCCCCCGGTTCATTGGCTCACCTTATTGTCGTCGGCAAGTGAGGCCGCAAGTGAAGCGGCCAACGACGCGGCCGTGATGCCCTCGCCCATGGAAGTGCCATCGTTCCCAAACAATGCCTCGTCCGCAATGTTGCATGCATCTTGCTGGGTATCTTGTTGTGTCTCAGCCTTATCGTCGTCAGCATAGCCGTGGACACCCTCGTTGATCATGTCGTGCATGACGTCCTCGCCGTAATTTCCCACAAAATCCTACACCCCAATTGGCCATCATAAAGCGACGCGAGCAGTGCACTGGCAATGGTGCAGAAATGTGGCAATCATACCATGTCGTCGGTAGCCGGTGGCTCGACACGCATTTCGCCGAACAGGTTGACTGGCATCGGCATGTTCGTGGCGGAGATGGTCCGCCGCTTCGTCGATGCCTCCGGGGTTGCATCCGTGTTGGATGGAGTGCGATTCAGGTCGATGGAGGGCTCTCTCGCCTCCGACGACGCGGTGTGGGGATGGTTGAACCGGGACAGCCAGTGGCCTCCAAGCGAGGGCGTGTGCAGCCATGTCGTCCTGGGCTAAGCTGGTAGTTGGCCGGTAGGCGTGGAAGTGACGGAGATGGTAGAGGACGTGTCGGCCGTGGCCAGGCCGGAAAGAGAAACCGCGCCGTTGAAAGCGGCGGTCATCGCCTCCTGCTTGATCATGTTGATGGCGCACCTGGCAGCACTCACTGCCAGCTCGTTGCCATCGACCCTGTTTTGGGTGGCGAGGAGGCGCTCCTTCTCCTCCTGGCGCTTTGTCTCAAACCTAGCAGCGACACATCGATTTCTTGCCGCTACTCGCCGACGAGCGCGCTTGTCCGACTCGATCTTCCGCTCCTCCGGCGTCTGGTCCTTTGCGGGCTTCTTCGGCTGACTGTGCTTCTTGGTGGCGGGAACAGCGGTGGACGCAACATCAACCATGGCGGCGGGATCCATCGCCTTCCCTCCCGCTCCCGCCAGTGGAAATTTGGGAGATGTTTTTTGGAGGGAGAAGTGGTGTGGTTTTTGTGCCACTGGTGGGAGGGACCGCCAAGGATAAAGGAAGGACGCTCTCGGACAAGCGCGCTATCCGGGCTGACGCAACCGATGCCTAGATTAGATGCATAGATGGGTCAAGCCAGACGCGTTTGTCCGTATAGGTCGTCCCGTTGGGGCGCCGTGCATGTCCCGTACATCCGCGTGAACAAGTTCGGACACGCTCGGATGGGATACGTCAGCCCTGTGGAGATGCCCTTATAGCCCAAAATGTCCACCGTGTACCCACGGCACAGGCATGCTACTTCTGCTGGATATAGCAAATGACTTGTATTGAAACATGAGCAACATATCACACACGGTCTCAAAAACTAGAATCGTTGGCATTGGTGTAACACATCTTATATGATTCATGAAATTATAGTCAAGTGCATTATATATTTGTACGATTAGCAAATCTCGAGTGTCTGTGTTTTGTCGCGCTATCTGAGACGACAAGAAACATTGATTGCGTGTGAAGTGTGTTCTCGCCAAGTTTCCCTCCAAAGCTCTTTTTCGATGTGTGTAGCTTGTTCACCTTCCTCCTGCATGCCACATGTTTGGCAAGGAGGCAGCCTGCTCGACACGTAGTCGAACACTATAAAGTTGCGTGCCACCACCCTCTTGTCACACATTGGCTCTAGGGTTGTGTAGGCCTTATGCATCACATGCGCATGGTGCCATAGGATCCTCGTTCAGCACGTATCATTCGATGGGAATAGGAAGCTGATGAAGAAACTGATGAAGTCAAGATACCACGGACACACAACCAATCATCTCATTCCGAGAAGCAATGCCATGATAGTGATCTAGTAAATCCAACATAGTAAACATGGAAAGAATCATGAGAAGTTAGTCAGGCACACAAGATATAGGTTTCCATTGACACCATAAAGAAGCTATAGCATTAACACAAAGATAATTCGTAAGAAGTTTCTCACTCTGAAGATCTTTCATTTCAACTAACCTTTTGTCATCACCAATGGAAGAAAAAAGCATGTCTTTGTACGGTGAGAAAGACATCTCCACGTGCAAAGCGCCAAATTTATCGAGTCACAACCTACCATAAAGTTGTGCTCATGCATATTGTGTATTGCGGTTTCATTGGCCACCTCATATAGGCACATGTCAACTTATGTCTAGTGTTGTGGAGAACAACACGACGATAACGAGCGACATTGGTTCCTTCTTGAGAGGGAGAAGCCTGCTCGCTAGCATCTTGGTATCCTCCAATCCCTCACCTAAACATTGCAAATACACTAACTGTGAATAAATAACATGTGAGTACTTAGGCACCGAGCTTGCTTGAGCTAGCTTGTTCGCATGCAAACACACACAAAAACTAGACGACATATATATAATAGCTTCTGCACATGCATACAAGTCTCAATTGTGAGAGTACAAGTGGTGAGATATTATTCATCATAAATTTCGCAGCATGCATGATGCGTGTATATCACATTTTCTTACTTCCGCCTTCTCTCTCATTCTTTCAATTGATTCATGTTTCATGCTGTATCTAGACTACTTTTAGTATGTAGGTTTTACTCAGGTTTGGAGTGAATCTATACACTAAAACAAGTCTAGATACATTTTCTTCACAAACCTAAAACATATTATATTTTAAAATGGAGGGAGTATATCACATTTTCTTACTCCCCCCTCTCGCTCATGCTTTCATTTGATTAATGTTTCAGCCGGAGTATTCGAGTGTAATGCCCTGACAACGATCTGTTGAAGGGAGTTCGCTGCTGCTCGTCTTGTGGTGTTGCTGCTCTTGGCTTGCTCCAAGACGTTTCGAGGGAGGAAAGGTGACCACCATCGACTAGGATCAACATCTGGAGCAAACCTTCAAGAAACCTTCTATTGACCCGCTCTTGGCCTCTGTTTTGCTCTACAAAAAACCTGCAAGTACACCATCCCAACACTTTTGAACGGTTCATGCCAACCGTCAGCAAATAATAAGAATAGAACAATAAATCCACAAACTAATACTACCAGAAACGGATACTATTTTCCTTTGTAATGTTATGTTGATCTAAGCAAGCAAAAAATAGACCCATAAATTAATTCCACATCGCAGTCACAACGGAAAAATTCTAGGCTCATCCATAAGAGTAGAACAATCACTATCTAGATCTATCCACGAAGAAGCAAAAGGTAACGAGTGTTACTCCCTCAAGTCAGCTTCTTTGTGGACATATCTCAACAAAAAAAAAGCTTCTTTGTGCACATGGCAATGGAGACAAATTTGGCACTACCCATACTCACTTAAGCCATGCAATTAGTGCGTGATAGACATGTTAGATAGATCTCTCCTCGTTCGAGCCCAACGACCGAACGGAGTCCCTTATCCGCGCCCTGATCGGGGGCGCCCCAACCTCATCTGGTGGGTGGGCCCCTATCGCCAGCGCTATATAAAGAGGTGGGGGGCCGGCAGCACGCCTCACGAGGTTAGCCGTGCCCTAGCCGCCCCACCTACAAGCCCTACCGATCTAGGCTTAGCACTGCGCCAACGGGAAGCTCCACCGCCGCCACACTCTCGCCCCCCCCCCCCCTCCTAGTCCCATGGCTAACGATGGCGGCTCCAGCTCCGGCACAAGCTCCGGCATCCCCTCTGGCTCGTGCTTGTCGAGCCAGGGTGCATGTAGTCTCTCCCTCCCTCTCTTCCCCTCTCAGATCTACGAGCTCTACCTTACAGTACATCTACCAATGATAGATTAGATCTAACAATGGTATCAGAGCGAGCTAGATCTAGCTTTCACGGTAGAAAAGCAAAAGAAAAGAAAAACCTAGATCTAAAAGTGCGTCTTGCCCCTCTGGCCGTGCCGTTCCTCTCTATCTCGACGCGCATCGGCATGCCGAGGCGTCGGAAGAAGAACACACCCTCTTCGGAGGGCAAAGAAAATCAAAAACAGAGAAAGAAAGAGGATAGTTTCGACCCAAAACCCTCCCATATCCCGCAAGCAAACACCCAGATTTCCCCAAATCTAGGTAAAACCACCCCAAAGCCAAAGATCCCCCCTTTTAGAAACCCCACACCCCGAAAATCCCCAAAAGGAAACGACCACCGGCCGCCGCCGAGCGCCGGGAGGGGGGCACTACCGCTGCGCCTCTTGACGGTCGTGCGCCCACCCACGGGTGGACGCACCGCCGTCAAGGGGGGCAGGGAGGCGCCGAAGCTTCGTCCATAGGTGGATCTTGTTTGGACAGAGAGAACAGGGATGGGGCAGAGGGAGGGGCGCGCCGCCGCCGGCACCGTCGCCGCGCGGGACAGCCACCTCGCCTCGCCTCCACTAGCTAGCCCCAAGGCGGCAGCGTGAGAGAGTGAGAGGGAGGGGCTCGCCGGCCGGCGCCGTCGCCGGCAGGGCGTCCTCCTCGCCTCATCCGCTCGGGTGCGCGCCGCCAGAGAGAGGGTGGAGCAGGTGGGGAGCTCGAGGGAGGGGCCAACACGCTGGGAGAGGGAGGGGGCCGCCGGCGGTGCCGGGCGGCGCCGCCTCGCCTCGGACCAAGCGGCCAGCCGCCGCCTGAGAGAGGGGTCGCGGGGGGGAGAGAGGGTGCGAATGGGGGCTAGGGTTTCTAGGGGCCGCGGGGGGCGTTTTATTCGTCCGACATGCGCGCTCCACCGCACGATCAAAACCCTACGCGATGGACGGCTGAGATCGCTCGGCGCAGGCGGCTGCGAGGGATGCTGGGCTGGGAAGACCGCGCGAACGGGCCGCAGGCTGCTGGCGGGCATGTTGCTGGGACGCGGTAAGCAGAGGCGGCGCGCGGGCGTCTACTAAATGCCACGCGGGTGCGGCGCGGGCGCTAGCGGGCCAAGTGGGCCTGGCTGACGCTGGGCTGGCGGTGGCAGATAGCGGCTGCGCGCTAGCAGGCTGCTGGGCTGCTGCTTGCCAGCCAAGGAAAAGGCCCGCGCTAACAGTTTTTTCTGTTTTCCTTTTACATAACTGTTTTATTAGCTGTTTTTATTGGTTTTTGATTAGTTTTTTAAGCAATTTTTAAACAGTTTTCTCTAGTCATTTTATTTTCAAGTATATTTTAACTAGAGAATGAAATAAAGGCAGAATTTTTTCTGTAAAGTACAAAGTATTATGAAAGTTATTATAAATGTTTCCGCTACAAATAGTTGTATTAAATTGCAATAATGTAATAAAGTTTGTTTAAAATTTGTTATAAAGATGTGACAAAGTAATTAAAGATGGTTGTGTCTCATGTTATTAATTGACCAACATTATTAATAAGCATGATCATGATCTTTTTCATTGAGTATTAAAGGTGCATTTAATTTTATTTGTACCCAACGGTGATGTAATTTTAAATGGCACAAACAATTACATGCTTAATTTATACCAACATTGGATTAATGCATACAGTTGTTTTCTTTGGTGATCTCACATCTTTTGTGGTTTTCAGGAGGTCTCAACCTCATGAGCTGTTTGAAGGACATCACACTGCTAAGGGGGGACAACTACTCTGAATGGAGGAAAAAGGTTGATCTGGCGTTTGTATGCGCCGAAGTGGACTAGGTGGTTGACACCAAGCAACCAGTCAAGCATGCTGACCCTGTGAGGGGCGATGCTGAGGAAAGTGTTGCGTTTGAAAAGAGAAAGAGGGACCATGCTCCTTTGGAGCTGGCCTACTCGATAGACAATCAAAAGTGGGTGAACGCCAACAAGAAATGTTTGGCTTTTGTAAAGAACACAATTGAGAACGCTATAGTGGGCTCAATTGGAGAGTGTGCTTCCGTGGGAGAATACCTTGCAAAGATAAAGAGTCAGTTTACTGGCTCTTCAAAGATGTATGACACCCAGCTGTTAAAACAGCTGGTGACAAAAAAGTACACGGGAGGGCCACACGGCATAAGAGAGCACATCTTCAGGATGTCAAACATGGCGGCCAAGCTGAAGCCCATGGATGAGGACCTCGAGCTAAAGCCTGCACTTTTGGTGCACCTTGTCATGGCCTCTCTTCCACAGCCATTCGAGAACTTCGTAATCAATTATAACATGTCCCCTGAAAAGTGGGACATTGAAAAGACCATTGGGATATGCTCCCAAGAGGAGGAAAGACTGAAGGCCCTTCACGGTGGTTCCTTGAACTTCGTGAAGGACAATAGGAAGAGGAGCTTCACCAATAGTAACCATGGTGGCTCACCTTCCAAGCCACATGGCAAGGGCCCACAGCAGCACCAGCACCAGTACCAACAGTCCACCCCTAGGGAAAAAGACCAGTGCCACCACTGCAAAAAGGTTGGCCACTACAAGAAGGATTGTCCAGTATGGCTAAAGTACATTATGGCCAAAAACGGTAAAGATATAGTCTCTTTTGTTAATGAATATCTGTATGAAAAGTTTTCTAGATCTACTTGGTGGATTGACTCTGGTGCAACTGTTCATGTTGCCAACTCTTTACAGGGGTTCCATTCGACAAGGATTTTGCCAAAAAGAGAAAGACTCATTGAAGTGGCGAATGGGATTGAAGCAGAAGTGGAGGCTGTTGGCGACATTCCTCTGGAGCTGGCTGATGGCTCTTCTCTTTTGCTTAAAGATGTTCTTTTTGTTCCTTCCATTCATAAAAATTTAATAAGTGTATCGTGCTTGGACAAAGATTCGTATGAGTGCTATTTTGGACATGGCAAATGTGCCATTTGGTTGAAAGATACTTGTGTGGGTGTTGCTACCCTACATAACAAGCTATATTTATTATCTTTGCATGAGAAAGTATTTTCTGTGTGTGATGTGAATGAACAAGTTCCCTTATCGAACAAAGAACAAAAGAAAAGAAAGCGAACTCTTAACTCATCGAAGTTATGACACTGCAGATTAGGCCATATTTCGAGGGGAACAATAGAAAGCCTCGTTAAAAATGACATTCTTCCTCCGTTAGAGTTCTCGGACATAGAACAATGCATAGATTGCATTAAAGGAAAGTATGTAAAACAAATTAAAAAGGGTGCAAACCGAAGTATAGCTACACTAGAAATAATCCACACGGATATTTGTGGACCGTTTCCGGTGAAAAGTGTGGATGGCTATGATTCATTCATAACATTCACGGATGATCACTCCCGATATGGTTATATTTATCCAATTAAAGAAAGATCTGAAGCATTGGATAAATTTAAAATTTTCAAAGCTGAAGTAGAAAATCAGCATGATAAAAGAATTAAGATAGTTCGGTCCGATCGTGGGGGGGAGTACTACGGTCGGCATACTCCATATGGTCAAGTACTAGGACCCTTTGCAAGGTTCCTGCAGCAAAATGGAATAGTCGCCCGGTATTCTATGCCGAGCGAACCTCAGCAAAACGGAGTAGCTGAAAGTCATAACCGTACCCTTATGGATATGGTGCGCGGCATGATGAGCTATTCCACCCTCCCATTGGGATTGTGGATGGAGGCGCTTAAAACCGCCATTCACATTCTCAACAGAGTACCAAGTAAGTCGGTTCCCAAAACACCGTATGAATTGTGGACAGGCAGAGTCCCCTCTCTGCACCATTTGAGGGTCTGGGGAGCCCAGCTGAGGCAAAAGCTTTCAATCCAAACATTGCGAAGTTAGATCCAAAAACAGTATCTTGCCACTTCATTGGATATCCAGATAAGTCAAAAGGCTATCGTTTCTACTGTCCTGACAGATACACAAAGTTTGTAGAAACGAGACATGCAGTCTTCTTGGAGGACGAATTGATGAGGGGGAGCACGGTAGCTCGGGAAATAGATCTTGAGGAAAAGAGGGTGCATGCACCTAATCCATTGACTCAGGAGCCATTTTTCTCGCTATCTGTTGTGCCACCATCTACCACCCCTGAGTTTGTGGTACCGGCACCTGTTGTGACTACACGTGACAACAATGGGCAAAAGTTTGGAACCTGTCCATCAGGAGCCACCTGAACCCACTATTGAGCACGAAAGGGAGCCAGAACAGCCACATACTGTAAATGTGCCTGAACCCGAGGCAAGAAATGAACAAGAGTCTGATGAACTCAGAAGGTCTAAAAGAGAACGAAGACCAGCCATTTCCAAAGAAATTTACAAATTCTATAACACAGAAACAGTTCATATGGAGGACGATCCTACCTCATATGAAGAAGCCATGAGAATCCCTCACTCATCCAAGTGGGTGGAGGCAATGGAAGATGAAATTAAATCGATGAGTTCCAACAATGTTTGGGACTTAGAGGAAATTCCTAAAGAAGCCAAAATAGTAGGATGCAAATGGATCTACAAGACAAAGTATGACTCCAATGGGAATGTAGAAAAGTACAAAGCTAGACTTGTGGCAAAAGGCTTTACGCAAAGAGAAGGAGTAGATTACAATGAGACTTTTTCTCCGGTCTCATGCAAGGACTCCTTCAGAATCATAATGGCACTAGTTGCACATTTTGATTTAGAGTTACATCAAATGGATGTTAAGACGACATTTCTAAATGGAGATTTAGAAGAAAATGTTTACATGAAACAACCCAAGGGTTTTTTCATTGAGGAGAAGAAACATATGGGATGCCGCCTAAAGAAATCCATTTATGGGTTAAAGCAAGCCTCTAGGCAGTGGTATTTAAAGTTTAATGATACAATTAAAAGATTTGGATTCAAGGAAAATGTTGAAGACAACTGCATTTATGCAAAGTTCAAAAGTGGGAAATATATTTTCCTAATTCTGTATGTGGATGACGTCCTGCTTGCCAGCAGTGATGTTAGTCTACTACTAGAGACAAAGAAGTTATTGTCATCAAATTTTGACATGAAAGACCTTGGTGAAGCTTCTTATGTTTTGGACATCGAAATTCACCGAGATAGAAATAATGGAGTGTTAGGACTGTCGCAGAAAGCATATTGTGAAAAGATTTTAAAGAAATACAATATGCATGTGAGTAATGCAACACCTGCTCCCATAGTCAAGGGCGATAGTTTTGGGAAATCCCAATGTCCAAAGAATCAATATGAGATCGATCAAATGAAGTCAGTACCATATGCTTCGGTTGTTGGAAGCTTACAGTATGCACAAGTGTGCACTCGCCCTGACTTAGCTTTTATCATCGGGGTACTCGGTAGATATCAAGAGAATCTAGGCATAGAGCACTGGAAGATGGTAAAGAAAGCTTTGCATTATGTGCAAGGCACAAAAGGCCTCATGCTAACATATAAAAGATCTGATTCCCTAGAGATAAAATGGTACTCAGATGCGGATTTTGCGGGAGATAAAGATGACAGAAAGTCCACGACAGGATATGTATTTACTCTCGCAGGAGGCGCTATTTCGTGGAGAAGCGCCAAATAGTAGATAGTTGCATCATCTACGATGTATGCAGAATTTATAGCATGTTATGAGGCCATGGGACAGGCGTTATGGTTAAAGAAATTTTTACCCGACTTGAAAGTGGTTGACTGCATCAGCAGGCCACTAAAGATGTACTGTGACAACGAGCCCGCGGTATTCTATGCTCACAACAACAAGTCGAGTAATGCTACAAAGTCTATAGATATAAAGTATTATGTTGTGAAGGACAAAGTCCAGGATCAAACTATAAGACTCGAGCATATAAGGACAAAGGATATGCTTGCAGATCCGCTAACGAAAGGCTTACCACCCAATGTGTTCAAGGAACACATAGCCGGCATGGGTTTAATGGAAAGCCTATGATTCCTGGACTACAGAGGCCCAAAAGTAACAGGATTTGTTTCAAAACAGGAAGGTATATAGTGGCTATCTGATTCTATCGGCAATTGAGCTGTGACGATGAAACATGCTCTATGTACTGATCCTTGATGAAACGAGTAAAGTATAAAGTTAAAAGTAAAGTTGAGATCAAGGGGGAGAATGTTATCTCAATCGTGACCGAGCCCAACGGCTCGATCACACCCCTTGATCGCGTCCTGATCGGAGACGCCCAACCTCCCGGTTGGTGGGCCCCTGTCACATGCGCGTATATAAAGAGGTGGGGTCATTGGCACAACCAACTAGGTTCATCGTGTGCCATTCCCCACGCCCTTCCGATCGAGGGCTCGCGCAGAGTGATGGGAAGCGCCACCGACGCCGCCACCACTGCCCATGCTCATGCCGTCGCCCTCTCCATGGAAACCGGCCCGGGCTCCTCGAGCTCCACAGGTGCAGGTACTGTCTCTCCCTCTTCACCGATCTCTCCTCTCTCTCTCTCAAGTTTTTGGACAATATTATGCATAGGCAAAGCAGCTATCGTATTGATCTAGCCTAGATGATCCTAAGGTAGATTTAACAAGACATTGGCTAAGCATCAAAACCGGAATGGAAATTAAAGCGCGCCGTGGAATTTATTAAGGGCATGTGATTATGATATGTTAGATATTGTTGACATGATGGTCGCGGAGACAGGAACTGTCGGAGTTTTCGAGGGAAGTCGTTGTCGAGAGCATACGTGGAAGTAGGGTTGTCAAAAAAGTTCGGGCTTGAGAAAATGTGCGAGTTCGGTACGTTAACAGCTCGGCTCGAGCTTGATTCGTCTCTCTAACAAACCAAACTCGAGCCTGTTTTCGAGCTCGCGAGCTTAGTCGAGCCGAACTCAAATAGTACGATAAAGCTCGTGATTTTTGTACAGCCGCAAAATTAAGAGTACTATTATTATTTCATCTGTTATAAGACCGCTAAAATAATTATGCTGGCATGTTGGCACTGTATTACTATTATATGAAATGTCAAGCCATTTCTGCTATTCCGTTTGCAAGCTTTACTATTTTCTTGCTATATAGCTGCATGTCGATGTACCAAATTTTTCTTACCGAGCTTCAACGAACCGAGCTCAAGCCTACTCGAGCTTTGGTCGAGCCGAACTCGAGGTTAGATGTAGGCTTGAAGGTCAACCTAGGCTCGCTCGAGCTCGGCTCGAGCTTCTACCGAGCTCGAGCCGAGCCTAACAATGTTCGCTCGAGTTCGGCTCGTTGACAGCCCTACGTGGAAGGGAGTTCACTGCTGCTCATCTTGTGGCGTTGCTGTTCTTGGCTGGTAGTACGTGCCTAGCTCCAAGACGCCGGGAGGGAGGGAGGGAGAAGGCATAGTGACCATCATCGACCTGGAGCCGATCAGGGTCAGGAGCAAACCTGCAAGAAATGTTCTATTGACTCGCTCTTGTCCTCAGTTTTGCTTTTTCTTCTGGGCACTTTAGAACGATTCATGTCAACCTTCAGCTACGTGATGCCACTGCTATTTTAGGAGCCACTCTGCATCATGTACCAATTTTGTAGCTGCATTCCCGTCCATCACTAGCAATGGCAGTAAGCAGCAAATTGTGTGAGTACAGATGGTGAGATATTATTCATCATAAATTTCGCAGCATGCATGAAACATGTATATCATATTTTCTTACTCCCCGCCTTCTCTCTCATGCTTTCATTTGATTCATGTTTCAGCCGGAGTTCTCGAGATACATCATCGTCGACAGCATTGTAATGCCATGACAGCGATCCGTTGAAGGAAGTTCGCTGCCGCTCGTCTTCCTTTGTTGTTGTCCTTGGCTTGCTCTGAGACGTTTTGGAGGGAGAGGAAGGTGACCACCATCGACTAGGATCAACGTCAGGAGCAAACCTGCAAGAAACCTTCTGCTGACCCGCTCTTGGCCTCTGTTTTTTCTCTACAAAAAACCTGCAAGTACACCATCCCAACACTTTTGAACGGTTCATGCCAACCGTCAGCAAAAAATAAAAGTAGAACAATAAATCCACAAACTAATACTACGAGAAACTGATACGTACTATTTTCCTTTGTGATGTTGTGTTAGTCTAAGCAAGCAAAAAATAGATCCACAGACTAATTCCACATCGAAGTCATAGCGGAAAAACTCTTGCCCTGTCCACAAGAGTAGAACAATCGCCGTCTAGCTTTATCCACTAAGAAGCAAAAAGTAATGAGTGTATTGTTGACACGATGGCCGCGGAGACAGGAATTGCCGGAGTTTTCGAGGGACATCGTCGTCGAGAGCATTATTGTAATGTCGTGGCAGGTGATACGTTGAAGGGAGTTCGCTGCTGCTTGTCTTGTGGTGTTGCTGATCTTGGCTAGGTGCCTGCTCCAAGATGCCGGGAGAGGGGAGGGGGGAGGCATAATAGTGACCACCATCGACCTGGAGCAGATCAGCGTCAGAAGCAAACCTGCAAGAAATGTTCTGTTGACTCCTCCGGCAAACTGGCCTTACTTTTTCTTTTTCTTTTTCTTGCCGGCACTTTTGAACGATTCATGTCAACCCGTCGTCATGCCACTCCTATTTTAGGAGCCAATTAAGTTTTTTTTTTCGTGTCTGTGTCTGCATTTTATATCTATTTGTAGCTGCATTCCCGTCACTAGCAATGACGGTAAGTAATCAGCAAATTAAACTGGAGGAACCAACCCAACTGGTCCACTTGGTTGGTCATCAGCCACCAAGTCCAAGCTCCATGCACACACATGAGTTCCTTTTTTTTAGCAGGAATGGAGTTGAACGATGATCGCGCGCTAGACACGTTCGGTTGCCGCCTGGAAGAGGGCACAAAACGCCACAGAGCACGTACGTGCAGCGTCCTGGTAGAATCGAAAACAACAGAGGAGGAAGGCATCTCAATCTCATCCTCAATCAGCGCGAATAATCCATGATCCATGGTCCATCCGGTCAAGAGCGGACAAAGCCGTGTGTACCCGATCCGGCAGCAGAGCCACGCCACTCCGGCATGGCCGCGCGGCCCATCCCCACGGCGACAAATTAAAGCGACCTGCCGATCGTCTTCAGGCGCTGCTCTGGCAATTGAGTGCTAGTATTTCTTTCGAGGATACCACCCCAGAATTATTACTCCGTAATATTATTCAGCGCGGTTTTTGTTTCAGAATTATGCGTGATGTTGCTGTTGCTGTCGTCCCGCCTGTAGTACTACTACTCCTGTGGCTTCTTTCTTGAGAATTATTCGAGCTGACTAGTGAGAGAAATTAGTGTGGGAGAACAGGGGAGCAGAATTATTAGTATTACCGTCTCAACTCTCAAGTCAGCTTCCTTGTGGACTTGGCAAAACTGCTATGGAGAAAAAATGGCGCGGCCACCGCACTTAACTAAGCCGTGCAGCTAGTGCGTGATAGCCATTGGCCATGCATCACCACCGTCCACCGGCCGAAATGGGAAGGGAGTGACATGATACGCTTGAGAGTGTTGACACGATCGGTGCGGAGAAAGGAACTGGTGTGGTTTGTCTGTGGGACGACAGTTCGTCTTGACCGGGGGATTTTGCTGTGGGATTTTGCTGCTGCTTTCCTTGGCTAGCTATAGCTAGCTCCAAGACGCTGCGAGGAAGAGGAAGGGAGAAAACGCAGTAACCATCAGTCCATCGTCGATCTGAAATTCAGGAACAACGACACGAGCAGACTTGTAGGAAATGTTTTCTCTATTCTATTACTAGTCGAGCACTTCTTCGAGCGTGTGCCAACGACATGCCACATTTTTATAGAAGGTAAAAATTTGAGTAAAGAAAAGGGCTATTTTTAACTTTGAGCTAGTACAAGAAAACTATCTCTGGTGACGAGCAACGAGCGTAGCAAAATCTCCACGCCGATTAGTCCAATGGCAGCCACCACAAACGAAAATATTTTGGATAGTTAGATCTAAATTGGGTGGCTGGGATTTTAAATCACAAACAGATTTACGCAATTCACACGTCGAGTCCAACACGATAACATAGGTACCATGCATACGTAGTCTCATGGCATGGTATGTAGTCCTATTCAAACACAACACATTTGGAGTTGAATTTTTTATATCTTGGTTGGTCTCGAAAGAATACGTTACAAGGGAAAATATGTCATAGACAGTGAGTGGCTTACTCTTCTCCGACATTCCGAAGTATATTATAGTTAGACCAAATATACTTAAATGGAGCGATTACATGGGCACTATGTTTTGTTACACACTCTAGAATCTCCACTAGGATATGTTAGAGTGCATGTTTTTAGCACTCCGGTAAGATCCAAAAGGATGCCAGTATAGTCACAAACACACACATACACCCATAATGCATCTGAATGAAGTAAGTAAAACCTTGAAGGTGTTCAATTGATTTTTATATGTTTCTATCTACAAATAATATGTTTTGAAAAGTCATGGCCAAGAGGAAACAAAACTCTGAAATCACAAACATATTCATGGTTTCACATTTGTTGATAGTATATATTCTACAAGATGTTAACATTGTAAAATAAACATATTATATCTCAACATTTAGCAGCACTACTGTGTTGTTAAAACTAAGTCGTATGTTGAGAGAATAAAATGTAAAAAAGTTTGATATAAATACAACAATGATCTAGAAAGTACGATATAGAGAAAAATGATGGATACATAAATACAACACCTAGACAAAGAAATCAGGCAGATAGCAGGTTTGGATCGTTCTTTTGGTTGATACCGGGTGGAGATGAGTCCATATTAGCTATGTATAGGAGATATCCCCGCCAAAAAAGCTATGTATATGAGATCAGGGCGGGATGGTACGACCAGGTGGGTTGAGGCGGTTTGTACAGGTCGATCAGAAACGTGTACTATGGGACCAGTTGCGAGTCGTACATCCCGTGGACATAAAGGTAAAAATAAAAATAATATGCTAGTGTGCAACTTTTCCAATTTAACATAGTCCCTTTGATCATAATTTAACATAGAAAGTTGCGATATAGAGAAAAAGGATGGATACATAAATACAACCCCTGTTTCCGTCCCAGTCACTACACCACGGTTGATTATTAAAGACACAGAAAAGTGCCATAAAAAATATTAAAAGTGCCTTGAATAATCTTTGAAGGCAATAAAAATAATGCCGAATCAAATGGTGTAGGGAAAAATCCTTTAAGGCACTTCAAAAAAGTGCCTTTAAAAATATTTTTTTGAGGCACTTCCAAAAATGCCTTTAAAAATGTATTTTTTGAGGCACTTCAAAAATTGTCTTAGAATAAATTTTAAGGCACTATTGAGGAAAGCCTCTAATAATTTTTGTTGCCCTTTTCAAAGTGCCTCAAAAAACATTTGTAGGCAGTGTACAAAAATGCCTCAAAAAATAGTTTAAGGCATTATACAATAAATGCAAGCACCGGCAAAAATGCTTTAAAAACAATTAAGGACCATTTCTAAGGTGACATAAAACAAATAAACACACTCTAGAAAACAAATTCGGGCTCACATTACAATTCATCTATTATGTTGAATTCAAGTTCGCATTACAATACTCAGAAACAGGCAAGTTACATAATACTTCTACAACAGCAGTACACAACGCATATCATACAAGAGTGCAACCGATAAGAAAACAACTTAACATAGAACCGACAAATGCTTTATATCATAGAATGGTGCATGCCATCAGGTCTGAACTTAAGTAAAATATCAATCCCATCTAGTTTCCACACTCCCACGTGCCCCAAGCCATCCCTGGATCATCTGAATAGTTGTAATGCCCCATCAGTATATAGTAACATAATCGGTGCTCCTTATACTTGGTAACTTGGCAAATGAAGACTACAAAAAACAGAACACTGCCAAGAGGTCAACATCTCCGGTATATCCATTTCCTACTCTAGTAGTATAGACTAAAGAGCACAAAAATCAGAGTGTCTTTCTTCAAAAATCAGAATGATAGAATGATGCAGCTTGAGGTGTGATGCTCTGTTCAGCACGGAGGAAAATGTAAGCCTAATGGCAACAGATCGTGTGTTGGAAAAATATTGGGAATGTGAGAATGATCTTGGTCGCTGAATTTAACTAGAAATGAATAGATAATTTCCAAAATTCTACATAAATAAGTGCCTTCACAACATATCCAACAGCTTTGGAAGCCTTCGACGACATCAGCTGCAAGAATCCCTCTACAAGACAACAAAACAGATCAGGAAAATTGAGAACTCAGAAGTATGATATTAAAAAGTTTCTTCAAAATGTAGCAGTTTCTATCTAACTGGAGGTTATTATTGTTCCTTTCCACGATCTGAAAATGGTGATTCTTGTCTAGCAATTTATGTGAATTTTCCAAACAATTTATTCAACGATAGTTAAAGATATGGAGGATAAGAAAATGGTACATAGTACTTCATGATAAGCATAATATATTTACATTTGATTCAGTCACGGAATAACTAGGAAAAGTAATCCTTCTTAAAACGAAAGAGATGCATTATTAGTAATACCAGTGAGCTCTTCCATTGCATATGAATAATTCTAATGTGAAAATAGTACTGAATTTTTTGTAGAACAAACAGGAAACACCATCAGCTCACGCAACCAATTTCTGATGTGAAGCAGTTTTGTCCTACACAACAACAAAAACACATGAGGCATCTACAAATGAGTCAATGATTATTCTCATACATTCGTGTTTACTGTAGTAGCAAACATCAGCTATGTATGTATATGCAGGTTAGCTTAGCCCCTTCATTGTTTAGACCAATCATACGAACGGTTCTCTCGAAAACTATATGAGATCTTGCCTCTGTGCAGCATGAAAAGAGGACAGATTCATCAGCAAGGCAACATATAAGATGAGTAGACAACAGAAACTTGACGGGAACTTGCAGTGAGGGTTAAGAGCATACTGCAGATTAGTCAGCCCCTTGTAGGTTTTTGTACCGAGTGTGTAACTGTATATAGCATCTAGTTCCTAGTCATCTTATCCGGATCAAAATCTACTGCAGATTAGTTAGCCCCTTCCTCCAATCTTCTTCCGGCGGCGACCTGCTAGCCCCGTGTTACATGGTTTTCGATCTTCTCCTTCGACGTCGCGAGAACAAATCCCCAAGGGTATATATAGATAGTTTTAGGTCAAGACGATCGCGATGGAAAGAAAAATGAGGTGATCATATGCTCAAGGTTCCAGATCACACTAGTGGCATGCCCTGATTTGTTTGGGCTGCCATTTTCATCTTCAACTCGTTGGGCCTAAGGTACTACCTTAATTTGTTGTGTTCGTATGAAAATTATCTAACAGGCCCGTTGACCTAGTCCTCTTTGTAGTCTTGAAGCTCCCTAAAAATCAAAAACACTAACAAAAGGTTTTTGTCATCCAAGAGTTAAAACCAAAATAAAGTGGATCTTTTGAAAAATCCTTGAAATCAATGTAACTCCAAGTTTTAATGACATGAATATGTCTCAATAAACTACGAAGAACATGTACACGCTTTACTTGCATACACCGCCTATAGGAGAACAACACGGATAAGACCAATCTCCACCAGAGCCGCCTCCATGGCCCAGGAAGGTCTTGGCGATGCCAGACACATGGCCTCGCGCTACCATCATGAACCTAAGTCGCCTCCTCTAGGAAGCTGCTTCGCGCTCCGACATGCCATGTGTCCCTCCACCGGGCCTCCAAGCTACTCTGACGCCTCCATAACGTCACGTGCAGCCACTCTCCTCTTTTGCCAAGCGCCGCCTGCCCTCATCACCGCCTGCCCTCATCACGTAAACTCGGAATGTCGGGGTGCACCCTGATACGTCGTAAACATATCTATAATTTTTGACACTTCATGCTTGTTTTGTATCAACTATCTTATGTTTTATCTACACTTTGAGCTATTTTTATACATTTTCTAGAACTAACCTATTGACAAGATGCCGCAGTGCCAGTTGCATGTTTTCTGTTGTTTTTGGTTTTAGAAAAACTAGTAAAGAAATATTCTCGGAATTGGACGGAACAAAAGCCAAAGTCAATATTTTACCGGAGCAAAGACGGAGTCCAGAGGGGGGACGAAGAGGCGCCACAGGGCGGCCACACCACCCCCTGGCGCGGGTCCACCCTATGCCGCATCGGGGCATGGTGTGGGCCCCCTGGCCCTCAACCAACCTCGTCCATTCGCCTATATAAACACCCCGAGGCAGAAACCCTAAGGACCCGATCATAAATCCATGAAAGAGTCCGTAGCCGCCACCATTGTCCCTAGATTGGGGGGATCTGAAGCTCTTCCTGGCACCCTGCAGGAGGGGAGAGATCATCCTGGAGGCCTTCTTCATCACCATGCCAGCCTCCGGAGTGATGCGTGAGTAGTTCACCCTTGGACTACGGGTCCATACAGTAGTTAGATGGTTATTTCTCCTCTTTTGTGTTATCATGTTTAGATCTTGTGAGCTCCATTTATGATCAAGATCATCTATTTATAATGCTACATGTTGTGTTTGCGGGATACAATGGATATTGAGTACTATGTCAGATTGATTATTGATTCTATCATGTCTATGTTATTTGTGACCTTGCATGCTCTCCGTTGCTAATAGATACTTTGGCCAAGTAAATGCTTGTAACTCCAAGAGGGATTATTTATGCTCGATAGGAGGTTCATGCCTCTAGTAATCTGGGGAAGTGACAGAAATCTCTAAGGTTGTAGATGTGATGTTGCTACAAGGCAGAAAACAACAATCATTTGTCCAAGAGCAATTGTATTGTTTACTTTACACACTTTGTTTAATACAATTATTTGTTGCTTGCAACTTAATACTGGAAGGGGTTCGGATGATAATCTAAAGGTGGATTATTAGTTCTAGATGCAGTTGGATTACGGTCTATGTATCATGTTGTAATTCCCAAACAAATATCATAGAAATCAAGATGTCTAGTATATGCATTGTTATGCATTCTCAATCTGTCAATTGTTCCTCTGTAATTTGTTCACCCAGCATGTTATTTATCTTATGGGGAACGCCTCTAGTGAACTGTGGACCCCGGTCCATTCCTTACCGTTGATATATCATCTACTGTTTATCGTTTACTGTTTACTTTCTGCAATTATCACAAGAAATTACTATCTTCTACACTATACGTTTAATCCTTTGTTTTCAGCAAACTGGTGAGACTGACAACCTCACTGTAAGTTGGGGCAAAGTATTGGGTTTGTGTTGTGCAAGTTCCAAGTTGCTAGCAACACCTTGGAGTTGTTTTCTTACTCCTACTGGTTCGATAACCTTGGTTTCATAACTGAGGGAAACTTGGTGTTGTGCTCATCATACCTTCCTCTTGGGGTTCCCAACGAGCTCTACATATCTGAGCCATCACGCCCTCCCTCCTCCCCTGTCTAGGTCGAGGGAGGCTTGAAGCTAGGGTTTGTGCCCCCCTTGGGTCGCTCCCGCGTGCGACCTGAGTGAGGGGAAAGATCGCTGTCCTAATGAACCAATGTGTTTTCGTTTGTGCCCAGACATAGCTTTTATCGTCGAGCACTTCTGGACAACTGCGGGCTCCTTGTTGCTGATGGCGGCTCAGTTCAATATAGAGCTTCGTTAGGATACCCCAAGAGGAAGGTATGATGAGCACAGCAGAAAGTTTTCCCTCAAAAAGAAACCAAGGTTATCGAACCAGTAGGAAGAAGGAAACGACTCAAAGATGTTGCTAGCAACTTGGAAACCTGCACAACACAAACTCAAGACTTTGCCCCAATGAACAGTGAGGTTGCCAATCTCACCGGTTTGCTGGAAATAAAAGATTAACTGTATGGTGTGGAAGGTAATAGTGGTTTGCAGAAAGTAAACAATAACAATAGAAGATGTATCAATGATAAAGATTGTACCGGGATCCATAGTTCTCTAGAAGTGTTCTCCTTAAGATAAACAAACATGACATACTAGGTAAACAAATTACAGCAGGGAAATTGACATGTCTGAGCAGGGCATAACAATGCAATACTAGACATTCATGATCCTATGAGATTTGATTGGGCAATACAACAAGATACATAGACCGCCATCCAACTGCATCTATGACTAGTAATCCACCTTCAGGTTATCATTTGAATCCCCTCCAGTATTAAGTTGCAAGCAACAGATAACTGCTTTAAGCAAAGTGTGTAAGGTAAACAATCCACGTGTTCCATGAATAAGATACCGTTGTTTTCTCCCTAGTAGCAACAGCACATCAATAACCTTAGAGATTTCTGTCACTTCCCTTAGATTAAATAGAGGCATGAACCCACTATCGAGCATAAATACTTCCTCTTAGAGTCACTAGCATCTACTTGGCCAAGATAGCTAGTAGAAACGGAGAGCATGCAAGATCACAAACAACACAGACATGATAGAATCAATAAGACAAAACCATTAATCAATGTAACATAGTAATCTCAATATCCATCGGATCCCCGCAAACACAACATACATGATTACAAATAGATAATCTTGATCATGAATGGGGCTCACAAGATTTAAACATGGTAGCACAAAGGAGGAGAGACAACCATCTAGCTACTACATGGACCTGTAGTCCAAGGTGGAACTACTCACGCTTCATACCGGAGGCTGGCATGATGATGAAGAAGGCCTTCGGGATGATCTCCCCTCCAACAGGGTGCCGGGAAGAGCTTCAGATCCCCCCCGATCTAGGGACGATGGTGGTGGCGGTGGCTACGAACTGTTTTGTGAAAGATTGATCGGGTACTTAGGGTTTTGATATCGGGGGCTTCTTATAGGTGAAGAGGCGAGGCAGAGGGGGCACCCGGGGTGGTTGCACCCCCCTAGGCGCGGCTGGGCCTAGCCCGTGCGGACAGGGGGGGTGGCCCCCTGGTGGCTCTCCTCCGTATCGTATTCTGCCTCCGTGTTTCCTATGGTAAAATACTGACTTTGGCTTTTGTCCCGTCCAATTCCAAGAATATTGATTTTCTGCCTTTTCTGGAACAAAAAACAGAAGAAAACAGGCAACTGGCACTGTGGCATCTTGTTAATAGGTTAGTACCAGAAAATATATAAAACACCTCAAAGTGTAGACAAAGCAAAGCAAAATAGATACTAAACAAGCATGAAATATTAAAAATTATAGATACGTTTACGACGTATCAGTTGCCGCTGCTATTTTTGGAGCAAGTAGATGTGTCTCCGCCTGTTACACCTCTCCTCCATGGAGGACCTACATGGGTGTACAAATGTACGCCCATTATTTTTGACAAAAGCTTTGAATCAATCTGTATAGTTCAGATATATAGAGCAATCTACATCCAATAAATTAGAACAATTGGGCAAAACTATGCTTTTTTAGACAACTATGAACACCTGTTATTTGGGTGCTCCCTCCGCCCATGCTCTCCTCTCGTTGCAACAAAACAGGGGCAAATGAACCCAGCTGAGTTGGCTAGTTTTGTCCCTCAACTGATAAATAGAGTGCTTCGCAGGAATGGAGTTGGAAGATCGTGCTTCATCACAGTTCACGCCATTCGTTTGCCGCCGGGAAAAAAGAAGGGCACAAAACGCCAAGTCTGCGGAGCACGTACGCGCAGCCTCCTGATGGCGAGCACGCGAAGCAAGCAACAGAGGAGAAGGAAGGTACTGTACATCGCACACCTCAATCAGCCGCTCGAATCAATCAAACCGTCCATCCATTTTCACCTCTCACTGTACCCACAGTAGCAGGACGTACGAGATCTGGTCAAGAGCGGACAAGGGCCAAAGGTGGTGCGTACCGGGTGTCACTGTCCATGTACCCCACCACCCCGCCACCTACCAACCAAACCCGATCGGGTACGTCTCGGACGTGGACGCGAGCCGGCAGAGGCCACTCCACTCCACTCCGCCGGCATGGCATGGACCCGTGCCCGCGGCCCACGGCGATAAAAGCGACCTGCACCGGTCGTCTTCATGCGGTGATCTGACACGCGACTCGCCATTTTTTTAACAGAGGATACGATACGACACGCGGATTATCTTGAGCAGTTTTTTTCCGTTCTTAATAATTGCGTGCTGTTGCTGTCGATCGTCCCGCTTGCTATGGCTTGTTTCTCGAGAATTCTTCGAGCTGGCCAGTGAGAGGAGGAATTCTGTGCGGGAGAAGAGGGGAGCAGAGTTGATATGTGCGTCGCCTGCCTGCGTATCATATTCAGGATTGCACGTCTCGCGCGCATCACCACCTACCATCCTGATATTTACGGCTCTTCAAAGTCAACACTCCGCTCATATCGTTGCCACTCGCATAGTCGCATGCGATATTTTCACCACAAGGCACGATTCCAACTTGGATGGTTTCTGAGTAGCGTAGTATAGTGTGTCTTGTGCAACACACATGTATCTCGCATCGTATCGTGCAACTCGAGATACTACGTAGCATTCGATTCGATCGGAATAGGAAGCTGACCAAGTGGCGAGCGAGAATGCACTCTCACTGTCCTAAACCCCTACTCCCCAAGAGCGAAGTAACGAAGAAACTGATGAAAAGCAGCGGCCACAGACGCACACCCAGTCACCCCGTTCCAAGAAGCAAGGCCACGATAGTGATGCAGCAAACACGGTGCACGTGAACATTTACCAAAGGTTTCCATCGAGATAGCAAAGGTAGTAGTAATACTAGCATCAACAACACGAAGATAGTTCAGACAAGAAGTCTTTGATTTCACCTAAAATTTTCATCATCATCATCATCATCGGTCGGAACCAGAAGCAGCAGCAGCGTCGCCACCATGGCAAAACTAGCAGAATGCGGCATCCTAAAAACCCGAGCCCCTTCTAGTGCTTGTTCTTACCCATCCCACTATTGCACCAGATCGTCAACGAACCGAAACGCGAAAAGAAACGCAAGATGATCTTGAGCATATGTACAAGAATCCTAACTAATTTACTGGCCAGCACCTCCCCACGGATCGATCTCACCTCCGAGCCTTCTACTCCACTTTGGTTGATCAGTCACCTGGTGAACGACGCCACGCTGCTACGGGTGAAAGGAGGGATCTAGCTAGCTAGCCCAAGGAGCCCTCCTTGGCCGAGAGCCGCTTGAGGACCTCGTAGGTGGTGACCATGGTGGCGGCGGAGAGCGACATGGAGCCCCACCTCGGGCCGAGCCCGCGGTAGCACGCGGCCCACCCGCCTTCCTTGAGCAGGCCGCGCATGGTGCTCCCCAGCGTCGGCCGCGCCGCCACCCCGTCGGTCTCCATGACCTGGAGGCGCGTCTTCACGGTGTCCAGCGGCATGGTCACGAGGGCCGCCGCGCCCCCGGCCACGGCGGCGCTGGCGCCCTGCACGGCCATGAGGGCCGGGTAGCTCTCGGAGCGGTCGGCGCCCACGACGCGCCACGCGAAGCGCTGCGCCATGGCGTAGGACGCCCACCACACCGCGTTGGACGGCGCGTAGGTGATGATGGAGAGGCCGAAGCCGCGGTACAGGCCGCGCACGCCGTCGGCGGCCAGGATCTTCCGGAAGGCGTCCGCGCCGCCGGCGTAGCGGCAGGCGGTGGCGGAGGTCTGGACCATCAGCCGCTGGCTGATGACGTCGACGGGCGTCCACACGACCTGCGCGGCGACGGCGGCGGACACCCCCGCGGCGGCCGAGGCGACCGCGGACGCGGCCGGCTCCGAGACGCCGAACCGGAGGGCGGCGGTCCCGACGGAGCTCTTGGTGGCCTCGAGCGCCGCCATGTAGAGCGCGCGCGCGGGGACGGTGCCGGCCAGGGACGCGCCGAAGCCGCGGTAGAAGCCTCGGACCCCGTCGCGGCAGAGGATGGTCCTGACGGTGGCCGTGGCCGCCTGCGGGGGCGGCGCCACCTGCAGGTGCGTCTTGACGACGACGGCCGGGTAGAGCGCGGCGGAGACGCCCGAGAAGAGCGCGGCGCCGAGGACGAAGAAGCGGGACTTGTCGAGCATCTCCCAGTTCACCTCGGCCGGAAGCCGCCGGATCTCCTCCGCCGCTGCCGCCGCCGCCGCCGCGCCCCGCTCCTCCTCCATGCCCGCAACGCCGAAGCTCATCCTCGTGCTCCCGATCTGAGATCCTTCCCGCAAACTAGAGAAAACCCAACCAAGCCTCGCATCCGAAGTTCCGAACCCAATCAATTCAATCCGCTACCAGAGGACAACCATATTCTCGCCCGCAACCGGAAGGCCGGAAACCCTCTCTGCTCCCTTCTCCGGTGAGGGCAGATGAACACACCGGTTGGGATCGGTGAAGCGTGAAAAAAAGGTGATTGAGAAGCAGCGTGGCGGGTGGCGATTCCTCTGGATCCCGAGGGGGTAAGTGAATATTTATACGGAGGGTTGGTGTGGTGGCCAGCCCAGACGGCCTTATCCGTCCCTCCCCGAGATTAGCGCGAGGGGGAGTCACGTGCCGGTGGCAGGTGCGTGTCGGGGAGCGACCCTTATCGGTCGCTGTTGCCGAGGCCACCGGAGACAGCCGGTGGCACGGCGCAGGGGGCGCCCATTGGCCGGATCGCCCGACGACTCGCAGTCGCAGAGCAGGCCAGAGACGCCCACGGTG
Source organism: Avena atlantica (assembly GCA_910589765.1). Taxonomy (NCBI): domain Eukaryota; kingdom Viridiplantae; phylum Streptophyta; class Magnoliopsida; order Poales; family Poaceae; genus Avena; species Avena atlantica. The sequence goes on along the minus strand of OU342737.1, from coordinate 36,784,118 downwards.
TGGGAGGGAGGGAGGGAGGGGAGATGGGGCACGATGATTCGATCGCCCTTTTTGTTTAATGCGCAACTGGATCTCGATCGGTGTGCTGTGCGTGTGCTGCGCACACAGAGACAGCAGCTCGGGATATTTGAGCTCGCCCACAATAACGCAACGGCGGCGTGTTGAATTACCACGGTCTGCATACGGCGCACGTACGTACGTCGACGGTCGCCGCTGGCCGTGCCGTCGATCGATCGCTTGCTTGACCACGCAACCAGCACCACCCTCCCAGCGCTGATCGTGATCTCAGCCGATCGAGCAGCAGCCGGCAGCTAGCACAGGTAGCAAAAGATGGTGGAGGCGGTTTTGATGGATTTCACGTGACGGTCGTCGGTGCGCGTGACACTTTTTGGTTGTCGTAAACGGAAAAAAAGGTTGTGCGATGCGTCCGCGGCAAGCCACGCCACGTACGTGTACGTCCTGTATTTCCTCGTGTTGCCCATATATACGTGTGGCATGTTGGTATTGGTGCGCATTCCAGCGAAGAGAGACACACAAGATTCACTGTGGACGTCGTTTGATTTGGGGCTGGTTCCTTTCTGGATCGTGGAGATAAGCGCGGCGGTCTTTGGGCTTTCTGGTTCCTTTCTGGCACGTCCAAGCGAAAACGGTCTTTGGGCTATCTTTGGCACTTTGTTTGATTATTATCCCTTTTTTTTACCCCGTAGGAGATAAGCGCGGCGGCTGTTTGGTTGCTAGCCCCGGGGACAAGTTACAAACAGATTGTGGATGTTTGGTTGTTTCCAAAATAAGGTTACCTATTCTCATGAGTGGTGAAGTTACCAGCATATAGTCACTTTAACAAGAGAGAATGATACTATCTAATCACTTCAACAACACATACCCTAATAGTTGATACACCACGAGCTAAACAACAAAAAACAACAGTTTATGATACATCACAAGTTCATCATCAAAAAGGTTAATATACACCATCTCCGACATACAAGGGGTAAGTTTTCACCAAGTCCTAGCTAACGGAGGGATTTCAGACCACCTCCCGAAATATACACATGATCGCATGAATAGGTCATGAGCATGATCGCCAACAGGAAAGTCGAAGCCCTAATAGAAATAGATGCGTACCTAGGTCCTAAGCCAGGGTCTCCTCTCACCTGAACCTGAACCCGTGTTAGCATAGGCGGCCCCTGGTTATTTGTTGTCCGCGGAAAAGTCTATGGCCTTCACAAATAATTTTGGATCAGAGATTTGACTGCGATCCACATACTTGGGTGTGAAGATCGTGTTCATCTGAGCATAGTTTGTTATTAGTGTGTGCACCAACACAAGGAGCTTCGGCCAGAACTACAATTAAGAAAAGAGTGTTAGTGCACATCAATTTGTAAGTTACGAACAAGTTAAAACATGAGGTACTATCATGCCATCTTACCACAACCACCATCTGCTTCAGCATATCATCATTATTGACCATAGAGGTCGTGCTTTCTGCACACCATCTGACGCCATCTTTATGTCCAAGCTTGTCTATCAGGTTCCACTTTTGCTCCACTTTCTCATTTTGTTGTACAACTAAAGAGTAGTCCCTGTGATCCTAGTGAATTCAACAATGTCATTGGCAATTTTCTGTGTGTGTCTCTCTTTGAATCCAATCACATAGTTTATTACCATGTTGTTCACGAGCTCAACCATCTTATTTAGAAAGAATTCTGATAAAGCGGGTTCCCAAATCATGGAAGATTGGGGGCACAGAACTGGCATTTTGGTTGGCTTCATCCAGATCATATCAATGTTCCGCATAGAAGGAGCAGACACTGTCGGGGGAGCTAGTATGCATGATGTTCTACGGTCGTTTAAGAATGGTAGAAACAAGAACAATGGTAAGCATATTTTTTAAATCCTTCCCCAGTAGCAAGAATAGTGATAATCACGATACAATGACTATCGGAGATGACAAACAAACACATAGTACAACTACAACATGAGGGGATGAAGGTTTTTCGTATAACGATGGGAGTAGGCTTCAACACATAGGTCGTGGAAAAGGGGAAAGTTGGCAGGACCATCGTCGACGTGCTCAAGGGTGAAGCCAGTGGGACCACCATCGACGTGCTCGAGGGAGATGGCGAAATGACCTACGGTCGAGCAGGACAAACACTAATGGTTGTGTATCCATACATCTAACCACATCTAGCACATCCTTGTAGATCTAATTAAGCTATACCGAGGGTTTGATATTCTTACAATAAACGGAACAACATCTAGCACACAGGTCCGGGATGACAGACGGTCACCAGCCTCCGCCGCCACCACGGAAATCAGAGAAGGGAGGAGCTCGAAAGGTGGAAATGGAGGATTTGGTTACAGTGGTGGTTGTCTACGGCTAATAGGGGGCGATTCTACGCAGGCGGTGAGCGAAATTCTTGCAAGTGAGATTCTGCCACCGCCCGCTGCAATTTCATAGCAGCGTGCAAGATCGCGCGTCCTCCCATCATCTCGCATCGTCGCATCTGCAAGTTTTCCATTTTGGCCGTAACAAGGGTGACCTTCATGAAAATGGCGAAATCGGTGGTTCCTTCCGGGTCTTACCCAGAATGCTTTAATCATTATGCCGTCAGCCCAATTTCATCGTCGCACAATCTACCAAAGCGCCCTAGGCTTGCGAGCAACGGTCTACAGATTTTGCAGCCATTGGGACGATCGATAGCTACGTGCAGGCGGCCTTCATGATACCGATTTTTAAAGTGCCCGAGAAGATTACGGGAAAGTTGCAAGCTAAAGTCACGCACATAAAACAATGTAGATAAGCTCTGCTTAGCAGCCCGGCGGTTTATGTAAAAGGAAATTCGTCCCATGCAAAACGCCAGGACGCTCGGTATGTACAGGGAAGACATACACGGACACGTCAGACCATGCAATGTGCTTCTAGATTTCAGTCATGTCTTGGTTGTTAGGATTAATTAGTTTTTATAGCAAAAAAAAAAAGATCATCTTATCGTCCATGATGATAATAATTTTGTAAGGAGAGTTGCACGGCAAGTAGCATTATCCAGATAGCCTAAAAGTTCACCAGCACTTGGAAAGTTTAGCGAACGGATCTCACGGAAGCTGTTGCAGATTTTTTTCGTTGATAGTGTTTTCTGTTTGGCGATCTACCTAATACTCCATACTAGTGGATAGTATCATTTTCTGGTTAAGCAGTGGATACTATCTCGATTCGGACGTGTGTTGAGTGAACCTGGGTTGTTTTAGTTGTAATTAAAGAAGCAGGATTTTTTTTTTTGACAGGAAAGAAGCAGGATATTGATAGTAAATGGAACCTGATGTTGCTCCTGCACGACTGCAGTCCCAAGACTGTCTCACCCTGGGGTCCTCTGATGATGATGGATATGGTATACTTGTGTCACGTAAAAGCGATAGGGAGATGATCACATTTCTTTCTGGCCGTAGAACTAATTCGTGCGGAACTACGTACATATATGCAGGAGCATGGAGCAACTCACATGCCATGGAAACCTGTGTGCGTCGCTCGCCGGTTCAGCCACAGTTTCTGTCTTTTTCTACGAGAACCGTCTGGGCCCGTACACGTACGATACATCATCCACCCCGTCTCACGGTCGGTGACAGGTGGCCCCATTCCCGTCGGCCCCCCGCGGCTGCTTTGCTGGGTGGCATCGGCGGCTTTGTCCACGTGAGATTGTGCGCTCGTGCAACGGCGCAAGCGTGCGGCGGTGGATGGGCGACCGGCGCGACTCGGGTTGCGGTTTGGTGGTGGGCGGCCGTAGAGTCGGAGGATACCGGTGGCGGTTGGCTACAGACAGATCTTGTGGGCTGCGGACGGGTAGAGCCGGCCGTTGGATTGTCGAGGGGTCAGCTATGGCAGCACGCGGTGGACGGACGGCGAAGTAGAGCCGCGCGCCGGCCGAGACCCTGGCCCCAAGCTACAGCCACGGACAGGGGGTTTCCTCCTCCTGTAGTCATGTTTGCGCAATGCACGGCCACGCCCGGCCGGATCAAGACCGCGCGCTCTGCTCTCAGCTGTAAATTCCCGGTGGTGGTCGCACACTCACACGCGTCGGCGAAACTTGTTCTGGAACTTGCCATGTCTTTTTCACGATGAAACGACTCGATACATGGAGTACTATGGGTTTATCTTATCGGTAGTAAATTCAAAATCGTGTAACCTGCAGCTCGGTACTAGTAGATCAGGAAATTGTTCTGGAACGCTCGGATAGTAGCAGTACAGTAGCGTAATGTCGTTTTTAGCATCGTCCCCTTCATTGGAACTTTGGAACTGCCCATGTTTGGCGTTTATACTATTTCCAGGACAGGATTCAGATGTGGAGTGATGTCTGCTTCCAGGTCCCTAGCCGTTTATGTAAAAGGAAATTTGTTACGTACAAAATGAAAGGACGCTCGGTATTCCATAATTCAAGAATTGGATATACAGAGACACTTCAGAACCATGGTCAAGTAGCCCAGGCTTTCCCAAGAAGAGACTAAGGTCAAGCAGGACATCTTTGGTTCACATGTATTTATTAGGTTTTTTTTTCTAATGGAATTGATTTATAGGATTATATTTTTCTTTTGCTAATTAAACATCGGGCAACTGTAATTTCTTGCAATGCCAGCTAACCTCTCAACTCTGGCTAGCTTAACGGACACGTGGTGGCTTCGATGTAACATCTCTGTCTTGTAAAATACTCATTTCTAAATCTTAATGAAAATGCCATGCAAATGTTTTGTGTGTTCTGAAAAAAGGAGTATATCTATCTTATTCTCGCACCTATCGGCAATTTAGCGTCGTGTATGGACAACTTTTGGAATATTGCTATAATTCAATTCAAGTTGTAATATATTGGGACTTTCCATTTTCAGTATTGTTCCTACCATGTTAACTACAATCAAAATATTATATTTTCTTTTAAATAAATTGTTTGGTCTATTTATTTCTAGACACATTAGGGGCAAAAGAAAAAGAACTAAATCGGCAACATTAAGCCCAAGTAGGAAATAGAAGAGCATGCAAGCTATATAAACCCACTAACGGCTCATGTGTAACACTAGAGTATGTTTGGATCTAGCCCATGTATGCCTTGCAAAAAAAATGTTGATCTTTTTGTTGCCCATGAGTTGGCCAACTTTAGCAAAAGAAATGAACTAGATTGGCCAAAATGTCATTGGCATGCCAAATAATTGGCCATCCAAATAAACAACAAAGTTTTTGGTTATGACCCAAAAATTTGTAGGGTAAGTCTTGGCCACCCTAGAAACATACTCAGACACACGCACCACTAAAACACATCAGACACACCAAAATGAGTTAGTATGTTAAAGAAAACAATATAGTGAGTTTCGGTATTTTTTTCTAGGTCGAAAGTTACGTCCGACAATATAGTGTTTAGGTTTCACTATGGTCACGGTGTTGTTAGAACAAACGAGCACAGAGTTGATTTGAGCGGGTTTCAGTGCACTGATAAAGAGCTCCAGACTCCTGAAACATGGTCACTTAGTGAGTTCAAGGATTGGTTATCTGCATCTTTAGGGCTCCCTCCGACCCATACTGTCGGTGTGCATGCATTATGGACTAAGTCAAGGACTGCCCGTTGTTTTATTTGAGACCGATAGAAGTGCAATATAAATGGGTCAAATGGATGGAAACCTGCCATAAAAGGAAAGTTAACCCCATTTCGTTAGTGTTACCTGAGGCGAAAGAGGGCAGGTACGATCATGGCCATAGTAGTCAGACCCAATATGTTGGTGGTGGTTACGATCATAGACAGAGTAGTCGGACCTAGGACGGAGGTGGTGGTGGCTACTATCATGGCCAGAGAAGTCGTGGCCAAGATGGCGGTGGTGGTTATGAATCTGATCATAGTAATTATGCACACACTGGGGTGCTGGTTATGAATCACGTGGTGGTAGTCAAGGGACATGAGAAGACATTTTCACTGGTGAGGCTGATGAGGATGAGATATACGAATGTTTGTTGCAAGATCAGATGGAAGCCAAAGATTCAGAGAGTAACAGTGATATCGCTGATGATTCTGGTGAGTCTGATGAAGAAGAGTCAATCCACCATTTCCGGCATCATGGAATAATGGCATCACAACAGCAATGAATGTGAAAGATGGGCATGATTCTGCCTGGCACGAGACATCTGCAGGAAGCAATCGTTAAGTGGGCATCTCAGTGTCCGGATTTATAGAGGCACTGGGAAAAATAGGCGAGAGAAAAAGGTGAGAATGAGTGGCGGGAACAAGTGGCGAGAGATAAACGACGCGAAACAACGGCGGGAGAAATATTTGACGGGAATCAGCTGGCGAGAGATAAACGGCGGGAACCAAAAAATATTTTAGGTTAAAAAAACATGTCGCATGATCCATGCACCAGTCGGGGGCATCAACCAGGATCGGGAGTTAAAACTCCGACCAGACTGGTTGGTGGTTAAACCACAAACTACCTCGCTGCCATGTCAGGTGGCCCTCTGATAGCCTGATCGGGGTTTTAACCCCCGGCGGGCTTTGGTCGGAAGTTAAACTCCCGTCGCCGCGCTACTTCTACAATTTTTTAAAAACATGTATTATTCGTAAAATTTAATTTAAAAAGTGTATTATTTTTTAAAAAAATAGCATAAGTCTTGGCCACCCTAGAAACATACTCAGACGAGCGCACCACTAAAACACAGCAGACGCACCAAAATGGGTTATGTTAAAGAAAACACCGCCACAAACCACTCCCTCGACCAGACAAATATGTATCAGGTGACCATCATGGTAATCACCACACCAGAGGCAAGCTCGCAAAATCTCAAGGAGCACAGAAGGCACCTCATTTCGCGAAGCACGGCACCACCACACCATAGGCACCACCATTGTTGAACCGGGAGACAACCAACATAGTACTTATATTACATGAACATGTGTTTTAAACTTCTATAGGAATTATTATTCATGACATGCAGTTTTGTTCCTTTTTTGTGTTCGCTGTAGTTTCGGAATCCAATAAATCAAAGAAGCACTAAATGGTTTAGTACTATAATTAGGGGGTACATGGTTCAGTATTTGGTTGCAAAAAGTCTATATGTTTCGTAAGGAGAGTAGTAGAACGACAAGCATTATCCAGATTGATAAGTTAATGATCACTTGAAAAGTTAAAGAAGCGGATCTCGCAGAAGCAACTAAAGATCTCTGTTGATAGTGTGTTCTATCTAGCGAACCTAAATACGAGTAGTGTTAGTGGATATATATTTTCCAAGCATGTGCTCCCACCAGTAGTTGATCGGATCTGAGTTTCTTTTTGTTGAAATAAAAAGCATCGACATCCTCGGATTGTCTAATGATGGTGGTGGGAGATGCCATAACTTGTGCTCAAGTAGTCAAGTGGCTGGACATGTAATCCGCAAACAAAAAAGTGTCTGGACATGTCTCTGTTAGAAACTGGAGTAGTCCGATACACGCGGTACAGTGCCGAATATCTGAACAACCCAATGCGTCTATTAAGCGGTACTACAAATCAATGGGAACCGGTGTTAATTTTGGGACGGAGGGAGAACATTTTTAGTGCTGGGACAAGGACGGTCTACGCTACGTCTTTTTCCATTGTTTATCTGAGTTCGCGCAACGGTGCAAGCGTGCGGCGATGGATATGGGCGGCCCGCGGCCGGCGAGTCAGGTCGAGACTGAGGTTGGTGGCGCGCGCCCGTAGAGTCCGAGGATACTGGTGGTTTTATCAGGCAATTCTTGTGGGCGGCGGCGGCGCTGACTGGGACTGGAATGGAGATACGCGGCCGTTGGGTTCTGGAGGGGTCATGCAGTCATGAGCACAGCACTCGGTGGCCGGCGCCCGGCGGGGTGGAGCCGCCGCCCGCCGAGACCCTGGCCCCAAATCTACAGATCCTTGGCCAGTCAAGATCACGTGCTCTGCTCTCAGCTTGTTCCGTGGTGCTAGTCTGAAATGGTTTTGAGATTCATGAGACCACCTCCATCTTGCACATGAAAATACTGTGGGTTTAGCGGAGTTGCATAGGATGCAGTTTGGTGGATAAACACACAGTAGGTGTAGACCGGATAATTACCAGTTCGGATATCGTACACTCACGGAATGGTTTTTACCACTAGTACTAGTAGTTTACAATACGGTAGGTAGCGTACTATTTTTAGCATCTCCAGGAGTACTCAACTTTGGTGCCTGTACTATTTCCAGGACAGACAAAACAGACTTCAGATACGGATGGTGTGGTGTGGGCATCCAGGTCCCAACCGAGACCGTAGTGATGATGGTCGAGACATGTCGTCACTCACCAGTCATCCTACTGTGCATACATGTATGCACCAGTTCAATTCATTAGGCTGGTTACAGTGGGGATAACTTTACTAGTAACTAAGAGTTTAAGTTAGCATTTTTGCTTATGTGGCAATGATTTAATGAAGAGAGAGAGATTGAGTAACTAGCTAGGTTACTTCCTCCGTCACGGTTTGGAGGGCGTTTTAGAGAGACTTGTTAAAACTTAGGTGGACGGTGATTGTGCCAGATTTGTGCCAAAAACATGCGCCCTTAATTATTCGGCGCCCTATTAAACGTAATTACTTAATAGAAATGAGGAGATTAGCGATGCATTGACGGAGTTGCATACAAGAATTAATTCCTTGGCTGCATGGAGTAGGAAGTGGGAGAGGAAAAAAAGGACATTAATTCTGTAATTAAGTTAACGCGCCTAGGAGAAGAGGAGTTTTGGAAACGCATAGCTTTTGTAAGACGCCCTCCAAACCGTGACGGAAGGAGTACTGTAACATCACACATATCAGGACACAATTAATGTGGCATTGCATGTTATCACACCTAAGTTATTTTCCACTATAAAGGTAGTAACTTAGACTAGTAACATAAGCATGTTAGAGTATACTCTAAGTTACTTCCCACATTTATTAGTGAAGTGAAAAAGAGCTCAAGTGTTCCCGTTCATCCAAGGCATGCTGGGGACCAAACTCACAAAGGGATGCAACTCGATCTACTTCTGGTTAAAAATCAGTCGAGCTGCCAATATAATGGCACACACGCATGTGTCCACATGCTGTTACATGGAAAAACAGAGGAACAAAAAAACGGATCCTTGCGATAGCTAGCTTGATCGAGACATGGAGCTGGTGATTGGTGGTTGTAGTTTGTTAATTCTCGTTGCTTCTCGAAGCTGCCAAGATATATAGCTAGGGGACGGTCAAACTTTACCTTGTTGGAACCGAAAGGGTGCCTGACCTCCTGAAGACTCGTAAAAATACCCTGGTTGCCGACCCCTGCGAGCATGCTTTACATTTACAGGCCATCTGATCGGGTCTCCTTCCGCCCTTCCTCGTACCGTGGAGCCGTGCCGTGCCCCTAAGGTCTATATATACTGTGCGTGCGGCGGGCAGGAGCGACGGCGACCTGAGCCGAGCCGTGCCTGTCCATGGCGTAGGCTACGCGAGTGACGCTGGAGCAAGCGACAGGTGGTGAAGCCGTCGTCGATACTGTCAGTCTCCTGCTCCGCGAGGTTTTTTTATGGTTCACGAATTAGTTTAGCACTAGCAGTGTGCCAGTGTGGTCTTACCATGATATGTACTTATTTTATTTTCTTGGAAAAATCATTCGGAGCACTTTACTGGTTCTCATATAAACTTACATCATCATTTATATAAGTTTCGGAACTAAAAAGTTAAGGGAGTTATCGTCCCAAAAATATCAACATGATTGGTATAACTATAGTAGTACATAGCTAGTGTATGAGCAGCCTCATTAGCCTTCCTATTACAATGTTGCAGATGAAAAACCTCCCTCCTTCATAGTGTCAATAACTGCTTGTTATCGGACAGGATAAATGAAATTGTTAAAACCTACCGCCTTCATAGTGTCAATAGCATCAATAGTGAAGCATTGCATATGGATAGATCAGGTTCTAGTATGTTCTTGGAACACTTAATTCTGAACCTTGGCTCGTGTGCACTCTTGGGAGCAATTGGACTCACGGATATAATTCTCACAGGAGCTTGGTACTCGTGGTCGAAAGGCGAAAATTCACTCACGGTGGGGACTACAACTAGTGCATAGAAGTGCGATGTCGATTGGGGTATTAGCTACAAATTGCTGGAGATGGAAAAAGAAACCAACGGGGAGAAAGAAGGAGGCATGGTCTCGCCCTCCTAAAGGAACAATTAAAATAAAGGAACAATTAAAATAAATGTCGATGCGGCACATCATATTTATCGAGCAAAAGGAGGTATGAGAGCCATAGCAAGGAACAACAATGGTAAATTATTGATTGCATTATGCAAAGAGATACATTTTGTTGCTGATTCTTTTATGGTGGAGGCTTATGCGCCGAGGGAGGGTCTGAGTGTGCCTCAGCACCTCACATAAACAATACCATGACATGTACTTCTGTTTCATATTTCTCTTGGTTCCATTCAAGAGAGAAAAAGAAATCAATGAAGTCCATCTTTCCATGCAGAATTTACAGTGATGTAGGCCAAATGTACCCCTCCACTTAGGTGCAGAGACAAAATGTAAGCCAAGACGCCGTTTAGCGAAATGGCCTGACATAAAAGCACGGACAAAGCATATCATGAAGTGTATGTGTGTATTCACTTGTTTTAACCTGACCCGCTTCCAAAAGCAAGAGTACAGATGTTTGCGACATAGTGTCATTATTTTGATTGGTACAATGTTGACACCAGAAATGCCATCGTGTGCTGAGCACAACCAGCTGCTCCCTTGTCACCAACTGGATGATCAAAATGTTGTTATCATCTTGTCTTCAGTCCTTGGATGTCTTCTGTCTGATGTTACTCAAATATGGGCAGATCATGAGGCCTACTCTTTGACCAGCCTTCCGCGTCTCTTGAGGATGTCGATAAAGATAATGTAGAGAAGGTCTTTACGTGGGACTCTTTGTCCATATCCAGGAAGAATCGATGCCTGTAGGGGAGTAGTGCGCAGACATGAGCTTCAGAGTTAGCGGTGGCGAACTAGAATACATGAAATGCCGTGAAAAAAAGAAAAGCTTACCATCTAGAGTCTGATGTCAATTCTGGATGAAAAGCGGTGGCCAGGATGTTCCCTTGTCGTACCGCAACAATTACCCGATCTTTGGAATACACTTCTTCCTGCCAGAGTAATGCATAGATTGAGTATCAGTGCACAGAAGAGATGCAGTAATCAGGAGTTTGTTTTAGACGAGAAGTTCATCACGGTACTATTTTCAAAACATTTGAAGCAAACTACCTCAGCTAAAGAACAGGTATCATATGAGCGCTATAATAAAAAACAAAGTTACAATCAGATAAACATACTTGGTGCGGAAACAGTCACTAAACATGGCACAGCTGCAAGGAAATGAATGCATTGATCCTTTAGAAAATGTTATTTGCAATTCAGCTTCAGAATTTGTCCCACAATAAACACGAGCAGAAAGGTAGTTTCAAGCACACTCATCCTATAGATTCATCTACTTTGGACCGTACAAATATATTTTGTTTTCAAAGAGACCCAAAATTCATCAGTTGCAATATATTGTAATATTACAATCAAACAAAAAAAAGCAATAAGCAAACCTTGACACCCTCGCCAGACGTTATTGTAATGCTGGGTGTACCAGCAGGCACAGGGCAATCAGCCAATATTTCAACGTCCGATCCTACTTCCAAGATAGCAGGTGCTCGTATAAATACTCCACGGCATGTAGGACTACCTCCTTCCTTGTCTGCAAGCATTGGCACCGAAAGTTCGGTTTCAAAACTTCTCACCTGCAAGAGAAGACTTTCCAATTAAACAGGTGTTCACATTATTCTACATTTATCTAAAATACTATGATGATTTACAATTCAAATGATATTGCTAACTAATTAAGCCATCAGCTATACAGCACGGTCCTCAAAGTTACCTGGCTTCCAAAAAAGTTCCTGTGGACTGTACAATCTAGTCCCCCGATAAGCTCCTGGCCTCCTGATTTTGTTCCTACGGGTAACATTATGTAGTGACCATGAAATTCCATCAATTAAACTAAATTTAAAATATCTACAAACTGGTGAGCCACGTACCTACCGCCTTGTTTGCAAGGAAAATGAGGCCAGCACAAGTTCCCCATACAGGCTTTCCTGCACCAACAAACTCGCGAAGTGCAGGAAACTGCAAAGCAAATGAGGTCAAATGTTGGAACATTTAATAGTACCACATAACTTAAAGTACAATGTGCACTCTGTCAGAGATATACAATGTTGAAACAGGAAAAAATTGTATCCATGGTCCCACTCACTAGCAGTCCTCCCAAAGACAGGGAGAAATGTAGCGGTCACTGGAAATTCAAACTGTGAGTGCATTCTTGGTCAGGCACTCAGTCACAAAAAACCCAATGACAGAAATTTTTCTTCCTTAAAGGTTACCAGCACTGGACTAGATGTCTCCAAGCTAGCAAAATTCATCCTCAATAAATAAAAGAGATGATGACAAAAGAATAATCACATTTTTAGGGTCTTTTGAAGTCACGAGACAGAAAACCATTGATTACATATGTGACAAGTTGCTCCGCTGAAGCTGCAGACTACCGTGCCGGAACTAGGGTGAGGAAGTGTAGAAAATTATGAGAATGTAAGGTAATAGTACGAACGGAAATATCAAATGTGGTGACCTCTTCAGAATTGTAAACTCAGCAGCCAGCACTAGCCTGCCTTCCATGTAGTTCTCTTTTGTTGTGACTAATGCAATGAATCACTAAATAAACTTCATCTTAGAAACAAGGAAGAACATACCACAATTGCAAGAGTGTTTGTTAGTGTGATCAAAAGTTTAGAATGAACACGCTATTAACTCTGAACAATCAAGTTTTGCAGTTTACTAATCTAGTTGATTTCCCACAAAATAAATCTAAATTTTTTGAATCAATTTACAGCTATAACAGACGATGAATTAGATATAATCTGATCACTTCAATCTAGTTTCTCGCCCTCCAGCGAATATCATCACGGTTGTGCATTACAGGCATCTCGGGCATATCAACAGATTTTGGAGTACTGGATATGCCATGACAGATTGACAGAAACGAAAATTCAGGAGGTCTACCAACCAATATCGGAGTAACTTGATATGCCACGACAGAAACGAAAGTTCAGTAAGACACCAGAAAGAACAGGACCTACCAGGTTGTGGTAATTGGCGAGCTTGGCCATGGTGGTGCTCTCGCCGCCGGGGATAATGAGCGAGTCGAGGCCCGGCAGCTGCTCCGGCTTGCGAACCTCCACCCCGTTCACCCCGATCCTCCTGAGAGCTGCCCACAACCGAGGGAATCAATAAAAGAACATCTCACCGACACACAGGAGCGAGGGAGGAGGAAGAGACGCGCGGGGTACCGGAGATGTGCTCGTTGTAGGAGCCCTGCAGCGCGAGGACGCCGACCACCGCCATTGTTCCCCCGCTTCTCAATCTGTAGCGAGTTCCCTCCCCTTGGCCCTGGGAATTGGGATGTGTGGAGGTGGGGATCGGAGGATCGGAGATAGGGGCGGGTGGTGTCTGGTCGGGACGACAGAAGGGGAGGAAGGAAGGAAGAAGGCGTACGTTGCCGTGGCGGCGGCGAGCCGGCGACCACACGCGGTGACTGACGGAGATAGCTCTCCACTGAGAAAAAATAATAGTACTACGTAGTATTTTCTTTTTGCGCGAGAAAAGATTTTATTTATTAGAGATAAAAAAAACTGTTGGCAATGTGAGGTGTTCGATGCTGGACGGTGGAGAGACGTGCGTGCACGGTGGAAGAATTGTGAGTTTGCGACAGTCCGTTACCACTGTCATTGGGCCGGGTTCGTGACAAATTGCATCTGCCTCACAGTTTGGTTCGGGTGGAAAGTACGAGCCGCCCACCGTAAATCAGGTCCATCCTCGGTAGTATTTTTTAGCATTAGAGCAACTCTAGAGCGTTGAACCCTACATACAAGTGTTGCGTGGCTAAACCGACGAGACATGTACTGCTACACGCGTTTGCGCGAGGCGGATACTTCAGCTTCTCCATTTCCCGCTTCCACACCATCGTCGCCGTCGAGCTACCGTTCGCCTCGCTTTCCGGCGCCACCACCCATCAGATCTATCAGAATGGACCCCGTAGAGCAAGCGTCGGCCATCGAGGAGCTCACCTCGCGTGCAATCGCACTCGTCGCCGTTGGATCCCCCACAGCTGGATTTGGCACCGGTGCCCCCTCCCCAGCGATAGACGGTAGCAGGACGGGCACGAAGAGGAAGCGGTTGGGCACCCCCACTGTAACACCCCGGCCTCTCCGGACCAGCAAACGGTCACTTCTGGCAGCTTAATAGGATCTCTAGGCTAATTCCATAAACCAACATTGGTGTTTTCTGTGCACTTTATCCTCACTCATACGCACCCGGTCCCCACTTCCTGGTCGGTCACCCATCCTCAATTTTCTCTAGGCCAAGCATGTTTAACCTTAGAGTTTTTTCAGACGAGCTTTCGTAAAAAAAGTTGCAACTTGTTGGTATGGTTATACTATCAATCTGATTAAGTCATGCACCAGGGTCTCACACCCACTGTCCCTGCAGCACCGCCGTTGGCCCCAATCCCACTCTCCTTCAACGCATGCGCGCGGCCAGGGACAGGAAGAAAGCAAAGAAGGTGGTGTATGTTGGAATTTTTGCCTAGGCCCAGCCCATTTATTATATGCCAATAAATTCCTGAAATCCTAGAGGCTCATTTGGCCCATTCATGCAAGGCAAGAGCTGGGACAAATGTTTAGTCTCACATTGCTAGTTGAGTAGAAGTTGGACCAGCTTATAAGGTGAGCTCTCCTATCACTTGGTAAAAAGGATGAGAAGGAGAAGGAGAGAGTTTCACACGCGTGCTCCTCCTCCTCGCTCGCCACGCCACGTCTGGCCTCGCCTCGTCATGACACGACGCGCGCGCGCCGCGGGTTGCGGGAATCTCGTCGAGCCGAGGTTTATTGAAACATTTTGCTCGAATGGACTTTTAATACGAGCTAAATAAATACGAACTGAGTGGAGGCTGTCCGGTGGGCTGCCGCCTGTTCGCTTCAACTTCTGTCCGTTCATTTTATCTTCTGCGCAGTCTGTCTGCCTACCCCTATGTGCCTATATAAAAGAGAGGTCGCGTCTCCTCTTAGACACACTGTCATATATCATTTGCGCCTCCAGATCCAGAGCACTGCGCTACTTAGATCTTTCCCATCCCGTCTTGCGGCGTGCACCGCGAGCCGGGACAGTAAGCCTCCGAGACCCTGACGCTTCGAGTCTTGTACGGGAGAAGGACGATAAGGTTTTTGGGGAGCGCTATCGGCGCGACTACTGGCTTCGTCACGGACTCCCTCATGGATAGCGACTTCGGCGACGTCTTCCCCGACATCAGCACCCTTTTCCTCGACGACATGGCCAACGATGGTTCCAACGCTGGCTGTTCCTCTTTTGCTACTGCCGTGTATATTTTATTTCTCAATCTTGTTATGATCGCATCTAAAGTTTTACGCCTTGCAGTTTGTTTGGTTATATGCCTTAATATGTATTCGCTATTTCACATGATTAGTATATTGCATATTATTCTAATCATGTTTTATCTAGCGTTTATTATGGATAATTCGCTTGGTAAATTGCTATTTTATTCAACAGTGTAGCGCCGCTCCGCGCCGCCTCTACCCGTGGCGACGCCCCCAGCCGCGCCTCTTTCCTAGCATGTCGTGCCGCCACAACCATCGGCCAACTTCGTTGATAACGGAGCTGCAAGGTACGAACTCTATTCCCCTCGCCATGTCGTGCTCGAATTAGGTACATGCCTACCAATCTGGATTGTTCTCACAATTTAGCTACGATCCTCACGCGGCCACTGGGTTATTCTCCAATATTTTAAATGAGAGCACGGTCGACATCATCGGGAAGCCCCTTCAGTTTGGAGACGAGAAGGAGCCCGAATTAGAGGAGATAGAGGAGGAGGTATTCGATGCGTACAAACACAGACTACAAGGAAGAAGCGAGCGGTGAACTACACCAAGATTGAAGATGTTTGTTTGGTCCGGGCATGGGCGAGCGTGTCTTTGGACGCGGTCACCATCACAGACTAGACCGGCAAGCGGTACTGGCGGCGCATCGAAGACAACTTGTTTAAGCTCATGCCTCGTATCGACCAACCTGTTGCCCTCTCCTATAGATATCTTCAAGGATGGTGGGACGTGATCAAACTGGCATGCATCCCGTTGGGCCGCTTCTATGGAACAAGTGCGCAACAATTCTCCAAGTGGTATTGTCATTGACGAATATGTGAGTGCTTTGCTCATATTGTTAACATTTTATGTAGTTCATCTTGTGAACATCTTGCTTATGCAATTTTTTAGGAGCGCATTGCCGCGGAATGGTACAAGGAAATGAAGGGCTCCAAGAAGAAAAGTTTTGCTTATCAAGATTATTTCAAGTTGCTTGAGCACATGTCGAAATGGACGTTGAGAGACCAAGAGGCACCACCAAAGATATCAATGAAGGACATGGGTGACGATAGTGAAAATGAGGATAAAGGACGGAACAAAGGGAAGCCGGAAGGAAACAAGAAGGCGAAGGAGAGGATCAAGCTTGAGGGCAAATCATCATCGTTGAGGGACAAGATTTATGACATGGTGAAGTCTAAGAAGTTAATGACAAAGACATTAGAGGTGAAGATGATGATGCAAAACAAGAAGATGGAGATGAAGCATTCTAGGTGGGAGAAAATACGCAATGATAACATGTACAAGGCTCAACTCGAGGAGAGGAGGATCAAGATGGAGGCAAAGATGGAGAAGGAACTCATGATGATGGATACCTCCAAGATGAGTGCGCAGCAATTGGAGTTGCATGAGATTATGCTTATCAGATATCTTGGACAAGAGGAGGTTTGTGCGTCAACATGATGCTCTTTCCACAAGTGGTCTTGGTGAGTCGAGTGGTGGTAAAGGCCTTGTGCACAGTGAGCTCAGCGGCGACAACGTCGCTTGATTCCCTTGCATACATCTCGCTAGTATGTGTATCCTTTTGGTGGTTGTGTTTGAACATTGTCCAATGATGAATTGGGTCCCTATGATCATGATGATTTGATGTAAAACTATGAACTATTGCATCATTTGATTCGGCAATGATCATGTTTGCATAAAATTTGTGATACATCGCGATGCTTACAAGCCGAAAACATGCGCGGTGCGTATCAGTGCCCTAATATTCCTTTTAATGGGTCGTGTTTGAGGGTACCGATCTGCGTCTTGTGTTTTCGAATGGTAAAATGCGAGTACAGTCGCCTGTACTCACGTTTACAGTTCCGTGTTTTACCGCTTATTCTAGAGTTTCTCTTAGGTTCATCCTCACATTGGTAGAGCGCAAAAAAATAGTGTAGCAGGAAAAAAAAGGAAAAAATCCTAACTAAACAAAAAGGATAAAACCCTAGCGACTAATTACACGACATTACACACATCAGTACTCACCTCCATAAGCTATCACAAAATCTTAATAAGAATTAGCATGTATCACAACACCAATGGTCTTATGTTTAGAGTTGATGTCTGCCAATTTGTGGCATATATATTATATATTTAACTTCTCAGATTAGGTCATGTTGTTGTCGTAGAAACATAGTAGTCTCAAAGAGTAGGAGGTGTCTCTTCACATATAGTCACAACACAATATGAATATAGGGCGTGCGAGGCTATGGTAAAGGTTTTCGTACTCTCACGAACATCGACACAACGATGTTTGTTGAATAGATTCGTTCACCTTGTTGGAGCGTGACTTGCCTATGCTAGAAAGACATCTAGAGATATTTGGTAGAAGGCTCAATCCGTACACGACTCCTTGGGGCCAATTCCAAGGTACACATACTCAATGTGTCTTGGAGATACAGTACAATTTATATGTTAGGAAATCTTGACATATTACAAGGACTACGTTTTTTAATGATAGCTGTGAAGGGCAATAGAGGTAATCTTTGGTCCTCCAATCTATGGTGGACTAGAAAAATAGTGTGAAGTGTGATACATGGTGGAATAAACCACACTTTGCTCCACCTAATGGGCTCTTTGCTTGGGCATTTTGTTGGGCCACGCTCGGAGCAATATCAGAAACAAAAAACTTTTCCAACTAAACTTCGGCGAGGCATACCAGGCTCAGGGAGAAGGCCAAAGTTCTTATGACATAACACATAGTCATTAGCGCCTCCCCTCACAATTCGTTGGAAATACACGATATGTCTAACATGGTATAACCAAATCAGTTTGAGTATGGTTCTTTTTTTCGGCCACCCTATTTGACTAAGGTGAGTACGAAGTCGTTTTATCCTGGATAATGAAGGGAATATGCCCGAGAGGCAATAATAAAGTGATTATTATCTTATTCCTTATTTATGATAAATATTTATTTCTCATGCTATAATTGTGTTAATACGGAAATGTTAATACATGTGTGTTTAATAAACAAATAGAAAGTTCCTAGTTATGCCTCTCTTATAAACTAGCTCATTGATTAACAAGATGATCAAAGGTTTCCTGATCATGGCCATTGCATGTTGTTAATAACAAGGTCACAACATTGTTGGAATGATGTGATGAACATTCATCCAAAGTATAACATTACAATCAAGGTTATTGTGTTTATATTGCTATAACATCATGTGAAGTAATGTTAGTCCTTAGACCATGAGATCATGTCAATCACTAACACTGGAAGAGTATCTTGATAACATCAAACGTCAAACCGTAACAGGGTGACTATAAAGATGGGTTCAGTGCTACGAAGGTGTTATGTTGCGGCTCATGGATCAAGAGTGGAATTTGTCCATCCCGATGACAGAAAGATATACTCTGGCCCTCTCGATGATATCACATTAATTAGCTTGCAAGCAAGTGATTTAATCACTAGAATGTTATATCACGAGAACGACAAAAGAGTACATGTCGGTAACGAGATAAAACTAGGTGTTTATCTTGATCAAATATTGACGCTCCCGAAAGCCTAGCTCCATTTGACTTTGTTTAGGTCCGTGAAAGGAAAAAAATACACAAAACAGGATTTTCCTCTCCTGCAGAGTTATAAACAAAATAAAGGGGATCATTGGTAAATTCCGATAGATCAATGTAAAACATGGATATAACACCATATATGTAGCAAATATGTGAGAATTGTTACCAACAAACTACAAAATTCAGGTATGCATTTTACATGCATCAAGAAGGAGCATCCTCTCTTGACACACGTATGTATGTCCAGTGTCGGCACATGTGCCATGTCGTATCCACTCTGGGACACACGCTCCATAATCCATATGTTTGCGCCAATGACCCAACATGTTTGTGTAACAGCGGGAACCTGACTCTGGTACCACTCGTAACACCCCTTCTCTCCGAACCAGCGGTTGTCACCCCTAGCAGGTTATTAGGATATATAAACTGGCCTCATAGACCAATACTAGTTTTTTATGCGCTCTTTATTCTGACTCATGCACCCGACAACAATTTCTCAGTCGGTTACTCAAATTGCTCCAGGCCAAGCACGCTTAGTCTAGAGTTCCTTTGAAGATGAGCCTAAAAAAAGAGTTGCAACATGTTGGTATGAGTATCCTATCAATCATGTTAAGCCATGCATGAGGATCTCACAGTCGACATACTGAAAGGAGTTTAGGAAAAATACCATACCCATCATACATCATCTCAGTATCACAAATAATAACATTAACGGTCTAGCCGTTGTTTCCATGTTGACGCTTATCAAAGCGATTAGGGAAGCTAGGAGCCCAATGATCAGGATCACCACAAATCGTGGCAATAGCCTTTCTTCTTATCATTATTTTTCTTGAAGTTGGTTGAGTGTGTGGTCTTATTCTTGCCATCAATCTTTCATTTTCCTTCAGATTTGTTCTTATTCTTGAACTTGCGGGATGAGAAGTTTTTCTTCGGTACCAAGTTGGCACTAGAACATATCTCAAATCCTCCAGCACGTGTGTTATTTTCTCTCTCCTTTTCTTCAACATCAAGAGACCCAATGAGATTCGTAACGATAAACTCTTGTCTCTTATGTTTTATAGAAGTACCAAAGTTTCTCCAAAAGGGAGGAAGCTTCGCAATGGTGCCTCCGACAATGAACTTATGTGGTAACACACACTTGAACTCCTCAAATTCTTTGGCAACTGATTGTATGTTATGAACCTGCTCAACGATGGAGTGATCATTAATCATCTTGTAGTCGTGGAACTGCTCCATGTCATACAACTCAGTGTCTGCGTCTGAGACCCTAAACTTGGCCTCGAGATGTGTCCTTGCCATTATCAAATGACATATACAAGCCAACAATATTGTCCTCAAGAACACCGAGTAGAGCCGCCTTAAACATGGTATTGGCTTACTAAAAAGCTTGCTCCTGAGCGGCAGAAAGCTCTCCCTCATGTTTGCCAAGAGTGGTGTTATAGCAGTTTTGGTTTTAGAACCAGATAACTACTCTCGTGTGCCATCTCTTATAATGCATATCATCAAACAGATGCGGCCTAGTAGCAACGGCAATGACACTAAAATTTTGTTGTCTATAATCAGATTTTTGGATTATTAAAAATATAAGAAAAATCCATATGATTCAATACGAATGAATAATTAATAAAACATGATCATACAAACAGAAATTAAACAGATCATGCAAACTAACAGAATAGACGAACAAATTGCATATGTGCAAGATAAACTGATCACATCTACTCTAAACGCTAGTACAAGAAACTCTAGCAAAATCTGAAAGAGAAAGATCGGGGTCACATACGGTGCAGCCTAAGCAACATGGTAGCAGCATTGTTCGTGTTGTCGTCCATGTTGAGGTTGCCGAAGAGGTCGGTGACGTCCGAGAAGAAGTCATCGTTACGGAACTCGGCATCGGACGACGTTGTGGTTCGAGTAGTCGTACTAGAGCGTTCTAAAAAAACCGATGGTCCCTCACCCATACAGGTTCACGAGGGTTACGACGTGCTACTGTCCTGATCTATGGTGCACGCCGCAAGCCGGGATGGGGAAGATAAATCTGGCGACGCAAGGTTCTGGAGGAAGGTGTGTGTGATTGATACCGATTAGGGTTCGTGTCTAGATCTATATAATGCAGGTCAGGGAGGTCGTGGGGCACATGCCATGTCCAAATCGATAACATCCCACGATATAGAAAAATTAAAACGACTGATTAATGCGTCCATTAATAACTCTCATGATTAATTGTTTCCAATACCAAAAATATAAACATAATGCAAAACACGAGATCGACGGATACCCACAACCATCAAGCAGTGCCATCTCTTAGATAGTACTACTCAATCAATCGGTCCCTTTCTCTCATTCTATCAGCTTCCATCTATCCTAATTCTGAATTCGGCACTAGTACTATTACTTAATAGTCGTCGTCAAAGAGAAAAGGATTTTCTCTTCGGCCCCAACTACCGGAATAATTATTACATGATAAAAGGTGCCTCCTAGGAAACTTCTCGTTCCCTCTGGCGACAAGCACCCTAGGATAGGCTTCAATCTGGTGAGCGCGACTCGATCCCGCTTCACCCAAATTTCCACCGATTTCAGATCAGTTTTCCACTCCCAACTCTCTCGAGCGCTCTCTGTTCGCAGTCTCCAGCCCTGGTTCGGGGTGATTTGGGGGCAGACCTGGTTTTGCGGCCCATCTTGGCTGCGGGCGACGGACTGGGAATGGAGGCGTTGGCGGCGGCGTTGGAAGGCGGTGGTGCAGGGATGGACATCGAGATTGTCCCCAGGACATGCTCGCCACTGCAGGCGACGGAAGAGGAGAACAACGTTGGTGCCGGGGCTGAGGATGCCCCAACTGTAGCAGAAGAAAAGATGGCGGAATTAATGGAAAAACTCAATCTCACATCTGAAGAGGCTACTGCAGTCATACTGGAGGATGAAAATGATGAAGATTTGGTGTCCCTGGAGTGGGCAATCATAGGAAAGGTATTATCCCCAACCATTCTCCATGTTCAAACGATTATGTCAGCTCTGAGACCAGCTTGGGGAAATCCTAAGGGCATGGAGTTTAGATCTGTTGGAGAAAATACTTTTATTGTTGAATTTGCATCTAAGGCGGACAAAGATAGGATCAAAGCAGGAGCTCCATGGACTGTTGGAAAACATGCTGTACTCATTAATAATTTTGATGCGAGACAGAGACCATCAGATGTTTGCTTTGATAAACTGACAGTTTGGGCTCGAATCAAAAATCCAAGATTTGAATTGATGAATAGACGTTGGGGTGAAGAGCTTGGAGCGAGACTAGGAAAGGTGGAGAGTGTTGAGACTGATAGCCAAGGCAGAGCCTGGGGAGACTATCTCCGAGTTAGAGTAACTGTTGATATTACCAAACCATTATTAAGGTGTGTCACGGTTTACTCCAAAAAGTATAAAGAGTTTGACACTTACGAAGTGGTGTATGAGAGACTTCCACATTACTGTTTTTCATGTGGCCTGCTTGGTCACTCATCTATGGAATGCCCAACACCAGCTGAGAGGGATGCAGAGGGTAAACTTCCTTGGAATGCTGACAAATTGTGTGTCAAGGATGAAAAGAAGAGGAGTTTCTTAATCCCCAAATCTGTCCAAAGCTCTCAGTCAAGCGGTAGAAGCTCACACCTTGATGACAAAAAAGGGGAAACTCACTTCTCTACTAAAGCCAAGTCCGTTGCTCCAAAAACTGATGGAGTAGAAAATCAAGACGAGTTCTCTTATCCTTCACAACTAAAGGTGCAGAATCAGAAGCTAAAAGTTAACATGGAGGAGAGCATTGTGTGTAATGACCTCTTTCCTTTACAAGATAGTACTAGGAGTATTGCTGGGCAGAAGAGGAAACAAACCAAGGTCTACAAATCTAAAGTTACAACCACAAACATAGGAGAGATGGTGATGTTAAACAACATTAGCAAGGCCATTGTTCTGGGCGGAAATAACCTGAAACCAAATGATACATGTAAAGCTTTGGGTCCGATGGTTGAAGAAGAGCACAATGATTCTTTCAAGAAGCAAAAGAAGGATCTCACCTTTACCTCTCTAGGATCGGCGGATCGGGCGGAGGCTGTTGCTGAGCAGCCCCGCCATACGCCATGAGTCTACTTGTTTGGAACTGTCGCGGCCTAGGGACGGACGCGACAGTTGGCGAGCTGAGATGGCTCGTTAGACGACACCGTCCCTCCCTTGTCTTCTTATCCGAGACGAAGATGAGGGATAGCAGAGCTCGGAACCTTATGTGGTCTCTTGGTTTTTCTAGTGCGTTTGCAGTCAGCAGTAATGGTTTGAGTGGTGGCTTGGCCTTGTTTTGGTCTTCCTCGTTGTTGGTCGACATACGAGCTTTTTCATCACAACTGATTGACATTGTTGTATCACAAGAAGAAGGTCCGAAGTGGCGGGCTACATTAGTGTATGGCGAACCAAGAAAAGAATTGAGGCATCAATTCTGGGATAGATTGAGGTTCCTTAGGACCACCTGGAATGGTCCATGGATTTGTGCGGGTGACTTCAATGAAGCACTCCATAGTGACGAACACTTCGGGACTAGAGATAGAGATGAAAACCAGATGGAACTTTTTAGAGATTGCCTGGATGATTGCGGGCTAGTAGATATGGGTTTTGTGGGGCCTAAATACACTTGGACAAATAGACAAGACAGTGGTCGAAATGTCAAGGTCAGACTAGACAGAGCTGTAGCCAATGGTGATTTCCTACAGATCTATGATGGTTGTTCTGTGGAAAATATAATCACAACTTCATCTGATCACCTTGCTGTCTTGATCATGGTAAAAAAGGGGGGCGATCAGAGTGTTGGCTGCCCAGTTCAGCAACCTTTCAAGTTTGAGGCAGCTTGGATGAGAGCTCCGGATTATTCTCAAACAGTTGAAGAATCTTGGTGTTCAAATAGAGAAGGTCCTCCGTCCCTCAATAATACGTGGTCAACTCTAAAAAGGATTTCCAATACACTCCAATGCTGGAGCAGAAACTCCTTTGGTTCTGTGAGAAAAGAAATCAAGAAGCTTGAAAAGAAACTTGCTACTTTGAGAAGATACAATAATGGGACAACCTCTCTGGAGGAGGAAAAAGAAATCGAGAAAAGGTTGTGTGAGCTATTTGCAAGGGAAGAGATAATGGCCCGCCAACGTTCTAGAGTGGAGTGGCTCAATGCGGGGGACCGTAACACGTCCTTTTTCCATGCTAGGGCGTCAGCAAGAAGGAGAACAAACAAAATTAAATTTTTAAGGAGGGCAGATGGATCTAAGTGTGAAGATCAGAAAGGAATATTAAGCATGGTCCATCAATTCTATGTGGACTTGTTCTCTTCCGAGCATTGTTCATTGCTGAATGAAGTTCTAAAAGCAATTCCTAGGAAAGTTGATGATGAAATGAATGAAGCTTTGGCCCGGGAATACACGAATGAAGAAATTAAAAACGCTCTATTCCAGATAGGACCTACAAAGGCGCCAGGACCAGATGGATTTCCAGCCATATTTTATCAAAGGCATTGGAATTTGTTGGAGCATGATTTATGTTCGGCGGTGAAGGACTTCTTAATGGGTTCTGATATTCCTGAGGGCTTTTGCGATTCCATAATTGTTCTAATACCAAAGGTGAATAGCCCTGACTCCTTGACTAATTTCAGGCCAATTAGCTTATGTAATGTAGTATATAAAATCGCTTCAAAGGTGCTTGCAAATCGCCTAAAACCACTGTTATCAGAGATCATATCTGAACAACAAAGCGCCTTTGTACCTGGAAGACTCATTACGGATAACGTGTTGATTGCTTATGAGTGCCTTCACACCATCAAGAAACAAAAAACTAAATCCCCTTTCTTCGCTCTTAAAATTGACATGGCAAAAGCCTATGACCGGGTTGAATGGGAGTATTTAAAAAGTGTTATGCTGAAATTGGGGTTCGCTTCCTCTTGGGTGGAAATTGTCATGAGATGTGTCACCTCGGTTAAATATTCTGTTAAAGTTAACGGAGAATTAACAGAACCTTTCATTCCAACTAGAGGCATTCGCCAAGGGGATCCCATTAGTCCATATTTATTCCTATTATGTGCTGAAGGTTTATCTTGTTTATTGCAACAGAAAGAAGCGGCAGGTGATCTCAAAGGTGTTCGTAATGGTAGAAATGGACCACCCATTTCCCACCTCTTATTTGCAGATGATAGTGTGTTCTTTGTGAAAGGTGATGATAGAAGCACTAATACCCTCAAAGATGTTTTGAGGACCTATTGTGAAGGCACAGGTCAGAAAATCAACTTACATAAATCCTCGATCTATTTTGGTCCACGTTGTGACACTGGGCTTAAAGAACGCGTCAAAACTAACATGGGTGTGCAAGACGAAACGCTTCAGGATACTTACCTAGGCATGCCAACCTGTGTGGGACGCTCTCCATCGAGTAATTTTGGTTTTCTCACGAGCAGGCTATGGAAAAGGATAAATGGCTGCAATGATAGGCCCCTTTCGAGGGCTGGCAAGGAAGTATTCCTGAAATCAGTAGCACAGGCACTTCCAACGTACGTGATGAGCTGCTTTCAGATTCCCGCTAACATTTGTGATAAGATGAGAAGACCAATATCCAACTTCTGGTGGGGTATGGAAGATGGTAAAAAGAAATTACATTGGAGATCATGGGATTGGTTATCTTCTCCGAAATATCTCGGGGGAATGGGCTTCAGGGACATGCACCTATTTAACCAAGCCATGCTTGCAAAACAATGTTGGCGACTGTTATTGGAGCCTTCCTCTCTTTGTCATCGTGTATTGAAAGGGAGATATTTCCCTGATGGAGACTTCTGGAATTCAAAGTGTCCAAGAGCAGCATCCTACACTTGGCGAAGCATCATGCACGGGAAGGAACTCCTACAAAAAGGACTATTGTGGAGAGTAGGAGATGGGAAGCAAATTTCTATTGTCGAGGATAATTGGGTGCCAGATACAATACCAGGTAAAATATGCACCTTAGTTCCCGTGCAAAATAGCCAAACAGTGAGTTCTCTAATTGATTCCAATTGTGCCTTATGGAAAGAAGAATCTGTTAGAGAATTGTTTGCCGAAGACATTGTGGAAAAAATTCTTAAAATCCCTCTAAGCTCTGAAGGGTGTGGTGATTTTGCCTCCTGGACATATACCAAGAATGGAGTCTATACGGTGAGGTCGGGATACAACCTTGCAAGGACACTTCTGTTCTGGATAAATCGAAGCTCGGATGGTGAAGGATCATCTTCGGAACAAGGTGTCATGGAGAAATTATGGAAGAATCTTTGGAGAATCCAGTGTCCAGATAAAATGAAAATAGTACTATGGAGAATTGCACAAAACTGCCTTCCTACCGGGGATCAGCTCCACAAACGTTCAGTTCCAACAAGGTACGATTGCATTTTTTGCAACAAGGATGAGACGGCGGAACACTGTTTTCTCCGTTGCCATTATGTTAAAGAAATTTGGGCAGAGCTAAAAAAATCCTTTGATGTTTCTTTAAATCTGAAAAGCTTTGTCCGCATGCAACAATGGCTTTTAAACTGGATCTCTAATGCCTCTGATCTCCACTCAATGATCCTCGCTGTTGCAATTTGGCACATCTGGGAGAATAGAAACAATGTAAGAAATGGTGAAAAAATGCCTCATCCTTCACGTGTGGTGGGTAAGATCAAAGCTTATATTGATTTCATCTTATTGTACAACTTCAGGTCGACTACTGCTATTAGGCGTGAGAACCAGACGTCAATGCCCAAGTGGTCTCCGCCGCCGGCTGAGTCGGTCATGATCAATGTTGATGCCGCTATCTTCTCAAAGAGTAACTGTATGGGTATTGGTGTCGTCATCCGCAACCAGTTGGGTATGGTGCTAGCTGCAAGTAGGTGCTCCGTGGACCATGTCGACAATCCAGAGCTAGCTGAAGCCATTGCAATGCGCCATGCTTTAACTTTTGCTGAAGAAGCTGGTTTCCAAAAGATTACCGTGGCATCTGATTGTTCTAGTCTCATAAGCAAAGTGAAAAACAAGGAGAGAGACAAATCTTACATTGGTGCCATAGTCTCTGATATTAAGAGTAGGGCCCTAAAGTTTGTATCCTGCTGTTTTACTCATGTTAATCGTTCTTGTAATGTGGCAGCTCATGTCCTAGCAAGGTCTGCAGAACATGATGCAGGGTCCTGTTGGCTTAATGAAACACCTAATGTAATCAGGACCATTGTATGTACTGAACAATCTCGTATGAATGAATGAAGCTGCCCATTATCTCAAAAAAAAAAACTACCGGAATAATTTGTCTAAAGAAAAGCTCTCTCCTTTTCCGGCTAACAAGGGAAGTTCCCTGAACTAATGAGAGGCGTCGCACCACCAAAGGCACCCGGGACTATAGACGTAAAGGCATGGAAATGATCTTCAACAGGGTCCTCAAGTCAAGTCCCACCATCAAGCACTGACACTGGTGTTGACTTTAATTTGGGGGGGCAGTGTTGACCATTCGTGTGTCGGCTTCTATCCATCAATCACCTTTCCTCTTCTTTTGTTGCATGAGAATCATGGCAGACATAGCGGCACACGCTCATGCTCGTACTGTTCGATAGGTACCAGTCCACCTTTGCGTCAATTCCAGAGAAAAGCTGCTATCACCTACTGTATCTTGGCTTTACAGCCAGTCAGCCAGTCAGCACACATCTTATCCAATCTAAACTTCTTTTCCATATAGTAGTAGCACTTCATCGCCTTCAACACTGAAGGACGCACTTGATTCCCCCAGCATTGGGTGTGATCCCCGTTGTTTACCGGCTGACGGCGGCTTGATCTGATCCTCTTCGCTTCTCCTTGTCTTGGAGACTCGGACTTGGATTATCGCACTGTCGGATTATCAACAGAATCTGGATAAGGTTAGGGGGCCGGCAATGGTGGCGTCCATCGTCCGGTCTGAATGTACTACCTTTGTCCTCCCACCCATAGAAATACCTTATCCAGGGCAGGCTCCTCCGGCTGTTGTTACAGCGGATAAGAATCGGGGTTGGCGAAAGGCGCCTCTCAGACTACTCTAATATAATCATCTTATTATAATCGGGCGGTGGTGTTTGAAAGTTCAGACTACTCTAATTAGCTTATTATAATCTGGTGGTGGTGTTTGAAAGTTCAGAGAACCCGCTCTGCTTTCTGCCAGTGCCGTGGCGTCGCGTGCGCCGTGGCTTTCTATAGCAGCAGCCGCGCGTGGCTAGCGACGTGGTGCGTGATTAAGACTTGCCGCTCGATTATCCTGTGATTAGCGGTGTGTTTATCCTCATCTCGTGACCTAGTATTTTTTCGATCCTGAAAAGTAGATCCCGTGGATGAAGTCAGCTAGGTTCTTGATTGTGCTCCGGCCATTTTCTTGAGCTGGCGGCGAGGCCGAGAGTGGATAGAATAGAATGAGCACCAACCGATCTCCCTGGTTTTAGTTACTTTCTTCACTAGTTTGAACCTTGATGAGAGTGCGAGCGCACCGGTAGATAGCTCGAGAAACTGCGAACCATATCATCAGTGCTGGATTGATAAGTTTATTCAAGCCCACCCACCAGTTCGTGCATGTGAACAAGAAGACAAACGGTGCGAGGGCAAAATAATAATAACAATAATAGAGGAGCTTGGCTTAGAGCATCTCCGCTCGCCTATCCAGAAGAAGACCGATCCGGACGCCGAATTTCGGTCCGGACGCGGAAAACTGGCTCGGTCGCGTACCACGTACCTTTTTCGCCCGGATTTGGGCCACTTTTGGTCCAGACTACTCAGGCCGAACCCAGGTTTTCGGGTACGTCTTGGGAACGCCAGACTCAGCGAAATCGGCGAAAAAAAATCAAAGCGGCGCGTGGACCCGCCGAGTCAGTGACGGAAGCCGAGTCGTCGTCATCCTCAGAACCACGAGGCGACCGCCGGGCAATAACTGCCCGTCGCGTCGGCCACGCGTCGCCGATTTACTGCGCCACCGTCGCCGCCTCGGCTCCCACGACGGACCGGCGGTCACTAACTTCCCGTCGTTTCCACTTTTCCCGCCCTCGCCGCTACACCCCTCCCGTCCTCGCCGCTCACCTCGGCCTTTATAAGCCGTACTCCTCGCCGGAGATCTTCACTCTCTCACAGCTCCCCCACCCACAAGCCCAACTCCGGCGAACCTTCTCTCACCTTTCCCCTTCTCTCACCATGGGCGAACGCTGCCCCTGCGACGGCGCTGCGGCAAACGGCTTTGGCCGACGCACCCTCCAGACGTGGGAGGCGCGCATGCTGTACGAGGCCGGGTACATGGTGCCGCCGGACACGATGATGCCTCCGGGGTGGACGCTGAGCGCCGACAGCATCGCAATCCCGCCGGGCCGACGCCGAAGGAGCTGCCGTACGATGTACAAGAGTACATCACCGACATGGACAACCCCGCCGAAGCGGAAAGCACCGACAACCTCCAGTACTGGGCGAACTTCTTCGCGGAGTGGCGTGAACAGGAGCTCGCCCACCACGAGGGGCCGTTGCACGAGTCCCCGCCGGCGCGCAAAAACACGGCGGGGCACCGGTGTTGGTGGAGCGCACCAGGGCGGACGCTCGCCGCCGTGCTGGAGCACATCAACCGCGGGAACACTCCGCGGCTCGTCTTCCCGCGCAACCCGACGCCGGCGGCCAGGACCGGTCGGCGTGCACCGGCGAACTGGGTGTCGAGGAGGATGGCGAGCTCGTCCTCCTCCGCTTCGGCGTCCCACTCTTTCGGCAGCGCGCCGCTTCGCACGCCGACGACCGTGAAGCGCGAAGCCGTCTCACCTACGCGCTCACAGTCGCGAACACGCGCGCGTGGTATCGTCATCGGCGAGCCACCTGCGCCTATGCCGCCAACAGGCCACCTGCGCCTACGCCGCCCAAAGACAGAAGGCTCGGCGCCGGCCGAGGATGCCGCCTTGAAGATGACGCTGGAGCAGTCGCTCCGCGAAACGGCGACGCGCTCGCCGCCGCCGCCGCCGGTCGAGCCCTCCTCGCCGGACATCCTGGAATGGTCCAGGAGGGACTGGGAGAAGGCGGAGCATCAGCGCATCCTCGGCCTGCAGCAGCAGGCCGAGAAGTAGGCCGCCCGACGTCGGGCGTTGTCTGGGCGTGAGCTCACCTACCAGGGCGCCCCGCTCTACATCCTGGACGATGACGACGACGAGGACGCTGGGCCGTCCTACCAGCCATGGAGGTACGGCGACCCTGGCCAGGGCAGCTCCCGCCAGAACCAGCCGCCGAGCGACGATGACGACGACGGCGAGGATGACGGCCGAGCTGACCCCCGCTACACGTCGTTCTACGACAACTTCGACATGTAGGATGGCGAAGGCACCGGCGGCGGCCTTTTTAAGTTTATTTATGTACTAGTTTCGTTTAAATTTGATGTAATCCGCCTATATTCGCCCAACTTAATGAAAATCGCCTAAATTTGATGAATTTTAGCCGAACTTGGGGACTCGGCCTGGGTACGCGGGTGGGAAAATTGGCGTACCCAGGCCGAAAACTAGTTCAGTCCGGCCGAAAAACGGACCAAATTTCGCCCTAGGTTCGGTCAACGAGTGGAGCTCGCCTACCCTAGGAGGCCGATCCGGACGCCGAATTTTGGTCCGGACACCGAAAATCGGCCCAATCGCGTACCCAAGGACTTGTTTTCGGCCGGATTTCGGCCATATTTGGTCCGTACTACCCAGGCCGAACCCAGGTTTCCGGGTACGCCCTGGGGACGCCGGAGTCAGCGATATCGGCGAAAAAAATCAAATCAGCGCGTGGACCCGCCGAGTTAGTGATGGAAGCCGAGTCGTCGTCATCCTCGGAACCACGCGGCGACCGCCGGGCAATAACTGCCCATCGCGTCGAACACGCGTCACCGATTTACGGCGCCACCGTCGCCGCCTCGGCTCCCGCGTCGGACCGGTGGTCACTAAGTTCCCGTCGTTTCCACTTTTCCCGCCCTCGCCGCTACACCCCTCCCGCCATTCTACGGCCTATATAAAGTCGTACATCTCGCCGTCTCTCTTCACAGTTCCTCACACCACCACAACTCCGGCGAACTTCGGACGTTCGCACCTTGCTTCCTCGCCAACTCCGCCGAGAAGCCATGGCCGACCGCCGCACGTTGTCGCCGTGGGAAGCCCGGCTCCTCCGGGAGGCGCGCTATACGGCCCCGCCGGACACTCGCCTCTCCCGAGACTGGACACTCAGCGCCGGCGGGATCCCTGTTCCGCCGGTGCCTGACGGGCAGGACCTCGCCGGAGAGATCCAGGTGACTATCATCGCCATGGAAGACCCAGACCTCGCCGGAGAGATCCATGCCGCTATCGAGGCCATGCAAGACCCGGATCTCGAGGATCAGGCAACTTAGTCTTTTGATGGCAGTTTTTCGTTGACAGGCGCCTCGAGGAACTCGACTGACACGACGGACCGCCGGGCTCGCCGCCGCCGCCACGTAACAATATGGCTTACCGCTGCCGCTGGTGGAGCGTTTCAGGGCGGACTCTCGCCGGAGTCTTGGCGCACATCAAGGCCAGTAACAACCCCCGCATCGGCCTATAGTTGCGGCGTCCGGCGACGACCACGACGGCGATCACGGCGGCGTCCTTTCCTAAAACCGATGTACTATGTTCCCCTCGCCTAATTTAATGAAATTCCGCCTATATTCGTCCATATTCGCCGAGCTTAAGTGAATTTAGCAAAACCTGGAAACGTGGCCTAGGTACGCGAGTAGACGATTAAGCTAAAAACGCGATTCAGGCCGAAAATCGCTCGTGGGTTCAACGAGTGGAGATGCTCTTAGTGGGTGAGTCAGCGCCATGGCCGGACACAAGTGGCGCCTGCGCGACGTGCCGCGGCGACGCTCTTCCTCCACCTCCAGCTAACACAGACCCGAAAGCGACGCAGGACCGTACATTATTCAAGTGCGGATGGCGACAAGGACGGCTAGCTCCTCCTCCTCACTGCAGCCAGCCAGCCAGCCAGGTCCTACCACTACGTGATGACGATCACGATAGGATAGCAACTGCTGGTGGTACTATCGAGCGAGAAAAGATCAAGGGTTTCAAGCATTATTGATGGGGCCATTCCGTGCCCGTATTCTACGCCCTCGCGACCAGTCTCTCCGTCCGGATCCGCCTCCCCATTTTCGTCCGTTTCCTGAGATCGCCGTCACCTCAGGCCTCAGCCGATCTTTCCTCGGGGCAGCGGTAAAATTGGGATATAAGTAAAGCATGGTTTGCTGAACTGACACGGTAAGTATGTGGCGTGCCACGTTTGCTGCCTTCACCACTTTGGTGAGCTGCAATGCAAGCCAAGCCTGGAACGAACGGATCAAACGAGTGATGTAGGCAACGTGTTCCGCATCAATAGATTAATTAATTTCTTACAGCAGCCGCGCCTCAGTTTCTTCCACAGACATTTTTTCTTGAAAAACAGAGAATCGATTCCGATTCCAAGATCCTAGTACTGCTAAAAAAATTGTTTTTCGTTTTTTCTGTGATGTAGCTGAGACGATTTCCCGGCCAGTTAACGCCTCTGTTTTGCTTTATTCATCAGTAGGAGTATTATATATTTTAGTCTGGTAGGTGAGTGGACAGATGGAGGGAAAGATAAAGCCAACGGAGATAGTAGTACCCCCACCACCAAGGCCCCAAGCCAAGAGAGAGAGAGAGAGGATCAGAGATTCAGAGAGAGGAGACTTGCAGAGGAGAGAAGCAAGTTGCGGTCGTGCGGAAGAGGCGAAGCAAGGGAGGAGGGGTTGCCGGAAAGGGGACATGCTCCCTCCCGTCGCATCATCTCGCAGGTCGCCTCCTCTCTCTCTCCCCCCTCCCCTCCTCTCCTCTCCCCTCACTCGCTCTTCTCCGGGGACGCGCGCGGCGCCAGCTCTGTTCCCAGCTGGTTTCTCGCCCATTGCTGACCGTTTCCCCGGCCTACCTCCCCGGTTTCCTGGCGGATCTGGCCGGTTCCGTGGTGTTCCAATTGGTTTCGGGTCCATTCGGTGCTGGGATTTGCGTGGGTGCATTCCTGGGGTTCGAGTGAGGTGCTGGTGGTTGCGTCAGTGTCCCCCGCCCCCTGTCGTCAGTCTTACAGCCTTTTGTTGCAAAAACTCTTTGTTTACTTCAAGTTGAACTTATTACTACTACAAAAAATGGTGTGGTGTTACTTAGGTGAACTGAAATTCCTGCTGTCTCAGGATTTAGATGGGAAGTCAATTCTGAACTTTGTGATTTGCAGTTTCTTCGAGAAATCTACTAGCAGTATTTCGTTTGAACATGATTGCTGTCTGAAAATGCAACAGCTGTCGGTGGGGGAAAGACCATCTGGGTTTACGAGTGAGCGATTCGGATTTTTTTTTTCTAGTCAAGAAACTAGCAAATCGTGTAGAGGTTTGTCCTATCACATAGATTGGTTAATTGCTTCTTGGTACATCTTAGAGTTTCTGATTTGAGAGACAGGGTTGTTGCATAGCGTCGATATGAAATCTAGTGCTGTACGAGCATATACATCTTATGAACAGCATCATGACCGATCTTAGTGAATTTCATGGACTGCTGGCTGCATGTTGTGTGGCTAAAGCTCTTTCACTGAATATGGACAACTCTATTAATTTTTTGTTTGCGATGAACAATTTTAGTATTGCTTCATGTTTCAGCATTCTATATCATTACTTGGATATATCGCTTGCTAATCACTTATTCTGTTTATCTGAAAAAACTATTCTTATTATGTTCCTGTGACTGACCTTCTGCTTACTTGTATGACAGTTTGAACTGAAAAGCACAGTTGAGCTCATGAGATGAGACGAAAGGAAAATATGCATGGTATTGTTCAGTTCCAAATATTACCAGCTCCACTATCCTACTTGACTTTCTTTGTGCTGTATAGTGATTTTCTGCAGTTAGAGTTATAACAGTTTGTGTGTTCTTCTGGCAGAAAATGGCACAATCATGATTCAGTTTGGTCATCAAGTGCCTACGTACGACTCCTCACCTAGTGATTCTCCTCGAGAAGTGTCAGGAATGAGCGAAGGAAGCCTTAATGAGCAGAACGGCCAATCTGGTTCGCACTACACTTGCTTTTCCTGAATTAGTCACAATCCTGTAATATCTTCTGTCCTGGAAATAAGAAGTTAGAATAGTATCCAGAAATAATAGTAATGAAAAGGGGGATATTGATGGTTGTGGACCTAATATTATATTAGTTTTCTCATTGCACTAATACTAGGTAATCGCAATGGTTACACGAAGAGTGATGAAGGCAAGATGATGTCGGCTTTATCTCTGGGAAATACTGATACAGCATACACGCAGCCAAAACCTGACCGCGCTCATCCCTTTGTAAGTCTCGGTTGTGTTGCTCAAACTGACTTTTTTTTAAAATCCAATTGTTTGTTGATAGGCAAAGCATGTGAATTCTGCCAAGATGTTTACGTTTTCAGGCCATGCCATACCCGTATGGTGATCCGTTCTATGGTGGTGCAGTGGCCGCTTATGGCTCACATGCTATTGTGAGTACTATTTATGCTATCCATCCCGTTCTTTCACTAATTTCATCTATTTTTGTTCTGGCCTTTTTGTTTTTGGTTTTGTGCTTGACAGTGTTGCTTGTTTACCTGCTGCTACTGTGTTGGTTTTTATTTTCAAGCATGCCCTCTAGGTATTTTGAGGGGTTAATTGGAATGACTGTTGACACAGAACTAAACATGATTGTGTTTCATTACGCCAATTTCACCTAAAGCCAAAACTTCAAGCATGTACCTATTTACCTTTTGCAACTGTTTGGGTTTTTCTGTGCAAGCATGTGGTCTAGGTATTCTGCAGCAGTTAATTGGAGTGACTGCTGAGACAGAACTAAACATGATTGTTTTAACTGCATCACTTTGACCTAAAGCCAAAATTTCAATGCTGAGCAGCATATTGGCAGCCGCGACTTATCTTGATTTGAGAAGTGATCTCATTGCCCTCCATGTTGCAGATTTACATTGTGCTACTGTTTGGGCTTTTATGTTCAAGCATACGTTCTAGGTATTTTGCAGTGGCTAACTGGAATAGCTGTGAGACAGAAGTAAACATGATTGTGTCAAAATTTTTATGCTCAGCTCCATACTATAGAATGCAGAGCTTATTTTGATTTGAGAAGTGATCTCATTGCCATCCCTGTTGCAGATTTACCTTGTGTGCTACTGTTTGGGCTTTAATGTTCAAGCAAAAACGTTGACCAACGGGGGAAGGATCGCTCCCTTGGCTGTATGTTGTTAGGTAGATGAGACCTATCTAGCGTGTTTTTTTAACACGGGATAGCACCCCGTTGGTCAACGAGGGTTTCTGTGACTCGAACCCGGGTGGGCTGGCTCGGCACTTGGTTCTCTTTATGTCCAAGCATACGCTCTAGGCATTTTGCAGCGGCTAACTGGAATAGCTGTTGAGACAGAACTAAACATGATTGTGTTTAATTACACCAATTTCACCTAAATTCAAAAATTTTGATGCTCAGCAGCATATTGGAGACCGCAGCTTATTTTTATTTGAGAAGTTATCTCATCACCATCCCTGAGACAGATTCCTTTTTAGGTTTAATTCTTGCCTCCCAATGTTACTAACCCTTCTTTATCTGCTGCAAAATAATTTAAATAGATGCACCCCCAGATGGTGGGCATGGTACCATCCGCTCGAGTCCCACTGCCAATTGAACCAGCTGCTGCCGAAGAGCCCATCTATGTAAATGCGAAGCAATACCACGCTATTCTCCGAAGGCGACAGCTGCGTGCAAAGTTGGAGGCTGAGAATAAGCTGGTGAAGAGTCGCAAGGTACTCTACACATAATTCTACTATTTGAAAAACCAATACAACCATTGGCCCCCTTCAGCTTCTTTTGCTTTCTTTCCCTTGCACAAGTTTTTAGTACACACTCTTAAACATAACATCCTTGCTTTTGTTCAGCCGTACCTCCACGAATCCCGGCACCAGCACGCGATGAAGAGGGCTCGGGGCACGGGCGGGCGGTTCCTGAACGCCAAGGAGAAGTCCGAGGCTTCCAGCGGCGGCGCCTCGACGAGGCCTGGTGGCCACACCGGCATCCCAACGAATGGTGGCATATTCTCGAAGCACGACCACACCTTGTCCTCCGGCGATTTCCACTATCGCGCGAGAGGGGGCGCTTGAGGGGGCGTCGTTCCCTGGCAATTCATCCTTGGCTTATGTGTGTGGTGTGGTGCGGTGCGGTGACCAGCAATTCGGTCCAATTGGCTATGTGAACTGAAAGATTTGGGGATTGTAGTGTTAGTTAGTTGGTACTTTGGTGTTTTGACTGACAGTCGTTCTGTGGTTGCTGCTCTGGAGACGGCTGCCATTTCTGTGGTGATGCTTAGGCTTTGTGGGAGCACGGACTGCCGAAACGGCACCTGTTTGATGAACTGTTTAGGCTTGTAGCTTCTCCGAGGTCATAACCATTTTGTATGATGCTAATAATTTGGAATGACCATTCCCCGGTCTAGTCTTTTTTTTTTCCAGTGTTGGCAGTTGCCTTCTCTGTTGTCCCGTCGCTCTTGATAAAATAGGCCGGAGCAGTGTTTTTCGAAATGGGGAACACTACTCCGGCCTCTCCATCCAACAGCCAATTTTATTGCATAGTATGTTCTAAAATGTTCAAATGTATTATATTTATAGATGTTTAAAGTATTATTTATGGATTAGATAAAGTTGATACATATATCAACCATCGAAAAAGTAGAAGCATTATGGATCTATCCAATTTGAATTCTACTAGTATGAGCCATCCAATAGCCAGGAAATAGAATTCCTGTGTAATTGTATGACCATAATTGTATCCAATGCGTAGCTATCCGAATAACCTGCAAAACATTAGAACTTGTTTGATTCTTAAAGATTAATTTATTCTTATACTTTCAAATGGACCAACATAAAGCAAAAACTCCAATTCGTATTCTAGCTTTATTTTGATTGTCTACCCCATTTAACCAATTTTCGAACATATTCTTAATATTGGTTGGAGGAGGTATATTATATGTGAAATATATCATATGCCAAGTAATTCTTGCAAAAGGGCATGAAAGAAATAGGTGCTCTACAGACTCGTCACAAAAACAACATTTCTAGCACCCATTCCAATTTTGTTTAACCAGGTTTATTTTTATCTTTCAGAGGTACTTAAGTAAGAATCTAATATAACCATGCATAGGATCCAAATACATCAATTTAACGGTAAAACTACCCGAGTCAGTTAATTTCCAAAAAAAATGATTTGGATTATCTGTTAAGTTTATCCTCGTTAGACTTTGGCATAAATGTAGCAGTTGTTCAGTAGAGTTTGAGCAAGTATATTTGCCATAGGAACATTTTTTTTGTGCAATGTTGCACAATGAAGGATATTGACGCGCTAGAGAGACATCACCCAACCAAATTTCTTCCCAAAACCGTACTGATTCTCCATCACCTATTTTGAAAAGAAAAAATTGTAAAGAACAACCCGCATGAGACCTTTCCAAAAAAGGAGAATCCGTCGGTTTTTCCTCTACTTGGGACATAGTTTTTCCTTGTAGATACTTATATTATGTAACAATGGTTGCCACATTCCATTCTCGGTAAGTAGTTTAAATAGCCATTTGCTAAGTAACACACTTATTTTTCATATCTAAGACCTCAATTTCTAGTCCTCCATGATCTTTAGGACGGCAGATGGTATTCCATTTAGATAGCCTGTATTTTTTCTTAGTATCGTCAATTTGCCAAAAAAAAGAATCTTGACCGGAAGAAATACAATCGTTTTCTAACTTCCTTTGATACTTGCAACAAAGAAAGCATGAACATGGGTAAACTGGTTAATACCGAATTAATGAGTACTAGACGTTGTCTTGTGTTGTGTTGTAAGACTCTAGCAGATACTGAAAAACGCAAACTGAAAAAACCATAGTTCAGTGGACTGAACTTGCGATTTGCTGAAGTTCAGTTCGTTGCGCAGAGCAGACACGCAAACTGAAACTGGACATTTAAAACTTCACGAAAAAAAACATTCGCGGAAAAATTCAGAGAAGAACAACGTTACATTCATAGTTTCAGATTCAGTTAAACATCACAAACAACATAATTTACATAATAAAACTAACAAACGACCCACGCGCGCAATGCAGATGCAAAATCCGGCCCCAAACGGGGCCTCGAAGCGGCGTCGATCTTGCACCGGAGCTGCTCACTCCTCGTCGTCGTCGGAGTCGACGACGATGACCCCTCCGCCTCCGCTGCCTGCTTGCGCCGGAGCCGCTCCACCGCCGCCTCCTCCGCCTTCTGGCGCTCGATGACGAGGAGGGCCTCATCGAGCTCGCGCTGCTCATCGTTGATCTCGCGGCAGCGCTGCAGCTCCAAGCGTCGGACGAGGCGCGCGGTGATGCGCGCCTCGTCCTCGTCGTTGTCGACGAAGTCGTGCGCGGTGATCCGGTTGCCGTCCCTCTCATCCGACGACTCGGTGTGTTCGTCCGTCATATAGTCGCGGTAGTAGCTCTCCTGGCTGTCGTAGGACGAGGAGGATGCCGGCGATGGAGCGCGGCGACCACGGCTGCTCCCCGTACCGGAGGAGCCGTAGTCGGCGTACAACGCGAGCGAGGGAGGCACAGGAGCCATGTGCTTCGTGTACCGCTTCGCCGCGCGCTTCTTGGCGGTGATGGAGCGGATCTTCTCAAGCTCCGCGCGCGACTTCGACCACTGGCCACGGGAGCCGTAGCGCGGAGGCGAGGGAGGGGGGACGGGGTTCATGGCGACGCGGCGGAGGGAATGGCGGCGACGGCGGCGCGGATTGTGCGGTGGAGCGGGCTGATCTGATGGCTGGAGGTTCGCAGACGGCGGTGGAGATAGCGAGCGAGGGCGGCGGAGGGGATAGGGTTTGGCCTCGGTTTGCTCCGCAGCTCGTAAATATACCGTCCGGCCTGAGCTTTTCTTGGGCCATCGTAAAAAAAATTACGGACCGGCACCGCTTTGCGGTAGCTGCACGCTGCACGAACCGAGCTGAAACCGTAAAGTCAGCCGGAAAAAAAATACGGTTTTGAACCTTTTTAGTATCTGCTAGAGTTGCTTCTAACGTCGGCAAACCCGTGTTGTGCTGTGCCGTCGTGTGCTGCTGTTGTAGCACACTAGGCTGCCCCCATATATCCGGTGCACGCGGTCCCGCTTCGTCGGCGACGAGTCGACGATGGCGAGGGCTCCACCGCGACGTGCGCGGCACGTCCCCGTACGTGGGCCAGTCGGGTCGGACACCTCTCCGCGCCAGCCAACTACCGCCCCCGCGTTCCCCAACGGCTCGCGGCCGACGCACCACAACCACTAACCCGAGCTGGCTCCACCGTGAACCGTGACGCGCCACCGTGGCGCCGAGACAGCAACGGGACACACGGTGCGGGGCCGGCCCGTACGCCGCATCATTCGCTCGTTTGTTCGTCGCGCACGGCCGGCCAGAAGCGGCACGGCACGGCAGCAGCCGCCCACCGGTTTACGTACCGTTACCGTGGGCGTAACACTGATTGGACCGCTTTCACTGGCTCGCTCTCGAGCGAGCGAGAACACGGCGGAACCTTCCCGGCGCCGCGGGAGGCGTCTAGGTAGGAGTTGAACGAGCGATTGCTGCTCGTGATCGATCGATCGTCGCACGGAAGTTCAGAAACCGGGGCGAGGCAACACTGCAGCTGGACACGTGCCGGTACTCGAGACAGACTGTCTCGAACACCCATAAAACGCGCCAAACGCGAACTACCGATAATAAAAGGGTTGTTCTCCTTACGACACGTCTTTATTTAAAAACAGTCATTTTTTCTATATACGCTCTATTTTGGCTATAAAATATTTTTTTTCTACACGTAGTAGAAAACGGTCCGGTATAGAAATAAAAAAACAAACTGAGTAAATTGCAGAAAACTACGACAATTGGGGCTATGGTTTTAAAAATCTAGACTTTTCGGGTTTGCTTCAAAAAACTATAACTTTTAAGGCTAATGACTAAAAAAAACTACCAACTCCCGTCTAAACGTTGTTTTAAACCAAGTTGATTGTGTTTCTGACATGGATGGCCCATTGGTAGGGTGACGTGGCATGTGTATTTTGTAAAATAGTCCTTCCTCCTATTCCAAATTCAATCTTAGAACTACTCATTTAATTTAATTTTTTCTTTTCTTTTTTTCCTTTCCTTTTCCTTTCTTTGCCCGTTGACCAAACTATGCCGGCTCACGCTCGCAAGAGCTCCTAGATGCGCGCAAGGAGCACGTTGGGTGTCGAGCGTGGCGGATGGCGGCGGCTCTCACCGGCGAGAACCCAAATCAGCAGCTCCGTTTCAGCCACGCCTCTCCGCGAACTCTAGCCCGCTCCTCTCCGCGTGATCTCCGGCGACCTCCGACTTACGCCTCTCTGCGACCTCCAGCCTGCAGCAGTTCGCTAGCCTCGTGCCCTCGCCGGCCTGCAGCAGCTCGCCGCCCCGCGACCTGGGCCTCTCCATGACCTCTAGCCCACATCGATTCGCTGACCCGCGCAGGCTCGCCGGCGTTGCCGGCCGGGCAGCGGTTCACCGCCTCGTCCCGCGCCCTCGCTAGCCCGCAGCAGCTCTCCGCCCCGCGCACGGTAGGTCCCCGCAGCAGCTCGCCACCCCGCGCCCTCTCAGCCCCGCAGCCTGCACCCCCGCGCCCTCGCTGGCTCGTGCATGCTCGCCGGCCGGGAAGCAGCTCGACCGGTCCGTCCCGCGCGCTCGTCGGGAGTGGCAGCGGAAGATGGAGCCAGCCGGTCGGAGCAGCGGTGGCGTATGGACGACGGGTGGAAAGGGGACCTGCTATTAGAAGATGCAATAGATGAAGGTGTTTTTTAGAAAAGTATGTGGGCCTGCCATGTAAGAATTGTGATCAAACCGGCTAATTGCCTGTTACACAGAAGTTGTAGTTTTTTTATAGTCATTAGCCTCAAAAGTTGTAGTTTTTTGAAGCAAACCCGAAAAGTCGTAGTTTTTAAAACCCTAGCCCCAATTGTCGTAGTCTTTTGCAATTTTCTCAAACAAACTAGACCTCGCCAGAGACCGCGTAGAAAAAAACTAATGTAGCAAAACCGACTTCGCCGGAGACCTCGCCGGATACCACGTAGCAAAACAATTGCGCTTTTGTAGCAAAATCAGAAAACAGATGTAGCAAGATGATTATGCTAATGTAGCAAAAGTCTAACTTCGTCGGAGACATCGTCGGAGCAAAAATTGTAGCAAAAAAATATGCCATATAGCAGCGCCGCTCACCACATGTAGCAACACCACAAGTCATATGTAGCAGGTTCGGTTGCCGTGTGTAGCAGGACCGCTCGCTGCAGGTATCATCGTCGCTCACCGCAGGTAGCAGGTCCGAATGCCGCAAGTAGCAACATCATAAGCCGAATGTAGCAGTTTGGTCGCCGTGTGTAGAATCGCCGCCGGCCGTCTGCACTTGTCCGGTGAGGCCCTTGACAGAGGCACGGCCGGGGAAGGTGTTCGTTTGAGGAAGAAGGTTGGGCGCACCACACATCGAAAGAGAAGAACGAAAGGGGGTAGCGCGCCAGGGGGAGAGGAGGGAGCTCGTGTGGGACGACGCGACGATTCCAGATCCCTTCCGGTGTTGGAGAAGACCAGGGTGTGGCGACGAGACTGTCTTGGCCAGCGGCTAAAGCCAGGTCGGCGGCATAACCCTGAGGGGCGGCTGGGGTGGCGGCGGAGCTCCCGTTGGGAGAGCAGCCTGAGGCAGCCAAGGTCGTCATTTGGCGGTCGTTGACGAGCAGCAGGCGGTGCGCGCTAGCGGCGTGAGCTGCAGGGCGAGCAGCGCAGGGAGATGCAGCGATGGTCGATTGTGTGAGCTGCAAGGGCGAGCAGCGTAGGGAGCTATGGAGACGACCGGTGGCGTGAGCTGCAGGGGCGAGCAGTGCAGGGAGCTGCGGCGAGGGCCGACGACACCGTGCGGAGGTAGAAGGTAGGAAGAAAAATGGGGATAGTAACGTCGGTGATGGGGCCAAGAGTACGGCGTGTTGGCAGTTGGACCGAACGACGCACGTGAGTACCCCCGGGGGGGGGGGGGGGGTGTCGGAACTATTGATCCCCGGGGGAGAGGTATCATTTTCCATAATAAAACACGTAAAATAAGTAAGCCAAATTTTTTTTTGAAGCCTATGAACTCGACCCCGCACACGTAAAATAAAGAGGTTGGGAGTGCTACTACCGGTGATCGAGACCACCTGCGCGCCGCCGACCAACCAATATTTCTGTCGACGGGTTCCAGCTACCGCCCGCTAACTGCTAGTAGTACAAAGTTCATTTCGTTAGCGTCCGTCCATGCTGTGGATCGATCGCGTCGGCGTACGTGACCCAGCTGGTGTCTGCCAGTCACCATACTAGCCATTAAACATTGTCACAGGTTTTGTAAGAAAGAAACGGCCGAGCGCATCTCTGTTACCCCGGCCAGTGTTGTATCGACCATCCATCTGATGAGCCAAATCAGACCAAATTTTGTGACAGGCCAAGTTACCACTAGTTACACCCACACAAAAAAG
This sequence comes from Avena atlantica, assembly GCA_910589765.1. Lineage (NCBI taxonomy): Eukaryota > Viridiplantae > Streptophyta > Magnoliopsida > Poales > Poaceae > Avena > Avena atlantica. The sequence continues at coordinate 36,741,554 of OU342737.1, read as the reverse complement.
GAACAGCACAAGGTGGAGCCAGCCCCCAGACGGGCCACACGATCGAGGTGGCGATTGGCATGGACGAGCGTCTCCCTTCACTCGCTCTCACGATCGATGTTTCCCCTGTACGAACTGCTGCCGCTTAACATATTCGTTCAGCCTAACTACTACTCCTACAAGGATGAAGGACCCATGCTATTTTAATGGCGCTGTCTTGGCCCGGAGGGATTTGATACCATTTTTTTTCTGGTAGCTTGTGTCCTGCTGACGACTCCTGGAAAATTCCTCGCGGTCTGAGAACGGCCATCGGATGCGCTCGCTCATGTCTATTTTGGCTTGCTTGCTTGCATACGCTATGAAATGACCCGGTCCGAAAATTCTGCATACGGCGGCACCTACAACTGGTCTTGCCTCTGATGAGGCACAAGCTCCCCCTGTCGCGCGCTGGCAAATGGCGCTACGTGCCAGCGACCCGCACCGTATGGAGTCCCTTGCGCCGTGCCGAGCCGGAGCCTCCCACGTCGAGCGAACGCTCACGTACAACACGTACCTAGGGGTGCTAGCTACGTCGATCTTATCAAGTTATCCATCCGCACGCTCCACTGCACCTGGCCAGCTATAAAATCGGAGGCCCAACAAAGACAAGGCAAAGCGCAGCCAAAGCCGGCCGCCCCCCTTTCCCCTCCTCCCCACGAGTGACGCCCGCACCGCACGCCGCAACCGCAAAGCCTCTGCCGCGCGACCACCACCACCACCACCGCAAGAGCTCACCGCAACCACCACCTAAGGAAGGGAGAAGAGAGAGGAGCGCGCTGGCGATGCTGCAGCTGCTGATGGCGATGGCCTTCTCGGCCGCGCCGCTGACGCTCTACGTGCCGCCCGTGCGCAGCCTCAGCCTCTTCGTTGAGGCCATGGAGACGCTCTGCCGGGAGTGCGCGCCATACTCCCAGGGCGCCGTCTCCCGCTTCCGACTCGGCCTCTCCCGCATCTTCGCCGGCCTCGCACGCGCCCTGCGCTAATAAGCGCGTCGTACGTACCGCGACACACAGATCCATCCGGCTTCTTCCTTCCTTCCTCGTGTAGGTCGCAACTGCGCTACACACAGTACCCCGTTGATCTCATGTAGGTGCGGCGTCTGTGCTGCTCGTCCTGGATCTCTGCGTAGAATAGACTACTTTTCCTTTGCCTGCATAGTTCAGTTCTCTTTTCCTTTCTCGGTACTAGATCGATCGGGTGCAGCAGGACTTACAGAGAATAATCTGACCAGAAAGGGGAGTTTTTTGTGTGCGGATGAGAGGCAAGTCCAGGAGAATTCGGTGCACCCTGTACAGAATCATGTACTAGTAGTTCTACAATAGTACTAGCTCGTGTTCTTTGAGATGTTCTTCGGTTCAGAACTTGAGATGTAATGGAAGAAGACCTTTGACCCGTTCGTTTGGCCATCACTGTTCTATTTCTGTATGTGCAAGTGTCATATGTGCTCAAATGCTGTGTATGTGCCAACTGCAACTGAAATGCCAACAACTCCTGCAATTCTATTTCCTCGGCGCGTCCAATGAAACCATTCACGGACAAAACGAGGAAGAAGAGGAGGGGAAACTTCCACCGGTTTCCTTGCCACCGCTTTATTTAGTTGCGGTATTTAGGATTGACAACTAGCCAGATTCGCGTTCTCTAATGCCAAACGATGATGGCGACCTCGCCGACGCCGTGATCCAACCAAACCAATCAGTAGTACTAGTACTAGTATTAGTTTGTGTGGCCATTGTGCGTCCCTGGGCGTTGGCACGTCCTCCGCACAAGCACAAGTGTCGCGGAATCTGCTCGTTTCACATCTGGCCAGCTCCTGGTGTGCCAAGTTGCCAACACTTGTCATGGAGATCACATCGGTGGTTATTTAATATTTGGAGGAATGGGTCGGATCTTTGGAAGTGTTGACCACTATAGTATTACACACTCGGATGACCATAAAAAACTGGATTTGTACATGTAAAACAACTCGAGCTGTCGATATCGGCGATGTTCTACGCGCGTGAAATACAGGGATACAGAGTAGAAACGTCCAAGCTTCTACAAGGGAAACACCACGTAGTAATCATTTTACTACTCCAGAGGCCAGCGTGTGCCAGTTGCTAACTACAGTGTTACGTGATTTCCCGTTGACTTGCACAAGTGGCACGCCAAGTAGTACCCCTGAATTCAGGCCGCCGGAGTGACGAACGTTTCTTTCCATGTGCCGCTTTGCGTTCTCTCTCCCGCCGACCGACACGAGCATCGTCTCCGGGATCTCCACATTTGCCACATGACCCAGAGGAAAAAAAGAGTCGAAGAAAGGGAGCAGTTCTCGTCCATTCCAGTGCAGCAATCTGAGCACGCAACCAGTCATAACAGAATTCTGTTCAAAAGGAGAACTTTTATGCGAGTACAAACCATCCTGGTTGTGTGTAGAACCAGCAGGAGAAACCTCTTATCGTCATGTAGTATGCGAAATAGACACACGCCATCATGATAGGAACAGCCCACCCACCACCATGGCACCATCATTCATTCGCAAAATTTACAATGGATTCAGTATCCTTATTGGTGTCGCCGTATGATGAACTCGCGGTTCACAGGGGACATTACCGCTGACTATCTATCTAGTATCTTTAATCTAGACACTGCAGCTAAACAGAGTAACATGCCCCCGCATAGTGCGCTTTCCTGCTTTAAGTCCAGCAACGCGATGTCACCAGCACGGGCAATGATGCTCGACCACCGCTTGCTTTGCCCCTCCGAAACGCAAACTGGACAATGTATTGCCATATCTCTTCAAGAACCACCCGGAGGCACCTTACAGGGTCAACACGATGATCTCCCCGGATTCTCGCATTTGCGGGAGCACACCGAGAAGTCGACATCTGATCATATCTTTGCAGGGTCAAAGAAAGCACAAGATGTAAGCAAGAGAAGGCTCCGGGCCATGTCAAGCGACCTTGGCCGGCTCTGGTTCCGGTTTCACGATATGTTCCAGGTTCACAATCCTCACGGGCTTCCCCAGCTTGGACTTGTCCTCCGTCCTAGCAACTTCTAGTGCCTTTGCGCAGACAGGGAAGCTCATTGCATCCCAGGAATCCAAGATTATGCCTGACCCCAGGCACGTACCGTCGCGGTAGAACGCTGCAAACTGGCCAGCTGCTAAACCTTGGTCGTCTTCAGACAGATGCACCTCCAGAATATCCCCGTTTTCTTCGGTTTGCTCTTGTGTCACGGTGCAATCATGAAATTCAGGACTGTGCCGTACCTGATATCCAGAGTAGGCGTTCATATTAGCATGGCTAACTGCCATAAAGAGCATATAATGCATGCACATGCCGAAGCCACAGTTATATAAACATTGAACAGGTAAGTGTATAAAACAGGTTCGATCAAGCGAGATAATGTGGCCTTTGTCAGAAGTTGCAGTTATAGTTTCCTATTATACCGAAGTTCCTAAATGACGATTATTGGTCAAGGAGAAGCTAATCAGTTACAGATATCAACAGGCTTATCAGCCACGGTTCTGCCCAAGCGTGTGAAAAGAGTTCATGCAAACAGCTGCTAACATGGACATATTATTGAGCTACTCTACCAATTAAAGGCTAGGAGCCAACTAGAATTTATTTGACAGAAAAAACATAGTAGTTGCTGGTGGTTTAAGAGGCTGACCATCTAGGACATGCTTTATTTTGCAAAAACCATGTAAGCCTGCAGATGATGAGAACTTCAAAATTCAAACGACAACGATAAATAAAAGGTGACCATATGCTAAACTACCAGAAGCTATTGTGTACTCAGTTACCTTGCATTTAAGTTTTTCATTGTTTGTTGGCCCAGAATTGCCGAACCAGTTTAGGGATCCAACACGAAATGTTCTCCTCCTTTTATCCAGTGAGTAGTAATTTCTTGATACAAAAACCACATTATTCTTCACATCTTTCTCAACCACATACCTGCAGAAGATAAAAGGATAATTCGTTTGATGAATTTGATGGATATAATAGATAGATGCTACCTAAGGACAGCTCTTCCTTCAATGGCAAAATACGTCGGCAAATATACATTTAAATTAGTTGAATATGTTGTACCACAAAAGAAGCTGGTATTGTTATATACAATGCGTACCAAGGTCCTCCAGGAAGACGCAGGCCTTGTCGCTGGCCAATTGTATAGAACCAAAATCCGCGGTGTATCCCTAAGTAATCTCCAGTTTCAGCCTCAAGAAGAACACCTTCCATTTCTCCTATATGTCTTTCAACAAACTCGCTAAATTTGACCTGTAAAGAGAGACTTTTGCACCTAAAATAACTCAAGGAGAAATAACAGAACTATATTTTGCAAAACAAATATCCATTATTGAAAACTAAGTTAAATAAATTACCTTTCCTAGAAAACATATCCCCTGGGAATCCTTTCTACTTTGGTTAGGAAGGTCCATCTCAGCAGCCAGACTGCGCACTTCATCCTGCAAAACACGAGCTCAATATACAAACAGACACCTGCAGCTCCTGACAAAAGCTAAATATCCTTATCTGACAAAATATCTAACCTTTGTTATGCCCCCCAATGGAAATAGAAGCCTTCTAAGCTGGGTTTGAGAGAGATGTGAGAGAAAATATGTTTGATCCTTGACCTGAAATAACAATCAGAGTCTCAAAGGTGATTCCAACTAAACAATCCTGAAATGAAAAGAACCATCTGATTTGTTTCTTCGTATCCCAAATATTCTTTCTAGGACTTGAACCTACTTCAACAGACATCAACTTCAACAACATAGAAAAGCAAACAGGCTAGTTTAATGTGAAATAAGAGCACCTTGTCTTTCGAGAGTTGGAGGACTGATGGTCCTTCGACATTCTCAATGGATGGATGGACTACATGTGCATAATGTCCAGAAGCTATGTAATCAAATCCCAAGTTTTCAATTGCTTCTAAGAAGGCTCCTGCAGAACAAGAGTGAAAAAATTCAGTAATCATATCCTTGATGAACATCAGTAATCCTATCCTTGATGCACATTCAGATTTCCATAACAGAAGTATACATGGGCATACCAAATTTTATTCTTGTGTTGCAAAGTACATCAGGGTTCGGAGTGCGCCCGTTGCGGTACTCGTTAATAATATGAGACACCTAGATATAAGATCCATGATAGTTTCTCAGAATGCAGCAAAACGTATGTGATATATACAAGGATCAGATGAAACAAGTTTCAAATGAAGCTTACCACATGATTCCAGTATTCATCGGATAGATGTACCACCTCCAATGGCACATCAATCTACAAAAACCAACCATTAGAGCACTCAATCCATGCAATCCTATGTATGCTGCACACTAGCTACTCAATGAAACAGCATGCAGCGACTGAACTTTTTGAAAGACACGATACCTTGTCACACACAGCCTGGGCGTACTTCAAATCGTCATCCCACGGGCACTCGGACCAAAAATTCCTGAAATCTTCCTACAGATTAATCACCCAGCTTTGTAAGGGATCTCTGTTGCACGTAGAATTGCAGATCATATGAAAACGGGGGAGTGCGTACGGACCTGGAACCAGATCTTCAGGTAGAAGGCGGTGCAGCTGTGCCCAGCGGCATGGAGAAGGCGGAGCGCGACGCTGCTGTCGACCCCGCCGCTTAGCAGCACAGCCACCCGCAGCGGCGCCCTCCCCGCGGCCGCGCACCGCACAAGGTGCTCTTCGGTGATACCATCCACCCCGGGCGCGCTGGGCGGTGAGGCGGCGAGCGGCGCTGAGGACGAGAGGGCGCGGAAGTGCCGCGGCGGCCGGCGGGGACGGGGGATGGGGAGGGGGAGGGGTTTAGGGCTGGGGAGGACGGGGCTCCGGAGGAGCGGGCGGAGGGTGGAGATGACGCGCAGCATGGGCGGCGGCGGCGTGGCGCGAAGAGCCGTCGGCGGCCGCAGCGTATTGCTTCTCCCTACTGGATTGGGTTTTTCGGCTCCGTCTAGAGTTTTTTCTCTTTTCTATTCTATATAGGAACACATAGACATTCCGTTTACCAAATGTTTTAGTTTTTGAAAATATTAATCTAAGCGTGTAGGTTTACTTTGAATTTAAACACTAAAAGGGTCAAGATACACTTCAAAACATCTTATATTTTAAACGAAGAAAGTACTTTAACTCATAGGATCTTATTGATTCGTGGATCATATATCTCGTAGTATAAATCTTGTAGTGTGAATTTTATAAGAAAATAGCATTATGTTAGTACAAAAAACTATTATGATATATCTTTTTGGATTCATTTTTATTTAAATACACGTGAATCTAAAAATATGTACTAACATCTAATTTGGGACAAAAGAAGTATATATGTTCTCTTCGTGTATCTTTTCTATCTTATAAATTAAAAAAAGACCTAAAAAAGCTGAATAAGTCCAACAAGAATTCTTTCGCCGTTCTTTTCATTCATAGGATAGAGAGTGTCAAGGAATAGTAAACCTATAGGATTAGCATTTCATGTCCACTTGAATCCCATGAGAAGAGCAATTCTCTTTGATTGTGTTGAAGGATTTTTTTCATGAAGTCCAATCTAATGTTTTTTTTCTATGAACTTTACGCTACAAGATTTTTATGGGATTATTTCTTATAGGATGTGATCTTTTGAATCAAACAGCCATTGTAGAAACTTTTTCATAAGATCTCAATCCTATAAAAGTCTTTTGAAAATCTTATAAAAGGAACCCTACATGATAGAACCTAATAAAGACAAACCTGATAGTTGACTCGCTCCAAAGCAACTACATAGCATACAGAAGCATTAAAGACTCGGTCATGCTACTATTTTACAACTTAGGAAATAATTCAAAATTACGATCATTAACTCTTTAAATATAACTCGTAGATTAATATTATTATAGTCATCACTCGTTATCACTTGCATTAGAAAAACATCATCGGTTTCCATGATAAAAAATTTTGCGGATAAAAAGGAATTTTATTAAACAGGGAGGGTTACATTGCGGTCATGTTCTAGCTCGTGAAGAAAAACATCAGGTCCAAACCCTAACCAAGTAGCAGTACGGTATTCCGCGCTAGCAAAGTTTGCAAGGCGGTGGCTAACCCTAACCAGCGATCAAGTTCCACTTTTATAAAATGACACACTCTATTTTGACTAGACAAGGTTTTCATTTTTGCAATAAGATGAAGAAAAGATGATCTATCTTGTGCTCTTGACTTTACTGCTTCAATCATCTGAACACAATCTGACTCAACGATGATCGACAATTGGCTAAAATGAGTGGAACGTTGCAGTCCTTCAAGACATGCTTGCATCTCTGCTTCGAGAGGGGAAGCGCAATCATCCAAGAATTTGCATGAAGAGAAGATCGGAGATCCCTCATTATCACGAAGAACCATCCCAATCCCTGCCATGCGATAAGTTTCTCGGAAGGACCCACCAACATACAGTTTGACCCACCCATCCGGTGGTTTGGACCATGGTTTGATCAATGATTGCTCCTTCTTACCAGGTAGTCGTGTAATCCCATCCTCCAGAATTGGTTCTTTTCCTTTAATCAATGTATTTGTAGAAGCATGCGTAACATCACCGACCAGTCTCAAATAACTTTTTAGAAATTGCCTTGAGCCTTCTAGAGATGGTATGGGCTTATCATGAGTAGCTTCATTCTGACCATACCACGCTCTCCAAGAAACTAACAATGTCATCTCCACCGTATTATTTGGAGTTTCAACAATAACCGTTCTAAATCGATCGAAAGGGGGCACCAAAAAAGTCAATATATGAAGGAAAATTCCAGCTCTTCTGCATATTTGTCCACAAGTTATGAGTACGTGGACAAAAAATAAAGCATGAGCCACATCCTCTGACTCCCTATAGCAGATGTTATAGTGGCATGTACCTCGCATATGTCTCTCTAGTTTATTTTCCTCTGTTGCCAAACCATTAGAAGCAGCCTTCCAAGCAAATATTTTCACCTTCTGTGGAACAGAAGAGCGCCAAATTTTTGTACAACGATCATCTCCAGCTGGTCTAGCACTACATGCTTCCATAGCACATTGATCCGGATGCTCAGATAGGGCTAGCTTGTATGCACTCTTCACAGAAAAAGAGACTGAGGCCTCAGGTCGCCAGGCCAAGGTTATCACACGCATGTCGAGATAACTTAATCTTCAAGATTATATCAGCATCGATGGGTTCAAATGTTTGGCGATATGGAAAAGTCATATTTTTTCCATCATCTCATATTGCCGATCCAAGACCATGGTATTGTAGCCCTCGTCCATACGAATCCAACGAGCCAAAAAAACACCTCAATTGGAGTCCGGTATGAAGAAATGGCGGCCCATATACTACAGAGTTTTGAGGGTTTAACGACCTGCGGTACGGGTAGAGCCCACACGTACCGTCTACCCATACCACCCTCTATTTACTCCGTTTCGTCAAACAAAACAACATTTGTGAAGGCCCGATGGGAATATTCGGCCCCGAGCTCCGTCGATCCGCAAAACCGACCTCCAAAATGCCTATTTAATGAGGGGAACCCTAGCCGTCTGGGATAATCGATCCACGCCTTGGGGGACATGATCTCCAGCACCATACCACTCAAAGGGAAGAGGGGACTGATGGTGACTCCTTTACGGCGAGTCTGTTGGGAACCCCAAGAGCAAGGTGTGAAGCAGCACAACAACAAGTTTTCCCTTAGTAAGAAACCGAGGTTATCGAACCAGTAGGAGGAAGAAAACGGCGTACAGGTGTTGCAAGCAACACAGAGACCTGCACAACACAAACTCAAGACTTTGCCCCAATGAACAGTGAGGTTGTCAAGCTCACCGGTTTGCTGTAACAAAGAATTAAACGTATGGTGTGGAAGGTAATGGTTTGCAGCAAGTAAACAAGTAACAGTGGAAGATGTATCAATGGTAAGATTGGACCAGGGTCCATAGTTCACTAGAGGTCGTCTCCTTAGATAAACAACATGGAATGAAAGGTAAACAAATTACAGCAGGGCAATTGACAGGAACTGAGCAAGACATAACAATGCAATACTAGTCAAAAAGATCCTATGAGATTCGATTGGGAAATACAACAATATACGTAGACCGCCATCCAACTGCATCTATGACTAGAAGTCCACCTTCAGGTTATCATCCGACCCCCCTCCAGTATTAAGTTGGAAGCAACAGACAACTGCTTTAAGCAAAGTGTGTAAGTTAAACAATATACTTGTTCCATGAACAAGAGACCGTTGTTTTCTCCCTAGTAGCAACAGCACATCTACAACTGATACGTCGGAAATGTATCTATAATTTTTGATTCTCCATGCTTGTTTAGTATCTACTTTGATTTGCTTTGTCTACACTTTGAGGTGTTTTTTACATGTTTTCTGGTACTAACCTGTTAACAAGTTGCCACAGTGCCAGTTGCCTGTTTTCTACTGTTTTTGGTTCCAGAAAAGCTACTAAGGAAATATTTTCGGAATTGTACGGGACAAACATCAAAGTCAATAACTTTCTGTGGGGAACAAGAAGTCCAGAGTGGAGACGAAGAAGCGGTCCAGGGTGCCCAAACCCCCCTAGGCGCGGGTGGGCCCTGCCCCGCGCCTAGGCAGGGTGTGGGGCCCTTGGCCGCCTCCTCGGCCTCCCCCTTCGCCTATAAGAAGCCCCTGATGCAGAAACCCTAAGTATCCGATCAATATTCCACGAAACCTTCTGTAGCTGCCGCCACCGTCGTCCCCAGATCGGGGGGATCTGAAGTTCTTCCCGGCACCCTGCCGGAGGGGAGATCATCCCGGAGGCCTTCTCTCCGGTATGATGTCTGAGTAGTTCCACCTTGGACTATGGGTCCATGTAGTATCTAGATGGTTGTATCTCCTCCTTGTGCTTTAATGTATAGATCTTGTGAGCTCCGTTCATGATCAAGATCTAATCTATTTGTAATCATGCATGTTGTGTTTGCGGGATCCGATGGATATTGAGATTATTATGTTGGTTTGATTAATGGTTTTGTCTTTATGATTCTATCATGTATGTGTTGTTTGATATCTTGCATGCTCTCAGTTGTTATTAGCTATCTTGGCCAAGTAGTTGCTAGTGACTCCAAGAGGGGTATTTATGCTCGATAGTGGGTTCATGCCTCTAGTTTCCAAGGGAAATGACAGAAATCTCTTCGGTTGTAGATGTGTTGTTGCTACTAGGGAGAAAACAACGGTCTCTTGTTCATGGAACATGTGGAATGTTTAACTTACACATTTTGCTTAAAGCAGTTGTCTGTTGCTTGCAACTTAATACTGGAGGGGGTTCAGATGATAACCTGAAGGTGGACTTATAGTCATAGATGCAGTTGTATGGTGATCTATGTATCTTGTTGTATTGCCCAATCGAATCTCATAGGATCTTTCTGACTAGTAATTGCATTGTTATGCCTTGCTCAGTTCATGTCAATTGCCCTGCTGTAATTTGTTTACCCTTCATGCCATGTTGTTTATCTAAGGAGGTCACCTCTAGTGAACTATGTGTAGGGGTTCGTAGCATGGAAAGCAAAAAAATTCTACCGCATGCACACAAACAAGCCAAGATCTATCTACTAGATTGTAGCAACGAGTCGATAGGAGCACTCACCCTTGAAGATTCCAAAGCGGTTAACGAGAACAGATTCTCGTGGGTGATGTAGTGTGGCATCCCGCAAAAACCACTACTAGAAAATCGCGTTGAATTTGTGCATTGCATCGTCATCATCATGCATTGTTTGCCTAAAACTAATTTCGAAAACCTATTTTTGTTTTCCAAACGCCCCAACTTAATTCAAATGCAAAGCCCGGTTCTCCGGATTAATTATTTTTGGCCGCTATCGGTTTGCACAAGGTCCGTTTAAATCAAATAAAAGTTTCTTTGTTTTTAGCGGGGGCAGTCGAACGGGCCGAATCGACCCGAACGACTACCCCCATTTCTAAATCGGCCCACCCCAAACACCCCAACAAAATCCTAAGGCTACCAGGAAACCTACCCACACCCCCTGGCCACCTCACCCCCTCCAATCCCTGAACGCCACGTCGTCCCTCCCCAAACCCTCACCAACCAGGTGCTGCCACTTGGCCACCTCCCTCCACTCACCCCTCCTCTCTCTTCTCCCTAGCTACACGCCACACACACGACACCCACGCACGCGAGCCCCCATCCACACCTGATCCTCTCCCTGGCCCCGCTCCTGTCCAATCCCCACACCCCAGCCACCAACCGCGCCCTGTCCCCGGGCCCCATCCCTGGGTCCCACACCCCCGCACTCAGCGCCCCGACCCCGCCCGCATGGCCACCCAGGAACCGCCCACCCCCGCGTGCGCCCCCGCTCTCCTCTCCCTCCTCTCTTTTCTCTCTCACCTCCGGCGACCGACCCGCGCGCGAGCGCCGCCCCTCCCCGCCGGTGCTCCCGTCGCCCCCACCGTCCGCCGGCGCCGCTCCTCCCCTCCGTCCCGCTCCCAGTCGTCCGCCGCCCCGCGCTCGCGAGCTCCTCCCCTGCAGGGTCGGCCTCCCCGACCCGGACCGCCGCTGCCGCCGCGGCCTTCCTCTCCGCCTCGTCTCCGTCAACCGCCGGCGCCCCCACCTCGCGCCCTGGCCGCCCCGCCGCTCGTTCTCGCCTCCGCCCCTCAGCGCCCCCGCCCAAGATCGCCGGAGCGCCGGCCAGACCCCGGCTCCTCCCTGCCGTCGACCCGCTCGCCGGCTCCTGCCCGCTCCTCCCCGCAAGCCCTCCGGCCCCAGGCCGCGCCTCCTCTGCCCCGCGCGGGCCCGGCCACCTCCCCGCCGGCCAGAGCACGGCCCCCGTCGCCGCTCCCCCTCCGCCTCTGCACCCGTCCCCAGGCGCCGCCGCAGCAGCCGGCCCGCGCCCCGAGCTCTTCCTCGTCGCCGGCGGCCGCTCCGCCTGCGAGCTCCCCGGTCGCCGCCGCTGCAGGGCCGAGCCGCGCCGCCCCGGCCGAGCCCGACCCCGACGCGCCCGTCTCAGCCGCCGCCCAGTACCACCCCGTGCATGCTCTCCCCGCTTGCCCCAGCAGCTCGCCGGGCCCGTCCAGAGCGCCGCCGCCAGCGGCCTCCTCGCCCCCGTCCGCCAACGCCAGGATCCGCAAGGGCCTCCTCCGCATCGCGGCCGGTCAGAACCACCCCAGGGTCGTCGAGGTGAACGCCAAGACCTACCTCGTAGACGCCAAGAACGCCGAACCCGAGACCGATCCCGCCGTATGTCAAGATCTTCGATGCAAAGCACACCGCAGACCGGTACCGATGCAAGAGGCCGGAACCCCAAGGTCTTCTCCGGGAGCGACGAGCTCTTCCACCTGGACCCGGAGACCGCAGACGCGACAAGTACTGCTCCCTGGATCAGATGCCCGAGAACCCAGACGCCCAGGTCATCGACTCGTATACGACAAGTGCTCCTCGAGGATGCCAAGTTCCTCACCCCGAAGGTCAAGGCCGACTCGATGGCACGGACCCGACAAGATCTTCGCAACGGCAAGATCGACCCCGTGGGACCCGACAAGATCTGCATGGCGACCAGAACGGTACCGACCAGAACGAATCCAACGCGCCCCGGCACCAAACCAAGTTCGGCTTCCCGGATGCGACAAGACCTACCTCCGTGGCCCGAGAACGTTCCCGCCGAGCCCGTTCCGTCGTTTACCGTCGGACCCTGAGACGAACCCCGGAACCCCAAGATCGTCGAGACCCCTGAATGTGTGACCCTTATCCGAACCTTTATTTTTATAAATGCTAAACATAAAACTTGTTGCATATTGAATCGTCATACTCGCATGCATATCTGTGTTTTGGGGGCCTTATGCCGATTCACCTAATAATTAAATATGGGGCCCATATGCGGGCAAATCTAGCCTTATATTGGCCTCATTTAAACTTGTGTAGCGAACCGGTGATACTTTCTGCCTTGTTAAACAACATCTAAATTGCGGGGGTTCTAAACAACTTGCACCATCTAACTAATTGTCGGGACCCCGGTTCCGCTTAATTTGACCTAATTGCATCGCACTTTGCCATGCCATGCATCATACATGCATCATGCCGATCTTCTGCCGTGTATTAAATATTGCATCCGGTGTTTCTTCTAGTGTTTTGGTTCTTCGCGGATAAGGCCGTTGAGTTGATGTGAGCTTCGCCCCGATCTTCGGTTGAACCTTCGACAATGTTTTCAGGCGAGCATCTCCCCCTTTCTACCTATCTTACTTTTCTAGTATTTATTTCCCTCCTGTTGATCTTTGTTAACTGTGTTGCGATGCTCTAATTTTCGTACCGTGATATCCCTTGCAGCCATATATAGCCCTGGACACATCCTATTACCTGTTGTTTGGTAGATAGTTGGACCCGCGTGTCGTAGTCGCTTGTTCTAGTGTTTTGCTTGTCGTCAAGTACCACAATTGTTGGAGGATTTGCCGCATGTTGACGTTGGAGATGATCATGGCTTTACTTGTCGTTCACTTTAATTCCTGTTTAACAACTAAAATTGAATTAAGCAGAGGCATCGGTGGGTGATAGGTAAGTTTTGGTTTCCGACCGCCCACTTGTGTCCCGTAGGACCCGAGTTCTTGACACCTGTTCCGAGATCGAGCGCGCTAACCACAGGTGGGGAGATATGGGCCCCCCATCGATTATTACCTGATTTCAAAGTATTGTACTGGGGGCCACAACTAGTTTGAGGTGTTTTTACTATCCTGTACTTATGCCATGCTACTTATGTATTTACGTTTGTGCGAGGAGCACACTGTACTGTTTAGGAATTGTGACCCGTTTACGTGGTATCGACAGTCCCCGTTTGGGGACCTGCTATCGTTTACCGCCGGCCCCAAAAACCCTAAGTCCGTCTCGGAGACCGGCCGACTTCGTTGCGGGTGTACTTAGTGGGGTGGCCCCCCGTGCTTGCTTTGGGTCTGGGAACGTCGTGACTTAGGCCCCGCCGACATACCGATGGGTGTATGTTAACTGATCTGGCAAAAAGGGTCGAAGTGCCTGTGGATACTTTGGTGCACCCCTGCAGGGTTAAATCTTTTCGAGAAGCCGTGTCCGCGGTTATGGACGACTTGGAGCACAGTGCTTGATCATAGACAACTATAACTAAAGTTTATTGTTATAAATTGACTTGTATCCGATTTGACTAGTAATCAGCTTCACTACAACGGAATGGCTAAGTAAAAGTATCAACAACTGCTGGGTTTCGGGTTATCTCATGCTAATTGAATCTGACTAGTAAGTGATGCCACTATAACGGAATGGTTAACTAAAAGTGCCCACTGCTTACTTTATCAGGATGAATATCTAAACCTGACTAGTAAAGTGCCACAACTATAACTGATTAAGTAAAACTGCCAACTGTGTGAGTTCCTCGGTTGACTTCCTCGTTGGTCTCGAGGGGGAAACGCCAGGATGGGTTTGTTTGATGCTAGTATCCGGTTGGATCCGAATAGGTCTGTCTTACCCCTCTCTGATAGTCGCCAGTTGTATCGAGTCTCTATAGGTTGTTTAGTGCATGCTGCCGCTGCCGCTTCAGTCCACCATACCTATGTAGGCGAGGACCGCCGAATTCTAGCCTCGCCGTGTACTGGCCTCAGTACTGACGCTCCTCTTTTTCCTTTGCCCTTTGTCGGCACCCCTTTTGTTTAAGCAGGTTTTTGAGAACGACGCCGTTAGCAGGGTTACCCTTCCGGCTTGGCCTGGGCAGGGTTATGGACGCCATTGGTTATTCTTCAGGGCTCTTAGCCCCATTTGCATCTTGTCTGTAGTCGGACGCCCCATCGTTTTCAAGGTGATTTGGATCTTTGTACCGTATATTTGTAATCTTGACTTGTTGAGTCGCTGTTGTATATATCTGTTCTGTGGGTCCCATCGAGGACTGTTGTGTAATGTTATTACTTTGCTTTCCACCCGCACGAAAGTGCCTGGTGGGCACCTTCGAATCGTTTCTATGCGGGTTTGGCGAGTTTCGCTAAAACTTGCATAGGGCCGATTCTGAGGGTGTTACAGAGTGGTATCAGAGCTCAGCAGTTGCGATACCCCACAAGTCCAGCCTGTAGGATAACCTAGCTAACGGCCGAAGTAGAGTGTCAAAACTATTTTGCAAAACCGGTTGGATAGTTCTGGTTAGGTCTGATTTTACTCCTTACCCCTCTGCTGTTCTTCTCTTACCCCTACGTGTTTTGAATCCGCTCTCTTCTCTTTCTTCGAGTCCAGGAATTCTCGTGGTTGGGTTCCGTCGTACCTTTAGGGTTTCGCTTCCTCCTTTGTTAACGGTGTTGCTACATCTGGTCTTCCTGCTATCCGAGGAATCCTCCGTCTGGTGGACTTCTCTTGTTCCTTCTCGTGTTTTCCGGTGTTTTCCGACGCGACGACATCATCTACGCCAGATCCGATGCAGAGTTCGCATCACCCCTTTGTCCCTGAACCTTGTTTGTCGAGATCTTCAGTCTAAATCCTGAGAGTTGGTTGCATAATCTGTCTATTCGTGTACATAGTAATGCTTTGAGTGCGGGATGGAGTCGCGACCATACCACTACTCTCATCATTCGCTTATGTACATTGAATGGTGGAGCGATGCAATTTACTCCTTCCATGGAAGTTAGAGGTGGCCTTACCTTTAACTTCGTCCGTTGTTTATCCGGAGTGTTGACGAACGGGATCAACGACGTCTTGTTAGTGGTGTCGCGAGGATCTGCATGAAGCGAGAAGACGCAGTTCGTCGACCTTCCTTCCGGTACCATGAGGCGGATCTCGAGGGCGAGATCCATTGTTAGTGGTGTCGAATTGTGGCATCCCGCAAAAACCACTACTAGAAAATCGCGTTGAATTTGTGCATTGCATCGTCATCATCATGCATTGTTTGCCTAAAACTAATTTCGAAAACCTATTTTTGTTTTCCAAACGCCCCAACTTAATTCAAATGCAAAGCCCGGTTCTCCAGATTAATTATTTTTGGCCGCTATCGGTTTGCACACGGTCCGTTTAAATCAAATAAAAAGTTTCTTTGTTTTTAGCGGGGGCAGTCGAACGGGCCGAATCGACCCGAACGACTACCCCCATTTCTAAATCGGCCCACCCCAAACACCCCAACAAAATCCTAAGGCTACCAGGAAACCTACCCACACCCCCTGGCCACCTCACCCCCTCCAATCCCTGAACGCCACGTCGTCCCTCCCCAAACCCTCACCAACCAGGTGCTGCCACTTGGCCACCTCCCTCCACTCACCCCTCCTCTCTCTTCTCCCTAGCTACACGCCACACACACGACACCCACGCACGCGAGCCCCCCTCCACACCTGATCCTCTCCCTGGCCCCGCTCCTGTCCAATCCCCACACCCCAGCCACCAATCGCGCCCTGTCCCCGGGCCCCATCCCTGGGTCCCACACCCCCGCACTCAGCGCCCCGACCCCGCCCGCGTGGCCACCCAGGAACCGCCCACCCCCGCGTGCGCCCCCGCTCTTCTCTCCCTCCTCTCTTTTCTCTCTCACCTCCGGCGACCGACCCGCGCGCGAGCGCCGCCCCTCCCCGCCGGTGCTCCCGTCGCCCCCACCGTCCGCCGACGCCGCTCCTCCCCTCCGTCCCGCTCCCAGTCGTCCACCGCCCCGCGCTCGCGAGCTCCTCCCCTGCAGGGTCGGCCTCCCCGACCCGGACCACCGCTGCCGCCGCGGCCTTCCTCTCCGCCTCGTCTCCGTCAACCGTCGGAGCCCACACCTCGCGCCCTGGCCACCCTGCCGCTCGTTCTCGCCTCCGCCCTCAGCGCCCCCGCCCAAGATCGCCGGAGCGCCGGCCAGACCCCGGCTCCTCCCCGCCGTCGACCCGCTCGTCGGCTCCTGCCCGCTCCTCCCCGCAAGCCCTCCGGCCCCAGGCCGCGCCTCCTCTGCCCCGCGCGGGCCTGGCCACCTCCCCGCCGGCCAGAGCGCGGCCCCCGTCGCCGCTCCCCCTCCGCCTCTGCACCCGTCCCCAGGCGCCGCCGCAGCAGCCGGCCCGCGCCCCGAGCTCTTCCTCGTCGCCGGCGGCCGCTCCGCCTGCGAGCTCCCCGGTCGCCGCCGCTGCAGGGCCGAGCCGCGCCGCCCCGGCCGAGCCCGACCCCGACACGCACGTCTCAGCCGCCGCCCAGTACCACCCCGTGCATGCTCTCCCCGCTGGCCCCAGCAGCTCGTCGGGCCCGTCCAGAGCGCCGCCGCCAGCGGCCTCCTCGCCCCCGTCCGCCGACGCCAGGATCCGCAAGGGCCTCCTCCGCATCGCGGCCGGTCAGAACCACCCCAGGGTCGTCGAGGTGAACGCCAAGACCTACCTCGTAGACGCCAAGAACGCCGAACCCGAGACCGATCCCGCCGTATGTCAAGATCTTCGATGCAAAGCACACCGCAGACCGGTACCGATGCAAGAGGCCGGAACCCCAAGGTCTTCTCCGGGAGCGACGAGCTCTTCCACCTGGACCCGGAGACCGCAGACGCGACAAGTACTGCTCCCTGGATCAGATGCCCGAGAACCCAGACGCCCAGGTCATCGACTCGTATACGACAAGTGCTCCTCGAGGATGCCAAGTTCCTCACCCCGAAGGTCAAGGCCGACTCGATGGCACGGACCCGACAATATCTTCGCAACGGCAAGATCGACCCCGTGGGACCCGACGAGATCTGCATGGCGACCAGAACGGTACCGACCAGAACGAATCCAACGTGCCCCGGCACCAAACCAAGTTCGGCTTCCCGGATGCGACAAGACCTACCTCCGTGGCCCGAGAACGTTCCCGCCGAGCCCGTTCCGTCGTTTACCGTCGGACCCTGAGACGAACCCCGGAACCCCAAGATCGTCGAGACCCCTGAATGTGTGACCCTTATCCGAACCTTTATTTTTATAAATGCTAAACATAAAACTTGTTGCATATTGAATCGTCATACTCGCATGCATATATGTGTTTTGGGGGCCTTATGCCGATTCACCTAATAATTAAATATGGGGCCCATATGCGGGCAAATCTAGCCTTATATTGGCCTCATTTAAACTTGTGTAGCGAACCGGTGATACTTTCTGCCTTGTTAAACAACATCTAAATTGCGGGGGTTCTAAACAACTTGCACCATCTAACTAATTGTCGGGACCCCGGTTCCGCTTAATTTGACCTAATTGCATCGCACTTTGCCATGCCATGCATCATACATGCATCATGCCGATCTTCTGCCGTGTATTAAATATTGCATCCGGTGTTTCTTCTAGTGTTTTGGTTCTTCACGGATAAGGCCGTTGAGTTGATGTGAGCTTCGCCCCGATCTTCGGTTGAACCTTCGACAATGTTTTCAGGCGAGCATCTCCTCCTTTCTACCTATCTTACTTTTCTAGTATTTATTTCCCTCCTGTTGATCTTTGCTAACTGTGTTGCGATGCTCTAATTTTCGTACCGTGATATCCCTTGCAGCCATATATAGCCCTGGACACATCCTATTACCTGTTGTTTGGTAGATAGTTGGACCCGCGTGTCGTAGTCGCTTGCTCTAGTGTTTTGCTTGTCGTCAAGTACCACAATTGTTGGAGGATTTGCCGCATGTTGACGTTGGAGATGATCATGGCTTTACTTGTCGTTCACTTTAATTCCTGTTTAACAACTAAAATTGAATTAAGCAGAGGCATCGGTGGGTGATAGGTAAGTTTTGGTTTCCGACCGCCCACTTGTGTCCCGTAGGACCCGAGTTCTTGACACCTGTTCCGAGATCGAGCGCGCTAACCACAGGTGGGGAGATATGGGCCCCCCATCGATTATTACCTGATTTCAAAGTATTGTACTGGGGGCCACAACTAGTTTGAGGTGTTTTTACTATCCTGTACTTATGCCATGCTACTTATGTATTTACGTTTGTGCGAGGAGCACACTGTACTGTTTAGGAATTGTGACCCGTTTACGTGGTATCGACAGTCCCCGTTTGGGGACCTGCTGTCGTTTACCGCCGGCCCCAAAAACCCTAAGTCCGTCTCGGAGACCGGCCGACTTCGTTGCGGGTGTACTTAGTGGGGTGGCCCCCCGTGCTTGCTTTGGGTCTGGGAACGTCGTGACTTAGGCCCCGCCGACATACCGATGGGTGTATGTTAACTGATCTGGCAAAAAGGGTCGAAGTGCCTGTGGATACTTTGGTGCACCCCTGCAGGGTTAAATCTTTTCGAGAAGCCGTGTCCGCGGTTATGGACGACTTGGAGCACAGTGCTTGATCATAGACAACTATAACTAAAGTTTATTGTTATAAATTGACTTGTATCCGATTTGACTAGTAATCAGCTTCACTACAACGGAATGGCTAAGTAAAAGTATCAACAACTGCTGGGTTTCGGGTTATCTCATGCTAATTGAATCTGACTAGTAAGTGATGCCACTATAACGGAATGGTTAACTAAAAGTGCCCACTGCTTACTTTATCAGGATGAATATCTAAACCTGACTAGTAAAGTGCCACAACTATAACTGATTAAGTAAAACTGCCAACTGTGTGAGTTCCTCGGTTGACTTCCTCGTTGGTCTCGAGGGGGAAACGCCAGGATGGGTTTGTTTGATGCTAGTATCCGGTTGGATCCGAATAGGTCTGTCTTACCCCTCTCTGATAGTCGCCAGTTGTATCGAGTCTCTATAGGTTGTTTAGTGCATGCTGCCGCTGCCGCTTCAGTCCACCATACCTATGTAGGCGAGGACCGCCGAATTCTAGCCTCGCCGTGTACTGGCCTCAGTACTGACGCTCCTCTTTTTCCTTTGCCCTTTGTCGGCACCCCTTTTGTTTAAGCAGGTTTTTGAGAACGACGCCGTTAGCAGGGTTACCCTTCCGGCTTGGCCTGGGCAGGGTTATGGACGCCATTGGTTATTCTTCAGGGCTCTTAGCCCCATTTGCATCTTGTCTGTAGTCGGACGCCCCATCGTTTTCAAGGTGATTTGGATCTTTGTACCGTATATTTGTAATCTTGACTTGTTGAGTCGCTGTTGTATATATCTGTTCTGTGGGTCCCATCGAGGACTGTTGTGTAATGTTATTACTTTGCTTTCCACCCGCACGAAAGTGCCTGGTGGGCACCTTCGAATCGTTTCTATGCGGGTTTGGCGAGTTTCGCTAAAACTTGCATAGGGCCGATTCTGAGGGTGTTACAGAGTGGTATCAGAGCTCAGCAGTTGCGATACCCCACAAGTCCAGCCTGTAGGATAACCTAGCTAACGGCCGAAGTAGAGTGTCAAAACTATTTTGCAAAACCGGTTGGATAGTTCTGGTTAGGTCTGATTTTACTCCTTACCCCTCTGCTGTTCTTCTCTTACCCCTACGTGTTTTGAATCCGCTCTCTTCTCTTTCTTTGAGTCCAGGAATTCTCGTGGTTGGGTTCCGTCGTACCTTTAGGGTTTCGCTTCCTCCTTTGTTAACGGTGTTGCTACATCTGGTCTTCCTGCTATCCGAGGAATCCTCCGTCTGGTGGACTTCTCTTGTTCCTTCTCGTGTTTTCCGGTGTTTTCCGACGCGACGACATCATCTACGCCAGATCCGATGCAGAGTTCGCATCACCCCTTTGTCCCTGAACCTTGTTTGTCGAGATCTTCAGTCTAAATCCTGAGAGTTGGTTGCATAATCTGTCTATTCGTGTACATAGTAATGCTTTGAGTGCGGGATGGAGTCGCGACCATACCACTACTCTCATCATTCGCTTATGTACATTGAATGGTGGAGCGATGCAATTTACTCCTTCCATGGAAGTTAGAGGTGGCCTTACCTTTAACTTCGTCCGTTGTTTATCCGGAGTGTTGACGAACGGGATCAACGACGTCTTGTTAGTGGTGTCGCGAGGATCTGCATGAAGCGAGAAGACGCAGTTCGTCGACCTTCCTTCCGGTACCATGAGGCGGATCTCGAGGGCGAGATCCATTGTTAGTGGTGTCGAATTGTGGCATCCCGCAAAAACCACTACTAGAAAATCGCGTTGAATTTGTGCATTGCATCGTCATCATCATGCATTGTTTGCCTAAAACTAATTTCGAAAACCTATTTTTGTTTTCCAAACGCCCCAACTTAATTCAAATGCAAAGCCCGGTTCTCCAGATTAATTATTTTTGGCCGCTATCGGTTTGCACACGGTCCGTTTAAATCAAATAAAAAGTTTCTTTGTTTTTAGCGGGGGCAGTCGAACGGGCCGAATCGACCCGAACGACTACCCCCATTTCTAAATCGGCCCACCCCAAACACCCCAACAAAATCCTAAGGCTACCAGGAAACCTACCCACACCCCCTGGCCACCTCACCCCCTCCAATCCCTGAACGCCACGTCGTCCCTCCCCAAACCCTCACCAACCAGGTGCTGCCACTTGGCCACCTCCCTCCACTCACCCCTCCTCTCTCTTCTCCCTAGCTACACACCACACACACGACACCCACGCACGCGAGCCCCCCTCCACACCTGATCCTCTCCCTGGCCCCGCTCCTGTCCAATCCCCACACCCCAGCCACCAATCGCGCCCTGTCCCCGGGCCCCATCCCTGGGTCCCACACCCCCGCACTCAGCGCCCCGACCCCGCCCGCGTGGCCACCCAGGAACCGCCCACCCCCGCGTGCGCCCCCGCTCTTCTCTCCCTCCTCTCTTTTCTCTCTCACCTCCGGCGACCGACCCGCGCGCGAGCGCCGCCCCTCCCCGCCGGTGCTCCCGTCGCCCCCACCGTCCGCCGACGCCGCTCCTCCCCTCCGTCCCGCTCCCAGTCGTCCACCGCCCCGCGCTCGCGAGCTCCTCCCCTGCAGGGTCGGCCTCCCCGACCCGGACCACCGCTGCCGCCGCGGCCTTCCTCTCCGCCTCGTCTCCGTCAACCGTCGGAGCCCACACCTCGCGCCCTGGCCACCCCGCCGCTCGTTCTCGCCTCCGCCCTCAGCGCCCCCGCCCAAGATCGCCGGAGCGCCGGCCAGACCCCGGCTCCTCCCCGCCGTCGACCCGCTCGTCGGCTCCTGCCCGCTCCTCCCCGCAAGCCCTCCGGCCCCAGGCCGCGCCTCCTCTGCCCCGCGCGGGCCTGGCCACCTCCCCGCCGGCCAGAGCGCGGCACCCGTCGCCGCTCCCCCTCCGCCTCTGCACCCGTCCCCAGGCGCCGCCGCAGCAGCCGGCCCGCGCCCCGAGCTCTTCCTCGTCGCCGGCGGCCGCTCCGCCTGCGAGCTCCCCGGTCGCCGCCGCTGCAGGGCCGAGCCGCGCTGCCCCGGCCGAGCCCGACCCCGACGCGCACGTCTCAGCCGCCGCCCAGTACCACCCCGTGCATGCTCTCCCCGCTGGCCCCAGCAGCTCGTCGGGCCCGTCCAGAGCGCCGCCGCCAGCGGCCTCCTCGCCCCCGTCCGCCGACGCCAGGATCCGCAAGGGCCTCCTCCGCATCGCGGCCGGTCAGAACCACCCCAGGGTCGTCGAGGTGAACGCCAAGACCTACCTCGTAGACGCCAAGAACGCCGAACCCGAGACCGATCCCGCCGTATGTCAAGATCTTCGATGCAAAGCACACCGCAGACCGGTACCGATGCAAGAGGCCGGAACCCCAAGGTCTTCTCCGGGAGCGACGAGCTCTTCCACCTGGACCCGGAGACCGCAGACGCGACAAGTACTGCTCCCTGGATCAGATGCCCGAGAACCCAGACGCCCAGGTCATCGACTCGTATACGACAAGTGCTCCTTGAGGATGCCAAGTTCCTCACCCCGAAGGTCAAGGCCGACTCGATGGCACGGACCCGACAATATCTTCGCAACGGCAAGATCGACCCCGTGGGACCCGACGAGATCTGCATGGCGACCAGAACGGTACCGACCAGAACGAATCCAACGTGCCCCGGCACCAAACCAAGTTCGGCTTCCCGGATGCGACAAGACCTACCTCCGTGGCCCGAGAACGTTCCCGCCGAGCCCGTTCCGTCGTTTACCGTCGGACCCTGAGACGAACCCCGGAACCCCAAGATCGTCGAGACCCCTGAATGTGTGACCCTTATCCGAACCTTTATTTTTATAAATGCTAAACATAAAACTTGTTGCATATTGAATCGTCATACTCGCATGCATATATGTGTTTTGGGGGCCTTATGCCGATTCACCTAATAATTAAATATGGGGCCCATATGCGGGCAAATCTAGCCTTATATTGGCCTCATTTAAACTTGTGTAGCGAACCGGTGATACTTTCTGCCTTGTTAAACAACATCTAAATTGCGGGGGTTCTAAACAACTTGCACCATCTAACTAATTGTCGGGACCCCGGTTCCGCTTAATTTGACCTAATTGCATCGCACTTTGCCATGCCATGCATCATACATGCATCATGCCGATCTTCTGCCGTGTATTAAATATTGCATCCGGTGTTTCTTCTAGTGTTTTGGTTCTTCACGGATAAGGCCGTTGAGTTGATGTGAGCTTCGCCCCGATCTTCGGTTGAACCTTCGACAATGTTTTCAGGCGAGCATCTCCTCCTTTCTACCTATCTTACTTTTCTAGTATTTATTTCCCTCCTGTTGATCTTTGCTAACTGTGTTGCGATGCTCTAATTTTCGTACCGTGATATCCCTTGCAGCCATATATAGCCCTGGACACATCCTATTACCTGTTGTTTGGTAGATAGTTGGACCCGCGTGTCGTAGTCGCTTGCTCTAGTGTTTTGCTTGTCGTCAAGTACCACAATTGTTGGAGGATTTGCCGCATGTTGACGTTGGAGATGATCATGGCTTTACTTGTCGTTCACTTTAATTCCTGTTTAACAACTAAAATTGAATTAAGCAGAGGCATCGGTGGGTGATAGGTAAGTTTTGGTTTCCGACCGCCCACTTGTGTCCCGTAGGACCCGAGTTCTTGACACCTGTTCCGAGATCGAGCGCGCTAACCACAGGTGGGGAGATATGGGCCCCCCATCGATTATTACCTGATTTCAAAGTATTGTACTGGGGGCCACAACTAGTTTGAGGTGTTTTTACTATCCTGTACTTATGCCATGCTACTTATGTATTTACGTTTGTGCGAGGAGCACACTGTACTGTTTAGGAATTGTGACCCGTTTATGTGGTATCGACAGTCCCCGTTTGGGGACCTGCTGTCGTTTACCGCCGGCCCCAAAAACCCTAAGTCCGTCTCGGAGACCGGCCGACTTCGTTGCGGGTGTACTTAGTGGGGTGGCCCCCCGTGCTTGCTTTGGGTCTGGGAACGTCGTGACTTAGGCCCCGCCGACATACCGATGGGTGTATGTTAACTGATCTGGCAAAAAGGGTCGAAGTGCCTGTGGATACTTTGGTGCACCCCTGCAGGGTTAAATCTTTTCGAGAAGCCGTGTCCGCGGTTATGGACGACTTGGAGCACAGTGCTTGATCATAGACAACTATAACTAAAGTTTATTGTTATAAATTGACTTGTATCCGATTTGACTAGTAATCAGCTTCACTACAACGGAATGGCTAAGTAAAAGTATCAACAACTGCTGGGTTTCGGGTTATCTCATGCTAATTGAATCTGACTAGTAAGTGATGCCACTATAACGGAATGGTTAACTAAAAGTGCCCACTGCTTACTTTATCAGGATGAATATCTAAACCTGACTAGTAAAGTGCCACAACTATAACTGATTAAGTAAAACTGCCAACTGTGTGAGTTCCTCGGTTGACTTCCTCGTTGGTCTCGAGGGGGAAACGCCAGGATGGGTTTGTTTGATGCTAGTATCCGGTTGGATCCGAATAGGTCTGTCTTACCCCTCTCTGATAGTCGCCAGTTGTATCGAGTCTCTATAGGTTGTTTAGTGCATGCTGCCGCTGCCGCTTCAGTCCACCATACCTATGTAGGCGAGGACCGCCGAATTCTAGCCTCGCCGTGTACTGTCCTCAGTACTGACGCTCCTCTTTTTCCTTTGCCCTTTGTCGGCACCCCTTTTGTTTAAGCAGGTTTTTGAGAACGATGCCGTTAGCAGGGTTACCCTTCCGGCTTGGCCTGGGCAGGGTTATGGACGCCATTGGTTATTCTTCAGGGCTCTTAGCCCCATTTGCATCTTGTCCATAGTCGGACGCCCCATCGTTTTCAAGGTGATTTGGATCTTTGTACCGTATATTTGTAATCTTGACCTGTTGAGTCGCTGTTGTATATATCTGTTCTGTGGGTCCCATCGAGGACTGTTGTGTAATGTTATTACTTTGCTTTCCACCCGCACGAAAGTGCCTGGTGGGCACCTTCGAATCGTTTCTATGCGGGTTTGGCGAGTTTCGCTAAAACTTGCATAGGGCCGATTCTGAGGGTGTTACATGTAGTCGTACACTTGCCGATCTCAAGATCGTGTAGACGATCCTTCTGGCGTTGCGTTCCAGCAGCGCTTCCGCGGTCGGTCACACGTTCGGTACTTGATGAAGACCTTCCTCTCCCTTGTTCCAGCAGGCAGCAAAGGTTGTAGTTCTCCCCTCGCGATTCCGGCAGCACGACGGCGTGGTGTCGGAAGTAGAGGGAAGATCCCGCAGGGCTTCGCCTAAGCCGGTGCGAGTTATGGTGCATCTAGGGTTTCCCGGCGATCTAGGGTTTAGAAGGCTGGGAGGAGGAGGAGGTGTCGGCGGCGGCACGACGGTGCTAGTCGGCGGCTGGCGGCAGCTCGGCGACGGCGACGCGCGGGGTGGGAAGGGATGGCTCTTGTGTGTTTGGGGCAGCCCTCCCCCTCTATTTATGAGAGGGGGGCATCCTTGGGAGGAGAGGGTTTGAATCCAAACCCAAACCCAAGTTGGATTGAAGGAAGGACTCTTTCCTTCTTCCACTAGGAAACCATTGTTCCAGTTTGAATTTTCAAACCTCCCGTTTGACTTTCAATTTAGAGCTTTAATTCTCTCTCGCAAATGCCCAAACCAAGTGACCTAGGATATGATCCAATCATTCCACTTACCCATGACACATTCATGGACCATTCCCCTTTCGGTCTAGTGAACCTTCTAGACCCTTCTAGAACCTCTCCGATGAAAACATCGAAATCATTCCCGAACTCCAGAATCGGACTTTCCTTATATGAATCTTATTCTCCGGACCATTAGATCTCCTTGTGATATCAGGATCCCATCCGAGACTCCGAACAACATTCGGTATCCCTACTAACATTCCATATCTACTAAACAACATTGAATCCTTAAGTGTGTCTCCCTACGGTTCGGGAATTATGCGGACATGACCGAGACACTTCTCCGATCAATAACCAATAGAGGAACCTGGAAATTCATATGGCTCACACATATTTCTACGATTACTTTGCGATCGAATGAACCACTTACATACGATACCAATTTCCCTTTGTCTCACGATAGTTTACTTATCCGAGGTTTTGATCGTCGGTATCTCTGCATACCTAGTTCAACCTCGTTACCGATGAGTACTCTTTTCTCGTTCCCGTGATATGTGATCCCTTGTGAGCCAGTCACATGCTTGCAAGCTAATTGGATGGCATTCCTGAAGGGTTTCGCAGCATAGTAAATAAAAAAAAATCCACGGATGCAAACGGGAAAGCCAAGATCTAATCTAGGAGATGCAAATAATGAGGGGGATAGATGAGATCTTCATACCCTTGAAGATTCGCACAGCGGAATGTTCGACGGAACGTGGGTGATGTAGTCGTACTCGCTTCTCCTCCTCGCGATCTGATCTGATCTAACACCGCACGTGGCGATACCTCCGAGAGATGCACACGTGCGGCACCTCGACGTCTCCTCCTTCCTCGGTCCAGCAAGTGGGGTGGAGAGATGGATTGGATCTACAATGCGACGGCGCGGTGCAAGCGGTGGAGAGTTTCTGCAGCAGGGCTTCGCCTACACGCAGTCGGGAGGGAGAGAGAGAAGAGGGGCAGCAGGGCGGCTAGGGTTGAGAAGGAGGTGTTGGGGAGGGGTGCGCCCCCAGCCCTCTTTATATAGAGGGGTGGGAGGCCAGCCCTAGCCCCTCCCCCAAGCCCTAGGCCGGCAGCCAAGGAGGGAGGAGTGGGGGCAAGTTTCCCCCTCCCTTCTAGAAGCTCCCCTAGGATTTCCTAGGTGTTTGGCCGGCTGGGCCCTATGGGGCCTTGTGCCCATGTCCCAATGTGGCCAGGGCACTCCCTCATAGGCCCATGCCCCCTCCCGGCAGGTGGGGCCACGTTGGTCCCCCTCCGGAAGGTTCTAGAAGCTTCCGGTACAATACCGATTAACCCGAAACAATTCCGAACTCCAAAAAATGCATTGCCTTATATGAATCTTATTCTCCGGACCATTCCGGAACCTCTCGTGACGTCCTAGATCTCATCCGAGACTCCGAACAAAAACTCATAAACCAAATCTATCCTAGCATCGAGACACGTTAAATGTGTGACCCTTTGGGTTCGATAATATGCAGACATGATCTTATATCAATAATCAACAACGGGGTCTGGAAACCCATATTGACTCCCACACATTCATCGATGATCATATCGGATGAACCACGATGCCAGGATTCAATCAATCCCATATATATATATATATATATATATATTCCCTTCGTCTCGCGATATTTTACTTGCCCGAGATTTGATCGTCGGTACCGTCATACCTAGTTCAATCTCGTTCACAGCAAGTACTTTACTCGTTCCGTAATCCGATATCACTTTGTGATTAACTCCTTAACCACATGCTTGCAAGCGGTGTTGATATCGATTACCGAGTGGGCCCGAAGTATATCTCTCCGACTTGGGAGGGACAAATCCCATCTCGATACATACAACCCAACAGGTACTTTCCGATCACCTGAGAGACACCTTTATGATCACCCTCTCATAGGATGACGTTTGATGACCTCAAATCTTTCTTCCGATACCAGGGAGTTGTATTATCTCATGGTCTAAGGAATACAATATTTGACATAAGAAAAGCTTCGCAAAGATGAACACGATGACACGATCTAATTGCTCCGCTTAGTTTGGGTCTGTCCATCATATCATTCTCCCAATGATATGATCTCATTATTAATCGACAACTCATGTCTATGGTTAGGAAACCTTAACCATCATTAATCAATGAGCTAGTCCATAGAGGCGTACTAGGGACACGGTGTTGTTCACAAACCACACAAGTATTAAAGTTTCCGCTTAATACAATTCTAGCATGGAATATAAACTTTATCATGAACAAGAATTATAGTAATAACATCTTTATTATTGCCTCTAGGGCATAATTCCAACAGTCTCCCACTTGCACTAGAGTCAATAATCTAGTTTACATCTGGCAACAATCTAACACCCATGGCACTAAGGTGATGATCATGTTTTGCACGTGGAAGAGGTTTAGTCAATGGATCTGCGACATTCAGATCTGTATGTACTTTGCTAATCTTCAAATCTCCATCTTCTATATAATCTAGGATTATATAAAACTTGCGGTTGATATGCTTGGTCTTTGGATGATATCTTGGTTCCTTAGCTAGTGCTATGGCGCCAGTGTTGTCACACAATATCTCCAGTGGGTCCAAGTCACTTGGAACCACGCCAAGCTCAGTGATGAAGTTCCTGATCCAAACTCCTTCACTTGACGCTTCTACAGTAGCCATGTATTCCGCTTCTACTGTAGATCCCGCGATCACGCTTTGCTTGCAGCTTCTCCAGCTCACAGCTCCTCCATTCAAAATATAAACATATCCTGTCTGAGATTTAGAATCATCCTTGTCGGTGTCGAAACTAGCGTCGACGTAACCCTTTACGACGAGGTGTTCATCACCTCCATAGACTAAGAACATTTATTTAGTCCTATTTAGGTACTTTAGGATGTTCTTCACGGCTGTCCAGTGTTCCACTCCTAGATCACTTTGGTATCTGCTCATCAAACTAAGAGCATTGGACACATCCGGTCTAGTACACAGCATGTCATACATGATAGAACCTATGGCCGAGGCATAAGGCACTTTGCTCATAGCTTCTCTATCATTTACCGTAGCTGGACACCGAGCCTTGCTCAATATCTTACCTGACAACATAGGCACTGAACCTTTCTTTGCCTTATCCATTCTAAACCTTTTCAGAACTTTGTCTAGGTATGTACTCTGGCTTAAAGCTATCAGGCGTCTTTGTCTATCTCTATAGATTTTGATGCCCAATATATAAGCAGCTTCCCCTAGGTCTTTCATTGAAAAACATTTGTTCAAATAACTCTTCACATCGTTAAGCATGTTAATGTCATTTCCAATAATCCATATGTCATCCACATATAGTACCAGAAATGCCACTGAGCTCCCACTCACTTTCTTGTAGATACAAGCTTCGTAGCAATTTGGAACAAATCCAAAGCTCTTGATCACTTGATCAAAACGAAGGTTCCAACTCCGAGATGCTTGCTTCAGTCCATAAATGGAACGCTGAAGTTTGCACACTTTATCAGCATTCTTAGGATCGACAAAACCTTCGGGTTGCATCATATACAACTCTTCATCAATGTTGCCATTGAGGAACGCAGTCTTGACATCCATCTGCCATATTTCATAATCATGAAACGCAGCGATTGCTAATAAAATCCGAATGGACTTAAACATCGCTACGGGAGAGAAAGTCTCATCGTAGTCAACACCTTGAACCTGTCAAAAACCTTTTACGACAAGTCGTGCTTTATAGACGGTAACATTACCATCCGCGTCCGTTTTCTTCTTAAAGATCCATTTGCACTCAACAGCCTTTCGGTCGCTAGGAGGTTCCACCAAAGTCCATACTTGGTTTTCGCTCATGGATCCTAATTCGGATTTCATGACCTCTAGCCATTTCTCAGAGTCTGGGCTCATCATCGCTTCCTCATAGTTCGCAGGTTCACTGTCGTCTACTAACAAGACAGTTAAGACAGGGTTGTCGTACCACTCAGGAGGGGCACGCGACCTTGTCGACCTGCGACGTTCAGTAGCAGCATCATCTGAAGCTTCATGATCCTTGTCATTAGCTTCCTCTATTGTTGGTGCAGGCGGCACTGGAATAATTTCAGGTGCTGCGCTACTCTCCAATTCAAGAGAAGGTTCAATAACCTCGTCTAGCTCTACTTTCCTCCCACTCACTTCTTTCGAGAGAAACTCCTTCTCAAGAAAGGATCCGTTCTTTGCGACAAACACGTTGCCTTCGGTTCTGTGATAGAAGGTATACCCAATAGTTTCCTTAGGGTATCCTATGAAGACGCATTTCTTCTCTTTGGGTTCGAGCTTGTCCGACATCAACTTCTTGACGTAAGCTTCGCATCCCCAAACTTTAAGAAACGACAACTTAGGTTTAGCACCAAACCACAGTTCATACGGTGTCGTCTCAACGGATTTAGATGGTGCCCTATTTAAAGTGAATGCAGCGGTTTCTAATGCATAACCCCAAAATGATAACGGAAAATCAGTAAGAGACATCATTGATCGGACCATATCTAATAGAGTTCGATTCTGGCGTTCAGACACACCATTGCGCTGTGGTGTTCCGGGTGGCTTGAGTTGCGAAACAATTCCGCTTGCTTTAAGATGCGTGAGAAAATCATAACTCAAATATTCACCTCCACGATCGGATCGTAGAAACTTAATATTTCTGTTACGATGGTTTTCCACTTCATTCTGAAATTCCTTGAACTTTTCAAATGTTTCAGATTTCTGTTTCATCAAATACATATACCCATATCTACTTAAGTCATCGGTAAAAGTGAGAAAGTAGCGATATCCACCGCGCGTCGAAACACTCATCGGTCCGCATACATCGGTATGTATGATTTCCAACAAGTCCGTTGCTCGCTCCATCATTCCGGAGAACGGGGTTTTGATCATCTTGCCCATGAGGCATGGTTCGCATGTGTCAAATGATTCAAAATCAAGAGACTCCAAAAGTCCATCAGAATGGAGTTTCTTCATGCGTTTTACACCAATATGACCTAGACGACAGTGCCACAAATAAGTAGTATTATCACTTTCTACCTTGCATCTCTTAGCCTCAATGTTATGGATGTGTGTTTCATACCTTTCGAGATTCAGAAGAAATAAACCATTCACAGCAGGTGCATGACCATAAAAGATGTTACTCATATAAATAGAACAACCATTATTCTCAGATTTAAATGAATAATCGTCTTGCAATAAACACAATCCAGATATGATGTTCATGCTCAACGCAGGCACATAATAACATTTATTAAGGTTTAAAACTAACCCCGAAGGTAAAACTAAGGAGAGCGTGCCGACGGCCATCACATCAACTCTTGATCTGTTGCCAACACGCATCGTCACCTCATCCCTCGCAAGCTGCTGTCTATTCCGTAGCTCCTGTTTCGAGTTACAAATATTAGCAACTGAACCAGTATCAAATACCCAGGCACTACAACGAGGGCTAGTGAGGAAAACATCAATAACATGTATATCAAATATACCTTTGATGGTGCCAGCCTTCTTGTCCGCTAAGTACTTCGGACAGTTGCGCTTCCAGTGACCCTTGTCCTTGCAATAGAAGCACTCAGTGTCCGGCTTAGGTCCAGACTTGAGCTTCTTCTCAGCAGGGGCAACGCGCTTGCCGCCGCCTTTCTTGAAGGGCTTCTTTGCACCCTTACCTTTCTTAAAGCTGGGGGGCTTGTTGACCATCAACACATGATTATCCTTTTTGATGTCCACCTCCACAGCTTTCAGCTTAGCGAAGAGCTCGGTGATCGTATCAGTGGAACCAATCTGATTATGAGTCACTACAAAACTTTTGTAGCTAGGAGGGAGTGATTGCAGAACCCTGTCAATCTTGATCTCCTCTGGAATCTTGCAGTCTAGTTGCTCAAGGCGTTGAGTGTAGCCCGACATCTTTATGGCGTGCTCACTAACGGAACTCCCTTCTTCCATCTTGCAGTTAAAGAATTTCTCAGAGATCTCATATCTCTCAGAATGGGCCTGAGTCTGAAACATAGTTTTCAGCTCCTCAAGAATCTCAAAGGGCCCGGGATAATCTTCAAAACGATTTTGAAGGTCCGATTCCATAGAAAACAACATGGTGTTCTTAATCACACCATAATCATCTTTGCGCGACTGATAAACAGCTTTCTCATCAGCCGACGCATCTACAGCAGGGGCGTCACCTAGCGCATCCTCAAGGACATAGTCCTTTTGTCCGCCAGCGAGAATGATTCTCAGATTGCGGAACCAGTTGGTGAAGTTAGACCCATTGTTTCTAAGCTTTTCTTTCTCAGCAAAAACGTTCAAGTTGAAGTTGGACTTAGCCATTTGATCTACAATATTTGCAAGTACAAATTAGACTATATTCATGATAACTAGTTCAACTTAATCAAATTACTAGATGAACTCCCACTAAATTCAACATCCCTCAAGTTGTTTAGTGAACATGATCCAAATTCACCACACCTAATCCGATCTTCACGAGAAGAGATGTGGTTTCAATGGTGGACAACGAAGTGTCGATCATATCATTCATATGACTCATGCTTAACCTTTCGGTTCATGTGTTTCGAGGCCATGTCTGTACATGCTAGGATCGTCAAGTCAAACCCAAGTATTTCCGCGTGTGCAAAACTGGCTTGCACCCGTTGTATGTGAACGTAGAGTTTATAGCACCCGATCATCACGTGATGCTTGAACACGACGAACTTTCGCAACGGTGCATACATGGGGAGAACACAGTTTTATCTTGATCTTTAAGTGAGGAATCATCTTATAATTCTACCGTCGCGATCTAAGCATAATAAGATACATAAAAGGATAAACATCACATGCATATAAATTTATGTGACATGGTATAGCCAATCTTCGCGCAATGATCTCCATCTTGTGCGTGCCGGCATGATCTCCATCACTCCACCATGATTGCCTCCACCACAAATAGCAACTTCAACTATTGCTAACTACTTAGCGATAAAGTAAAACTATTACATGGCGTATAAGAAGTTGACACACAGGTCATACACAATTATAAAGACAACCATATGGCTCCTGCCGGTTGTGTACTCATCGACATGCAAGTCGTGAAACATCACAAAACATGATCATCGTATACAACATACACATCACATCTTGGGCCATACCATATCACAGAAAACACTCCCTGCAAAAACAAGTTAGACGCCTCTACTTTGTTGTTGCATGTTTTACGTGGCTTATGGGAGTAGCAAGCTAAGAACGATTCTTACCTACGGAAAGCCACAACGGTGATATTATGGTTGCCAAACTCCGGTGTAAATCCCATGACAACTATAGTGAGAGAAACTGGCACCCACCAGCCGCATGTGTGGAACAAGCCACACGTCAAGTGCGGAGCCGGTCTCGCGAACGAGGTCGCGTAAGGTTGGCATGGACCGCTTAGATATCACTATCCCGCGTCATAAGAAGTACACAAACAAGAGGCTTGCAACAGAAAACATCAACGCCCGCAACAACCATGTTGCGTTCTACTCGTGAAACACATCTACGCATAGATCTAGCTCTGATACCACTAAAGGGTTTCACAACATAGTAAATCAAAAAAATTCTACGGATGCGAACGGGAAAGCCAAGATCTAATCTAGGAGATGCAAACAATGAGGGGGATAGATGAGATCTTCATACCCTTAAAGATTCGCACAGCGGAACGTTCGACGGAACGTGGGTGATGTAGTCGTACTCGCTTCTCCTCCTCGTGATCCGATCCGATCTAACACCGCACGTGGCGATGCCTCGGAGAGATGCACACGTGCGGCACCTCGACGTCTCCTCCTTCCTCGGTCCAGCAAGTGGGGTTGAGAGATGGATTGGATCTACAACGCGACGGCGCGGTGCAAGCGGTGGAGAGTTTCTGCAGCAGGGCTTCGCCTACACGCAGTCGGGAGGGAGAGAGAGAAGAGGGGCAGCAGGGCGGCTAGGGTTGAGGAGGAGGTGTTGGGAGGGGTGCGCCCCCAGCCCTATTTATATAGAGGGGTGGGCGGACAACCCTAGCCCCTCCCCCAAGCCCTAGGCCGGCGGCCAAGGAGGGAGGAGTGGGGGCAAGTTTTCCCCCTCCCTTCTAGAAGCTCCCCTAGGGTTTCCTAGGTGTTTGGTCGGATGGGCCCTATGGGGCCTTGTGCCCCTGGCCCAATGCGGCCAGGGCACTCCCTCATAGGCCCATGCCCCCTCCCTGCAGGTGGGGCCACGTTGGTCCCCCTCCAGAAAGTTCTAGAAGCTTCCGATACAATACCGATTAACCCGAAACAATTCCGAACTCCAAAAACTGCATTGCCTTATATGAATATTATTCTCCGGACCATTCCGGAACCTCTCGTGACGTCCTGGATCTCATCCAATACTTCGAACAAAAATCATAAACCAATTATCCAATCTATCCTAGCGTCGAGACACGTTAAGTGTGTGACCCTTCGGGTTCGAGAATATGCAGACATGATCTTATATCAATAATCAACAACGGGGTCTGGAAACCCATATTGACTCCCACACATTCATCGATGATCATATCAGATGAACCACGATGCCAGGATTCAATCAATCCCATATATATATATTCCCTTCGTCTCGCGATATTTTACTTGCCCGAGATTTGATCGTCGGTACCGTCATACCTAGTTCAATCTCGTTCACAGCAAGTACTTTACTCGTTCCGTAATCCGATATCACTTTGTGATTAACTCCTTAACCACATGCTTGCAAGCGGTGTTGATATCGATTACCGAGTGGGCCCGAAGTATATCTCTCCGACTTGGGAGGGACAAATCCCATCTCGATACATACAACCCAACAAGTACTTTCCGATCACCTGAGAGACACCTTTATGATCACCCTCTCATAGGATGACGTTTGATGACCTCAAAGCTTTCTTCCGATACCAGGGAGTTGTATTATCTCATGGTCTAAGGAATACAATATTTGACATAAGAAAAGCTTCACAAAGATGAACACGATGACACGATCTAATTGCTCCGCTTAGTTTGGGTCTGTCCATCATATCATTCTCCCAATGATATGATCTCATTATTAATCGACAACTCATGTCTATGGTTAGGAAACCTTAACCATCATTAATCAATGAGCTAGTCCATAGAGGCGTACTAGGGACACGGTGTTGTTCACAAACCACACAAGTATTAAAGTTTCCGCTTAATACAATTCTAGCAT
Organism: Avena atlantica; assembly: GCA_910589765.1. NCBI lineage: Eukaryota > Viridiplantae > Streptophyta > Magnoliopsida > Poales > Poaceae > Avena > Avena atlantica. The sequence goes on along the minus strand of OU342737.1, from coordinate 36,706,522 downwards.
GGAATATAAACTTTATCATGAACAAGAATTATAATAATAACATCTTTATTATTGCCTCTAGGGCATAATTCCAACAATTCCACCGAGAGGGCCCAGAGTATATCTATCTGTCATATGGATGGACAAATCCCACTCTTGATCCATGTGCCTCAACACATACTTTCCGAAAACTCAATGCCACCTTTATAGCCACCCAGTTATGGTGTGTTGTTTGATGTCATCAAAGCATCCTTCCGGTGATGGTGATTAGCATGATCTCATGGTCGAAGGAATTAGGTTACTATGTATCAGAAAGCTTATAGCAAATGAACTATTGAAATGACTTGATCTTAATGCTACGCTTATCTATAGGAGTATGTCCATCATACCATTCTCCTAATGTTATGATCTTGTTGTTAATAACATCTCAATGTTCATGATCGAGAAACCACGATCATCTATTAACCAACAAGCTAGTATTATAAAGAGGCTTTACCAGGGACTCTAATTTAGTTTACAAATGACACAGGTATTAATGTTTCCGGTTAATACTATTATAGCATGAATGTAAACATTTATCATAAACACAAAGATATAATAATAACCACTATTATTATTGCCTCTAGGGCATATCTCCAACAGTCTCCCACTTGCACTAGAGTCAACTAATCTAGATTACATGGTAATATAGGGAACACCCATGGCGGTTTGGTGCTGGTCATGTTTTTCCCTCGGGAGAGGTTTAGTCAACGGATCCTCCACAGTCAGATCAGTGTGTACTTTGCACATCTTTATGTCACCATCTTGGACATGCTCTCGAATAGCGTGAAAATGTAGCTTGATGTGCTTCAGCTTGTAGTGTGACCTTGGTTATTGCGCATTGGCTATGGCGCCCATGTTATCACAGTAGATAGACATTGGGTCTAGCGCACTTGGAACCACACCGAGCTCTGTAATGAACTCCTTCATCCATATCGCCTCTTTTGAAGCCTCCGAAGCAGCTATGTATTCCGATTCAGTTGAAGATCTCGCCACAACGCTTTGCTTTGCACTCCTCCAGCTAACCGCTGCACCATTCAAAGTAAATACGTATCCAAATTGAGATTTAGAATCATCCGGATCGGTGTTCCAACTAGCATCGGTGTAACCATTAACAACGAGCTGTTCATCACCTCCATGAGATAGAACCATATCCTTAGTTCTTCTCAAGTACTTAAGGATGTTTTTGAGTGCTATCCAATGATCCACTCCTGGATCACTTTGATATCTGCTAGTCAAACTAACAACATATGCAATGTCGGGTCTAGTACACAACATGGCATACATAAGAGATCATATGGTTGAGGCATAGGGAGTCTTACTCATCCTTTCTCTATCTTCTGCCGTTGCAGTCGTATTGGGCAACATGGGCAAAAACCCTTTCTTGTTATCTTCCATTCCAAACCTCTTTAGAAATTTGTCCAAATATGTACTCTATGACAATGATATTACGCGTCTCGATCTGTCTCTATAAATCTTTATGCCTAATATGTAAGCTGCTTCGCCAAGATCTTTCATTGAAAAACTATTATTCAAATAATCCTTGACACTATTAAGAAGGTCTACATCATTCCCAATCAACAATATGTCATCTACATATAGTATTAAGAATGCTACAGAGCTCCCACTCACTTTCTTGTAAATACAAGCTTCTCCATAAGTTTGTATAAATCCAAAGCTTTTGATTACCTTATCAAAACGTTGATTCCAACTTCGGGATTCTTGCTTCAATCCATAAATGGACCGTTGAAGTTTGCATACCTTGTTAGCATCTTTAGGATCGACAAAACCTTTCGGTTGCATCATATACAACTCTTCATCAATATCTCCATTGAGGAACGCTATTTTGACATCCATGTGCCATATCTCATAATCATAATATGCAGCGATTGCTAACAAAATCCTCACAGACTTTATCTTCGCTACCGGTGAGAAAGTCTCATCGTAGTCAACTCCTTGAATTTTTCGAAACCCTTTTGCGACAAGTCGAGCTTTATAGACAGTAACATTACCATCAACATCTATTTTCTTCTTGAAGATCCATTTGTTGTCGACAGCTTTCCAGCCATCCGGTAAGTCCACCAAAGTCCATACTTGGTTTTCGTACATGGATCCAATTTCGGAATTCATGGCTTCTTGCCATTTATTGGAATCTGGGCTCATCATTGCTTCCTCATATGTCGCAGGGTCATCGGTGTTGTCCACCAACATGACACTTATAATGGGATCATACCAATCAGGAGTGGTACGAGTTCTCGTTGATCTGCGAGGTTTCGTAGTTACTTCATTTCATGATTAACATCATTAGCTTCCTCTCTTGTTGGTGTAGGCGCCACAGGAACTACTTCCGGTGTTGCGCCACTCGCAAGTTCGAGAGAAGGTTCAACAACCTCGTCAAGTTCTACCTTCCTTCCAGTCACTTCTTTCGAGAGAAACTTCTTCTCTATAAAGGATCTATTCTTGGCAACGAAGATTTTGCCCTCGGATCTATGATAGAAGGTATACCCAATAGTTTCCTTTGGGTATCCTATGAAGACGCATTTTTCCACTTTGGGTTCAAGCTTGTCGGGCTGTAACTTCTTTACATAAGCTTCGTAACCCCAAACTTTAAGGAACAGAAATTTAGGTTTCTTCCCAAACCATAATTCATATGGTGTCGTTTCAACGGATTTAGATGGTGCCCTATTTAAAGTGAATGCGGTTGTTTCTAATGCATAATCCCAAAACAATAGCGGTAAATCTGTAAGTGACATCATAGAATGAACCATATCTAAGAGAGTTCGATTACGACGTTCGGACACACCATTACGTTGTGGTGTTCCCGGCGGTGTCAATTGTGAAAGTATTACGCATTTCTTCAAATGCTCACCAAACTCGTAACTTAGATATTCACCTCCATGATCAGATCGTAAAAATTTAAACTTCTTGTTACGTTGATTCTATACCTCATTTTGAAATTCCTTAAACTTCTTGAAAGTTTCGGACTTATGTTTCTTGAAATAGATATACCCATATCTAGTCAAATCATCCGTGAAGGTAAGAACATAACGATAACCACCGCGCGATGCTACACACATTAGGCCACACACATCGGTATGTATGATTTCCAATAATTCTGTAGCTCGCTCCATCATACCAGAAAATGGAGTCTTACTCATTTTACCCATCAGACATACTTCGCATCTTTAAAGTGATTCAAGAAGTCCATCGGAATGGAGTTTCTTCATACACTTCACTCCAATGTGACCAAGCCGACAGTGCCATATATAGGTCGAGTTATTGCTCAATTTCAAACGTTTAGCTTCAATGTTATTAATGTGTGTATTTCCACAATCGAGATTCAATAAGAATAGACCATCTATTAAAGGTGCATGTGTATAAAACATATTACTCATATAAATCGAACAACCATTATTCTCAGATTTAAACAAGTAACCGTCTCGCAATAAACATGATCCTGATATAATGTTCATGCTCAACGCAAACACCAAATAACAATTATTTAAGTATAAAACTAATACCGATGGTAGATGAAGAGGTAGCGTGCTGACCTCGATCACATCTAGGGCTGTTAACGAGCCGAACTCGAGCGAACATTGTTAGGATCGGCTCGAGCTCGATAGAATCTCGAGCCGAGCTCGAGCGAGCCTAGGTTGACCTTCGAGCCTACATCTAAGCTAGAGTAGGATTGAGCTCTGTTCGTTGAAGCTCGGTAAGGAAATTTTAGTACATCCAAAGATAGACATGCATCTACATAGCAAGAAAATAGTAAAGCTTGAAAAAGGAATAGCAGAAATGGCTCGGAGTCTCATATAATAGTAATACAGTGCCAACATGCCAGCATAATCAGATGGAATAATAATAGCAGTATTTTTGTGGCTCTACAAAAATCACAAGCTTTATCGAACTGTTTGAGTTCGGCTCGTGTAAGCTCGTGAGATCGAAAGCAGTCTCGAGCTTGGTTTGTTAGAGAGACGAATCAAGCTCGAGCCGAGCTGTTAACGTGTTGAACTTGCACAATTTGTCAAGCCCGAACTTTTTTGACAGCCCTAATCACATCAACCTTTGATCCATTTCCAACGCGCATCGTCACCTCGTTCTTCGCTAGTTTTCGTCTATTCTGCAGCACCTATTTCGAGTTAAAAAATATGAGCAACCGAACCAGTATCAAATACCCAGGCACTACTACGAGTACTAGTGAGATACACATCAATAACAAGTATATCGGATATACCTTTCTTCTTGATGTTGTCGTTCTTCAAATCCGCCAAGTACTTAGGGCAATTCCACTTCCAGTGACCTTCTCTCTTGCAGTAAAAGCACTCAGTATCAGCCTTAGGCCCAGCCTTGGTCTTCTTCGCCGGCGCGGTAACTTTCTTACCGTCCTTCTTGAAGTTTTCTTTTTTCTTAGACTTGCCTTGCTTCTTGAAATTTGGTGGTCTTATTGACCAACAACACTTGGTGCTCTTTCTTGATCTCCACTTCCGCAGACTTTAACATGGAGAAGAGTTCGGGCAACGACTTGTCCATGTTTTGCATATTGTAGTTCATCACAAAGTTCTTGTAACTTGGTGGTAGTGATTGGAGGACACGGTGAATCCCCAAAGCATTAGGAATCACTATACCCAAGCTTTGAAGCTTGCTTATGTGCCCAGACATCTTAAGCACGTGCTCACTAACGGAGCTGCCCTCTTCCATCTTGCAGTTAAAGAACTTTTTAGAGGCCTCATAACTCTCAACTGCCGCGTGAGCCTCAAATATCATTTTGAGTTCACGGACAATATCATGTGGGTCATGGTTCTCAAACCTTTTTTGAAGCTCCGATTCCAAACCATACAAGATAGCACACTGAACTGTGGAGTACTGATTCTTCCGAGCGAGGAAAACATTCTTTACCTCATCGGTAGCATCAGCTGCAGGTGGGTCACCCAGCGGTGCATCCAGCACATAGGTCAAATTACCAGCATTGAGGACAATCCTCAAATTTCGGAACCAATCCGTAAAGTTGCTTCCATTGTTTTCAACTTTTCTTTCTCTATAAACGCATTAAAATTGATGGTACGGGCCGCCATTGATCTACAACATATTGGCACTAGTTTAGACTAAGTTTATGACAAATTGAGTTCTAATTAATAGTTAAATTAATCTAGGTGAACTCCCACTCAAAACAATATCCCTCACATTGTTTTCGTGATCACACGAACCAGATCCACCACATCAATACTGATCATCACAAGAGTTGATGTAGCTTCAATGGCGAACAATCAACATGTTCATCATATCTACTATATTACTCATGCTTTACCTTTCGGTGATCCATGTTCTGATACCATGTCTGTATATGCTAGGCTCGTCAAGATCAAACCTTAGCTTCCGCATGAGCAAATCTGGCTTGCTCACATTGTATACACTCGCAGAATCTAACACACCCGATCATCACGTGGTGCTTCGAAACAACGAGATTTGGCAACGGTGCTTACTAAGGATGAACACTTTATAACTTAAAATTTTTGTGCTTGAGGGATCATCTTATAATGCTACCGTCGCAAACTAAGCAATACAAGATGCATAAAAGGATTAACATCACATGCAATTCATAATATGTGATATGATATGGCCTTTCTTATTGTGCTTCCGATCTCCATCTTCAAGAACGAACATGATCTCCATCATCACCGGTATGGAGTCAAGGTCAATGGCGCCGCTTCATGGTTGTCGTCCACCAGCATCAACTATTACAACTACTTTGAATAGACACGCAGGTCTTAACGGAATTTAAAAGACAACCATATGGCTCCTGCCGGTTGCCGACTTACAATAAGTAACATTGCATACATCATATATAATCACAATCATGGCCATATCACATCACAGCACACCCCTGCAAAACAAAGTTAGACGCCTCTAATTTTCTTTGCATGTTTTACGTGGTTTGTGGCTTTCAATAAGTATCGTTCTAACTTATGAACAAGAACCACAACGTTGATGCTTGAACTATCAAGTGCCCATTGTAAATTGAATCTATACTATGATGAGAGAGACAGACACCCGCAAAGTCACTTATGCAATACAAGTTGCATGTTAAGCGTGGAGCAAGTCTCATGGACGATGTCATGTAAGGTTAGCCCGGGCCGCTTCATCCCATCATACCGCAAGATGCAAAGTACACAAAAAGCAATTGGTAATAAAAGCACCACCGCCCACAATGACCATTGTGTTCTACTCGTGCAACAGATCTACATATAGACACGGCTCTGATACCACTGTAGGGGTTTGTAGCATGGAAAACAAAAAAAATCTACTGCATGCACACAAACAAGCCAAGATCTATCTACTAGATTGTAACAACGAGTCGATAGGAGCACTCACCCTTGAAGATTCCAAAGCGGTTAACGTGAGCAGATTCTCGTGGGTGATGTAGTCGTACACTTGCCGATCTCAAGATCGCGTAGACGATCCTTCCAGCGCAGCGTTCCGGCAGCGCTTCCGCAGTCGGTCACACGTTCGGTACTCGATGAAGACCTTTCTTTCCCTTGTTCCAGTAGGTAGCTGAGGTTGTACTTCTCCCCTCGCGATTCCGGCAGCACGACAACGTGGTGTCAGAAGTAGAGGGAAGATCCCGCAGGGCTTCGCCTAAGCCGGTGCGAGTTATGGTGGATCTAGGGTTTCCCGGTGATCTAGGGTTTAGAAGGCTGGGAGGAGGAGATGTCGGAAGCGGCTAGGGTGGCGGCGACGAGGCGACGGCGGCTGGCGGCGGCAGCATGCGGCGGTGGAGGCGGCTCGGCGACGCCGGCGCACAAGGTGGGGAGGGCTGGCTCTTGTGTGTTTGGGGCAGCCCTCCCCCTCTATTTATGAGAGGGGGCGCCTTGGGAGGGGAGGGTTTGAATCCAAACCCAAGTTGGATTAAAGGAAGGACTCTTTCCTTCTTCCACTAGGAAACCATTGTTCCAGTTTGACTTTCAATTTAGAGCTTTAATTCTCTCTCGCAAATGCCCAAACCAAGTGACCTAGGATATGATCCAATCATTCCACTTACCCATGACACATTCATGGACCATTCCCCTTCCAGTCTGATGAACCTTCTAGACCCTTCTAGAACCTCTCCGATGAACACATCGAAATCATTCCCGAACTCCGGAATCGGACTTTCCTTATATGAATCTTATTCTCCGAACCATTCCGGATCTCCTCGGGATATCCCGGATCCCATCCGAGACTCCGAACAACATTCTGTATCGCTACTAACATTCTATCTACTAAACAACATTGAATCCTTAAGTGTGTCTCCCTACGGTTCGTGAATTATGCGGACATGATCGAGACACTTCTCCGATCAATAACCAATACAGGAATCTGGAAATTCATATGGCTCCCACATATTTCTACAATTTCTTTGCGATCGAATGAACCACTTACATATGATACCAATTTCCCTTTGTCTCACAATAGTTTACTTATCCGAGGTTTTGATCATCGGTATCTCTGCATACCTAGTTCAACCTTGTTGCTGATAAGTACTCTTTTCTCGTTCCTGTGATATGTGATCCCTTGTGAGCCAGTCACATGCTTGCAAGATAATTGGATGACATTCCACCGACAAGGCCCAGAGTATATCTATCTGTCATATGGATGGACAAATCCCACTCTTGATCCATGTGCCTCAACACATACTTTCCGAACACTCAGTGCCACCTTTATAGCCACCTAGTTACGGTGTGGTGTTTGATGTCATCAAAGCATCCTTCCTGTGATGGTGATTAGCATGATCTCATGGTCGAAGGAATTAGGTTACTATGTATCAGAAACTTATAGCAAATGAACTATTAAAATGACTTGATCTTAATGTTACGCTTATCTATAGGAGTATGTCCATCATACCATTATCCTAATGATATGATCTTGTTGTTAATAACATCTCAATATTCATGATCGAGAAACTACGATCATCTATTAACCAACAAGCTAGTATTATAAAGAGGCTTTATTAGGGACTCTAATTTAGTTTACAAATCACACAAGTATTAATGTTTCCCGTTAATACTATTATATCATGAATGTAAAAATTTATCATAAACACAAAGATATAATAATAACCACTTTTATTATTGCCTCTAGGGCATATCTCCAACACTATGGACCCCGGTCCAATCATTACCATTGATACATCTTCCACTGTTACTTGTTTACTTGCTGCAAACCACCATTACCTTCCACACCATACTTTTAACCTTTGTTACAGCAAACCAGTGAGCTTGACAACCTCACTGATTCGTTGGGACAAAGTCTTGAGTTTGTGTTGTGCAGGTATCCATGTTGTTTGCAACACTTGTGTGACGTTTCCTTCCTCCTTCTGGTTCCATAACCTCGGTCTCAACTGAGGGAAAACTTGTTGTTGTGATCTTCACACCCTGCGCTTGGGGTTACCAACAAAGTGCCACGTCGAGCACCATCAACAACCGAAGAGATTTCTATCACTTCCCTTGGAAACTAGAGGCATGAACCCACTATCGAGCATAAATACCCCCTCTTGGAGTCACTAGCAACTACTCACCCAAGATAGCTACTAACAACGGAGAGCATGCAAGATCACAAACAACACAGACATGATAGAATCATAAAGACAAAACCATTAATCAATCTGACATAATAATCTCAATATCCATCGGATCCCCGCAAACACAACATGCATGATTAAAAATAGATTAGATCTCGATCATGAATGGAGCTCACAAGATCTATACATGAAAGCACAAAGGAGGAGATACAACCATCTAGGTACTTCATGGACCCATAGTCCAAGGTGGAACTACTCACGCATCATACCGGAGAGAAGGCCTCTAGGATGATCTCCCCTCCGGTAGGATGCCGAGAAGAACTTCAGATCCCCTCGATCTAGGGACGACGGTGGCGGCGACTATAGAAGGTTTCATGGAATATTGATCGGGTACTTAGGGTTTCTGCATCGGGGGCTTCTTATAGGCGAAGATGCGAGGTCGGGAGGCGTCTAGGGGCCCCACACCCTACCCAGGAGCGGGGCAGGGCCCACCCACGCTTGAGGGGTCTGTCCACCCTGGCTTGTGTCTCCGTATCGTCTTCTGGATTCGTGTCCCCCATGGTAAAATATTGACTTTGGCTTTTGTCCCATCCAATTCCGAGGATATTGATTTTCTGCCTTTCTGGAACCAAAAACAGAAGAAAACATGCAACTGGCACTGTGGCAACTTGTTAATAGGTTAGTTCCAGAAAAGATATAAAAACACCTCAAAGTGTAGACAAAGCAAAGCAAAGTAGATACTAAACAAGCATGTAGCATCAAAAATTATAGATACGTTTCCGACGTATCAAGCATCCCCAAGCTTAACTCATGCTCGTCCTCGAGTAGGTAAGTGATAAAAATAATAATTTTTGAGGTGACATGCACCATCAAAACTAAGATCAAACCATTTTCAAGCATTGAAAGCTGGAATCAAAGAACTCTAAACATGTGCATGAAAAATGGAGTTCTGACTATAGGACATAGTAACTATGCATGCAACATGAAAGGCTACAAACAAAGATCATGAATAACATGCATTGAAAAACGTTTGTTTGTTTCACGTACAGAAAACATAGCATAGTGGCTGATACGTTGGAAACGTATCTATAATTTTTAATGCTCCATGCTTGTTTAGTATCTATTTTGCTTTACTTGTCCACGCTTTGAGGTGTTTTTACATGTTTTCTAATACTAACCTATTAACAGGTTGCAATAGTGCCAGATCCATGTTTTCTGCTGTTTTTGGTTTCAGAAAAGTTAGTAAAGAAATAATCTCGGAATTGGTCGGGACAAACGTCAAAGTCAATTACTTTCCGTGGGGAACAAGAAGTCCAGAGGAGAGCCATAGGGGCCAGCCAGGCAGCCAGGAGGGCCAGACCCACCCCAGGCGTGGGTGGGCCCCACCCCGCGCCTGGCTAGGGTTTGGCCACCCTGGACGCCGCCTCGGCCTCCCCCTTCGCCTATACGAAGCCCCCGATGCAGAAAACCTAAGCACCTGATCAAATCTCCACGAAACCGTCTATAGCCGCCGCCACCATCGTCCTTAGATCGGGGGGATCTGAAGTTCTTCCCGGCACCCTGCTGGAGGGGAGATCATCCCGGAGGCCTTCTCTCCGGTATGATGCGTGAGTAGTTCCACCTTGGACTATGGGTCCATGTAGTAGCTAGATGGTTGTATCTCCTCCTTTGTTCTTTCATGTATAGATCTTGTGAGCTCCGTTCATGATCAAGATCTAATCTATTTGTAATCATGCATGTTATGTTTGCGGGGATCCGATGGATATTGATATTATTATGTTGGTTTGATTAATGGTTTTTTATTTATGATTCTAGCATGTCTGTTTTGTTTGTGATCTTGCATGCTCTCCGTTGTTAGTAGCTATCTTGTCCAAGTAGTTGCTAGTGACTCCAAGAGGGGGTATTTATGCTCGATAGTGGGTTCGTGCCTCTAGTTTCCAAGGGAAGTGATAGAAATCTCTTTGGTTGTAGATGTGTTGTCATCACTAGGGAGAAAACAACAGTCTCTTGTTCATAGAACTTGTGGACTATTTAACTTACACACTTTGCTTAAAGCAGTTGTCTGTTGCTTGCAACTTAATACTGGATGGGGTTCGGATGATAACCTGAAGGTGAACTTCTAGTCATAGATGCAGTTGGATGGCGGTCTATGTATCTTGTTGTATTGCCCAATCGAATCTCATAGGATCTTTCTGACTAGTAATTGTATTGTTGTGCCTTGCTCAGTTCCTGTCAATTGCTCTGCTGTAATTTGTGTACCCTTCATGCCATGTTGTTTATCTAAGGAGAGCACCTCTAGTGAACTATGGATCCCGGTCCAATCTTTACCATTGATACATCTTCCACTGTTACTTGTTTACTTTCTACAAACCACCATTACCTTCCACGCCATACGTTTAATCCTTTGTTACAGCAAACCAGTGAGCTTGACAACCTCGTTGATTTGTTGGGACAAAGTCTTGAGTTTGTGTTGTGCAGGTATCCACGTTGTTTGCAATACTTGTGTGACATTTCCTTCCTCCTTATGGTTCGATAACCTCGGTCTCTACTGAGGGAAAACTTGTTGTGCTGCTTCACACCTTGCTCTTGGGGTTCCCAACTAGACTCCACATCAAGCACCAAGTTCTCTAGCGCCACCAAGGAGTCATCAACAAGTTTTCTGGCGCCGTTGCCGGGGAGGCTAAGGACGTCTTCACTAGGGGAGTCCTTCACTTCCTTTATCTTTACTTTATTTTTAGTTTGCTTTGTTTCTTTTGATTGGTTTTGTTTGCCTCTTTTCAAAAAACCCAAAAAAATCAGTCTAGTTTGGTTTGCTTGCTTTATTCAAAAACACAAAAAAATAGTTCCTACTCTAGTTGCTGCCATGTCGGGTTTTGGACCAACCTTTATTCCCCCTATGGTAGAAATCTCCACTTTTAAGCAAAAAAGTGAAGAAAGTTTTAAAGAAGCTTGGTCTAGAATCTCTGCTTTACAAAAGGAAATTAAGCCTGAGGTAAGCCTTAGCTTGGTTATTGATAGTTTCTACCATGGTATTTCTTTTCGTTATAGATATGCTTTGGATGTTGTGGCTGAGAAAGATTTTTTGCTATGTACTGAGGATGAAGCTTTTGATGCCATAAGGAAATTAATCATGATCTATGGTACACCTGGCAAGTCTGATTCCTCTTTCATAAATATTTTTGCCAGGTTGAACACTCTTGAGACTAGTATTGCTGTTATGAATAGTTGCTATCGCACGCTTAGGGCTTACCATGATTATGTTTCCATAAATTCTGAGCCTTCAAAGTGGGTTCCCACTATCAAAGTCTCTATAAATACTACACTTTTTTATGCTCACTGTGATATCATGTCTGAATTTTGCCTCATGCCTAAAGATATTTATTATTCCTTGAGTCTTTGGGGGATTACTAAAGGAGGAGATGAAATCTCTCTTACCAACAATGCCACTATATTGTCCATTGGAATAAATGAAGGTGTGTTTACAAAAATCTCAGGGAAATGGTGTTTACTGACTATCTTGTTATTGAATGTGTAGGCAAAGGACAGATCACACTTGGAAGATCCCTACTGAAGCACCTTGGAGGAGTAATAGATGTGGGACAGGCATTATGCACTTTGCTCCTCCAATAAGAAATCATATCTTCCCTAATGAGAAAAATAAAGGTAAGAAAGGAAGGAACAAGAGGGGCAATTCTTCATTTGAAAATACTTTGATTCTTCTTGCTTCTTGTGCCTAACTTAAAGGCGTTAAAGAAAAGTACTTGTTGGGAGATAACCCAAGAGTTTCCTTGAGTCTTGGAAGTTATTACTTCAGTAATGACCTCTCCTTATACTTTTTGTTTGCTTTTTGTGCCAAGAATGACCTCTAATGAGAGGGAAGTAAGATTTGGGGAGTTGTTGTCCCGAAACAGATTTCTATCCTCCACCAAAAAAATTGTGAGGAGGCTCTGTAACTCGGATTGATCTCAAAATTTACGAATAAATCCCCTAGTATGTTAGCTAACTTTCGTTAGTTCAACACTTTTTTATTTGAGCAACAGAAGATGTTCGAAAAATCGGTTTCTACCTGCTGGTCTGTTTTGACAGATTTCTGCCATTATTTGCATTTGCTTCTTATTGATTCCTTTTTGAGTCCTCTTTAGGTGAATTGAGCTTTTTGAAGGAGTTACTACAGTAGATTGTGTCTTTAGTGAAAAGCCTTGCTGTTTCAAAGCTTTGCCAGAGGTCTAATATCTTTTGAATACACTAATTTTGCTAATGAAGATTGTGTGAAGTTTTGTATGAAGGAAAAATTTCAGGTGTAAAGAGAGAATGATGCAATGAGATGAATAATGGACAAAATCTCAAGCTTGGGGATGCCACCATGGTGTCACCCCAAGAAATATCCAAGAGGTACAAGCGTCAAAACTTGGGGATGCCCAAGGCATCCCCTTCTTCATCAATAAAAAGCTCAGGTCTATCTAGACACTTCGTTTTTATTATTTCATGCACAGTTGTGTTGTTCTTGGAGCGTCTTAGTTTTCATTTGCTTAGTTTGTTTAGTTTTCTTAAGTAGTTTGGACCCCCGTTCTCGCTGTGTTGTTTTGCAAATAAGTTTGCTTGGTGTTGGAAAGGAGTAGTAAGTTCTTGCTTGAAGTGCAAGAGGAGCTTGCATTGACCGTGACTTAGACTTTAGCATGACATGCTAGGTGTTGTTTTGACCCTATTCTTAGTGATTATTGTTGTAGCATGTCTTGTTCCAAATAATTGGGATTGCTTAGGGTGCCTTGAAGAAATTATGCGTTGTTTTAGCATGCAAAAAGCTTAGTATTGTGGTATTCTCCTTTGATGCCTTGCTTGGGTTGACTTGACACATTATCACACCATGCTATGACTATGACAAGTCACCATTAGCCTCTATGATCATTTAGTCCTTGACTTGTAGTACCACTCTTTGCTTTGATTAGTATGCTTTGTTGCACTACATGATTATGGCCATTATGCTCTCTTAGTTGGTTGCTCCCAGTCTTTTGCTAGCCTCCACTTGTGTGAGTAAGTTCTACTCATGCCTCCAACTCCCAAGAAACCAAGTTATTCCAAAGTGTCCGCTATAAACTCCTATGCATGGTGTGTTACACCATTCCAAGTATATTCTTGTTTTCATCTATCTTCCAATTAAAAACTATTTTGTTATGTGAAAACTTAGTGATTAAAGCCCTCATGAACTTGATGGCACACTTTATTCTTTGACCCTAATAGACTTGAACCATTGTGACAACATTGTTGTATATGCTTGCACTTATAAGTTGGAATTAGCAGAACCGTGATGTCACGGGGAACATTTTCAACATTGCATTTGTACTTTGTACTCAGTTGATATCATGTTCTTTTGTCTATGGATGTCACCGGTGTGAAATAAAGAGGGAACTTGTAAGTCCATGGAGTTTGTATCCTGTGTTAGAGAAACACCTGGGTCGCTAGCCTAAGCCATGCCTAATCATGGTGGAAACTTGCAGCATAACCATAGTGATCTATCTATGAAGCATCCTCTGAAGGGAATATGCCCTGAGAGGCAATAATAAAGTGTTTATTATGTGTATTCCAAGTATATGATAGATGTTTATTTTGCATGCTATAATTGTATTAATACGGAAACGTTAATACATGTGTGTTTAATAAACAAACAGAAAGTTCCTAGTTATGCCTCTCTCATAAACTAGCTCGTTGATTAACAAGATGATCAAGGTTTCCTGATCATGGACATTGGATGTTGTTAATAACGGGATCACAACATTAGTGTAATGATGTGATGAACACTCATCCGAAGTATAGCATTACGATCAAAGTCATTGAGTTTATATTGCTATAACAACTTACGAAGTGATCCTAATCCTTAGACCATGAGATCATGTCAATCACTAACACCGGAAGAGTTTCTTGATAACATCAAACGTCACACCGTAACAGGGTGATTATAAAGATGGATTCAGAACTAATAAAGTGTTATGTTGAGGCTCATGGATCAAGAGTGGAATTTGTTCATCCCGATGACGGATAGATATACTCTGGGCCCTCTCGGTGATATCACATTGATTAGCTTGCAAGCAAGTGATTTGATCACTAGAATGTTATATCACGGGAACGAGAAAAGAGTGCATGTCGGTAACGAGATCAAACTAGGTATGGAGATACCGATGATCGAATCTCGGACATATAATATATCGTGAAACAAAGGGATTAAGATACTAGCGTAAAAGGTTCCGACGATCACAAGAAAGTCATCGTTGAATGTGTGGGAGTCAGTATGGGTCTCCAGATCCCGCTTCTGATTATTGATCCGAGAGGGGTCTCGATCATGTCCGCATTATTCACGAACCGTAGGGTGACACACTTAAGAGACACCGACATCCAATTGGAGCAAAAGTTTCATGCCGAAAAGAAAAGGAAAGCGCAGGAATTTATTTCACTAGACACCGAAACTGTTTCGGTTGAAATTGCTGAAACTGGTTCTGCATGTGAAATGAAATACTAGCAAGGGGTTTTATGTGAATGTTTGTTAATTAAAGTAATTAACAAAATTCTGAATAAATAAATAAAAGAGTTTTATTTAAATGAGAGCTTGCATTAAATTTGGTGGAAATTTAATGCATGTGAGTGGATTTTTGAGTGGAGGCTTTTTAATGGGAGTGGAGGCTTTTCATTTTGAGTGGGAGCTCCACCCACATGAATGTGGAAGAGGTGGGGGCAGCCCCATGGCTGGGCGCCATGCCCCTTGGGTGCCCCCTCTCCCCTATAAAAGGCCCCCCTCTCCTCCTCTCACATCACACCTCCTCGTGAAGGATCTCTCTCCCCCTCTAGAATTTATCCCCCATGGTCTCGGACTAGCGAGATACATGTTCCCGGTGGCTATTCGGCAAGAAAGAGTTGTGCTTCCGCTGCATCGCTGGAGCGAGGAGGCGGAGGTTGCTCGGTGCCTCGAACGTGTGTGCGAGCACGGATGCGCTGCTGATTTGCGGCGCTAGGACTTCCTCTCGATCTTGAGATCGGCAAGAGATCGTCTACATCAACCACGAGTTGAACTCGTTAAGCTTTGTCGGTCTTCAAGGGTATGTTCTCTACGGATATACATCCGCCCGTTGTTTGTATCTAGTAGATGGATCTTGGTATATAGTTCACATCGTAGGAAAATTTTTGTTTTCTATGCTGCGAACCCTACAGTGGTATCAGAGCCGGATCTATGCGTAGATACTTTACACGGGTAGTACACATATGAGTATGTGGGCGATGATGATCATGTTGTTGCTCCTTTGTTGTAATTTTGGATATTGGTGGCATAGTGGGATGAAGCGGCCCGGACAAACTTTACATGTCCTCGCACATGAGACCTGTTCCACGCTTGACATGCAACTAGTTTGCATAAGTGGCTAGCGGGTGTCTGTCTCTCCTACTATAGTCAATATCTATTTTGCAAGCGAGTTGTCAACAATTTGATTATCCTCGTTGTGGTTCATGTTCGTAGGTAAGAACGGTTCTATCTCGAAAGCCCTAAGCCACGTAAAACTTGCAATGGATAAATTAGAGGCGTCTAGTTTAGATTGTTGTTGGGCTAGTGTTATGATATGGTAGTGTTGTAAGTAGAAGTATGAGATGATACTCTCACAACACACATAGCGTGTAAAATCCATAGACCTTGGATTTACACATATAGGTATGATAGTGATCATACCACGATGCACATGATAGAGATCATCTGCGGGAACCATATAATTTCACTAATAAACATATGATGTTTGATTACATCTTATATTGCTTGTTTAGCGCTTTGTTAAGCATAATAAGATGATCCCTCATTTAAATATCAAGATAAGAATGTGTTCTTCCTTTAGTATGCACCGATTATGTTTTCGTCGCTCCAAGACATCACGTGATGATCGGGTGTTCTTGGATCCACGACCATATTTCGGGTGTAAAACAGTTACACACGCAAATACTAAGGTTCTAACTTGGCGAGCCTATCATGTACAGACATGGCCTCGGAACACAGACCGAAAGGTTAAGCATGAGTCATATAGTTGATATGATGCCCATTTGATGCTCGCCTTTGAAGCTATACCGACTCACGTGATGATCGGACTTGGTGTAGTGGATTTGGTTCATGTAATCACCAAAAGGACACGAGGGATGTCGCTTTTGAGTGGGAGTTCATTCGTAATATAGATTAGTTGAACTCGATCTATCATACACTTAGTCTAAACTTTACAAATTCTGTTGTAGATGGCACCACCTGCTTTTAATTTCAATGCGTTCATGGAGAAAGAGAAACTAGCAACGAACGGTAGCAACTTTACTGAATGGGCCATGAATTTGAGGATTCTCCTCTCTGCTGCACAAAAGCAATATGTGCTAGAAGCGCCGTTAGGCCCCCCACCTTTTGATGATGCCCCTGACGAGGAGAAGAATGTCTATCAGACTCGTCAGGAGGACCACAACTTAGTTCATTGCGGCATATTGTATGGGCTAGAGCCGGAACTTCGAAAGCGTTTCGAAAACGGCAATGCATTTGATACAATGGGTGAGTTCAAAATGATTTTCGACACACATGCTGCTGTAGAGAGCTACAACGCTTCAGAAAAGTTCTTTAGCTGCATGATGGAAGAGCACAGCTCCGTTAGTGAGCATGTACTCAAGATGTCGGGTTACGCCGATAAGCTTGTGTCCTTGGGAATATCGATTCCCATTGACTTAGGCATCCATCGTGTTCTGCAGTCTCTGCCACCTAGCTATAAGAGCTTTGTGATGAACTATAATATGCAAGGCATGAAGAAGTCTCTCCCCGAGCTTCTGTCAATGCTAAAAACTGCAGAAGTGGAGATCAAAAAGGAACATCAAGTGTTGATGATCAATAGGAACACTGGTTTCAAGAAAGACAAGAAGGGAAAACGGAAGGGAAGTAAGGGCGGCAAGCCGGTTGCCGCGCCTGAAAAGAAACCCCGAGTTGGACCTAAGTCTGATTCCGAGTGCTACTATTGTAAGGGGACTGGCCATTGGAAGCGCAACTGCCCCAAGTATCTGGCAGACAAGAAGGCCGGCAAGGCAAACAAAGGTATATATGATATACATGTTATTGATGTGTACTTGACTAGTGCTCGCAGTAGCACCTGGGTATTTGATACCGGTTCAGTTGCTAATATTTGTAACTCGAATCAGGGGCTGCGGAACAAGCGACCGCTAGCAAGGGGTGAGGTCAAGATGCGTGTCGGCAATGGATCAAGTGTTGATGTGACGCCGTCGGAACGCTGCCTCTCCACTTACCGTCGGGATTAGTTATAAACTTGAATAAATTTTATCTGGTGCCTGCACTGAGCATGAACATTGTATCTGGATCGTGTTTGATGCGAAGTGGTTATTCATTTAAATCCGAGAACAATGGTTGTTCCATTTATATGAATGAAATCTTTTATGGTCATGCACCGATGATGAATGGTTTATTTCTATTAGATCTCGATGATAATGTTACACATATTCATAATGTTGATGCTAAAAGGATTAAACTTAATGATGATATATCCGCATATATGTGGCACTGCCGTCTAGGTCATATTGGCGTTAAACGCATGAAGAAGCTCCATTCGGATGGACTTTTGGAATCACTTGATTATGAATCATTTGATACATGTGAGCCATGCCTTATGGGCAAGATGACTAGAACGCCATTTTCCGGTTCAATGGAACGGGCGACAGATTTATTGGAAATCATACATTCTGATGTATGTGGTCCAATGAGTGTGTCGGCGCGAGGTGGATATCGTTATTTTGTTACTTTCACGGATGATTTGAGTAGATACGGTTATATCTACTTGATGAAACACAAGTCTGAAACTTTTGAAAAGTTCAAGGAATTTCAGAATGAAGTGGAAAATCATCGTAATAGAAAGATCAAATTTCTACGGTCCGACCGTGGAGGTGAGTATCTAAGTTACGAGTTTAGCACTCACATGAAAGAGTGTGGAATTGTTTCACAACTCACACCTGCCGGAACACCACAGCGAAATGATGTGTCGGAACGTCGTAATCGTACTTTATTAGATATGGTTCGATCTATGATGTCTCTGACAGACTTGCCGTTGTCATTTTGGGGTTATGCACTAGAAACTGCTGCATTCACTTTAAATCGGGCACCATCTAAATCCGTTGAAAAGACACCGTATGAATTGTGGTTTGGAAACAAACCTAAGCTGTCATTTCTTAAAGTTTGGGGATGCGATGTTTATGTGAAGAAACTTCAACCGGATAAACTCGAACCCAAAGCGGAAAAATGCGTCTTCATAGGATACCCTAAAGAAACTATTGGGTATTCCTTCTATCACAGATCCGAGGGCAAGGTTTTTGTTGCCAAGAATGGATCCTTTCTAGAGATAGAGTTTCTCGCGAAAGGTGTGAGTAGTCGGAAGGTAGAACTCGAAGAGGTTGTGGAACCTTCTCTTCAAAGAATGGCGAGTAGCGCAGCGCCGGAAGTTGTTCCGGAGTTGGCTCCACCTGTTGAAGAGGGAACTAATGATAATGATCATGAAACTCCAAAAGAGAGTACTACCGAACCTCGCAGGTCAAACAGGACGCGTGCAGCTCCCGAGCTGTACGGAAATCCTGTCATGAATTTCATGGTTGATGAAAATGATGACCCTGTGACGTATGAAGAAGCGATGATGAGCCCAGATTCCAACAAATGGTTAGAAGCCATGAAATCCGAGATGGAATCCATGTATGAAAATCAAGTTTGGAACTTGGTGGAATTACCTCACGACCGAAAGGCCGTGGAGAACAAATGGATTTTCAAAAGGAAAACTGATGCTGATGGTAATGTGACCATCTATAAAGCTCGACTTGTCGCAAAGGGGTTTCGACAAATTCAAGGAGTTGACTACGATGAGACTTTCTCTCCCGTAGCGATGCTAAAGTCAGTTAGGATTATGTTAGCAATTGCTGCATATTTCGATTATGAAATATGGCAGATGGATGTCAAAACCGCGTTTCTCAATGGTAATATTGAAGAAGAGTTGTATATGATACAACCAAAGGGTTTTGTCGATCCTAAGGATGCTAACAAGGTGTGCAAGCTTCAGCGATCCATCTATGGATTGAAGCAAGCATCACGAAGTTGGAATCTCCGCTTTGATGAGGTGATCAAAGAGTTTGGATTTGTCCAAACTTATGGAGAAGCTTGTATTTACAAGAAAGTGAGTGGGAGCAATGTGGCATTTCTGATATTATATGTGGATGACATATTATTGATCGGAAATGATAAAGAACTTTTAAACAGTGTTAAAAGTTATCTAAACAGCAAATTTTCAATGAAGGACCTAGGTGAAGCGTCATACATATTAGGCATAAAGATCTATAGAGATAGATCTAGGCGCCTAATAGGGCTATCGCAAAGTACATACCTTGATAAGATTTTAAAGAAGTTTAAAATGGACGGAAGTAAGAAGGGGTTCTTACCTATGTTGCAAGGCAAGACATTGAGTAAGACTCAAAGTCCGGCTTCGGCGGAAGAAAGAGAGATAATGGACAAAGTCCCCTATGCTTCAGCCATAGGCTCTATAATGTACGCCATGCTATGTACAAGACCGGATGTGGCACATGCTATTAGTTTGACTAGTAGGTACCAATCGGATCCAGGTTCGGAACACTGGATAGCGGTCAAGAATATCCTTAAGTACTTACGAAGAACTAAGGATATGTTTCTTATATACGGAGGTGAAGAAGAGCTCGTCGCTAAGTGTTATGTCGATGCTAGCTTTGACACCGATCCGGATGACTCTAAGTCTCAATCCGGATACGTATTTCTCATGAATGGCGAAGCGGTTAGTTGGAGGAGTTCCAAACAACCTGTGGTAGCGGGATCAACAACGGAGGCCGAATATGTTGCTGCTTCAGAAGCGGCTCAGGAAGCAGTTTGGATGAAGGAGTTCATATCCGAACTAGGAGTTGTGGCAAACGCGTTGGACCCAATGGTGATCTATTGTGACAACAATGGTGCCATTGCCAATGCCAAAGAGCCAAGGTCTCACAAGCATTCCAAGCATATTAAGCGCCGGTTTCACTCCATCCGCGAGCATGTCAAGGATGGAGATATAAAGATTTGTAAAGTACATACGGATCTCAATGTAGCAGATCCGTTGACTAAAACTCTCCCTAGAGCAAAACATGATCAACACCAGAACTCAATGGGTGTTAGATTTATCACTATGTAACTAGATTATTGTCTCTAGTGCAAGTGGGAGACTGAAGGGAATATGCCCTGAGAGGCAATAATAAAGTGTTTATTATGTGTATTCCAAGTATATGATAGATGTTTATTTTGCATGCTATAATTGTATTAATACGGAAACGTTAATACATGTGTGTTTAATAAACAAACAGAAAGTTCCTAGTTATGCCTCTCTCATAAACTAGCTCGTTGATTAACAAGATGATCAAGGTTTCCTGATCATGGACATTGGATGTTGTTAATAACGGGATCACAACATTAGTGTAATGATGTGATGAACACTCATCCGAAGTATAGCATTACGATCAAAGTCATTGAGTTTATATTGCTATAACAACTTACGAAGTGATCCTAATCCTTAGACCATGAGATCATGTCAATCACTAACACCGGAAGAGTTTCTTGATAACATCAAACGTCACACCGTAACAGGGTGATTATAAAGATGGATTCAGAACTAATAAAGTGTTATGTTGAGGCTCATGGATCAAGAGTGGAATTTGTTCATCCCGATGACGGATAGATATACTCTGGGCCCTCTCGGTGATATCACATTGATTAGCTTGCAAGCAAGTGATTTGATCACTAGAATGTTATATCACGGGAACGAGAAAAGAGTGCATGTCGATAACGAGATCAAACTAGGTATGGAGATACCGATGATCGAATCTCGGACATATAATATATCGTGAAACAAAGGGATTAAGATACTAGCGTAAAAGGTTCCGACGATCACAAGAAAGTCATCGTTGAATGTGTGGGAGTCAGTATGGGTCTCCAGATCCCGCTTCTGATTATTGATCCGAGAGGGGTCCCGATCATGTCCGCATTATTCACGAACCGTAGGGTGACACACTTAAGAGACACCGACATCCAATTGGAGCAAAAGTTTCATGCCGAAAAGAAAAGGAAAGCGCAGGAATTTATTTCACTAGACACCGAAACTGTTTCGGTTGAAATTGCTGAAACTGGTTCTGCATGTGAAATGAAATACTAGCAAGGGGTTTTATGTGAATGTTTGTTAATTAAAGTAATTAACAAAATTCTGAATAAATAAATAAAAGAGTTTTATTTAAATGAGAGCTTGCATTAAATTTGGTGGAAATTTAATGCATGTGAGTGGATTTTTGAGTGGAGGCTTTTTAATGGGAGTGGAGGCTTTTCATTTTGAGTGGGAGCTCCACCCACATGAATGTGGAAGAGGTGGGGGCAGCCCCATGGCTGGGCGCCATGCCCCTTGGGTGCCCCCCCTCTCCCCTATAAAAGGCCCCCCTCTCCTCCTCTCACACCACACCTCCTCGTGAAGGATCTCTCTCCCCCTCTAGAATTTATCCCCCATGGTCTCGGACTAGCGAGATACATGTTCCCGGTGGCTATTCGGCAAGAAAGAGTTGTGCTTCCGCTGCATCACTGGAGCGAGGAGGCGGAGGTTGCTCGGTGCCTCGAACGTGTGTGCGAGCACGGATGCGCTGCTGATTTGCGGCGCTAGGACTTCCTCTCGATCTTGAGATCGGCAAGAGATCGTCTACATCAACCACGAGTTGAACTCGTTAAGCTTTGTCGGTCTTCAAGGGTATGTTCTCTACGGATATACATCCGCCCGTTGTTTGTATCTAGTAGATGGATCTTGGTATATAGTTCACATCGTAGGAAATTTTTTGTTTTCTATGCTGCGAACCCTACATCCTCAATAAGAAGCTATGCATATGGTAAATAAAAAGATTGCTGAGATGCTCATTGTCTGCTTGCCTTGTCATTTTGGTTATGGGAAAGCTCCTGTACCATGTGCAAGGGGTACCCCGTTGGCGGTTCTCAATGATATGCAAATACTTACAATGACAAGAACTTACCTGGACCCAAAGTTGAGTATGCATGAGGTGTGGCCCTCGTATTCAAGGGAATTGAGATTGTCAACTTATACTTCATCAAGCATATACTCCATCTTTGCCACTTTAACCTTAACCACTTCAAGATGCTTATGATAGGGGCAATGAGGGCTGAAAGCTAACAAGTACCATAATTTTTGGAAGCTATTTTTCAAACTTGCAATCCCTGCTTCCTTTACAAAAAGGCCTTTCTTCCACCATTATCGAGTCTCCACCTTCTACCTTTAGGCACCATTAAGAGAGCATAGTTGTCATTATGTGTGTAGTGTTCCAAAGCTTATTAATTGATGCATATTGTGATATTATTTGTTCTTGTGCTATTTGTTTCTAGTCACCCTTGTGAACTTTGAAGATGTCCTATGCATCTATATTGCTATCTATGAGGGACAACTGATTGCCACTATGCTATGTTTTCTGTACGTGAAACAAACAAACGTTTTTCAATGCATGTTATTCATGATCTTTGTTTGTAGCTTGTCATGTTGCATGCATAGTTATTATGCCCTATTGTTAGAACTCCATCTTTCATGCACATGTTTAGAGTTCTTTGATCCCAGCTTTCAATGCTTGTAAATGGTTGGATCTTTATTGTGAGGGTGCATGTCACCTCAAAAATTATTCTTTTATCACTTACCTACTCGAGGACGAGCATGAGTTAAGCTTGGGGATGTTGATACGTCGGAAACGTATCTATAATTTTTTATGCTCCATGCTTATTTAGTATCTACTTTGCTTTGCTTGTCTACACTTTGAGGTGCTTTTTACATGTTTTCTGGTACTAACCTATTAACAAGTTGCAACAGTGCCAGATGCCTGTTTTCTATTGTTTTTGGTTTCAGAAAAGTTAGTAAAGAAATATTCTCGGAATTGGACGGGACAAACATCAAAGTCAATTACTTTTCGTGGGGAACAAAAAGTCTAGAGGAGAGCCGGAGGGGCCAGCCAGGAGGGCCAGACCCACCCCAGGCATGGGTGGGCCCTACCCCGTGCCTGGCTAGGGTTTGGCCACCTTGGCCACCTTGGCCACCGCCTTGGCCTCCCCCTTCGCCTATAAGAAGCCCCCGATGCATAAACCCTAAGCACCCGATCAAATCTCCATGAAACCGTCTATAGCCGCCGCCACCGTCGTCCCTAGATTGGGAGGGGGGTCTGAAGTTCTTCCTGGCACCCTGCCTGAGGGGAGATCATCCCGGAGGCCTTCTCTCCGGTATGATGCGTGAGTAGTTCCACCTTGGACTATGGGTCCATGTAGTAGCTAGATGGCTGTATCTCCTCCTTTGAGCTTTCATGTATAGATCTTGTGAGCTCCGTTCATGATTAAGATCTAATATATTTGTAATCATGCATGTTGTGTTTGCGGGGATCCGATGGATATTGAGACTATTATGTTGGTTTGATTAATGGTTTTGTATTTATGATTCTATCATGTCTGTGTTGTTTGTGATCTTGCATGCTCTCCGTTGTTAGTAGCTATCTTGGCCAAGTAGTTGCTAGTGACTCCAAGAGGGGGTATTTATGCTCGATAGTGGGTTCATGCCTCTAGTTTACAAGGGAAGTGACAGAAATCTCTTCGGTTGTAGATGTGTTGTTGCCACTAGGGAGAAAACAACGGTCTCTTGTTCATGGAACAAGTGGATTATTTACCTTACACACTTTGCTTAAAGCAGTTGTCTGTTGCTTGCAACTTAATACTGGAGGGGGTTCGGATGATAACCTGAAGGTGGACTTCTAGTCATAGATGCAGTTGGATGGCGGTTTATGCATCTTGTTGTATTGCCCAATCGAATCTCATAGGATCTTTCTGACTAGTAATTTCATTATTGTGCCTTGCTCAGTTCCTGTCAATTGCCCTGCTGTAATTTGTTTACCCTTCATGCCATGTTGTTTATCTAAGGAGAGAACCTCTAGTGAACTATGGACCCCGGTCCAATCTTTACCATTGATACATCTTCAACTGTTACTTGTTTACTTGCTGCAAACCATCACCTTCCACACCATACGTTTAATCCTTTGTTATAGCAAACCGGTGAGCTTGACAACCTCACTGATTCGTTGGAGCAAAGTCTTGAGTTTGTATTGTGCAGGTCTCCGCGTTGCTTGCAACACCTGTGTGATGTTTTCTTCCTCCTTCTGGTTCGATAACCTCGGTCTCTACTGAGGGAAAACTTGTTGTTGTGCTGCTTCACACCTTGCTCTTGGGGTTCCCAACAAGACTCCACATCAAGCACCAAGTTCTCTGGCGCCACCAAGGAGTCATCAGTGGCATTCAACTTGTCCCTCATAGAGTAGCAAATATATGCATAGGACACCTTCAAAGTTCACAAGGGTGACTAGAAAAAAATAGCACAAGAACAAGTAATATCACAATATGCATCAATTAATAAGCTTTGGAACACTGCACACAAAATGACAACTATGTTCTCTTAATGGTGCCTAAAGGTAGAAGGTGGAGACTCAAGTAATGGTGGAAGAAACGCCTTTCATAAAGGAAGTAGTGATTTCAAGTTTCAAAAAGAGCTTCCAAAAATTATGGTACTTGTTAGCTTTCAACCCTCATTGCCCCTATCATAAGCATCTTGAAGTATTTAAGGTTAAGGTGAACAAATATGGATTATATGCTTGAAAAAGTATAAGTTGGCAATCTCAAGTCCCTTGAATACAAGGGCCACACCTCATGCTACTCAACTTCAGTCACCTGTAAGTTCTTGTCACTGTAAGTATTTGCATATCATAGAGGGTACCCCTTGCACATGGTACAGGAGCTATCCCATAACCAAAATGATAAGGCAAGCAGATAATGAGCATCTCAGCGATCTTTTTATTACCATATGCATAGCTTTTTATTTAGGATGCTTCATAGATAGCTCACTATGATGATGATGCAAGTTTCCACCATGATTAGGCATGGCTTAGGCTAGCGGCCCAGACGTTTTTCTAACACAAAATACAAACTCCATGAACTTACAAGTTCCCTCTTTATTTCACACCGGTGACATCCATAGACAAAAGAGCATGATATCAACTGAGTACAAAGTACAAGTGCAATGTTGAAAACGTTCCCCGTCATAGCACGGTTCTGCTAATTTCAACGTATAAGTGCAAGCATATACAACATAGATGACACAATGGTTCAAGTTTATTAGGGGCAAGGAATATAAAGTGTGCCATCAAGTTCGTGAAGGCTTTAATCACTAAGTTTTCACATAACAAAATAGTTTTTAATTGAAAGATAGCTGAAAACAAGAATATACTTGGAATGGTGTAACACATCATGCATAGGAGTTTATAGTGGACACTTTGGAATAACTTGGTTTCTGGGGAGTTGGAAGCATGAGTAGAGCTTACTCATACAAGTGGAGGCTAGCAAAAGGCTATGAGCAACCAACTAAGAGAGCAATAATGGCCATAATCATGTAGTGCAACAAAGCATTACTAATCAAAGCAAAGAGTGGTGCTACAAGTCAAGGACTAAATTATCATAGAGTTTATGGTGACTTGTCATAGTCATAACATGGTGTGAGCATGTGCCAATTCAACCCAAACAAAGCATCAAAGGAGAATACCAAAATACTATGCTTTTGTACGCTAAAACAACGCATAATTTCTTCAAGGCACACCAAGCAATACCAATTGTCTGGAACAAGACATGCTACAACAATAATCACTAAGCATAATGCCAAAACAACACCTAGCATGTCATGCTAAAGTCTAAGTCACAGTCAATGCAAGCTCCTCATGCACTTATAAGCAAGAACTTAATACTCCTTTCCAACACCAAGCAATTTTTTGCAAAACAACACAGCGAGATCAGGGGTCCAAACTACTTTATTCAAGCAAACTAAACAACCTAAACAAAGCAAACAAAAACTAAGACGCTCCAAGAACAACACAACTGTGCATGAAACAATAAAAACGAAGTGTCTAGATAGACCTAAGCTTTTTATTAATGAAGAAGGGGATGCCTTGGGCATCCCCAAGCTCTGACGCTTGTACCTCTTGGATATTTCTTGGGGTGACACCGGGGTGGCATCCCCAAGCTTGAGCTTTTATCCATTCTTCATCTCATTACATCATTCTCTCTCTCTACACCTGAATTTTTTCCTTCATACAAAACTTCACACAATCTTCATTAGCAACATTAGTGTATTCAAAAGATATTAGACCTCTGGCAAAGCTTTGGAACAACAATTTTTTTAAATAAAAACACAAGCTACTGTAGCAACTCCTTCAAAAATCTCAATTCACCTAAAGAGAACTCAAAAAGGAATCAATAAGAAGCAAATGCAAATAATGGCAGAAATCTGTCAAAACAGACCAGCAGGTAGAAACCGAGTTTTTCGAAAATCTTCTGTTGCTCAAATAAAAAAGTGTTGAACTAACAAAAGTTAGCTAACATACTAGGGGATTTATTCGTAAATTTCAACTCAATCTGAGTTACAGAGACTCCTCACGAATTTGTTTTGGTGGAGGACGGAAATCTGTTTCGGGACAGCAACTCCCCAAATCTTACTTCACTCTCATTAGAGGTCATTCTTGGCACAAAAAGCAAATAAAAAGGATAAGGAGAGGTCATTACTGAAGTAATAACTTCCAAGACTCAAGGAAACTCTTGGGTTATCTCCCAACAAGTACTTTTCTTTAACGCCTCTAAGTTAGGCTTGATAGCTTGAGAAGATGCTCACATAAGAATTATGAATTGAAGTCAAATAGAGCATCAAGGAGCAAATTCAAAACACATTTAAGTCTAACCCACTTCCTATGCATAGGAATCTTGTAAGAAAATAAATTCTCAAAGAACAAAGTGACATGCATAGGAAGATAAAACAAGAGTAAATTCAAAACTTTTAGCACATAGAGAGGTGTTTCAGTACCATAAAAACTTTTATAACCATATTTCCTCTCTCATAATAATTTTTAGTAGACTCATGAATAAACTCAACAATATAACTATCACCTAAAGCAGGCTTTTCATGATCTACAAACACATAATTTCTATCAAGCTCAAAAATAGTGGGATTAAAACCTTCAAAGGTTTTACCCAAAGTAGATATTTCAAAAGGATCCACAAGAACATAACATTCATCCTCCTTTGGTAAGCATGGGGGATAATCAAATAATGTAAGGGATAAAGAGTTACTCTCATTAGAAGGTAGGCATGGGTAGACCCATTCTTCCTCCTTTTGTTCATCACTCTCCTCCTCCTTTTCATCTAATGAGCTTCCAGTTTCAACAATTTCTTCTTCCATAGGCTCCTGCAAGGCATTAGTCTCTTCTATTTGTGTAAAGAACCTATTAAAATATTCAAGAACATAGCCATTTTCTTCCTTGTAATTATCAAAGAAAAATTTAAGTATCTCATAAAACTCAGATTCATAAGGTGCATCATCAGTATTTTCAAGCAAACTGGCAAGTTCAAATGCACCCTTGAAAGCAATGAATTCTTTAATTTGTTCCACATCATAAAAGTCATAAATTCCTTTAACATAAGAGGATATGGTAACATTATCATTATAGTCACATTTAAAAGGGAGGTGTTTATACCTCCTATAGCAACAAGCTTTATCAAAGCAGTAAGTAACATTATAAGTAGAGCACACCTCTCTAGCAATAGTATTCAACTTATCAATTTGTTTCCATAGGTGTTTCCCTTTTTGTGACAAACGGTGTTCCTTATAATAATTCTTTTGTCTTCCGTGAACCCACCTTGCCAATAGGAACTAGTTTCAAAGAAACCATCCATTGATAGAAAGCATGACCAAGCAAGGCAATAGCAGACCAGCAACTAGAGTAGAAACTAATTTTTTGTGTTTTTGAATAAAGCAAGCAAACCAAACTAGACTATATTTTTTGGGTTTTTTAAAAAGAGGCAAACAAAACCAAGCAAAGGAAACAAAGCAAACTAAAAACAAAGTAAAGAGAAAGGAAGTGAAGGACTCCCCTAGTGAAGACGTCCTTAGCCTCCCCGGCAACGACGCCAAAAAAAGTTTGATGGTGACTCCTTTACGGCGAGTCTGTTGGGAACCCCAAGAGCAAGGTGTGAAGTAGCATAGCAACAAGTTTTCCCTCAGTAAGAAACCGAGGTTATCGAACCATTAGGAGGAAGGAAACGTCACACATGTGTTGCAAGCAACACGGAGACCTGGACAACACAAACTCAAGACTTTGCCCCAACGAACAGTGAGGTTGTCAAGCTCACCGGTTTGCTGTAACAAAGGATTAAACGTATGGTGTGAAAGGTAATGGTTTGCATCAAGTAAACAAGTAACAGTGGAAGATGTATCAATGGTAAAGATTGGACCAGGGTCCATAGTTCACTAGAGGTGCTCTCCTTAGATAAACAACATGGCATGAAGGGTAAACAAATTATAGCAGGGCAATTGACAAGAACTGAGCAAGGCATAAAAATGCAATACTAGTCAAAAAGATCCTATGAGATTCGATTGGGCAATACAACAATATACATAGACCGCCATCCAACTGCATCTATGACTAGAAGTACACCTTCAGGTTATCATCCGAACCTCCTCCAGTATTAAGTTGCAAGCAACAGACAAGTGCTTTAAACAAAGTGTGTAAGGTAAACAATCCACTTGTTCCATGAACAAGAGACCGTTGTTTTCTCCCTAGTAGCAACAACACATCTACAACCGAAGAGATTTTTGTCACTTCCCTTGGAAACTAGAGGCATGAACCCACTATCGAGCATAAATACCCCCTCTTGGAGTCACTAGCAACTACTCAGCCAAGATAACTACTAACAACGGAGAGCATGCAAGAGCACAAACAACACAGACTTGATAGAATCATAAAGACAAAACCATTAATCAATCTGACATAATAACCTCAATATCCATCGGATCCCCGCAAACACAACATGCATGATTACAAATAGATTAGATCCTGATCATGAACGGAGCTCACAAGATCTATACATGAAGGCACAAAGGAGGAGATACAACCATCTAGCTACTACATGGACCCATAGTACAAGGTGGAACTACTCACGCATCATACCGGAGAGAAGGCCTCCG
This sequence comes from Avena atlantica, assembly GCA_910589765.1. Taxonomy (NCBI): domain Eukaryota; kingdom Viridiplantae; phylum Streptophyta; class Magnoliopsida; order Poales; family Poaceae; genus Avena; species Avena atlantica. The sequence goes on along the minus strand of OU342737.1, from coordinate 36,676,786 downwards.
GGATGATCTCCCCTCCGGCAGGGTGCCGAGAAGAACTTCAGACCCCCCGATCTAGGGACGACGGTGGCGGCGATTACATAAGGTTTCATGGAATATAGGCGAAGAGGCGAGGCCAGGAGGCGGCCAGGGGCCCCACACCCTACCCAGGCGTGGGGCAGGGCCCACCCGCGCCTAGGGGAGGTCTGGCCACCCTGGCTTGCATCTTCGTCTCGTCTTCTAGATTCGTGTCCCCCACGGTAAAATATTGACTTTGGCTTTTGTCTTGTCCAATTCCGTGAATATTGATTTTCTGCCTTTCTGGAACCAAAAACAGAAGAAAACAGGCAACTGGCACTGTGGCAACTTGTTAATAGGTTAGTTCCAGAAAAGATATAAAACACCTCAAAGTGTAGACAAAGCAAAGCAAAGTAGATACTAAACAAGCATGGAGCATAAAAATTATAGATACGTTTTCAATGTATCAGGGACTTGCATCTTGAAGGGCTACACATCGATCTACATCATCATCTACATCTACAACGCCTCCAACATTGATCCCCTTTGTTCGCTTTGTTGTGATCCAAACTCTATTGTGGATTTGCATTTGTATTCAATTGTACCTTTATATAGCATCCATATTATTGCCATGATATTGATCCCCTTTATGTATGAGTAGCTGCCTTGTTCTTAGCGAGAGATGGAGAAACCCTATTTTTATTATGCATTGAAATAAAGATGATTTATAACTTTTGTCTTTGATCTATTGAATTATTATATTGTGTTAGACCTCTCTCTCTAGATGATATGTGAAGTCGACCACATAACATTTGCCTTCGGGACTAAAGAGAGGGATCTACTACCCTTGGGACATGTATGAGAGTATGTTCAGTGCTATTTTGTGACTGTAAGCATCGGCTTATAACCTACACAGTCAAATGGGAAATTAAGAGAGATTCACTAAGCTTATTACAAGGTCCATATAAGTGGTTTGGTTGCAGACATCGAAGTGGTTATTTAGAGATGACCCCAATACTTGAATCAAGAAGCGTCTGCTCACGAGACTTGCAGTGAACATCTTATTATGGAGCTCTCTCCACACATATCATGACAAAAGAAATAGATTATACTAATCATACGTAATTCTGCCATGCTAGTGGTGAATCCTATACTCCTTGAGAACCCCTCAATCATATCACACCACACTACATAAACACTCTTTTTCTTTCGTTTACTTTTGTTATTTACTTTGTTACTAGTTACTTTAAATCTTTCTTGTTTACTATTATTCTAGTAACTTAAAGTGTAGACTTTCCAAACATCGTTTTGGGTGCGAACGTGGCCTCACTGACAACGTGGTTGTTGGGGTTGGGTTGTTTCCATTTGTAAAGCTTCCATGTTACAAACTTTCTAATAAAAAGTTGCTTCTACAAGTACTGCAATAACCCTGTTGTTGATCGCAGGAACCCAAAATCACTGGCTGTCCACCATCTACGGGATGATCACCTAGTTGTATCATTATCCACAAGCAGTAATGAAAGTCCTAACATGGTCTCAGATGACGACACGAACACTCATTTGTCTTGTGGTCATGAAAAATAGCTTCATAGACATTGACAAGCACCATACCCTCCAGCGGCGGAAAACCATTTTGGTGATGAAGAATAGGGTTCACACATGTTGGCAGTATTCAACTTGTACATGCGTACATGGATCATATGTAGCACCCCGGGTAAAACCACTACTAGAAATTGCTTGTTATTTGATTATCTGCATCGTCATCACATCATCGCATCATCATCATAACGATCATCATGCCACATTGCATTTGAACATAATAATAAATCTTGCGTTTATGCTTATCATTGCATTTGGTTCTTACTAAATTGTATTTGGCTTTTGATATATGTTAAATTCCCAAGATGAGTTGAGGGCATATCTTTATTTCTCCTTCCATCTAGTAACTTTCCATATACCTCTCCTTTGATATCATCTATTTTCCCACCATATACATATATGTGGCCTTTTGTTTATTAGTATTTTAAAACCAAGCCACATACATTTTTATGGATCCAAATCTACCTATCGCATTCATATGTGATATGGGTTCACCATCTTAATACATCATGCATGCATGGTTTAGATGTCCACATATGAATATAGATGTTTTCACAACTATAGAAGTGGCATCAAATACATGTGCATGGCCCATGCATAAGAAGAGCCCTCCTTCTTTTTCTCTTTGATGTGTTTCATTCGAATCTTGGAAGCTATGTTTCAAAATTCTAAACAAAAAATTCAGTCATCTCTATCTAGCCTTTGTTTGCTTGCTTGACTTGTGATCCCCTTACAAATCTTTAAAACATAAAATTTAAATAAAGTAAATCCTAATCTACTTTGATTGTGTTTAACCTAATCTACCCCCCACCTAATCTCCTACCCAGACCGAGCCTACAACCCTGTTCCTCTTCCCTTTTCCCTGGCTTCGCTCACGTGCTCGATACCCACGCCGAAACCCTCCCTCTCTAGCTTTTTGCAACCCATGTGCTCACCCTTTCCCCTCGATCTTATCTACCACCCCAGCACCATCCACCCACGAGCCCATCCATCGTCAAGGCCAGACCCTTCCTCCTCCAGTAGCCAGCAACCCCCTGACCAAAACCCTACCCCGCCTCCCTCTTTGCCTCGTCGTTCTGTAGCTCCCCAAGGCGATCCAGGAGGACAAGGGGCTCCCTCTGCTTATTCTTCGACACCCAGGACGCGGGGTAGTACCAGGAGCTCGCCGGAAACTGGCCGCCGCCGTGTCCGCCATGTTCACCGCCACCGTTGTTGCCTCTTCCGTCGTCGACCGTAACCTCACCGCGAGCATCACCGACCCCCCCCTCTCTGTGAGCGCCTCCTTCCCTCTCTCTCCATGGGCCACCTCTACTCTCTCTCGCTCGCCGCGTCGCCGCGCCTAGCAGCCGCCTAGCAGCCTCTGAAAACTGCATGTTTCTGGCGGGTCCAAACCTCCCCTGATGAAAACCCCAACAAGTAATCTCTCCATGTTTGAACCACCACCGTGTAGCTTCAACCGACGTCCAATTTCGCGCAGTATAGAGCCTGCAATCGATTCTGAAAGGCGAGCTCAAACCGCAGTTGCATCCGTCAGAAATCTAGTCCTGTGACAGGTTTTCGTCCCTCTATTCATAGATGTTTTTCGGGCGCTGTAGTCCTCCTCTCGCGAAACTCTCCGAACTAACTCTGTAGCCCATCGATCAATCTTCAATACTTGTCTTTACATCATGGCCTAGTTCTCTCACAATCTGTCGCCATCTTCGCCCGAAGATCCCGCAAGCTGGCTGTTTTTGCGATCCGGAGTTCAGATCCGTCAGTTGCAGCTCTGTACTTTTGCAGCTTAGCCCCTGGAAAATTTCCCACCTCATCCCGCAGTCCCCTAAGTTGCGCACGTGTCACCACCCTTGTTTTCGTCACGCGTGTGGCCCCACAAGCCATGGGCCCTCTTGCCAGCCTCTGTGAGTAGATGCAGCCGAGTGAGAAAAGTCCGAGGAAATTACTAAATCAAATAAAATTTCAGAAAATGAATATAATTCAAACAATTCATATCTTCGTCTTTTGAATTTGAATAAACTTCCAAAAAGAAATATGAGTCTTTTGCAAATATGTATTCAACCATGTTTTCAAATTTGACCAGGGTTGACTCTATCTAGTCAAACCTTTGACTTTGACCCCCTTTGACTAATTTTGACTTTGATTTTGATTCAAATTCATAAATCCAAATAATATGAATAACACATGTTTTTGAATCATAAAAACATGAGAATTGTGAATATGACATTTCTAATATCATTTGAGGATTTTAAAATTTCGAATTATTAAATGTCAATTAATGCCCATTTCTTAAATATTGCATAACTTTAAAACCGCAGCTCCGAATTCGACAAATGATATGTCTAAATCGATCAGCGCGACAAGACCTCTCCAACCATTATATCCATGTTATCATTTGCATCATGCATTAAGAGCAGTTTTATAATCAGTACTATTTATGCAAGGAAAACATGATAAATAAAATTGGGAACTAATTGTTTCTTATTAATAATGCCTCACAAATGCTTATCATCAATGTGTGATGCCCCTGTTACATTTTCAATATAGTTTGCATCATTAACTTGCCATGCCATGCATCATATCATGATCATGCCGATTCTTCTGCATTAGTTGTAATTGCTGCATCGCTTGTTCATTTTAGTGTTTGCTTCTTCTCGGATAGGACGATGAGATGTTGCGAGCTTCGACAAGTTCTTCGGTTATGAACCTTCGGCAATGTTTTCGGGCGAACATTCTCCCCCTTTCTACCTATTTTACATTTCTAGTCTTTATTTCCTCATGTTGATCTATTGCTATCTGTGTTGCGATGCTCTAGTTTTCGTACCCGTGATATCCCTTGCAGCCTTATATTGCCTTGGACATATCCTATTACCTGTTGCTTGGTAGATAGTTGGACTTGCGTGTCGTAGTCGCCTGCTCAAGTGCTATTGCATGTCGTCAAGTACCACAGTTGTTGGAAGAATGCCATATGCTTTATGTTGGAGATGATCATGACTTTAATTATCGTTTAATAAATAAAATTGAAGTAGGTAAATAATGCAGAGACACAGGTGGACAATATATGTTATTTAGTTTTTAACCGTCCACTTGTGTCCCGTAGGACCCCGAGTACTTGATACCTGTTCTTTGAATATTCGCACTATCCGCATGTGGGACCATGAATCCCCCTAGCCAGAGCTTGAATCATATCTTATTTCTTGGGGCCACAAGTAGTTTGGGGCTTTATTACTATCCTGTACTTATGCCATGCTTTACTGCTTTATTATGATTGCGCGTTGAGTGCCTGTACTATTTTGGAACCCCGTGCCACGTTTTCACGGTATCGACAAGCCCAGTCACATTTTTGGGTTCCCAGTCGTTTACAACCGTCGTCACAAACCTCTGGGTCCGTCTCGGAGCCGGCCAACTTCGTAGCGGGTAGCTTGGTGGGGTGCCCCCCTGAAATTTATAGTTGAATCTTGCAATTGCTCTGTCGTGATGCCTCGTTGGGTTTCATTTGGTTTTTCTCGAGGTTGATCGTGCGTGTGTTGCTATTTGTGCCCCCTGCAGGGTAAAACTTTCTGAAAGTCGTGTCCGCGGTTATGAACGACTTGGAGCATAGTATCTCGATCATAGACAACTATAACTAAAGTAGTGCTATAAATTTGACTTTATAATGACTAGTAATCAGCTTCACTATAATGGAATGGCTAAATAAAAGTGCCAACAATTGTTGGTTTGTGTTGACGCCTGTTACCATTGTATCTGACTAGTAAGTATTGCAACTACAACGGAATGGCTAAATAAAAGTATCAACAACTGCTGGGTTTTGGGATGCCTCATGCTATATGTATCTGACTAGTAAGTACTACAACTACAACGGAATGGTTAACTAAAACTGCCCACTGCTTATTATATCAGGATGACTCATGCTATCTATATCTGACTAGTAATTGCCGCAACTATAACGGAATGAATAAAACTGCCAACTGTGTGAGTTCCTCGGTTGACTTCGTCGTTTGGTCTCGAGGGGGAAATACCAGGATGGGTATGCTTGGTGATAGTTTCAGATTGGATCCGAATAGGTCTTTCTTATCCCTATCCGATAGCCGCCAGTTGTATTGAGTCTCTATAGGTTGTTTAGTGCATGCTGCGCTGCCGCTTCAGTCCACCATACCTATGTAGGCGAGGACCGCCGAATTCTAGTCTCGTGTGTACTAGCCTCAGTACTGACCGCTCTTTTTTTCCTTTGCCCTTTGTCGGCACCCCTTTTGTTTAAGCAGGTTTTGAGATCGACGTCGTTAGCAGGGTTACCCTTCCGGCTTGGCCTGGGCAGGGTTATGGACGCCATTGGTTATTCTTCAGGGCTCTTAGCTCAATTTGCATCTTGTCCGTACTCGGACGCTGTATTATTTTCAAGATGATTTGGATCTTTGTATTGTAAATCTGTATTCTTGACTCTTGGAGTCGTTGCTGTATATATCTGTTCTGTGGGTTCCATCGTGGACTATTGTGTAATTATATTACTTCGTTTTTCACCCGCACGAAAGTGCCTGATGGGCACCTTTGAATCGTTTCTATGCGGGTTTGGCAAAAATCGCTAAAACTTGCATAGGGTCGATTCTGAGGGTGTTACATCATATCAATGTATGCTTTCATCTTTTCAGCAATAGAATTGGGGTGCATCATACCTTCACCTTCACAGTACTTGTTTCTAGCATCCCATATATGCCACATTATCACCATCAAACAAGTGGCTTCCATCTCAGAACATCTATCCATGAAGTCCATCGTCCACACTATGGAAGAGGTGAAAGCCTTGCGCTGCAGTTGTATCAGGTGATTCAATTTTACTTCTTGCCAAACCTCATTAGCAAAAGGGGAAAACAACAAAGCGTGCTCAACATTCTCATGTTGATTGCAATATATGAACTTTGTTGAGGTCGGGATATGGCACTTCTAAGGTTGATGGCCGCTTGCAATACAATCATGATCAAATCTATGAAGGGTTATCTTCATATTCCTTGATTTTTTACTAGTCCAAAGTTTCTTCCAAATTTTAGAATTATCCTCGATGGCAGGTGATGATCCTTGATGACCTTGTGCGATTAACTGCAACTCTTTTAGTTCTAGCCAACCAATACGTTGAACGAACATTACAGTGGCCGAACGGAGAATCTCTTTTATTTGTGGTGCCACTCTTGGCTGGACTGCATGTAAACCTCATTATTTTGACAAGTTGGTGAACAAAATATGAAAAAATAGTTTGCTATGTGTTCTTGTAGCTGGTTCGTATTCTCAAACCATGACCCATCATCTCTCCTTGATCAATTTATAGTGTTCTTCCTTTTTTTCCAATGCAAAGGCATGAAAAATGCAATATTCTCATACGTCGAGTGCAACAATTCAACATGCGCCCATTGCTTCCATGCAATTTTTTTGTTAGTGCTCCAACGTATCTAATTTCTCACTTAGGAAATGCTCTCTATTAATTTCTGTTGCTTATTCTCTCTTCTTCTCTTGATTTTTGGTTCTTGCTTTAACTATTATTTTTTTTGTAAATCTCCAAGCACATTCTTATCCCAATCTTTTAGGTCTTTTGCCACCTTTTGAAGTTCTTGGGTGGGCCTTGCAGCATGACTCGCATCGCTCGGTTAAGTGCTTGATTAATAGTATAAGAATTACATGAACAGAAAATATGGAATCACGGCTGAAAATACTTAAAAAATACTAATAAAGACGTATCAATGAGAATGGAGAGCAGATATGATGCATTGCACAAAAATTAACAACCGTAAATAACCAGATATGGTACATCGTTGCAAATGTAAATGCTCATAATGTAAATACATGTGATATAAAACGACAAATAATTAGGCAATAGACAACTATGTGAAATCTCAGCCGTTGGAACAACATCGCTGGTTCTAAAGTTAACTTTTTATTAGGGTAATGTATAAATTTCCACCGTTCGACAGCCAAGAGCCCAAGAGAATCCAGTTCCCCTCCACCCGTGGCCGCGTCCAATCGGGTTATTTAAACAAAAATAGGACAGCACCCCACTGACGCCCCCATCCTAAAACCCTCGGACCATGTCGCTCTCCACTCTCAACCACCCCGCCGCCGCCGCCTCTGGGCGGGGAAAATCCTTTTCCCCGGCTGTTCCGGCGCCGCCGTCGGTACGCCTGTGCAGGAGACGGCTCCCTGCCCCTGTCGCCGCGTCCGCGGTCGCGGTGGAGGCGGCCGCTGCCGCGGACAGGGTCTCGGCGCTGAGCCAGGTCTCCGGCGTGCTGGGGTCGCAGTGGGGCGACGAGGGGAAGGGGAAGCTCGTCGACGTTCTCGCCCCACGATTCGACATCGTTGCGCGTTGCCAGGTGAGGAGACACGTCCCGGTTTTGTTATGCTCTAATTTTTAGTGCTGTTCTAATCCTCGATTGAGAGCTGCTTGGTGGCACCACAGCGTGTTCTAGCGGAAATCTGTGATACCGCTCGTCAGATGGGATCCTGAGAGTTGAGGTGTTTTGGTGGATTGATGTTTGATCCGGATGTTAGAGTAATCTGTGTGTAGAATTCGCCTCTAGGGCCTGTTTGGAAGAGGATTATTTCTTAGTAAAATTTTGGTATGTAGTTTGAGCTGAATACTTAAGCCCACACAAAAATGATGCTCCCATTCTGAAGGTGTTAATACTGGGACTGCTTTGGTTACAGATTGTGCGTAGTATACCTGGATTTATCTTAACTATGAATCATGTAGACAGGGGGTAAAGTTTCAATTCTTTTACTCAGCTTGTTTATTGCATAGATGATTGTTTTTCACATTTCCGAGATGCTGGCTGGAACATTGGTGGATGTTTGATCATGTTGGGCATAATGATTATCGATGGGTGTCAATTTTGTTCTCTGTAGTGTGGCGATATTATGTGCAAGATTGTAATGTTTTGATGGGTAAACAATCTGATATGCTTAACTTACTCATGGTTGAGGTTTTACCGTAATCTGCATTAGGCCTCTTGGGTACTTCGGTTGTTCTATTTACTCCTTCAGTTTTTGGGCTAGAGGGTTATTGCTTCTAGCAATCTTTGCACTGACAGTCTTTTTTTATTATAAGCTACTATTACTGCTGCTCCTGGAGGGCCATGCCTGCATTTTTGTGAGTTTGATATGCTTAGCTATTGTCATTCCTTGCTTAGTTCATGTTCCCCTATCCTTGAATTTCTTCAATGGGATTTCCTGAATTGTCAAGATTGACCTCTGTTTCTGCAGTGATTGCTTATTGTGTATTTGTAAATAAAATTCTTGATATGCAGCATAAGTGATCATTGCCACTTGGCCATTTCTCTTAAGTTTTGTAGCCTGTTTATCTGAGTTCCTACTTAATGAACAGGGTGGAGCAAATGCTGGACACACCATCTACAACTCTGAAGGCAAGAAATTTGCCCTTCATCTAGTTCCGTCTGGTATTCTCCATGAAGGGACCCTCTGTGTTGTTGGCAATGGAGCGGTGATCCATGTTCCAGGTTTCTTTGGCGAAATTGATGGTCTTCAATCCAATGGAGTCAGTTGCGATGGAAGAATATTGGTCTCTGACCGAGCCCATTTGCTCTTTGATCTGCATCAGACTGTAGATGGACTTAGGGAAACTGAGCTAGCAAATTCCTTTATAGGGACGACTAAGAGAGGCATTGGACCTTGCTATTCCAGCAAGGTCACTCGAAATGGACTGCGAGTTTGTGATCTAAGGCACATGGACACTTTTGGGGATAAGCTTGATGTTCTGTTTGAAGATGCTGCTGCGAGGTTTGAAGGCTTCAAGTACAGCAAAAGCATGCTCAAGGAAGAGGTTGAGAGGTACAAGAGGTTTGCAGAGCGTTTGGAGCCCTTCATTGCGGATACAGTTCATGTGTTAAATGAATCTATCCGACAGAAGAAGAAAATTCTTGTTGAAGGTGGTCAAGCAACTATGTTGGATATTGATTTTGGAACTTATCCATTTGTGACTTCTTCCAGCCCTTCTGCTGGTGGAATATGCACTGGCCTTGGGATCGCCCCTAGGGTTATTGGTGACCTGATTGGAGTTGTAAGTTTAAATTAGTGTAATTTAACTGTCATCTTTCTGTGACATAATCCTTATCTTACCCACTACTTTACATGCAGGTAAAAGCTTACACAACAAGGGTTGGCTCTGGTCCTTTCCCAACAGAACTGCTTGGAGAGGATGGTGATGCTCTTAGGAAGGCTGGAATGGAATTTGGGACGACAACAGGTCGACCAAGACGTTGTGGCTGGCTTGACATTGTTGCACTCAAATACTGCTGCGACATCAACGGCTTTTCATCTCTTAATCTAACAAAACTTGATGTTCTGTCTGGGTTACCAGAAATTAAGCTGGGTGTTTCTTATAATCAAATTGATGGACAGAAATTACAATCCTTCCCAGCAGATCTTGATACCCTAGAGCAAGTACAGGTAAGCATTATGTGCCAGTTTTATTCATTCTGGTAACATAACATGGCTGAGCAGTAGTACCCTGGAATAATTCATGATTATGTTGTATGCAAAATGTGGTTTCTTTCTCTAGTAAGATACAGTTTAGTCGCTAATGTACCTGCTTTAAGTCCATTGCAAACCGATGGCATTACCAATTCGGCAGTACAGCTTACACTTAAATGTATTTAGGCATGCCTCATAATCTCATATTCGCTGTCTCTTGTTTCAGGTCAACTATGAGGTGCTTCCTGGGTGGGACAGTGACATTTCTTCTGTTCGGAGTTACAGTGAGCTCCCCCAAGCTGCCCGCCGTTATGTGGAGAGGATAGAAGAGCTCGTCGGTGTTCCAGTCCACTACATTGGTGTTGGACCTGGGAGGGATGCTCTCATATACAAGTAGAGGCAACTTGATTTGGTATTGCATTGGACAAAATAATTCAGTCTTAAGTAGGCCGTGGGGGCATTGCTGTGCAGCACATACCCGTTCATTGCCATTGTAGCGGTAATACAAGCGAGAGGCTGATGGCTGGTGAGATGATGTAATACCTGCAATAATGTTTTGGGAAATGTCCCAAGGTATCAAGCATACGAGGATGCAATACTATTGTTCGGTACTCGGTAGCATTTGTCATTTGACTCCACCAATCGTTTGGTGTTATAGTCGCCAATTCACCATAATATTTTGCACTAATTGTGAATGCTCTTTCTTGTGGCCAGTCTGATATAAGTTTCCTACTGCTTTCATGCGCGTGAAGTTCAATGTCTGATGTCTTTGTCTCAATTCTTTCGGGAGAGCTCCTGATGAGATGCGACCGCATGATTATCTTTCTTTGGATCAATTCCTTATGAGGTTCTATCTGCATAAGATATTTTAGGACCTTTCATATTTTTTACTACAGATAAAGCCCCTCGCATTTTGGTTGTCTGATGATCTGCCTGTTTCTCACTGTTTTTGTGTGTACAAAATCCTGAGTTACTACTGGATGATTCTCTAGTAAAATCAAGTACTCCATTGCATAGCCCGATAGCCTTGGTGTTTGCTTTCTCTGCTGTTTTGCCAGCATGGTGTTTACCCATTGCATAGTCTGAAGTTTATGTGCTTCTGCTACTGAATGATTCTCTAGTAAATCAAGTACTCCATTGCAACAGATCTAAAACTCGAGTACTTGTAGAACTTAATTGCAGGTCGATGAAAATCCATGTGCCAAACTAATAACACCTCGAAGTAGATAAACTTGGAGGCTAGACCTCGTAGTACATAATTAACCCATCGGACTGTAAGTCACTTAAGCGAATCTTATGCATGGGCTAAGGGGCTAAGATCAGACGTCCCAGACGGGGATGGGCATGCAGCCGAACTGGTCGAGATCGTCCATGTGGAACGCCCCGTTCACGCCGAGCGCGCCGCCGCCGTGGCCTCCCGCCGCGATGTCGCTCATGTCCGCGGCCAGCGCGTCCCAGTCGAACTCCGCGGCAGTGTTGCCGCCGCCGAAGCCGAACGCGTCGGCCACCTCGCCGGCGTCCTGATCCTTCCCGAGCGGCGCGCCGCCCCCGTCGTCCTCCCGGAGCACTCCGATCTGCTGCAGGAACTCCTTGAGGTCGAGCTGGGGCTTGCCGCCGCCGAAGCCCACGGCGCCGACGTTCTGGCACGGCGCGCACTCGTACGGCGCCATCGCGTGCTCCAGGGCCTGGAAGCACGACACGGAGGGCGGCACGGCGTTGGTGGTCACCGTGGAGGAAGGAGACGAGGCGGCCGGAGGAGGTGGGGGCGGAGGCGGGGTCCTCCTCGACGAGGGCGGCTTGGTCGTCGGCGAGGAGGAGGAGTGCTTGAGCTCCTGCAGCCTCTGGTGTATGACGTGCACGTTGTGCTGCGCGTTGAGGTTGAGGAGGCCGTACGACGGGACAGCGGCGGCGGCGGCCCTGGCGCCGGAGCCGGAGGAGAGTCCGGCGGCCGCGGGGAGCCACCTGATCATCCGTTGCTGCGCGGCGCCGGTGCCGGCGGAGGAGGCGGCGGCGCGGAGGTGGGGCAGGTTGAGGAATGCGTCGGGCCCGTAGAGCCTGCGCGCGGCCTCGTCGTAGGCGAGCGCGGCCTCCTCGGCGGTGGCGAAGGAGCCGAGCCAGATGCGCGCGCGCTTGTTGGGCTCGCGGATCTCCGCCACCCACTTGCCCCACGTCCGCTGCCGCACGCCCCGGTACTCGCACGCCGCGTTCTGCGGGCCGCCTTTCCCCCTCGTCGGGCCCTTCTTCCACGACCGCTTCCGCACGTAGCTCTCCATGATCGCTCCGGACGCTAGCTCCTGCATACACGACGACGAGGAGGTATCAGTCGACCACTCAGTAATGCATTCCGGAGTAGAAGAAATGCGCGAAACTTACGTGCGCAGGAGCGGGGGGGAATTTGAAGTTTGAAGTTTTGGAGTGGATCGAGGAGGGAACTAGTGAGGTTTTGGAGTGGGGGGTGTAGTGAAGTGGGTGAGGGGAGTGTGACGATGGAGGGCGCGGGGATAAGTAGGAAGCGCGGGTCGGGGCGGGGCGGGAGGTACTTGTGATCGATCGCATGGGGTTTAAATGTTGTCACGGCCGCGGGGATCGATGGAAGGAGGGATGCATGGTGATGGCACGATAGTGTCGCTCTTTTGCAAGACCTGTGACCGTGACTGAGCTTCCGGATCGAGGCATGTGACCGTTAGAGCATCTCCTCGATGCACGATGCACTAGCTCTCCCGAGCAAAACAAAAAGTTTAAAAATAAAAATCGTCTTTTCTTCTTCTTCTTCTTTGAGCAAACAAATTGGCTTTATTGATCAAATAACATATTTGCTAGTTCTCGTGTGTCTTAGAATTTGTTAGATCACAGTCACCCCTTTTAACATTGGATCTGCATCGTGATTCATCACGGAGTTGCACATGGGCTGCGACTAAGAGAAAGTTCACCTAGCACAATTTCTGTGTTCACGGGGTACAATTTTTTTGTTCACGTATGAAGATTTTGTTCATGGAATTGAAAAAAAAAATCCATATATCACAATTAGTAATTAAGATGGTGTCTCGTCTTAGCTCTAGACACACCCATTAAATAAATATAAATACAAAGATCGTGCTATTCCTTCAACCATGTCTACGCATGACCATGCTTGTTCTTACAATTTGTTGTATAACGACTAAGAAATACTTATCTCCATGTTACACTAAGAGCTACGTGATCCGGAAATAACCACGCATGTGACCAAAATCTGACCCCGCGAGTTCAATCCTCTTTGGGGATTCTTGCTAAAAAAGAGCGAACATAGATCCTAGTGTAACCACTTTGTAAAACTTAGCAAAAAACATACTTGTAATTTATAAGGTTTGTAAAATTCTAGATAACATATGAATACCCGTACAAATTTTCATAAAATATCATGAAATTTCATGAAATGAGATGAGAGTGATATAGTTCAAGTTTCAAAACTTTTGTGTAGCACTCTCCTTTTCTAAATATTGTGCCAATTTCTAGAACGGGGTTTCGATGTACCTAGGTTTCAAATTTGTTCGCCGGAAACACAAAGTGGTCCAATAGCTGATATCTTGAGAGCATGCGTGACTAAGGTCCCAAATATTCGCACTACCACATGATACAACATTGATATGCAAGTACAAAGGGATGAGAATGGGTGGGGTACGTTTGTTTTTTTCCTGACATCTCCCTACAAAAGTTTTGGCTAGTGTATTTTTGGTTCAGGTTTTACTTGTCCATGAGTTGGGCAATATTGGCTAAGAAAAATAAACTAGAGTTGATAAAGTAGCATCGGGATGCCAAACGGTTTGCAACTATCTGATCAAAGGCCAACTTTTTGATCATGACCAAGAAATTGGTATGGAACACCTTGTTCATGGTCCCAAACATATCAATTTCTTCATTGGAAGCGAGGAATGTCAGACTAAATATTTCTAAGTCAACTAAGATAAGACCAAGTTATGCGTGGTGGTAGGTGTCGGTGCCCTCCTGGCCCGGATCTAGGCAATTTTGGAACTCATCTAGGTCTGGGCGGGCCAGACCCGGGCTTGACTGCACCATCTCCGGCGGACCGAGGAGCGGATCATGCGGGGGGGGGGGGGGGGGGGGGGGGGGGACGGTGGCGCACCTACTGCATCACAGCGACAGAAGCTTCACGAGCCCGATTTGGGCTCGACTAGGCCTATGGGGGCATTGTTTGCTCCTCATGATGCGTCCGGTCGGTTACCGCCAATGGCGGTGGAGGTTGTTCCCTCCCACGTGGTTGTTATACTGTCGCTCCTCGTTCCCGGCTATTTCTTCTCGGTCATGCTGGTATCACAATGTTGGCCACACTGAGACGATGATGATGATTGTAAGACCGTGGTGACACGTGTTGGTGGGCGGTGGGTTTGGTGGAGCGCGATTGGATCGTTCGGGGTCATTGTTTTTTTGGGGCTGGGAGAAATCCATGTCGGCTTGGCCGGCACCGACGCGGTAACGCTCGCGGGCGTGTCTTTCCTTCCTAAGGGCGTCGGGTGTACCCCTTCCCCACTCCCCTTCGTGTATCGGGGAAAACCTAGGACTAGTCCGGGTAGCAGCAGCATCGTCGTCGCATTCCTTCATAAATGTGTTGCTTGGTATGCGGTGATTCGGAATGATAGGATCATGGTGGGAATTCTCCAAAGGGCGTAGAGGTTACGGGTCATCATCATTTTCGTCGATCTGATGTCATGACATTAGTCTCCGTGCTTTCTCTCTTGTTTCGTTTGAGCTTGATTGTGCTGACGTGAGTGAGCTTCCGGATCGAGGCATGTGACCGTTAGGGCATCTCCTCGATGCACGATGCACTAGCTCCCCCGAGCAAAAATAAATAAATTCAAAATCGTTTTCTATTTTTCTTCTTATAATTTGAGCAAACAAATTGGCTTTATTGATTAAGTAAATAAATACGAAGCCCTTCGATAAAAGACCGTGCTACTTCCGAACCATGTAGATGGCGCATGACCACGCACGCTTGTTCTTACAATTTGTTGTTTCTGAGACGACCGAGAAATTATTATCTCTATGTCACACTAAGAACCACGTGATCGGAAAATAACCACGCATGTGACCAAATCCTAACCCCGCTAGTTCAATCCTCTTTGGAGTTTACTGCTGAAAAAAAAGAATGAATCAAGATCCTAGTGTAACCGCTTTGTAAAACTTAGCAAAAAGAAACATACTTATAACTTATTGCAAGGTTTGTAAAATTCTAGAAAAACACACACGTAAGAATACCTGTGCAATTTTTCATAAATTAACATAAAATTTTCCTAAAAATGAAATCGAACATGTGTGGATAAGCTTCCAAATATCCGCACTAGCACATGGTCGAACATTGAGATTTATGCAAGTACAAAGGGGTTCCGAGAATGGGTGGGTTGTGTTTGGTTTTTTCCTAACATTTCCCTGCTAAAGATTTTGCTAGTGAAAATTTTGGCTGAGGTTTTACTTGTCCATGAGTTGGCCAATATTGGCTAAAAGAATAAACTAGAGTCGGTAAAGTAGCATTAGGATGCCAAAAGGTTGGCAACTATCCAAACAAAGGCCAACTTTTTGACCATGACCAAGAAATTGGTATGGTACACTTTGTTCATGGTCCTAAAAATACCAATACCCTCATTGGACGCGATGAATGTCGACTAACTATTTTTTAAGTCGACTAAGATAATGAGATGGGGTGTAAACATTGAATGTGAGCGGCAAGAGAGGGTAAACACAAAATCTATATGTTTTTACATGTGTGTTAATATGGCTACCTTTGGTATTGAGTATCTAGATATTTACATTTCTAGACAAATCAAACCACTTATACTGGTCGAAGGGAGTAATATATTTTTGTTTTTGTTTGAACATGTTTTCTTCTACTCTTATGTTTAATATCCTATCAACTAACACAACTCGCAATCATGTACAAAGCCAATTCACATATTTATGGGTTTTGTTAGTTTCCACTGGACTAAGAATAAGTTAGAGCCCAATCACGTTATAATTCATTGGATTTGCATCGTGATTCGTGTGTCCTATGAGTTACAAGTGAGATTTTTAGTTGTAAGTGTGATTGTAACTGAGATTTTTAGGGTTGCAACTGAAATGTTTTTATTTGCAATTGGGCTTGCAACTGAGACTAGAGAGAGAGAGAGAGAGAGAGAGAGAGAGAGAGAGAGAGAGAGAGAGAGAGAGAGAGAGAGAGAGCTGGGAGCGAGCATCGAAGCAGTAAGAGCATCTCCACTCGTTGAGCGAACCCAGGCCAAAATTTGGACCTTTTTTTGGCCGGCCGGAACTTGATTTCGGCCTGGGTACGTCTCCCCCTCGCGTACCCAGGCCGAGTATCCAGACGAACACAAAACGGCGACATATTTGAATCTTTATCGTTCCCGCCGGCGAGTGCTTGGCCACAAGGTGTTCGACAGAAACATCCACAAATTCGGCGGCAAATTATTATTGAAATGTCCACAAATTCGACGGAAAAAGACTCTCAGTCGTCGATGGGGATGGGCTCCTGCGGCGTGGCCGACGCGGCGTTGTCGTCCGTCTCGCCGGTAAAGGCCGCCGGGTTGGAGGAAGTGGAAGCAGAGCTCAACGTGGGGACGTCCGGCGCAGGAGCGTTCGGCGTAGGTGCGTTCGGCGCAGAGGAAGGGAAAACCGTGATCACGCCCTGCAGGATGGCCTGACGTTGCGCCATGTACCAGGCCTTGACCGACGAGCTTATCTTCGACGTGTCCTCGCCGCCCATCAGTAACTTGAGGTCCGTGTTGCGCTTCTTGCCGGCGTAGTTGGCCTTCTTATCGGCGAGGTTGGCCTTGATGAGGGCCACCTTTTCCCCTTGTGTCTCGATCAGCTGCTTCCAGCGCTCCTCGCTCTGCTCAGCCCTCTTCTCAGCCTGCGCCCTCGTGTCGGCGATGCATTTCTCGATCGAAGCCTGGAGACGCTCGGCGGGAGGTCCGGCGGCCTTGAGCATCTTCGCCTTCTTCTGGCCGATCTCAGGTCTTCCTTCGCCTGCAGCAGCGGTCAGGGCCTCGGGGTTGTAGACACCGTCCTTACTCTTGGAGAGACTCAGGCGAGTGTCCCGCCACTTCTCGCAATTCTCGATTTGCTCGAAGACATGATGTAACTTGAACAACATCTTCATGTCCTCTCGAAACAGAGCAAGTGCACGACGACAGCTGTAAAATAAAAGTGTGTCAAGTGTAAAATTAAAGTGTGTCAAGTGTGTCAAAATTGAAGAGAGTGCACGACAAAGCTAGTGTTTGCGAGTACCTTGTTATCCATGTTTTCCCACTGGCTTGTGTGCGGTCGACCTCTTCCACGCAACTGTGCCACTTGCTGCAGGCGGTCTGGATGATCGCCCAATGATTGGTAATAGCCTTCTTCCCTCGTTCCATTTGGATTTTGCTATACTTTGGGTCGCAAAGGCTACGCTCGTCGAATGCTGCCTTCACGCGCCGCTAATAGTTGTCTAAATTTTGGTTAGCACCGGTGATCGGATTCATGCTCACCGTTTTCCAAGCTTCGGCGAGGCAGGTGTCCTCGGCCACGGTCCACTTGATCCGAGTGTCCGCCGAAGTGCCCGGCTTCTTCTTCCCCTTCTTGCCTTTCGCCTCAGCCTCGGCGTCCTCTGGTTGCGTATGCTCGGCCTGCGTCTCCTCGGTGTCGGTGTCGGCGAGGTCCTAGGACTCGATGCCATGCTCGGCGTCGGCCCGGGTCTGCTCTTCCGTGAAGAAGGAGGGGTGGTTGGAGGCCGAGCCTGTTGCGATCAAGTCCTCCATGTATGCCTCAGCCGACATGCCGGCCGAAAGTGTGCCCGGCATTCCGCCGGGTTGCGCGTGTTGGCCTCGCCGAATGGCGCCGAGCTTCCCCCGAAAGGCAGTGGTCCGCGGCGCAGAGCGGGGCTTGCATACGCCGGAGAGGTGGAGTAGGGGAGGTTGATGTCCACGCCAAAGGCCGAAGGAGGGCGCTACGCCGGGCAGGGGAAGATAACGTTGGGGTTGAACCCGCTGTCGAACTCGGGCGACGAGGAGTACCTCTGTCGAGCAGTTGCCTGGCTCTCCTGAAATCCTGCCGGAGAGATCGACGGGAATCCGGCGGGCGAGCCGACGCTCGCCTAGCTTCCCCAGTGTGGCGGGTACGGCGCCGCCATCAACGCCGACCTCATCGCCGCCGCCTGCTTCGCCTTCACCATCGCCTGCTCTTCCGCCGCCGCCTTCTCCTCCGCCGTCGCTTGCTGTTGCCGGAGCTTCACCCTCTCCTTCCTGCCCTTCTGATCGGCCGACGAGATCTGCCTGGTGTGCTCCTTCTTCTCCCAGCCAGCGGAGGACATGCCCTCCGGCTTCGTCGGCGGCGCTCTCGGCCTCCTCGCCTTCTTGTCCGTCGGACCCTCGCCGAGGATCGATCTGGGTTGGACGAAGCTCTTGGGCGGCATGTCGGGCGGGGAGCTCGGCGGAGTGGCAGGAGGGGAATGGGGAAGAAAGGCGGAAGCTCGGCGAAGTGGCGGGAGTGGCGGGAGCTCAGCCTTCTCTCGCCGACAGAGCTGGCCCACGCCCGTTTTCGCTGCGTCCGGCATTCCTAGGGCATGCCCGGGATCCTGGGTACGGCCTGGGTAGGCCGGACCAAAACACGGCGAAATCCGGACAAAAACAGATCCCTAGATACACGAGTGGGCCGATTTTCAGCATCTGGATCTAATTTCGGCGTTCGGATCGGCGTTTAGGGTAGACGAGTGGAGATGCTCTAAGCGTATTTTACATACGCCTACGTCCGGACGTACCGAAGACGTCTAGGGTTAGCAGGGCATTCTGTGCATGCCTAGTATGCAGCATCATGATCCATGGTACTAGTAAAAGGGTATGAATGCTGTATAAAGGCTCACCTCACAGCATTTTTCGCTCTCACGAGCGCGCTCTTCACATGCTTCCCGTCCACGTCGGACGGACAAGCCGCATGTGTCCACCATGATTCTCGAACATACGTACCCCTCCTGAAGATCTATCCCCCTCTCGCTTGCACCTCGTGTTCCTGCTGGTTTGACCAGCTCCAGCCCATGCAGTAGCAGCTCCCAATCCAGAGGGCAGAGGCAATGCAGATGGCACCACGAGAATTACAACGTGAAACAAAAGTTGACCGTGTCTCGTCCTGCCTGCTTCTCAGTTAGCGTGCTAGATAACGCAGAGAAATGCTATTGTTATCAGCTGTTCAAGCTGCACATTACAAACGATATAATTTGGATACCATGGGTATCAGTTTTTCCTTCTTGAAAAGAACCGTGCAATGGGATTTATGCGAAATTAATCCGCACAATGTTCACAGTTGTGGGTTTTTGCGCAGCAGAGGAAGAAAGGAGTATAAATCAATGTTTGCTTGGTATATTAAAAACAGAAACCGAGAAGGTAAGTTTAAGTCCCACTCACAGGTATCCTGTATGTATGTAAGAAACTCTACTACAGTCTACAGATCCCTTTAGAGGACCACATCCAACATATACCCTTTTCTCAATCTATTCTTTCTTCTACTACTACTACACCAAGAGAATACTCCAATGCTTATCTTCCCAGAGGTTGCAACGTGTGCTGCGTGCTTCAGGAAGCCTCTGAGCAGATGTCCGGCAACCCTGTTTCCTTTTCTCGGAGGAGACCTTGCCGCCAAGGGTCATTGTATAGTTTATAATGCAATACCTGCAAAAACATTCTTCCTCAGCAAATAGTAGCAAACGACGGCAGAACGGCAGTTCTAGCATGATCCAGAAACGCAAGCACCCCCAATGTTTTTACAGGTAAAATCCAGAAATCGCTTTGCTATTGAAAATGAAATTTCAAAATATTATCTCAACCCTACCGCGAAGTACTTACTCCTAGATGATAATGAAAGTGGCAGCGACATCATCGATGATCATTACCATCCAGTTACAGCCCTAAAGCTATATGGAGAAACTCCACTCGGATTATTCAGAGGTTACCTGTATGAAAGTTGCAAAGACATCATCATTGTCTTCTAGCTTGGAAACCTCAACTGACCAGGGCGCCTCTTCAGTGAACAATCTTTTCTGCCTCCGTGCCTCTAGCAACATAGTGTCGCGGTAAAAGAACCTCTGCCAGATCTGGCGCACGTTTCCTAACATGAACTCTATTTGTGTTTCGTTCATTCCCTTGTGATATGAAAACAGTTAGTACATTCAACAGCTTATGCACAACGGAAATGAGAAGGAAAGTAAGCATAAACACATACTTGGAGGACTGTAATGAGCTTGGGGATGTCATCTTCTTGTATGCGGACTGCAAAACTGTTGTAGTTAAGCACATTTTCGTAGGGAAGAAATATTCCATCCTACAATTCAAGCCACGGAAGCAGATAGGTATGATCACATAATTAGTTGCTCTGTTATTCAGTCTTGTCAGATGCACATTATAGAACTACTATAGGTTTCCTTGACTTGCAATACAAGAAATGGACGTTGTGGCACCTGTATTATGACAGGAATGCATCCTTGAAGCATGCTGTCTTCCATGCGCCCACTCCAGCCATCCCCCGGCAATACACCACAGAAAATAGAGCTTGCCAGTTCCTCATAATACTTCTCAGTTCGTAAGTGTGTAACTGTTACATTTGCTATATGTTGCCTTCCAAGCTTCCCCTGCTTGTTTGGCGTCGAACCGAATTCAGCTGCCAGCTTTTGTCGAATCCCCATGCTATACCTGTGTTATACAGTGGAAGCAGATTAAGAAATAGCTTGGTCACGTGCATAGACAGACATATATGTAGATACATACGTGTCTTCAGGGCGGCCCTGTTCATAGGCTGCTCCTAGATTACCATTGAAATAAAAAAGTGTTGTACGGTTGCTCCTTGGCCTGCAAGAACTTGTACTGTGAGGGTGTAAACCTTCAAGTAGTTAAAACGTACATCTCTAGCTTCAGACAAACCTTGCCCATAGTTTTAACCAGATAGCTCCTGGATCAGGGTCCTTCCATGCTGGAAGCACAAGATCCTTTCTCGGATCAAAACATGGATGGTTGCCTCTTCTATCCAGAGGAATATCATCCCAGTTATCAGCCCAATAAGCAGTCGTAGAATTTGCATGTTTTGTGTTAGTATTCCCCCAGTGGACAAGCATCATGCTGTTCCAGATCTCTTTTGGAGCATAGCAGGCACCTTCATCCCATGAAAAGAACTGTTCTTTTGTAAGTTGACAATACAGGCTACTGGTTATGCAAGGATAATTTGCTATTAATTTCATGTAAACACCCACCCAAATATGGTCTCTTCCAGAAGTGCGGTTCCAGTAAGGATACCGCTGAGCTATGTGATCATAAGCCGTCCTGTAGTACTCCAGAGTATGGTAACTCCTGAGGCGCAGGTCCTCCTAAAATTAAAACTCAATTACTGAAGAAGAATATTAACAACCAGAGCACAACATCTGGATGATAATGGTTACCGGCATCAGCAGGTGTAGGGCATCATCGGATCTAGTTATTAGACATGAGTCAAGAACCGGCACGTAGAAATAATCAGCTTCATCCCCATTCAGTGTGCGGTGAGGGCTAGCAAGGATGCTCTCATAGAGTGCTATCTGAATGAAAAATATAACATGTGTCAGATCTTCCTGTGCCCTTGTAAATGGATTGATGTTAGTATTAACGTGGAGCAACCGACATTTATCATATCTGCTAGATGACTAGTTAGCAAACCTGAGCACCATACAGTTGCCGCGTCCATATAGTTCTGTTCTTGTCATCATATATTCTATTCACACACTCTAACTTGTAATGTCGACCCTGCAATAAAATATATCCTGCGATGTCAAAGCTGCAGCAAAGCTTCATGAAGAGAAGAAAATAAGGAGTACGACTTATGGTCTAGACTTACTTCAAGAAGATGACTGTCAAACTCGGCTGGCAAATCATACACATATATAAGTGGTCTTCTTTTCTTAACAACAGTGTTGACATCGATGGGAATATGGCTTAAATTTTTTAGGTCTGGCAGACTCATTGGTGGTTTGAGCCATGAGGGCCAGTCATATGCAAGTGAATAAGCCGATGGGACACCGCAATCAATCCCAAAATATCCACTGTCACACTGAAAGAAATCTTTGATTAGCTAAGGTTACGGATAGAGAACAGCATGTTATGGAGTCTTCATGGTTTTAGCTGAAAAGATTTGCTCGATATATACCTGACAGAAACCACCACGGCAGTGTCCATGTCCTGAACACTGATTAATACAACTGCATTCAACACGTGTCTCACAAAAATGCCCCCAGAGTCCGTCATATTTGCAATCACATTCTCGTTTAAAATTCACTTTGGAAGAATATGCATCCTCAGGGTCCACATTACACCATCCTAGCTTACTGCTATTTGTTGTGAATACATCCGGATCAGGTGTTTTCCAATCGGTAAGCTTCGGGTCATCAGGTTTTGCGGGTGGGCTAGAAGGATGAACTAAAGATGTTCAGTAACACTACAGTATCAATGGTACTCGTAATGAAGCCTAAATAACGAATCACAATCAGTGCATTTGATGCTCTTACATTGTTTTAAAGCCACAAGCTTCTGCCACAGGGCGATCCGGGTATTTTGTTCCTGGTCCACAAAAGCACATTGTCCTGGTTGTGTCACACTGGGCCGGACATATGGAAACTATCCATCGTCCTACAGGCCATTCTGGGGAACTTGGGAAGTTGCACTCCAACTTCAGAACCTCCTCACATCCTTTCCCTGTATCAGTGAAGCCATGCGGTCACTTGATAAACGAAAGAATTGTTGCAAATCAAAATGTTAGAAGGGAAAGTTTGACAGAAAAGAATCAATACGAGCAAGGGAACAGTAGACCCCATCTTGCCACAGAACCTAATACATATGTTCCTTTCTTTTGAAACAAAAAAGGTACATTTTGTAAAACTAGTACTAAGGAAATGAGCATGCCATTAACTTCTTATAATCCACAAAAGGTAGACAACACAACAGCCATCTGACTAAAAATAATTAGCAGCTTATTTATGCACTAGTTCATTTCTCATTCCATTGTATCTGATAATGGTCACAGAAGAACAGATTAAATATTTTAGACTTAATACCACATTCCTAGAACTATGCATTGATGACTGCAAAACTGAATGTTATGTATTCTTTTGCAGAAACGCAGGATACTCTCAAAACTTAAGATATAGACTGAGGATTGTGCACTCTTTTGTTACATAAGCCCACTCGTAGATGTATATGGTTTTTGATATATCTGCAATTTGTATTATTATGTCAGATATAAACATCTGCAATTAGTCTCTCGTGCTTTCTGGCCCTAAGTATCCTCTTTTGTCATTTTTTTCTTGCTCGTCTTCATTTCAACGCTGAGATTTTCAGGTCAAAAGAACTATCAAATTTACAGTGATACTAACTTTAAGTAGTCTTTGATTTAAGCCTAATACTGAGGGTATTCTTATTCTAGAGTAGGGGGGTCATGGCCCTTCGGCTCTTGGGAAGCTATGCCACTGTTTGTTTCAATACTAAATTTTTTGGGGTCTTCAGATCTGTAAACCTACAGTGGTAGAAATCCCCTATAAAAATGAGATGCCATCAACAAAAAGTGAGCAGGACTAAACATTTGCTGAGCTGACAAAGTAATACTAACCAGCATAACCGTGGAAGCATCTGCATTCCCCGAGGTCATAGTTGCACACACCATGTCCACTGCAGTCTTTCTCGCACCTCTTTGTGCCTATAACCTGTTCAGAAAGAACAACAAAATTAACCCGTAGCAAGCTAAAGCACAGTACAACGAATAATGACAGAGCTTAGTGCACACTTCAGAAATATTGACAGTCGATGAGCGAGCATGGCACCCGGCGAGCCACCTCCCAATCTCGGCCTTCCACGGCGCACCACGGAACGTCACCGCTCCATAGGAATCAGCAGGGAATTGGCCCTTGAGGCGTGAGTCAACAACCCCAACGTCCGGGAGCACATTCCTGTGCCGGTCGATGCCGCGGCGAGCACCGGAGAAATCCAAGGAGGAAGGAAGGATCGGCACCATGAACACGTGGATGGTGGTGACAAGGATCACAAGGGCGCCGGCCACGCCCACGAATGCCAAGGGCCATTTCGTCGAACGGGTTGTGAGCATGGTCAAACTACCGTACGAGCACCACTTTTTTCGCCATGACAGCAACGGGCACCGTGGTAGTGACGCGAGCCGGGGGTCCTCGGCGGTGTCTGCAGTCGAGCGCGTGTCCCGTCGGTGCTTCTGCTAGCACGCGGAGCGTCCGCCGCGCGTCCCTGGTGGCGCGCCAAGGCAGATGCGGAGCGACGCGCCGTGCTGCTCCGGATCTGGCTAGGAATTATGGTTTTCAAGGAGTTCGAGGATCGAAATTCGAAGAATCGAGAGTGATTTGGGTAATCTCTTCTGTGTTCGAGCGTTCGAGGAATGGAGACTGAAGGACCATTCGTGCTCGGGAATGGACATCGGGGGCATTACTGTCTTTTCTCCCGAGTATGCTAGCACTCCGGTGCCACTTTCAAGAACTCTTTTACTACTACTCCCTCAATCCTAAAAAAGATGTCTTCAGTTTTCTAAAATTTAAATTTATCTATCTACTAAAATATATATCTAAATTTATATAAATTTTAATAAATCTGTCACATACTTTAGAACAAAGGGAGTAGTATAATTCAGTTGCCCAATCGCCGCTTAATGAGTGGCACACACGACTCAAAGAATTACTCGGCACACACATCTAAATTTTAGTGGCACAAATATATAGGAAATTATAATTTCTTGCTGAGCATTAAATTAGCACGATATCTTATGCAAATGCTGAGATAACCTTGCAGTATTCCTTTAGACCTATATTAATTAACTTGGATTTGTCAAAATTTAGATAAACCTATATACTAAATTTATTTAAACAAATTTGAGTCAACTAATATAGATCAGAGGAAGTACTTTCTTTGTGGCGGTGGTGTGTGCGTGCGTGCGTGCGTGTTACCTTGTACTTTTTAAAAAAAGAAAAGTTTTTTTTGAAATTTAAAAAGAGAAGTTGACCTTGTAGTTAGGGACGAAAGAGTCCCTTCTTTCTATCAAATATAAAAATATTGCTTTCTCCCACCTATATAAGCGATGTGGCTTTAGTTTAAAATTGAAATAAAATGAAATGGACCCCGAACACTTACAATTTTAAATTAACATTGTTAGAACCATGAAAATATATATTTTTATTTTCTGCGTGTTTGGTACTCTAGATGCTCATATTCTCAAGAAATTATAGTAATAGGTGCCACACACGAGCGTTTGTGTGGCGGTGATGACCCACAAGTATAAGGGGTGTATCGTAATACTTTCGATAAATAGGAGTGTCGATCCCAACGAGGAGCAGAAGGTGTTGACTAGTGGTTTGGATCAGGAATTCTCTGTAAATACTTACCAACAGATTTTTAGGGGTTTTTGACAAAGCAAACAAATAAAGTGCAAGTAAATAAAAGGCAACAATGATAAATGCAGCGAGTGACCCAATCCTATCTTCAGCAAAGGACAAACCGGTTATATTACTTATGAGGACCAAACGTTTTCAAGAACACATGGGAATACTGTCAAGTGCTTTCGCTTCATATAGTTGATTAAACTTCTTTGGTTGAATAAGTATGTGTGGGTGAACCTATGCCAATGTACCGACCTTACTTGGACTAATACATACGTGTGATTAAACCCCTTGCAAGCATCCACAACTACAAGAAAGTAATTAAGATAAAAATCTAACCACAACATTAAACTCTGAGGTCCTATACTCCCTTGTGCAAAGGTTTTCTAACGGGGGTTCAGGTTTCTGTCACTCCGGCAACCCCACAAGCCAAATACACAATGCATTCCCCTAGGCACATAAATGGTAAAGTATCATGTAGTCAACGTTCACATAACACCACTAGAAGAATAACACCACAACTTAAATATCAAACCATTGAATATTACTTCAACACAATTCCACTACTAACAACATGACTTCTCTCATGTCCTCAAGAACTAAACGAACTACTCACGAGACATCATATGGATCAAGATCAGAGATGATATAATGATGAATAACAATCTGAACATAAACAATGATTCAAAGGTTCCACTCAAAAGCATAAACTACAAAAGTAATCAACACCGGGAAAGTTTTCCCTAAGAACTATGCAAGATTCAATCCAATTGTTACAGCGGGATGGAGTGGTGATGATGGTGCTGGTGGAGATGGTGGTGAGGATGATGATCCCGATGAAGTCTAGCTTGATGATGGCGTTGATGGCGATGATCTCCCCTTTCCGGGAAGGAATTTCCCCGGCAGAATTCTGCCTGCCGGAGAGCTCTTTCTCTCTCTGTAGTTTTCGCCCCGCAGAGGCGGCGGAATATTTTTGTGGTCACTCCCCGAATATTAGGGTTTCAGGAGGAAGTTATAGGCAAAGGGGCGAAGCATGAGATGGGCCAGGGTGGCTACACTCCCTGCTGGCGCGGCCTAGGGTGGGCCCGCTCCAGGGGGTGGTGTGGGCCCCCTGTGGCCCATCTTCGCCTCCCCTTCCGGCTTCCTTCGTCATCTGGAAAAATAGGATTTTCCGTATATTTTCTGGATTTTTTTGATCTTCGCTAATATTGCATATGGATACCGCTTTTTCCATCAGAATCCTGACTCCGGCAGTTCATCCTCCAAAAGTCATCCCACATGCAAAAATAGATGAAATAATATAAGTAACACCTCTTAATAAGAAATATATCAATGAATAACACTAAAATATGATATAGAATAGTGATGCAAAATGGACGTATCAACTCTCCCCAAGCATAGACCTCGCTTGTCCCCAAGCGAAAACTGAGCTCAGTAAACATGACCACAGGTTTATGGAGTGAAGTGTCGATAAAAAAGAATACGGATAAGAAGCATCACATTCACCAATACACAACTCATAATAGAAGGCAACTCACCATTATATAACTTAACTTGCAACTAGTATGGGAGTCACAATAAAGATGCATAAAGACAAATCATAATTGGTAATGTCAAACTTTGTTCTTGGTCAGAGAACAGTTGACAAATCATACTTAGTTTTCAAGCAAAGCTTTTGTAATGAAGTTTATAAAGCAGTAATCTCTTTTGCTCAAACATAAAGGCTTTTCACAATGATAGCTTTCAAAGTAATATTCATTCAGATAAGAGTTTTGTGCAAAACAAGGAAGATAAGAACATGATTAAAAAAATAATCATATGAATGATTGAAACACAACAACTCAAATGCTTGTTGGAGATAGAAAGGAATATGTTTACTGACTCAACTAAGAAGTAAAAGAAAGACCCTTCATAGAGGGAAGCAGGGATTTCAATTTTCATAAAGAGCTTCAAAAATATTATGGTACTTACTAGCTTTGAGATCTCATTGCCCCTATCATAAACATCTTGAGGTGATTAAGGTTAAAGTGAACAAATATGGAGTATATGCTTGACAAATCATAAGTTGGCAATCTCATGTCCCTTGAGTACGAGGGTCGTTCCTCATGCTACTCAACTTTAGTTACCGGTAAGTTCTTGCCATTGTGAGTATATGTGTATCATAGAGAACCGCCAACGGGGTACCCCTTGCCCCATGATACAGGAGCTATCCCATATCAAAATGGCAAGGCAACAGACAGTGAGCACCCCAGCAATCTTTTTATTTGCTATTTGCATAGGTTTTTATTGAGGATGCTTCACAGATTGCTCACTATGGTTACGTTGCAATTTTCTACCATGATTAGGCATGGCTTAGGCTATCCGCCTAGGCGTCTCTCTAACACATATACATAACTCCATGGACTTACACGCTCCCCTTTTATTTCACACGGCCGACATTCGCAAACAAAAGATCATGATATCAACTGGGTAGATAATTACAAGTGTTGAAAGCGTTCCTCGTGGCAGCACTATTCTACTAATTCTGAACTTATAAGTGCAAGCATATACAACTTAGATGACACAATGGTTCAAGTTTATTAAAGGCAAGAAAATAAGGTGTGCCATCAAGTTTGTGAGAGCTTTACTAACTAGTTTTCACATAACAAAAGAATTTTTAATTTGAAAGGTAGATGAAACTCGAGAATTTACTTTGAATAGAAATAATGCTAATAGGTAGATATGGTGGACACAAATGGCATAGGTTTAAGTTTAAAGGATTGGATGCATGAGAAGAATTCCCTCTCAGTACAAGTTTTTGGCTAGCAAGGCTGGGTAGCAAGCATAAGAGTTGAAGGAAACAAGCAAACATACAAGTGATAGAAACAAACATGCAAATGTTCATTGAAAACACAAAAGATCATAAATAAAGAATACTAAGCTTATGAGCCAATCAATAAAGAAGGAAAATAATATAAAAAACTGTAGGTGCTTTTCTCTTTTCCTTTCAAACATCAAAAAGTGCTGCTACTGACCAAAGCTAGGTTTGTCAAAACCAATTTAGATTTACTTGATGCTCCCAAAGTGATACCAATACTAATAAACAATATCAATCATATAACAAAAGTTGCAAACTAAAATAAGATGTACAAAAAGTAAATGATAAAACTTCTCATTAATATTCCATAAAGGCACTCACAACAAGGGATACATAGATATCCAACTAGAGGAGATATACTTCCACGATGCAAACCATCCTATATTATAACTTCTCTATTCATGACATGCCTCTACTAAAAAGGTAAAAAGATGAAAGATAATGATGTGATACCGCGACACTCCCCCAAGCTTGGAACAAACCAAGGGGATGCCAAAACCTGATGACGAATTACTCCTTCGGTGGTGGTGGTGTTTCCTTGCCATTGTCAGACTTCCAAGGTAAAGGCTCCCCATCCACAAAGGATGTCTTGGTTTCCACAATCCTGAAACTAGCAACAGAGCTTAGCCGTTTAAACCTAGCCTCATACTCACAGTTTTGATTTTGCATGTCGTAGAGTTGTGCTTGTAATTGGTTGGTGGTTTGATGGAGCGAGAGGATATCATCCCGAAGCTTGGCAGTCTCCTTCTTGTGCTCGGCGACGAGTTCTGAACTTATCTTATGGATGATGTCCACCTCCCGTTCCGCCATCTTCTTGTACCTAAAAACTTCTTGCTCCAATGCTTCCATCCTGTCCTCCAGACTGCCTTCTCCTTTAGGGCCCTGAACCTCCCTTATATGTACCTTCCCGTCCTTGAGTAACAACTCCTTGGGGTGAATCTTCAACACATACATGTATGGGTTGATGACGTCCGCGGAGGAATCCTCCTTGGGTGATTCAGAGGAAGACATTGTGGATCCAAAACTGAGAATCTGCCCGACAGAAATAGATCGAAATGAAAACACGATGAGAACATGATATACGGACCTTGGGGGGGTCCGGGTGATTATATATTACGATTTTTTACAACATAAGGAAGGTACTGGGCGAAAAACGAGACGGAAACGGGCTCCGGGGTGGTCACACCACCTGGTGGCACGGCTAGGCAGGGCCTGCGCCACTGGGTGGTGTGAGCCACCCGGGCTCCGTTTCCTTCCCTTCTTCGTCTTGTTACCTTCCATATGGAATAAAAACTGCAAAAATATAAAAAGAAAAGTTTTTCGCGAACCTTCTATTTTTAGCACTTTTACCTATTCGAAAATGGACTCTGCAAGTTCCTGAGTTTGGTCTCTAATAAATTCTTCCGGAGTCAACATTTGAATAATATCAACATCTTCATTATAATAATCTCCAAAAATATAATGTTTGAGCCTTTGACCATTCACCACGTGTGTAGTGTTGCCTCTCAAAGAAGAAATTTTAATAGCACCTGAACAATACACCTCCTCAATAACAAATGGTCCTTCCCATTTTGAGAGTAGTTTTCCTGCAAAAAATCTGAGACGATACCTATACAATAGAACTTTCTCACCAACATGGAACTCCCTCTCGAGAATTCTCCTATCATGCCATATTTTTACTTTTTCTTTAAAGAGTCTAGCATTTTCATAAGCTTCACTCCTCCACTCATCGAAGGAACTTAAGTCAAGCAATCTTTTCTCACCAGCAAGTTTAAAATCTCTATTCAGTTCTTTCACTGCCCAGTAAGCTTTGTGTTCTAATTCTAAAGGCAAGTGACAAGCTTTACCATAAACCATTTTATAAGGAGACATTCCCATATGATTTTTATAAGTAGTTTTATAAGCCCATAAAGCATCATTCAACTGTTTAGCCCAATTTTTTCTAGATCTATTAATAGTCTTTTGCAAGATAGATTTAATTTCCCTATTCGAAAGTTCTACTTGCCCACTGGTTTGAGGGTGATAAGCTGAAGCAATTATATGATTAACATCATATTTAGCAAGGGTCTTGCTAAAACCACCATGAATAAAATGAGAACCTCCATCAGTCATGAGATATCTAGGCACACCAAACCTAGGAAAGATAACATATTTAAGCATTTTTAAAGAGGTCTTACCATCGACACTATTTGTAGGTATGTCTTCTACTCACTTTATAACATAATCAACAACAACAGGAATATGATTATACCCTTTTGAAGGAGGAAAAGGACCCATAAAGTCGAATTCCCAACAATCAAATGGTTCAATAACAAGAGAATAATTCATAGGCATTTCATTGCATCTAGAAATGTTACCAACTCTTTGACATTCATCACATGATAAAATAAAATTTCTTGCATCTTTAAAAAGAGTAGGCCCATAAAAACCTGATTGTAAAATCTTTTGTGCGGTTCTATCTCCAGCATGATGCCCTCCATAAGCACTACCATGACATTTTCTCAATATCTCTCGTTGTTCATATTCTGGAACACATCTTCGCATAATACCATCCACTCCTTCTTTATATAAATGTGGGTCATCCCAAAAATAATGCCTCAGATCATAAAATAATTTCCTTCTTTGTTGGGCTGTAAAGGCTGGAGGCAAATACTTGGAAACAATAAAGTTAGCATAATCAGCATACCAAGGACTCTCTCGTGGGCTTACCTTTATTGCAGCCAACTGTTCATTTGGGAAACTATCATTAACAGGCATATGATCAAAAGAAATGTTTTCCAAACGAGATAAATTATCAGCAACAGGATTTTCAGCACCTTTTCTGTCGACAATATGTAGATCAAACTCTTGTAAAAGCAACACCCATTTAATAAGCCTAGGCTTAGCGTCTTTCTTTGTCATAAGGTACTTAATAGCAGCATGATCAGTATGAATGGTAACTTTTGAATCAACAATATAAGGTCTAAACTTATCGCAAGCAAATATTATAGCTAAGAACTCCTTTTCAGTAGTAGTATAATTCTTTTGAGCGGCATCAAGAGTCTTACTAGCATAATGGATAGCATTCAATTTTTTATCTATTCGCTGCCCAAGAACAGCACCTACAACAAAATCACTAGCATCACACATAATCTCAAAGGGTAAATTCCAATCAGGCGGTTGAACAATACGCGCAGTAGTTAAAGCTTTCTTTAAAGTTTCAAAAGCTTCCTTACAATCATCATCAAACACAAACGGTACATCTTTTTGGAGAAGATTAGTAAGGGGTTTTGAAATTTTGGAGAAATCTTTAATAAACCTTCTATAGAAACCATCATGACCAAGGATACTACGAATACCTTTAACATCCCTAGGACAAGGCATTTTCTCAATTGCTTCAACTTTAGCTCTATCAACTTCAATGCCCCTTTCAGAAATTTTGTGTCCAAGAACAATCCCTTCATTAACCATGAAGTGGCATTTCTCCCAATTAATAACAAGATTAGTTTCTTCACATATAAGCAAAACTTTATCAAGGTTGTGCAAGCAATTATCAAAGGAATTTCCATAGACGAAGAAATCGTCCATGAATACTTCCACAATTTCTTCACAAAAACCATGAAAGATAGCATACATCTCTGAAAAGTAGCAGGAGCATTACATAAACTAAAAGGCATACGCCTGTAAGCATAAGTTTCATAGGGACACGTAAAAGTGGTTTTATCTTGGTCTTGTGCTTTCACAGCAATTTGAGAAAACCCAGAATAACCATCAAGAAAACAAAAGTGCGTCTTCTTGGAAGACCTTTCTAGCATTTGATCAATAAAAGGTAGAGGATAATGATCTTTCTTAGTGACTTTATTCACCTTTCTAATATCAATTCATATCCTATAACCAACTACTACTCTTTGAGGTATAATCTCATTATTTTCATTTGGTATTACTGTAATTCCTCCTTTCTTAGGGACACATTGAACATGACTAACCCAATTACTATCAGCAATAGGAAAGATAATACCAGCATCAAGAAGTTTCAATACCTCATTTCTTACAACTTCCTTCATTTTAGGATTTAAACGATGTTGATGTTCAACAACTGGCTTTGCATCAAGTTCTATATTAATAGCATGCTGACATATAGTACGAGAAATCCCTTTTAAATCATCAAGAGTATAACCCATATCTCATCGGTGTTCCTTCAACACTTCCAATAATCTTTCCTCTTCCTTTCCTGAAGGTTTAGAACTAATAATAACAAGATATATTTTCTTATCATCTATATAAGCATATTTAAGATAACCAGGTAGAGGTTTTCAATCAAAAACAGGATCTCCTTTAGGTGGTAGTGTGGTCCCGAAATCTTCCACAGGTAGGTTATGCTTAAGCATCTCAGGTTGATGAAGTAAAATCTCATCAATCTCATTTCTTTCTTCCATGAAGACCTCACTTTCATGATCTTCCATATATTGCTGCAAAGCATTGTTAGGAGCAAGAGAAATAGAAGAAAGTTGTTCAACCCTGAAATCCTCATTAGGCAATTCATTTTCATAAGGAGTTTTATCAAATTTAGTTAAAACTTTATCCTTCTTACAATCTATAATAGCTCCACAAGTGTTCAGAAAAGGTCTACCAAAAATGATAGGACAAGTTTTACTAGCTTCCTTACCAAGCACTAGAAAATCAGCATGATATTTAATCTTACCACAAAGAACTTCCACATCTCTTACAATACCAATTGGAAAGACTGTCTCTTTATTAGCAAGGTGAATAACCACATCAATGTCCTCAAGTTCACAAGGACCAATTTCATGCATAATTTCTCTGTAAAGCTCATAAGGAATAACACTAGAACTAGCACCAATATCACATAAACCACAATAGCAATGATCACCAATTCTAACAGAAAGCACATGGACACTAGCTTCCATAGCTTTACTAAGATGAGAGACAATATTAGAAGCATCTTCACAAAAGATAATGTGCCCATGTTCTACATTCTTAGTGACAAGATCTTTAACAATAGCTACTACTGGTTCAATATTTATTTGTTCATCAGGTTCTACAACTTTCTTTGTACTTTTGCTAACCACATTAGCTATAATAGAATGCTCCTTTACCTTAGAACAAAAAGGTATTTTCTCAATATAGGGTTCAGGCAAAATATGATCAATAGTACAAACTTCAGTATTTTTAGCAAGAACATGATTAACAACATCTTTATAAGGTGCATGGTACTTGTTCCACTCCTTTTGGGGAATTTCAATATAAGAGGCAAAGGCCTTAAAACAATTTGCAATAACTTGAGAATCAAGACCATACTCAGTACTAATATTATGAAAGTCATCAGTTCCAATAAAAGTTTTAATGCATTCATAATCATAATTTATACCTGACTTTCTTCCTTTGTCATTCTCCCATGCTTCAGTATTTTCTTGAATACGGTCTAGAAGATCCCATTTAACTTCTTCTTTCATACGTGTAAATGATCCAGCACAAGAAGCATCTAATAAATATTTATCATGAAGAGAAAGTCTTACATAAAAGTTATTAATAATAATATTATTAGGGAGCTCATCAATAGGACATTTGAGCATTAGTAACTTCAATCTCCCCAAGCTTCGTTTGTACTCTCTCCATCACGAGGCCAAAAGTTATATATTTGATTCCTATCCTTATGAATCTCACTATGAGGATAAAATTTAGAATAAAAGATAGGTATTATTTCCTCCCATTCCATAGATTGTCCATTCTTCAACAGCTTATACCATTCTTCAGCTCTTCCTTTCAATGATATAGAGAGTAACTTTTTCTTAACTTGTTCCGTTGTGATACCTGCACACTTAAACAACTCGCATAATTCATGGAAAAAAGCAAGTGATCACCAGGATGGATAGTTCCATCCCCAAAATAATAGTTATCCATAACACGATCAACAATTCTTGTAGGTATCTTAAAAGGATCTATCTCAGCAGGTGGTGATTCATCTACTACCCTAGCAGTGGTAGTAGCTTTCCCAAATAGGAAATATTGGAAACAAAATAGAAAACAAAAATAAAAGTAATATTCATAGCAGAAATTTCCCTTACCAGTTCCACTCTTCAATAGCGCTTCACTCCCCGGCAATGGTGCCAAAAAAATCTTGACGGGCTTAGATCACTGTAGAGCTTTGTTGGGAGACCCCAAGAGGAAGGTGTGATGAGCACAACAGCAAGTTTTCCCTCAGTTATGAAACCAAGGTTATCGAACCAGTAGGAGCAAGGAAACTACTCCAAGGTGTTGCTAACAACTTGGAATCCTACACAAGATAAACTCAAGACTTTGCCCCAACTTACAATGAGGTCGTCAATCTCACTGTTTTGATGAAAAGAAAGGATTAAACGTATAGTGTGGAAGATAATGGTTGCTTGCAGAAAGTAACGGTAATAGTAGATGATGTATCAATGGTAAAGATTGGACTAGGGTCCACACTTCACTAGAGGTGTTCTCCTTAAGATAAATAACATAACATGTTGGGTGAACAAATTACAGCGGGGAAATTAGCAGGAACTGGGCAAGGCATAATAATGCAAATATTGATTCCTATGAGATTTGATTGGGCATTACAAAAATATACATAGATTGCCATCCAACTGCATCTTGATACGTCCAAAACATATCTACTTTCTCGAACACTTTGTTATTGTTTCTACTCTAAACTTGTGTGATTTGGATACAACTAACACGGACTGACGCTGTTTTCAGCAGAATTACCTTGGTGTCTTGTTTTTGTGCAGAAATTCAATTATCAGGAAAAATCCCGGAAAATATGCCAAAAACTATTTTTCACCAGAAGATCCACGGAGCCAGAAGGGGAGATAGAGAGGGGGCCTGGGGGGGCCAAACCCACCCCAAGCGCGGGCCCACCTGACCCCGCGCCTACAGGGCCGGTCCTGAGATTTTAGAGGCCCGGGGCGAACCTAAAATTTGGAGGCCCTAGTATTTAGTAAAATTTTACATGTTAAAAGTGTATTCAGAATGCATTATTGAAATCGTTGATAAAATACATATGTAACTCGTTTAATTCATCTGCTTATTTACTAATGCATAAATTTTAAATGGCATGACCTTTTGATGCCACCACGAGAGAAGTGGTGCGTCAACAAAAAAATCATGAAGGAAAGACGTGCAGATTTTTTATGTATGTGAACCGTGAAAATCATTGATAAAGGGCATAACAATGAGAGGGCCAGCAATCGGTTGTCTCAGATAATGAAGAACTAAACGTGTACCAAGTTCTAATCTTGCACTTACACCTTTTACAACTATTAGAGAAATGAACGCTCCATACAAAAATGCGTCGACTTTTCATTTTGATCATGAAATTACATCGGCTGATGTTTCTCTGATCCTTTTTTCTTCCATGTAACACCCTCAGAATCGGACCTATGCAAGTTTGAACAAAATTCGCCAAACCCGCATAGAAACGATTCAAAGGTGCCCACCAGGCACTTTCGTGCGGGTGGAAAACGAAGTAATAACATTACACAACAGTCCTCGATGGGACCCACAGAGCAGATATATATAACAGCGACTCAAAGAGTCAAGAATACAGATATAATATACAAAGATCCAAATCACCTTGAAAACGATATAGCGTCCGGCTACGGACAAGATGCAAATGGGGCTAAGAGCCCTGAAGAATAACCAATGGCGTCCATAACCCTGCCCAGGCCAAGCCGGAAGGGTAACCCTGCTAACGGCGTCGATCTCAGAACCTGTTTAAACAAAGGGGGTGCCGGCAAAGGGCAAAGGAAAAAGAGGAGCGTCAGTACTGAGGCCAGTACACGGCGAGGCTAGAATTCGGCGGTCCTCGCCTACATAGGTATGGTGGACTGAGCGGCAGCGGCAGCAGGCACTAAACAACCTATAGAGACTCGATACAACTGGCGGCTATTAGAGAGAGGTGAGAAAGACCTATGCGGATCCAGCCTGATACTATCATCAAACAAACCCATCCTGGCGTTTCCCCCTCGAGACCAAACGAGGAAGTCAACCGAGGAACTCACACAGTTGGCAGTTTTACTTATTCAGTTATAGTTGCGGCACTTTACTAGTCAGGTTTAGATAATCATCCTGATAAAGTAAGCAGTGGGCACTTTTAGTTAACCATTCTCGTGAAAGTTTCATCACTTACTAATCAGATACAGATAGCATGAGATAAACCCAAAACCCAGCAGTTGTTGGTACTTTTATTCAGCCATTCCGTTGTAGTTGCAATACTTACTAGTCAGGTACAATGGTCGCAAGCGACACTCCAAACAAGCAGTTGTGGGTAGTATTAATTAGCCATTCCATTATAGTGAAGCTGATTACTAGTCATTATAAAGTCAAATTTATAGCAGTAAACTTTAGTTATGCTTGTCTATGGTCGAGATACTGTGCTCCAAGTCGTCCATAACCGCGGACACGGCTTTCAGAAAGTTTTAACCCGGCCGGGGTGCACAAATAGCAACACACACACGATCAACCTCGGAAAAACCAAAACAAAACCCAACGAGGTCTTCACGACAGAGCAATCACAAGATTCAGAAATATTTCAGGGGGCCACCCCATTAAGCTACCCGCAACGAAGTAAGCTAGCTCCGAGACGGACTCAAGGTCTGGGTAGACGGCTGTGAACGACTGGGAACCCCAAACGGGGCTTGTCGACACCGCAGAATCGTGTCCCGATCCTAAACAGTACAGGTGCTATCTGTCGCACAATCGTAAATAAAGCAGTAAAACATGGCATAAGTACAGGATCGTAAATAAAACCTCAAACTAGTTTGTGGCCCCAAGAAATAAGACGGAATCAAGCTCTGGCTAAGGGGGCCCCATACTCCCCATATGTGGATAGCGCGATAAATCAAGGAACAGGTATCAAGTACTCGGGGTCTTACGGGACACAAGTGGGCGTTCGGAAACCAAATATTATCTATCACCCACCGATGCCTCTGCTTATTTCAATTTTAGTTGTTAAACAGGAATTAAAGTGTGCGATAAGTAAAACTAGAATCATCTCCAACATCAACATGCGGCAATACATCAGCAACTGTGGCACTTGACGACACGCAACAGCACTTGAGCAAGCGACTACGACGCGCAAGTCCAACTATCTACCAAACAATAGGTAATATGATGTGTCCGAGGCAATATAGGGCTGCAAGGGATATCACGGGTACGGAAAACTAGAGCATCGCAACACAGATAGCAATAGATCAACAGGAGGGAAGTAAATACTATAAAAGTAAGATAGGAAGAAAGGGGGAGATGCTCGCCTGAAAACATTGTCGAAGGGTCAACCCGAAGGTCGGGGCGAAGCTCACATCAACTCAACGGCCTTATCCGCGAAGAAGCAAAACACTAGAAGAAACACCGGATGCAATATTTAATACTACGGCAAAAGATCGACATGATGCATGTATGATGTATGGCATGGCAAAGGTGCAATGCAATTAGGTCATATTAAGCGGAACCGGGGTCCCGACAATTAGTTAGATGGTTCATGTTATTTAGCTACCCCGCAATTTAAATGTTGTTTTAACAAGGCAAGATTATAGTATTGGTCCGCTACACAAGTTTAAATGAGGCCGATATGAGACTAGATTTGCCCGCATATGGGCCCCATATTTAATTATTAGGTGAATCGGCATAAGGCCCCCAAACCACAGGAATATGCATGCAAGCATGACAATTTAATATGCAACAGTTGTGTTATATTATAAAATAGGGTTTGCGGGAAGGGGGTTCACACATTAGGGGTCTTGACGATCTTGGGGATCCGGGGGGTTCGGGGCCGGGTCTCGGGGTCCAGGGTTCGACGGTTCGGCGAGGTTCGGATCTGGGGTTCGACGGGATCGTTCTCGGATAGCGGGGGTAGATCTTGTTGTCCTGTGTCGGTGACCTCGGCATCCGGGAAGCAGGACTTGGTTCGGTGTCATGGGCGCATCGGACTCGCCCTGGTCGGTGTCGTTCTTGTCGCATGCAGATCTTGTCGGTACCGCGTATCGGGACGGTTTTGGCATCCGAGGGGAAGTTCATGTCGCATCCGTGGTCCTCGGGCATCGGATCTGGGGGAAGTACTTGTTGCATCTACCGTCTTCGGGTTTGCTTCAATCGGATCCATGTCGGAGTACTCGGCGTTCCGGGTTGGTGATCATGGTGTTCCATGAGGAAGTACTTGTTGTTCCGTGAGGTAGGTCTTGTCGGTTCCACCCCCGAAGCCTTGTGGTCCCGGGACGGAGGTCTCCGGGTTCGGACTTGCCATGTTGACGAACTTGGCGTAACGTGGAGGTCTTGCGGTTTGATCTCGGGGTCTTCGAGGGGCGTCTTGCGTCTTCGGGTTAGAGGGCGCTGGAGGACGAGGGAGCGGCCCTGGCTGCGTGCGGGCCCGCAGGGGCGCTGCAGACGAAAGGCGGCGGGGACTCCGGGCTCGAGCGGACAGCGCAGGCGGGCGGCCCATCCGCAGGGGACACGACGACGACGCGCAGAGTCGGTCGGCGGGGATGGCCTCGGGACGGAGAGGACGGCTGGCCGCGGAAGGGAGAAGGTCCAGGGCGGCGCCGCGGCGTCCAGCGAGGAGGAGGCCGACGGAGGGACGCTGTGGCGGCAGAGGAGAGCCAGGCGTCGGGGAAGGCCCGGCCGGCGCTGCTCGGGGGAACGGGCCGGCGCGGAGGCGGCGGACAGAGGAGGCCGGCGCGCGCCGAGCTGGAGAAGGGAAGGCGAGGAGGAGGCGGGGCGCGGGTGCGGGCTTGGATACGTCGGCGCTCGGTACGGCGAGGCCGAGGCCGCGGACGGGGGAAGCTGCGCCGGACAGAGGGTCGGGCGGAGGGCGCGCGGGCGAGGAGAGGGCGGCTCGCCGGCGGGGAGCGGGAGGCGGCGGCGGCAAGGAGAGGGGAGGAGAGATGCGCGGCGGACGGGCGGGCGGAAGCGGGCGAGCGGGGGAAGAGAGCCGCGGGGGGAGAGAGGAAGGTGGGGGCGAGCGGGTGCGGGTGGGGCCACGCGGGGCCGCGCGGGCGGCAGGCAGACGGGGACAGGGGAATCCCGAGGTGGGGAGGCTGTGTGGTGGGCGGGAAAACGTACGGAGGTGGGCCACAGGGGAAGCGGGGAGTGAGGGTGGAGGCGGCTGGTTGAGTGGGGCCGGCGGCAGGTAGAGAGGCTGCTGTCCGCGTGGGGCCCGGGGGAAAGGAGAGCAAGGCTAGCAGGCGCGTGCGTGGGGCGTGGTGTGTGCTGGGGGTGTGGGCCGGCTGGTTGAGGGGGTGGAGAGGGTTAGTGACGTGGCAGAGTGGGATTGGGTGGGGGATTGGGGCAAGGTGAGGTGGCGAACACTGATAGGATGGGGTGAGGTGGAGGGGAGGGTTGGGTAGGTTAGTTGGTAGCTGTAGGATTAAAGGGGCTGGACCGATTTAAAAACAGGGGTGGTCGTTCGGGTCTATTTGGCCCGTTCGACTGCCCCACTAAAATAATTTAATATTTTTATTTGTTTTCAAATAGCTTTTATAACTAGTTTTGGACAAACAAAATATCCGGAACATCCGGGGGGTTTGGCGTTTGAATAAAAGTCGGGGCGTTTTAGAAAACAAAACGGGTGTTGCAAAATAGTTTTGACAAACAATGCATGATGATGACGATGCAATGCACCAAATCAACGCGATTTTCTAGTAGTGGTTTTGCGGGATGCCACAATTCGACACCACTAACAATGGATCTCGCCCTCGAGATCCGCCTCATGGTACCGAAGGGAAGGCCGGCGATCTGCATCTTCTCGCTTCGTGTAGGTGCTCGCGACACCACTAACAAGAGGTCGTTGTCCGTGATCGTCGAGAGAACACTCCGGAACAAAAGGTCGGAGGTAGAGGTGTCAACGAATAAAACCACCCCTAACTTCCGTGGACGGAGTAAAACTGCTGGATCCACTGATTCGATGTACAAGAGCGAATGATAAGAGTAGTCGGATGGTGATCAGTCCATCGCGCACCCAAACCATTACTCTGCACACGAATAGGCGGATTATGCAACCAACTCTCGGAATTAGACTGAAGATCTCGACAAGCGAGGTTCGGAACAAAAGGGATGCAGACTCTGCATCGGATCGGGCGTAGATGATGTCGTCGCGTCGGAAAACACCGGAAGGCACAAACAAAGAACAAAGAATGGTACCACAGCAGACGGATTCCTCAGGCAGTTTGAACACCGGATGGTAGCACACCGTTACCAAAAGAGGAAGCGAGACCCTGAAGGTACGACGGAACCCAACCACGAGAATTCCTGGACTCGAAGAAAGAGACGAGAGCGGATTCAAAACACGTAGAGGTAAGAGGAGAACAACAGAGGGGTAAGGAGTAAAATCAGACCTAATCAGAACTATCCAACCGATTTTGCAAAATAGTTTTGACACTCTACGGCGGCCGTTAGCTAGGTTATCCTACAGGCTGGACTTGTGGGGTATCGCAACTGCTGAGCTCTGATACCACTCTGTAACACCCTCAGAATCGGACCTATGCGGGTTTGGCGAATTTTGTTCAAACTTGCATAGGTCCGATTCTGAGCCTATGTAGGCGAGGACCGCCGAATTCTAGCCTCGCCGTGTACTGGCCTCAGTACTGACGCTCCTCTTTTTCCTTTGTCCTTTGCCGGCACCCCCTTTGTTTAAGCAGGTTCTGAGATCGACGCCGTTAGCAGGGTTACCCTTCCGGCTTGGCCTGGGCAGGGTTATGGACGCCATTGGTTATTCTTCAGGGCTCTTAGCCCCATTTGCATCTTGTCCATAGCCGGACGCTATATCGTTTTCAAGGTGATTTGGATCTTTGTATATTATATCTGTATTCTTGACTCTTTGAGTCGCTGTTATATATATCTGCTCTGTGGGTCCCATCGAGGACTGTTGTGTAATGTTATTACTTCGTTTTCCACCCGCACGAAAGTGCCTGGTGGGCACCTTTGAATCGTTTCTATGCGGGTTTGGCGAATTTTGTTCAAACTTGCATAGGTCCGATTCTGAGGGTGTTACAGAGTGGTATCAGAGCGAGGTGAGAAAGACCTATGCGGATCCAGCCTGATACTATCATCAACAAACCCATCCTGGCGTTTCCCCCTCGAGACCAAACGAGGAAGTCAACCGAGGAACTCACACAGTTGGCAGTTTTACTTATTCAGTTATAGTTGCGGCACTTTACTAGTCAGGTTTAGATAATCATCCTGATAAAGTAAGCAGTGGGCACTTTTAGTTAACCATTCTCGTGAAAGTTTCATCACTTACTAATCAGATACAGATAGCATGAGATAAACCCAAAACCCAGCAGTTGTTGGTACTTTTATTCAGCCATTCCGTTGTAGTTGCAATACTTACTAGTCAGGTACAATGGTCGCAAGCGACACTCCAAACAAGCAGTTGTGGGCAGTATTAATTAGCCATTCCATTATAGTGAAGCTGATTACTAGTCATTATAAAGTCAAATTTATAGCAGTAAACTTTAGTTATGCTTGTCTATGGTCGAGATACTGTGCTCCAAGTCGTCCATAACCGCGGACACGGCTTTCAGAAAGTTTTAACCCGGCCGGGGTGCACAAATAGCAACACACACACGATCAACCTCGGAAAAACCAAAACAAAACCCAACGAGGTCTTCACGACAGAGCAATCACAAGATTCAGAAATATTTCAGGGGGCCACCCCATTAAGCTACCCGCAACGAAGTAAGCTAGCTCCGAGACGGACTCAAGGTCTGGGTAGACGGCTGTGAACGACTGGGAACCCCAAACGGGGCTTGTCGACACCGCGGAATCGTGTCCCGATCCTAAACAGTACAGGTGCTATCTGTCGCACAATCGTAAATAAAGCAGTAAAACATGGCATAAGTACAGGATCGTAAATAAAACCTCAAACTAGTTTGTGGCCCCAAGAAATAAGACGGAATCAAGCTCTGGCTAAGGGGGCCCCATACTCCCCATATGTGGATAGCGCGATAAATCAAGGAACAGGTATCAAGTACTCGGGGTCTTACGGGACACAAGTGGGCGTTCGGAAACCAAATATTATCTATCACCACCGATGCCTCTGCTTATTTCAATTTTAGTTGTTAAACAGGAATTAAAGTGTGCGATAAGTAAAACTAGAATCATCTCCAACATCAACATGCGGCAATACATCAGCAACTGTGGCACTTGACGACACGCAACAGCACTTGAGCAAGCGACTACGACGCGCAAGTCCAACTATCTACCAAACAATAGGTAATAGGATGTGTCCGAGGCAATATAGGGCTGCAAGGGATATCACGGGTACGGAAAACTAGAGCATCGCAACACAGATAGCAATAGATCAACAGGAGGGAAGTAAATACTATAAAAGTAAGATAGGAAGAAAGGGGGAGATGCTCGCCTGAAAACATTGTCGAAGGGTCAACCCGAAGGTCGGGGCGAAGCTCACATCAACTCAACGGCCTTATCCGCGAAGAAGCAAAACACTAGAAGAAACACCGGATGCAATATTTAATACTACGGCAAAAGATCGGCATGATGCATGTATGATGTATGGCATGGCAAAGGTGCAATGCAATTAGGTCATATTAAGCGGAACCGGGGTCCCGACAATTAGTTAGATGGTTCATGTTATTTAGCTACCCCGCAATTTAAAT
This sequence comes from Avena atlantica, assembly GCA_910589765.1. Taxonomy (NCBI): domain Eukaryota; kingdom Viridiplantae; phylum Streptophyta; class Magnoliopsida; order Poales; family Poaceae; genus Avena; species Avena atlantica. The sequence goes on along the minus strand of OU342737.1, from coordinate 36,633,822 downwards.
GTTGTTTTAACAAGGCAAGATTATAGTATTGGTCCGCTACACAAGTTTAAATGAGGCCGATATGAGACTAGATTTGCCCGCATATGGGCCCCATATTTAATTATTAGGTGAATCGGCATAAGGCCCCCAAACCACAGGAATATGCATGCAAGCATGACAATTTAATATGCAACAGTTGTGTTATATTATAAAATAGGGTTTGCGGGAAGGGGGTTCACACATTAGGGGTCTCGACGATCTTGGGGATCCGGGGGGTTCGGGGCCGGGTCTCGGGGTCCAGGGTTCGACGGTTCGGCGAGGTTCGGATCTGGGGTTCGACGGGATCGTTCTCGGATAGCGGGGGTAGATCTTGTTGTCCTGTGTCGGTGACCTCGGCATCCGGGAAGCAGGACTTGGTTCGGTGTCATGGGCGCATCGGACTCGCCCTGGTCGGTGTCGTTCTTGTCGCATGCAGATCTTGTCGGTACCGCGTATCGGGACGGTTTTGGCATCCGAGGGGAAGTTCATGTCGCATCCGTGGTCCTCGGGCATCGGATCTGGGGGAAGTACTTGTTGCATCTACCGTCTTCGGGTTTGCTTCAATCGGATCCATGTCGGAGTACTCGGCGTTCCGGGTTGGTGATCATGGTGTTCCATGAGGAAGTACTTGTTGTTCCGTGAGGTAGGTCTTGTCGGTTCCACCCCCGAAGCCTTGTGGTCCCAGGACGGAGGTCTCCGGGTTCGGACTTGCCATGTTGACGAACTTGGCGTAACGTGGAGGTCTTGCGGTTTGATCTCGGGGTCTTCGAGGGGCGTCTTGCGTCTTCGGGTTAGAGGGCGCTGGAGGACGAGGGAGCGGCCCTGGCTGCGTGCGGGCCCGCAGGGGCGCTGCAGACGAAAGGCGGCGGGGACTCCGGGCTCGAGCGGACAGCGCAGGTGGGCGGCCCATCCGCAGGGGACACGACGACGACGCGCAGAGTCGGTCGGCGGGGATGGCCTCGGGACGGAGAGGACGGCTGGCCGCGGAAGGGAGAAGGTCCAGGGCGGCGCCGCGGCGTCCAGCGAGGAGGAGGCCGACGGAGGGACGCTGTGGCGGCAGAGGAGAGCCAGGCGTCGGGGAAGGCCCGGCCGGCGCTGCTCGGGGGAACGGGCCGGCGCGGAGGCGGCGGACAGAGGAGGCCGGCGCGCGCCGAGCTGGAGAAGGGAAGGCGAGGAGGAGGCGGGGCGCGGGTGCGGGCTTGGATACGTCGGCGCTCGGTACGGCGAGGCCGAGGCCGCGGACGGGGGAAGCTGCGCCGGACAGAGGGTCGGGCGGAGGGCGCGCGGGCGAGGAGAGGGCGGCTCGCCGGCGGGGAGCGGGAGGCGGCGGCGGCAAGGAGAGGGGAGGAGAGATGCGCGGCGGACGGGCGAGCGGAAGCGGGCGAGCGGGGGAAGAGAGCCGCGGGGGGAGAGAGGAAGGTAGGGGCGAGCGGGTGCGGGTGGGGCCACGCGGGGCCGCACGGGCGGCAGGCAGACGGGGACAGGGGAATCCCGAGGTGGGGAGGCTGTGTGGTGGGCGGGAAAACGTACGGAGGTGGGCCACAGGGGAAGCGGGGAGTGAGGGTGGAGGCGGCTGGTTGAGTGGGGCCGGCGGCAGGTAGAGAGGCTGCTGTCCGCGTGGGGCCCGGGGGAAAGGAGAGCAAGGCTAGCAGGCGCGTGCGTGGGGCGTGGTGTGTGCTGGGGGTGTGGGCCGGCTGGTTGAGGGGGTGGAGAGGGTTAGTGACGTGGCAGAGTGGGATTGGGTGGGGGATTGGGGCAAGGTGAGGTGGCGAACACTGATAGGATGGGGTGAGGTGGAGGGGAGGGTTGGGTAGGTTAGTTGGTAGCTGTAGGATTAAAGGGACTGGACCGATTTAAAAACAGGGGTGGTCGTTCGGGTCTATTTGGCCCGTTCGACTGCCCCACTAAAATAATTTAATATTTTTATTTGTTTTCAAATAGCTTTTATAACTAGTTTTAGACAAACAAAATATCCGGAACATCCGGGGGGTTTGGCGTTTGAATAAAAGTCGGGGCGTTTTAGAAAACAAAACCGGTGTTGCGAAAATAGTTTTGACAAACAATGCATGATGATGATGATGCAATGCACCAAATCAACGCGATTTTCTAGTAGTGGTTTTGCGGGATGCCACATTCCAGCCTATTGTCCCCACCTTAGTTAACCCCTTCGAAGGTAAAGGGAAAAAGAGCCCATTCTAACACAAGGAAGAATGCCCAACTAATGAAAAGGAAAAGGCCCAATATCCAACCCACTAGAAGCAGCGTACAACCAATTGTTGATTTGTCCATAACAATGGTTCCTTCTAGTCTCCCTAAAAAATGAGAGGAATCCTCTTCCTACTCTAATGGCGTCGCGACAACATTTCCTCCTCCGCTCATGCATATCTACCTTGGATTTGGGCCCCCCTTGGTTCCGGGGCCCGGGGCGGCTGCCCCTCCAGACCCCCCTCAGGGCCGGCCCTGCGCGCCTAGGTGGGGTGTGGCCACCCCAGGCAGCTCCTCGGCCTCCCTCTGCACCTATAAGTTGCCTTTCGACCTAAATACCGAGGGGGGTTTGATAGTTTTCTAGAAAGAGTTCTGCTCCACCGCCGCCACCAGAAACCAAGATTCGGATCCAGAAACTCCGTTCTGGCACCCTGCCGGGACGGGGAATTTGGAGAGGATCACCGCCATCGTCATCACCAATGCATCTCCATCAACCACCGATGTTTCCCTCATCCATGAGTGAGTAGTCCCCCGCTGTAGGCTTGGGGATGGTAGGGATTGGATGAGTTCTATCATGTAATCGAATAAAATCTGTTAGGGCATAGTGCCTAGTATCTCTATTAGTGCTATTTGACTTTGTTGCGACTTGTTGTGCTTAATGCTTGTCACTAGGGCCCGAGTGCCATGATCTCAGATCTGAACTTATTATTGAATCATTATGATAGTATTGTTTGTGATCTTATCTGCAAGTTGTGTACACATATCATTGTCCGGATCCAAAGGCCCCAAAGTGACAATAATTGGGATAATTGGAGGGGATGGCTGTGGTGTGAGGATCACATGTGTTCACGGAGTGTTAATGCTTTGCTTCGGTGCTCTATTAAAAGGAGCACCTTAATTGCCAGTAGTTCCCTAGAGGCCCCGCTGCCACGGGCTGGCTAGACAGAAGATGTTGTGCAAGTTCTCATTGCGAGCACGTATGACTATATTTGGAGCACATGCCTAGGATTTTTTAGTACTTGGATGCTTGTTATTATTTATCTGCAATGCCCTAGTTATTGAAGTTACATGTTTAGACTCGTCCATGCAACGCCCGTCCATCCATCCCTATGCCTACCGCACTCGAATCCTACTGTTACCGTTACTGTTACTATTGCTCATGTTGCTGTTGCTGTTGCTTTGTTGTTGCTACTGATAAAATTCTATGAGCAAGAACTATTTCCAGGTGTAGCCGAACTGACAACTCAGTTGTTAAGGCTTGCAAGTATTCTTTGGCTCCCCTTGTGTCGAATCAATAAATTGGGTAATACTACCCGCGAGACTGTTGCGATCCCCTATACTTGTGGGTCATCAAGACTATTTTCTGGCGCCGTTGCGAGGGAGCATAGCTTTATTTTCACTTGGATCTATTATTGTTCACTGCTACTCCTTTCATCATGGGGAAGTCTCGTGATGGAAAGTTCCCTATTTTACCATACACTACAAGAAGAGGTACAGTCCTGAACACCTCTGCTGTTCTTGATTCACCGTCTGTTATAAGTAAGCTTGTCACACGACCACATACTCATGCTACACACACTGCTACTACTGCTGAGTCTGAAACTGCTTTTTATGCTCATGATGTTACTTCTACTGTGCTTGATGCGAGTGGTTCATTAGGTCCTTTTCTAGATGCTACTATGGCCACTCTAGGAAATATCGAAACTCCTAGTGAAGAAACTGTTACACCTGTTAGATCACTTGAGGCTAGTGAGATTTATGATATTAATGATGGTTACATTGAGTTCACTAATGATTTTGTTGAAGAGTGCCGAAACACACATGGTGCTAGTGTTATGAAGAATCTCCTTGCTAGACGTACTATTATGCCTAAGTTGTCCTCTGATCCTAAGTTTGCCACTTCTCCCATAGATATTAAAGATGAAGATTATGATTTCTCTCTTTATTTATCTTATTTAGGTATTGTTGAGAAAGAACCTTTTTGTGGGACTGAAAATGGGAGTGTCATGGCTCATATGAATGAGCTTTCTACTATGAGTGCTTTGTTCTCTGATGATTTTAAGATGCGCAAGTACTTTGTTGCTAAGATCTTCCCTTTTTCACTAAAAGGAGAAGCTAGGGCTTGGTTTAATAGATTACCTCCTGGTTCCATTGATAGCCCTGATTGCTTGATTGCTTCTTTCTTCCAAAAATATTTTCCTCCCAGTGCTAGACATGCTGCTTTGCAGAGACTTTTTGATTTTAAACAGGGAGAAGAAGAGAAATTGCCTGAGTCATGGACAAGGTTCTGTGCCTTAATTCATGCACATCCTGGATGTCCATTACCTAAGAATGAGCTTCTTGATATTTATTATAATGGACTAACTGATGATTCTAGGACATACCTAGATATCTTTGCTGATTGTGTTTTCAGGAAGAGGACTCCTACAGATGCTGAAGAATTAATGGCTAAGATAAGCAAGAATTATGATGATTGGACTTCAACTGAGCTGAATACACCTAAGCCTATTACTCCTGAACTAGTTGTTCCTGAACCAGTTCCAACACCAACAACAAAGAAGAGGGGAGTTATTGCATTAAATGATGAAGTGATGAGGGAAGCTAAGAAGTGTCTAAAGGAGAAAGGTATTAGAGCTGAAGATGTGAAGAATTTACCTCCTATAGAAGAATTATGTAAACCAATTCCCCACTCATCTACTATTGAGGTACACTCTCTCCAACACTTTGATGAAGGTGATATTCCTTATGGTAAGCCTCCTGATCAATGTTTAGAGGAACTTGACACTTTTATTGTTAAGCAAGGGTATTTTAATAAACAAGTTCAGAATCATTTATTGGAAAACTCTAGAGATATCCATGAGTTGAAAGATATTGTGGAAAGAACTTCTAATGATATTAAAATGCTTTGTAAACACTTTCAAAATGGTTCAAACTCAACTTGATCAACTTGCTAAGGTACAAAATTATATGCTAGTTAATGCTTCAGGAGATAAACATGCTTATGGAATTAGAACAAGGAGTGGTATAGCTACTCAAGATCCTTTATATCCTAAAGGACACCCTAAAAGAATTGAGCATGATTCCCAACAAGGTGAAGATAGGGGTAGTCCTCGTAAGAGGAAGAAAAAGAAACATAAGAGAGTTGAGGAACCACTTGAACCTGCTATAGATCCTAATAGTATATCTGTCTCTGATGCTGAAATTGAGAGTGGTAATGATAAAAATGAGTCTCCTAATAAGGAGGAAGGTGAGGAAAAACCTGAGAAGCATACTAAGAACACTAGGTACACAAAGGAAGATTTTATTGCTAATAAACATGTCAAAGAGAGAAGCTTGGGTGCAGAAACCTATGCCTTTTCCAGGTAAGAAACACAAGTCAAAGGAGGAAGAACACTACAACAAGTTTTGTGAGTGGATGAAGCCTTTATTCTTGCAAATTCCTTTGACTGATGCTATTAAGTTGCCTCCTTATTCAAAGTATATGAAGGATATTGTCTCTAATAAAAGGAAGATTCCTAATAAGGAGATTTCTACTCTACTTTCTAATTACTCCTTCAATGGTAAAGTTCCAAAGAAACTTGGTGATCCAGGTATACCAACTATTTCTTTCTCCATTAAGAATAATTATGTTAGAACTGCTTTATGTGATTTGGGAGATGGAGTTAGTGTTATGCCTTTTTCTCTCTATAAGAGACTCCAGCTAGAAAAGTTGATACCAACTGACATTTCTCTGCAAATGGCTGATAAGTCAACTACTATTCATGTTGGTATATGTGAGGATGTTCCTGTTCATGTTGCTCATAATTGCATGGTCTTAACTGATTTTGTTATGCTTGAAATGCCTGAAGATGATAATATGTCTATTATTCTTGGGAGACCTTTTCTTAATACTGCAGGTGTTGTCATCAATTACAATCAAGGAAAAGTAACATTCAATATTAATGACAAAGAGCACACTGTATATTTCCCCAAGAAGGTTATTAAGAGCTATTGCCTGAATTCCATTGAAAATATTGAGGGCATCAAGGTTGGAGAAATATATTGTCCCATTCCAGAAGAAAATTTTGAAACTATTATGACTGGGACCATTGCTATCAAGTATGAGGTAACATAATCACCTTGTGGAATGCAAAGTTTTGCTTCATATAAGATTGTTTTGGTAACAAGACTTGATCAACCTTGTTAATAAAAGGATTTTAATGAACAAAATAATGTTTCCATTGTGGTTATACTTGCTTTCTTTTTTCTTTCTCCTTCCTAGTCTTTGCCTTAGTTTTAGTTTTGATAGTTGTTTGCTTGTTTGAGTTTCTTAGAGCTCCTGTAGTTTGGCTTTTGGTTTGCTTTTGCTTCTTCTGAAAAAACTATTTCTGTGAGAAAATCAATTTTCACACCCTGAAAATTGGCCCAAAATAAATTTTCCCGAAAAATCCCAGAAAATTCAAAATATTTTTTCCTTGAAAAAAGGGGCAGAGTGGCACCTGAGGTGACCCAGGGGCCACCCCAGGCCACCACACCTATGGTAGGCGCGACCTACCTAGGGGGGTTTAGCACACCTAGGCCCCTCTAGGCTGCCTCCTCAAAGCCACCTTCTTTCTCTCTCCCGAAAAATCCGGAAAACTTGCTCAAGCTCGAGTTCTTGCTGTTCTTGCTCGCGATTTTCGATCTCCTTATTCAGCCCATATCAAGTGCTGATTTTTGGAAGGATTGCTCCTTGGTATGTGCCTCCTCCACTTGTCCAATTAGATTTGTGATTGGTAGATTGTATCTTGAGTATTTTGCTGCTATAGGTGACAGGTTGTTTGAGCTTGCATGCTTGTTATTTGCTTATAAACTTTGTTTTGATGCATGTGTAGCCCTGTAGCAAGTTCCTATAGTAGTCGCTCATCATTTATCAACTTAGAAATCACTTGGTTTGATGGTTGTCTAAAAATTTCAACAAGGAAGATGAGTGCTTATCCACTGAATCAATATGACTTGATGGTGCATGAGCCAATGAGGGTTCATCGAGAGGAGGTAGTCCCCCCCATATATCCATGCCATGAATTTATGAGAGATGCGGGGATCCTCCAAGATTTCCAAACTATGGTTACAAATGCAGGGTTGGAACACTTTATTGAAGGTGAACAAATCCAATATGTTAAGCTAACCATGGATTTTGTGTAGGACTTCCGGTTCACTTGGTCTACTTCTAATCCCATGGTCCATTACAAAATATATAATATACTTGTCGACCGGCCTTTTGCTGATTTCTGTGCAGTAGTTAGAGTACCTCAGTGGGGATTCTGTGAGAAGATCAAGGAGAGGCCCAAGTCACTTATGGATTTATATGCTAAGATTTTCCAAGGTTTCGACTTCTCAAAGGAAAGTGGTAAAATTCAGAACATTCAGTCCCATCTATTAGATACTTTGCCTATTTCATTACCAAGTGTGTTCTTGCTAGAAAACTGCTAGAAAGTTGTCTTCTTTTGATCTAGATTTTATTGCAGCTGCTCTGAATAGGAATAGTTCTTATAGTTTGGGTGCTTTGATAGCTCACCGTCTCACCACCAACCTTGAGAAGGGTGGAATTTGTGGAGGTCTCATTGCTTCTAGGTTGCTAGCTTTCCATGGTTTGGAGCCTCACTTTTCAGATTTTTAGTTCCCCATAGAGAGGCTTGATATTGAATCCATGATTCAACATGTTTTTTTTCCTTGGGGGCTAATGTGAGAAGTTTACCATATGAAATATATTTTGCCTATCAAGGCCGGAGAAAGGGTAGGACTGATAAAATAGTTTATTTGCCTGCACCTGCTTTGTTTAACTTTGATAATAGGCAAGGATGGTCACTTACGGAGGAGGAGGTTGACACTTATGTGGGGGAACTCTCCCAGCAAGAGGAGAATGTTGAAGAGGATGCCGAAGACAATTCGGTCCAGCCCTCCAACTTGGGAGAGTCTTCATACCAGCAGCCCTCATTTGATTGGGGCGTGTCATCTTCTTCATCGTAGGTGTCTGACTATGATCATTCCTATGATGACCCACCAGCATGGGGGTATTATCCGCGTTATTAAGCCCCACTTAGGCCAAAAGCCTAAGATTGGGGGGGGGGGAGGTATACCGACGTCACACTCATTTACGTATCATGTTCGGTCGGTTCTTTGTATATCCATTGTTTCGCTTTCTTTTTGGTTTTTGTTGCTTCTTTCTAAAAACCCAAAATACCAAAAATATTTTTGTTGTTTCTCTTGGTTTGTTTCTTTGTTTCTTTGCTTTGGTTTTCCTAAAAAGAAAAAATCCAAAAAGATTTTGCTTTGCTTTGTTTGGTTTGCTTTGTTTTTGTTTGGTTTTTCTTGGTTTTCTTGTTTCTAAAAAAATCGAAAACACCAAAAATATTTGTTGTTCTTCTTTGGTTTTGTGAGTTCTTTGCAGGGTTCAGCCGTCCTCAGTGGGTTTTGGTTTCATGTTAATTATTCAAGCCACACAAGTGAAGGGAAATAATGAAGTTTAAGACAACTCGAGGTGTGGTAAGAGGCTGGTAACGAACTCTATTTGTTTCATTTTTGTACATATACTCATCATTGTGAGCATGCTTAGCCTGTTTGTGTAAGGTGTATGTCATTATGTATGCTTAGTAGTTCTTGCTTGTCTATGATTAGCTCCAGCTTGCTAATAGTTTGTAGCATGTCATATGAATGTTGGCTTGCATTGTTTTATTCATACTTTGGTATGATATTGTGGTATCCTCCTGTGACTGTTCATGTGAATCGACTTGGCACATGCTCACGCATGCATATGACTAATCAATAGTCAGTAAGCCTTGATGATTTATTTTGCCTCAGAGTTCTTGTATCACTTTCATGCCATAGTTAGTCCTGTTTTGTTGCAAGCATGATTATGACAGCTATTGCTCTCTCGTTTGCCGCTCCCTCTCTATTGCTAGCCTTCACTTGCACTAAGTATGTGCTCTACATGTGTTTCCAACTCCCCAAACCAATATATCCAGCTGTGTCCACTATACCTACCTATTAGCATCATTTGCTATTTCAGTGCATATTCCATATGCCGTGTTTTCTTCCAAAATAAAATGTTTGTCTGTTTTGAGAAAGTTAGTTAGTAAAGCTCTCACGAACTTGATGGCACACTTTATTCCTTGCGCTTAATAATTCTGAACCATTGTGAGTCCATGAAAGTTATATGCTTGCTAATTATATACTGGGAGTCAGCAGAACCGTGTTGTCACGGGGAACGCTTTCAACACTTTTTGGATATCTTATCCAGTTGATTGCTTGCTCTTTTGTTTACGGATGTCGACGATGTGAAATAAAAGGGGAGGTTGTGAGTTCATGGAGTTTATACATTGTGTTAGAGAAATGCCTGGGCCGCTAGCCTAAGCCATGCCTAATCATGGTGGAAACTTGCAGCATCACTATAATGATCATGTATGAAGCGTCCTTAATAAAAAGCTATGCATATGGTAAATAAAAAGATTGCTGCGATGCTCATTGTCTGCTTGCCTTGTCATTTTGGTTATGGGAAAGCTCCTGTACCATGTGCAAGGGGTACCCTGTTGGCGGTTCTCGATGATATGCATGTATTTACAATTCCAAGAACTTTCAGGTGACCAAAGTCGATTAGCACACGGAGCGACTCTCATACTCAAGGGACTTGGGATTTCCAGTCTATGGTCTATCAAGCATATGATTCAGAGTGGACCTCACTTTCACCTTAACCACATGAAGATGCCTATGATAGGGGCAATGAGAGCTCAAAGCTAATGAGTACCTTCCTTTCAGCATTGGGAAGCCTTTCAAACCTTCACAAAATTGTTTTCACAACCTTGTTGAGTCACCACTTATTCTATGATCACCTTCTTGAGAGCATAGTTGTCATTCTTGTCTTTTTGTTCCAAAACTTGGTTAATTATGTCATGACTTTGATGCTTGTATCTTTGATATCTTTATCTCTAGTCTTCATGTGAACTTCAGAGGTGCCTTGGCATTTATATTGTGCTCTTCAAACAAAGGCAAGCGAGATACCACTCTATCATACCTTATTATGAGCATTGCAATGTTGCTTATGTTTATGTGTCATGCTACTTGTTATTATTGAGTTGGTTTCTCTTCATAGCTTGCAATGACTATTGAGTAGACTTAGTTGCATACTCTTTATTATGAATTGCCTAAGCATCTACTCCTGTGCTGAGAATATTTACATCATGTGAAGCGAAGTGTTAGTGAAAGTTCTTTTATCGCACTCAATTTTCAACTGAATTACTTGAGGACAAGCAATAAGCTAAGCTTGGGGGGAGTTGATACGTCCAAAACGTACATACTTTCTCGAACACTTTGTTATTGTTTCTCCTCTAAACTTGTGTGATTTGGATACAACTAACACGGACTGATGTTGTTTTCAGCAGAATTATCTTGGTGTCTTGGTTTTGTGCAGAAATTCAACTATCAGGAAAAATCCCGGAAAATATGCCAAAAACTATTTTTTCACCAGAAGATCCACGGAGCCAGAAGGGGAGACAGAGAGGGGGCCTAGACCCACCCCAAGCGCGGGCCCACCTGACCCCGCACCTGGGTGGGGTGTGGCCACCCCAGGCAGCTCCTCGGTCTCCCTCTGCGCCTATAAGTTGCCTTTCGACCTAAAAACCGAGGGGGGTTCGATAGTTTTCCAGATAGAGTTCCGCTCCGCTGTCGCCACCAGAAACCAAGATTCAGATCCAGAAACTCCGTTCTGGCACCCTGCCGGGACGGGGAATTTGGAGAGGATCATCGCCATAGTCATCACCAACGCATCTCCATCAACCACCGATGTTTCCCTCATCCATGAGTGAGTAATCCCCCACTGTAGGCTTGGGGATGGTAGGGATTGGATGAGTTCTATCATGTAATCGAATAAGATCTGTTTGGGCATAGTGCCTAGTATCTCTATTAGTGCTATTTGACTTTGTTGCAACTTGTTGTGCTTAATGCTTGTCACTAGGAACCGAGTGCCATGATCTCAGATCTGAACTTATTATTGAATCATTATGATAGTATTGTTTGTGATCTTATCTGCAAGTTGTGTACACATATCATTATCCGGATCCAAAGGCCGCAAAGTGACAATAATTGGGATAACCGGAGGGGATGGCTGTGGTGTGAGGATTACATGTGTTCACAGAGTGTTAATGCTTTGCTCCGGTGCTCTATTAAAAGGTGCACCTTAATTTCCAGTAGTTCCCTAGAGGCCCCGCTGCCACGGGCTGGTTGGACAGAAGATGTTGTGCAAGTTCTTATTGCGAGCACGTATGACTATATTTGGAGCACATGCCTAGGATTGTTTAGTACTTGGATGCTTGTTATTATTTATCTGCAATGCCCTAGTTCTTGAAGTTACATGTTTAGACTCGTCCATGCAACGCCCATCCATCATCCCTATGCCTACCGCACTCGAATCCTACTGTTACCGTTATTGTTACTATTGTTGTTGCTTTGATGTTGCTACTACAAACTGTTGCTACTAATAAAATTCTATGAGCAAGAACTATTTCCAGGTGCAGCTAAACTGACAACTCAGTTGTTAAGGCTTGCAAGTATTCTTTGGCTCCCCTTATGTCGAATCAATAAATTGGGTAATACTATCCGTGAAGACTGTTGCGATCCCCTATACTTGTGGGTCATGACATCTATGACTAATAATTCACCTTTAGGTTATCATCCGAACCCCCTCCAGTATTAAGTTGCAAGCAACAGATAATTGCATTAAGCAATGTGTGTAAAGTAAACAATACAATTGTTCCATGAACAAAATATTGTTGTTTTCTCCCTAGTAGCAACAACACATGTACAACCTTAGATATTTCTGTCACTTCCCTAGATTCAATAGAGGCATGAACCCACTATCGAGCAGAACTACTCCCTCTTGGAGTCACTAGCATCTACTTGGCGAAGATAGCTACTAGAAACAGAGAGCATGCAAGATCACAAATAACACAGACATGATAGAATCAATAATCACTAAGACATGATAGAATCAATAATCAATCTGACATAGTATATCAATATCCACCAGATCCCTGCAAACACAACATGTATGATTACAAATAGATGATCTTGATCATGAACGGAGCTCACAAGATCTAAACATGATAGCACAAAGGAGGATAAACAACCATCTAACTACTGTATGGACCCATAGTCCAAGGGTTAACTACTCACGCATCATACCAAAGGCTGGCATGATGATGAAGAAGGCCTCAGGATGTTCTCTCCCCTCCGACAGGGTGCCGGGAAGAGCTTCAGATACCCCTGATCTAGGGACGATGGTGGCGGCGGCTATGGACTATTTCGTGGAGATCTGATCGGGTGCTTAGGGTTTTGGCATCGGGGGGCTTTTATAGGCGAAGAGGCGAGACAGGAGGGCGGCCAGGGGTCCACACCCTGCCCTGGCGTGTCCCAGGGTGGGCCTGCGCCTGGGGGTGCGGCCGCCCTGTGGCGCCCCTTCGTATCTCCTCTGGACTCCATGTTCTCCTTGGTGAAATATTGACTTTGGCTTTTGTCCCGTCCAATTCCGAGAATATTTCCTTACTTGCTTTTCTGAAACCAAAAGCAGCAGAAAACAGGCAACTAGCACTGCGGGATCTTATTAATAGGTTAGTCCCAGAATATGTATAAAAATACCTCAAAGTGTAGACAAAGCATAGGAAAGTTGATACTAAACAAGCATGGAACATCAAAAATTATAGATACGTTTACGACGTATCAAGCATCCCCAAGCTTAACTCGTGCTCGTCCTCGAGTAGATAAGTGATAAAAAGAATAATTTTTAAGGTGACATGCACCATCACAATCTAGATCAAACCATTTGCAAAGCATTGAAAGCTGGGATCAAAGTAATCTAAACATGAGCATGAAAGATGAAGTTCTAACAATAAGACATAGTAACTATGTTGCAACATGAATAGATACAAATAAAGGATCATGAATAACAATGCATTGAAAGATGTTTTTTTGTTTCACATATAGAAAACATAGCATTGTGGTATTCAGCTTGTCCCTCATGGAGTAGCAAAACATAAATGCATAGGACACCTTCAAAGTTCATAAGGGTGACCAGATACAAATAGTTCAAGGACAAGCAATATCATCATTATGAACCAATCAATAAGTTTTGGGACAATGCACATAAAACTAAGAATGACTGATACGTTCATTTTGCATCACTATTCTATATCATAATTTGCTTCTATTCATTGATATATTTCATATTAAGAGGTGATACTTATGTTATTTCATCTATTTTTGCATGTTGGATGATTCTTGGAGGATGAACTGCCGGAGTCAGGATTCTGATGGAAAAAGCGTTGTCTAGATGCAATTTTTCCGAACATCAGAAAAATACCAGAAAAACTATGGAAAAATCTATTTTTCCAGAAGACAAAGGAAGCCAGAAGGGGAAGCGGAGTTCAGCCACATGGGGGCCACACCCCCAGGCGCGGGCCACCCTGGGTCGCGCCTACAAGGGGTGTGGTCACCCTGGCCCACCTCTGGCTCCGCCCCTTCGCCTATATCTTCCTCCATATACCCTAAATTTCGAGGAGCGATCACAGAAAGATTCCGCCGCCTCTGCGGGGTGGAAACTACAGAGAGAGAAAGAGCTCTCCGACAGACAGATTTCTGTTGGGGAAATTCCTTCCAGGAGAGGGGAGATCGTTGCCATCAACACCTTCATGAAGCTAGACTTCATTGGGATCATCATCATCCACACCATCATCTCCACCAGTACCATCATCACCCCTCCATACCGTTGTAACAATTGTGTTGAATCTTGCATAGTTCTTAGGGGAAAAATATTGTAGTTGATGCTTGTGAGTGGAACCATTGAATTATTATTTATGTTCACATTGTTATTCATCATCATATCATCTATTATCTTGATCCATATGATGTCTCATGAGTAGTTCATTTAGTTCTTGAGGACATGGGAGAAGTCATGTTGTTAGTAGTGGAATTGTGTTGAGGTATTATTCAATGGTTTAATATTTAAGTCGTGGTGCTATTCTTCTAGTGGTGCCATGTGAACATCGACTATATGATACTTCACCATTTATGGGCCTAGGGGAATGCATTGTTTATTTCGCTACTAATTGTGGGGTTGCCGGAGTGACAGAAACCTCAACCCCTGTTAGGAAACCTTTGCACAAGGAAGTATAGGATCTCAGAGTTTAAGGTTGTGGTTAGGTTTTTATCTTAATTACTTTCTTGTAGTTGTGGATGCTTGCAAGGGGTTTAATCACAAGTATGTATTAGTCCAAGTAATGTCGGTACATTAGCACAACTTCACCCACACAACACTTATCAAACCAAAGAAGATTAATCAACTATATGAAGCAAAAGCACTTGACAGTATTCCCATGTGTACTCGAGAACGTTTGGTCTTCATTAGTATTATCACCAGCTTGTCCTTTGCTAAGAAAGTATTGGGCCACTTGCTACAATTATTTTTTGTCTTTATTTACTTGCACTTTATTTACTTGCTTTATCAAAAACCACTAAAAATCCGCTTGCTAAGTATTTACAGAGATTTCCTACTCCAAACCACTAGTCAACACCTTCTGCTCCTCGTTGGGATCGACACTCCTATTTATCGAAAGTACTATGATACACCCCCTATAGTTGTGGGTCATCAAGATTATTTTCTGGCGCCGTTGCTGGGGAATGAAGCGCTATTGAAGAGTGGAACTGGTAAATGAAACTTCTACTATGAGTATTGTTTTTTATTTCTACTTGTTACTTTGTTTCCAATATGGATAACCCACTTGGTTTCCTATTTGGGAAAGCTACTACCACTGTTAGGTAGTAGATGAACCACCACCTGTTGAGATAGATCCTTTTAAGATACCTACAAGAATTGTTGATCGTGTTATGGATAATTATTATTTTGGAGATGGAACTGTCCATCCTGGTGATCATTTGCTTTTTATCCATGAATTATGCGGGTTTTTTAAGTGTGCAGGTATCACAACTGAATAGGTGAAGAAGAAGTTACTCTCTATATCATTGAAAGGAAGAGCTGAAGAATGGTATAAGCTGCTGAAGAATGGACAATCCATGGAATGGGAGGAAATAGTACCTCTCTTTTATTCTAAATTCTATCCTCCTAGTGAGATTCATAAGGATAGGAATCAAATATATAACTTTTGGACTCGTGATGGAGAGAGTACAACCCAAGCTTGGGGGAGATTGAAGTTACTAATGCATAAATGTCCTATTCATGAACTCCCTAATAATAATATTATTAATAACTTTTATACAATGCTTTCTCTTCACGATAAAGATTTATTAGATGATTCTTGTGCTGGATCATTCACACGTATGAAGGAAGAAGCTAGATGGGATCTCCTAGACTGTATTCAAGAGAACACTGAAGCATGGGAGAATGACTGAAAGAACATGTTGGGCCCCCATGTGTGGTTTTGGTAATTAATGACAATCTTTATGGACTAATGTGTGTATTAAGTTATACTTGTAGGATTTGTCCATTGGCATCGCTTGGAGCATGTGTTGGCTTCAAGGTCGATGAAATGCAAAGAAGATATGTTGTGCAAGCTCAATATGCGAGGTCGATGATGAGGAATTAAGAAAGGCGTTCCATCTTGAGAAGGGCAAGACCGTCTACATCGAGCTCAAGTGGAATGATCAAGGCAAAGGTATAATCTTGATAGGTTTTTCCTTTTGCCGGTCTCTTGTTGTGTGTAGGAGACCGGGTTTAGGATAGATAACCGTACTATCAAGAAGGGCTCTCGAATGAGTAATTCGGTCACATCATTCGGATAGAGCTCAAACCTTTGCATATTTACATCATCACATTTGGTTGTTATTTGGTCTTATCCATGTGGGGATATAGATCTTGTGGTAATCTCCATAACAAGCTCTTGTTCATCAAAATCGGATCTCCCATATGTATCTTGTTGCGATTTTTGATTTATGCGGCTTTCCGGTTTCTCACCAAGTGAGGTATCTCACATTATTTTATTAGATACATTCTCACTTGGTGATAACCAATATTTCCACTTTTTATTGGATAGCACTTGTTGTCCTCTATCCAACGCAATTGGAATCGGACCAATCGGAGTCTCCTAGCCAAAGTTATGAATATTTGAAGTTTGTTTTATTTGATTGGAAAAAGTAAAAATTAAAGCAGTTTCTGTTGGGCCGGTACTACCGCCTGTAGGTACCGGCCGCACCTGGCTGCAGCCTCCTATCCGCTGCCCACACCGGTAGCTTGGGCCGTCTCTACCGGACCGGCCCGGTAGTACCGCCCGGGCGGGCCGGTACTACCGGCCGGCCCAGGTCGCACTAGCCTGCCTAGCTGCGCCCGTGCGCCCACCTTGGCCCAGCTTGCTGCTCCCCGCGTTGACCCACTGCCGCTCGCACCCGCCTCGCGCACTGCCCGCGCGATTGACCCGCCGCGTCTTGCACGCTTGCAGCCGCCGCGCGCCGCAGCTGCCCCCACGCGCGCTCGCGCGATCCCCGCTCGCCCTGCCGCCAATCCCGCATTCCCACTGGCCCCGCTCGCCCCACTCGCGCGTCGCCGCGTGACTCGCTCGCGTACGCTGCTTGCTGCGGCCCCGCTTCGCTCGCTCGCTCTGCTGCTGGGCCCGCCTGCGCGCTGCTGCGCTAGCTGCCGTGCGCGCGCCTGCTGCCGCTCGCGCTGGCTGCGCTGCTGGGCCCTGCGCTGTCGTCCGCTTGCTCTGCCTTGCTCGCTTGCTGTGTGCGTGGCTGCTTATTTCCGGTAGTACCGGTTTTGTTCGATACTACCGGTCAGTCCAGTAAAAAATGCCCCAACGGGCAGAATCTGCCTGTTTCTTTAAATAGCTTTGCCCCTTTGTCTTTTAGGGTAGCTTCTTCCTCCTCCTTTTGTCTAAGCTTTGCCCCCATTTGCCTTACTCTTTAAGCTTGATTTCTACTCACCCCTCCATTGATTCTTGTATATATTTGAGGGGTAGTTGGAGGAGATCTAGATCTATGTTTTGACCAAACCAAAACATCTCTTTGTGAGTGTATCTTTGGGGATCTAGATTTTGGGGGATTTTGTGTCTCTCTTTGATTCCTCCTCTCTTGTTTCCCCCAATAGCTTTAGTAGCTTTGTTGGAACTTGAGAGTGAGGGATTTGAGCATCTTTATGGTGTTCTTGCCATTTGCATTTGGTGCATCGGTTTGAGTTCTCCTCGGAGGATTTGATTTGAGTTGCTCATTGGAGCTTGTCCCTCTTGGGTTCTTGGAACCCTAGACGGTTTGTGGCCTTGGTGGCATTGTGGCATTTGTTGGGAGCCTCCAATTAAGTTGTGGAGAAGTGCCCCAACCTTGTGAGAGGTATCGGTTGCCACCGACAAGTGCACCGATAGTGGAAGCGTGGATCGATCCCGTTGGGGTGAGATTCATCGGAGAATAAGGGAGGCCTTTTGTGGCGTTGGTGGTTTGATATCACCCCTCTCCAAACGAGACGTACTCCATGTTGAGAGGAACTCGGTAAAATATCAGTGTCCCCGCGTGACTCGGTTATCTCTATACCCGAGCTCTTTACTTATGCACTTTACATTTGTGACAGCCTTCGTGCTTGAAGTAATATATATCTTGCTATCACTTTGTTGCTTGTATTGCTTAGCATAAGTTGTTGGTGCACATAGGTGGACCTTAGTTGTTCTAGGTTGTGCTTAACAAAGTAAACACTAGTTTTATTCCGCCTTTGTTGAGCCACTCTAGGAAAAGTTTTAATCGCCTATTCACCCCCCTCTAGGCGACATCCGTATACTTTCAATTGGCATCAGAGCCCGATATCTCATTTTAGGCTTCACCGCCTTGAGAGTAAAGATGTCGGCTAGAGGATTAGTGCACAATGACATGTTCATATTCGATGACACAAATTATGATATATGGAAAAATCGCATGCTCATTCATTTTCGGGACATGGACCCAAATTTGGAGCGTATTGTAAATATAGGTTTTTCTCCTCCAATGGATTTCAAAAATCTATCTAGTGAGGATGAGAAGAACTTATATCTCGATGCTCAAGCTTCTAATGTGCTTGTTAATGCTTTGAGCTATGTAGTTACATCTTCAATCATTCCTTTTTGGAGCGCTCGTGAGTTATGGACAAAACTTCAAGATAAATATAGCAAGTCCAACATTATTTAGGATGATTGTGTTGCTTCCACTTCCGGTCGAGATGAGTTCTCATCGTCTACCACTTCACCAACATGTGATTTTTCACAAGGTAATGATATGGTGAGTGGTGATAGAAATTGCAATATGGATAGTGTGTTCACTATTTGTAATCCCTCATATCTATCTAGTTGCAATGATCTATCTTTGGACCTTAACACTTCTAGCACTCAAAATTCCTCACATGCTTGTGTTAATAGTCCTTGCGTATCATGTAGAAATGACTTGAACAAATCTCATGATGATATGCTCATGTTGTCTTGTTGCCATGATAAAAATGCTTCTATTTATTCTAGTGCTTGTGTTGCTAACCATGTAGAGGAAAATGAAGATTCTATGGGCCAAGACAAGGTCTTCAAGAGAGCTACAAGTGCAATCTCATCATCACCTTCCTCCGGTTCTCACATGTGCCTTATGGCTAAGGGAACAAAGGTAACCTCTTGGAATCCCATTGTATCTCATGATGATGATGATGATGAGGTTGAGAATGATAATGATGATTATAGAGGTAAGTATGATATTACCTCTATTAATAAAATGGGAGAGGTTTTCTATAGTGCTCTCTACAAAAATAAAATTGCTTCCTCCAACCTTCTTGAAATCTTGAATTATGCTATAGAAGGCAATGATCTTATTGAGGAGCAAGAAAACATAATTGATGAAAAGTTTGCGCTTGAGCGTGAGTATGCTAATGAACTTGATCAAGTAAAGGACTCCCTTGAAGAAGAACAAACCACCAAAGAATCTCTTGAGGATACTTTTACTCTAGAATTATCTAGAGTAAAGGAATACCATGATAGAGAACTTGCGGTGGCTAACTCCTTCAAGATTAAAAATGATGATCTTGAAGTTGCTTATGATAAACTTGTTGAGGAATTTAAGCACCTCGAAAATGGCTCTTGGGTCGTTAAGAGGGAGCTCATCAAACTCACCGAGTCACATGAGCAACTTAAAGCTTCATATTTAAAAGAGCTTGACAAGTTGCCCACACCTCCTGCTAATAATAATGATGCTTGTGCTACTAACTCTATTTATTGTGAAGCATATATTTTGAAGGAGAATGTTGAGCTAAAGGCTCAACTTGCTTTGCTAACTAGCAACTATGGGAAATTAGAAAAAGTCATGTTAAGCTCTCGAGCTCGCATGAGGATCTTCTAGTCTCCCATGGTAGGCTAAAGTTAGCTCATGAGGCCATCATGTCAAAAGTAACATCTAGTGGGCCTCATGTGGACATTAGCACTATATCTACTCCAAATGTTATATTGCCATGTTCTAGTCCTTGTAATTCATCCTCTCACAACCATGCTATATCTCTTGATGAATTACATTCCGTGCCTTGTTGCTCTAACAATGTAGCATCTACTTACTCTAGTACTTTTGTTGAAACTAACCATGTACAGGAAATAAAAGAGCTCAAGGCTCAAGTCACTTGTTTGAGAATTGACTTGAAAATGGGTTATCAAGGGAAGGCCGCACTCAAAAAAATCTTGAGTGTGCAAAAATCCCCCAATGA
Organism: Avena atlantica; assembly: GCA_910589765.1. NCBI lineage: Eukaryota > Viridiplantae > Streptophyta > Magnoliopsida > Poales > Poaceae > Avena > Avena atlantica. The sequence goes on along the minus strand of OU342737.1, from coordinate 36,613,895 downwards.
CAAGAGTGGGCTTGGATTCAACTCCAATGTCAAGAACAAGTCCACTATCAAGTTGAAGCACAAGGACAACAAGAAGAATGGCCAAGATTGAGTCAAGAATCCGGCCAACGTTGTTTGCTTCAAGTTCAAGGAAGAAGGGCACCATGTTAGATCTTGCCCATTGAAGAAAAGGTACCTTGGCAAGAAGCAACAAGGGAAGCGGCCTCAAGCTCTACATATTGTTAGAGATGGGCCTCCTCCTAAGAAGACTCAAGCTCTTCCTCAAGTCGTTTCTTCATCCAAAAAGAAAGATGGCAAGAGTAGAACTTGCTACATATGCAGCGAGAAGGGACAAATTTCTTCCTCATGCACTATTGGTATCTCCTCATCCCATCCTATCTTGATTGATGATGCTTATTCACTTCGTCAGGATGAGGTTGGCAATGTGTTTGCCAAATTTGTTGGTGCTCAATGTGGGTTCAAGAAAAGAACCATTTGGGTTGCCAAGCCTATTGTGACTAACCTCTTAGGACCCAACTTGGTTGGGGACCAACAAGACAAAACTTGATCAATAGGTGTTTGTTGGAGGGTATTGGAGACTTGGCTACATAATGAAGAATTGAGGGATCTTCATCAATTATTATTGTCAAGCCAAGCCATTTGGATTATCATGATTATATTATATTTCCAATGTTCCTCCTTGCGGTAACATATGCTTAACTCATTACATTGAAAGTTACTCCTCCTTGATTATATTTGATATCTTATTTGGCTCTTGTGAGAAATTAATGGATTATCCCATTTTGGGGGAGTGTTATGCTTGGGCATTCCACAATCCTAAAATTGTGTGTACATTAGGAATACCACCTGGTATTATATTGGATTATTGTCTAATCTCTATGTGGTATAATTCTCATGAGAAATTTAAGTTTTATAATGTCCATTAATTATCTCTATTTGTATCCTTTTGCCTCGTGTTGGTTTTATGGTAGTATCACATTATGGGGGAGTCATATGCTTAGTGCATATTACAAATCCTAGAAAATGTGAATATTCGAGGTCGTGTCACTTAGAATTGATATCGATAATTATCTAGAACCTATGTGACACATTTGCTCATACAATTTCCAATTTGCTTGAATGGCTTTATTGATCTTATTTTGGATCTTGTATATGAGAGTGTTTCTTGGTATGTGTTTCCTCATATTTAGATATGTATATCCTCATGGAAACCATTTGCTTCAAGTTACTCTAATCACTAGTGATTGTGTGACTATTGGAAGCTACCAAGAATCTTGTTCGAAGTATCATGCTTAATTCTTATCTTTTGTTATATGCTTCTTGTTGTAACTATGATCTTGGATATCCATGCTAGCTACCTTGGGAAATTATTCCCAATATTTCTTGTCCTTGGACAATGAGTACTCAATTTATGGTAGAATTTATTGATCATATTCACTTTGGCCTTTGTTTAACTTTATCCTATCTTTGTCCATGAAAATGTTTTGTGTTGTCTCCCAAGCCTTCCTTGCTTTTTGTGGATCTTCTTATTTTATTGGTATCCTCTTGTGTTGTATTTATTGTAGATACTAGTGATGATCCCATTTGTGTGCATTTTGCATTCAAAAGGAAAATCCTATATAATGCACTATCCATGGGGAGCTCTCCTATATTATTTAGAACACTCATATTTATGCTTCTTTGTTTGATCCATATCGGGTTTTATGTGCTTGGAAGCTCAATCTTTTCGTTTGGTATCTTGCGCCGTCATGAGAAGTTTAGGGAGTTTGGTTTCTTGTTGGAACCTTGCTCTTTTTTTGGGAGTTGGTTTTGTCTCATTCCTTGTTTCATGTTCTGTCCATTTTTAGAATGAGATAAAACCTTGAGCATTTGTGTTTTTATGTATCTTTTGCTCCTTGGCTTTTGCCTAGTTCATTTGTTGAACTTGTGATCTTTCATGTGTTGAATTGGTACTTTGATACAATTTGGTCATCGTTTGTCATGTCACACTCTTGTGTGTGCAATCTCGATTTACTTGGTGTTTTGTTCAAATTGTATCTCCTTTTTGGTTCTTGAAAGCTTTATGCATGCATATTTACTATATGATTATATTATGGCATGCTTGCTTTCTTTGATCCAATATATAAGGGAAACTCCACCAATTCCCATCGGCTAAGTTGTGCATGAAATTCAATTTCATATCAATATGCACATATTTATGTGGAGTATCTCCTACGTATTGTAGTTGCACTAACTACTTTGGACCCAATAAGTTTGGGGACCATTTTTGTATTTAAATATGTTTTAGGTACATTGGAGATATATTGGATGCTTGTATCTCAATCTTGAAGAAGTGGTGCGTTGATGAAAATTGGAGGCAAGCTATAGGATGATCAATGAATTCATATCCTCTACGTCCTACCAATTATATCTCGGTAACAAGTATCTCTTGATCATGCATATTTATATTGCTTCCAACCTTTTGTAGGTTGCATCTTGGCATAAATTTTTGTTATTATATTTATTGTTGTATCTCTAGCCTTGGTTTTAAGAGAACTCTCTATTGTAAATGTGTAGAAGTTGATATGAGTGCATATAATTGGGACTATACAAAATCATGAATATGATCCATCAATCCCAAATATGTCAATCTAGCAATCTTATTATCTACATTTTCCTCAACTTCTCTCATGTGCGATAGTGAGATTTTGCTAGTTGTTTATTTCTTGTGATACTTGTTGCCTTTCTCCATATATTTCAACTTTCTCCTTTTCCCTTGGTGATAGTTGTAATATATGTAGTGTGTTGTTGTTTGAAGTCCATTAATGTACAATAAGATAGATTTGAGCCTTTGGCCATGCTTTGAAGAAAAAATCTTATTGGTATATATTATGACTTCATTTTTGCTTTTCATTTGCCTTCTAGAACTTGTCACCCATTTCGGCAATCGATGCCAATGGAGGAGAAGTTTTAGAGGGTTTAAGGGAAGTAGTTGGTTTATGCATTGAGTTTGTTTTTGTGCATTTGCCTCTCATGCTCTTGCATCTTTGTTGTTGCTTAGCATGTCGCATATATAGAGGAAATTCCACCAATGATAATGATTGGCAATATATGCAATGAAATTCAAGTTCATCACACATGCATAGATTGTGGGGGAGTTTGCTCTATATATGGTGGTGGTACCAATATCACATACTTTTGTAGTATTTGATATTGGTATTACCATTTTATTCATTAATATTCCTTATATAAACCCTCTTAAAGGGATTGTCATCAATTACCAAAATGGGGGAGACTGAAAGAACATGTTGGGCCCCCATGTGTGGTTTTGGTAATTAATGACAATCTTGATGGACTAATGTGTGTATTAAGTTATACATGTAGGATTTGTCCATTGGCATCGCTTGGATCATGTGTTGGCTTCAAGGTCGATGAAATGCAAAGAAGATATGTTGTGCAAGCTCAATATGCGAGGTCGATGAGGAGGAATTAAGAAAGGCGTTCCATCTTGAGAAGGGCAAGACCGTCTACATCGGGCTCAAGTGGAATGCTCAAGGCAAAGGTATAATCTTGATAGGTTTTTCCTTTTGCCGGTCTCTTGTTGTGTGTAGGAGACCGGGTTTAGGATAGATAACCGTACTATCAAGAGGGGCTCTTGAATGAGTAATTCGGTCACATCGTTCGGAGAGAGCTCAAACCTTTGCATATTTACATCATCATATTTGGTTGTTATTTGGTCTTATCCATGTGGGGGATATAGAGCTTGTGGTAATCTCCATAACAAGCTCTTGTTCATCAAAATCGGATCTCCCATATGTATCTTCTTGCGATTTTTGATTTATGCGGCTTTCCGGTTTCTCACCAAGTGAGGTATATCACATTATTTTATTAGATACATTCTCACTTGGTGATAACCAATATTTCCACTTTTTATTGGATAGCACTTGTTGTCCTCTATCCAACGCAATTGGAATCAGGCCAATCGGAGTCTCCTAGCCAAAGTTATGAATATTTGAAGTTTGTTTTATTTTATTGGAAAAAGTAAAAATAAAAGCAGTTTCTGTTGGGCCGGTACTACCGCCTGTAGGTACCGGCCGCACCTGGCTGCAGCCTCCTATCCGCTGCCCACACCGGTAGCTTGGGCCGGCTCTACCGGACCGGCCCGGTAGTACCGCCCGGGCGGGCCGGTACTACCGGCCGGCCAAGGTCGCACCAGCCTGCCTAGCTGCGCCCGTGCGCCCACCTTGGCCCAGCCTGCTGCTCCTCGTGTTGACCCGCTGCCGCTTGCACCCGCCTCGCGCACTGCCCGCGCGATTGACCCGCCGCGTCTTGCGAGCTTGCAGCCGCCGGGCACCGCAGCTGCCCCCACGCGCGCTCGCGCGATCCCCGCTCGCCCTGCCGCCAATCCCACACGCCCACTGGCCCCGCTCGCCCCACTCGCGCATCGCCGCGTGACTCGCTCGCGTGCGCTGCTTGCTACGGCCCCGCTTCGCTCGCTCGCTCTGCTGTTGGGCCCGCCTGCGCGCTGCTGCGCTAGCTGCCGCGCGCGCGCCTGCTGCCGCTCGCGCTGGCTGCGCTGCTGGGCCCTGCGCTGCCGTCCGCTTGCTCTGCCTTGCTCGCTTGCTGTGTGCGTGGCTGCTTATTTCCGGTAGTACCGTTTTTGTTCGGTACTACCGGTCAGTCCAGGAAAAAATGCCCCAACGGACAGAATCTGCCTGTTTCTTTAAATAGCTTTGCCCCTTTGTCTTTTAGGGTAGCTTCTTCCTCCTCCTTTTGTCTAAGCTTTGCCCCCATTTGCCTTACTCTTTAAGCTTGATTTCTACTCACCCCTCCATTGATTCTTGCATATATTTGAGGGGTAGTTGGAGGAGATCTAGATCTACGTTTTGACCAAACCAAAACATCTCTTTGTGAGTGTATCTTTGGGGATCTAGATTTTGGGGGATTTTTTGTCTCTCTTTGATTCCTCCTCTCTTGTTTCCCCCAATAGCTTTAGTAGCTTTGTTGGAACTTGAGAGTGAGGGATTTGAGCATCTTTGTTGTGTTCTTGCCATTTGCATTTGGTGCATCGGTTTGAGTTCTCCTCGGAGGATTTGATTTGAGTTGCTCATTGGAGCTTGTCCCTCTTGGGTTCTTGGAACCCTAGACGGTTTGTGGCCTTGGTGGCATTGTGGCCTTTTGTGGCATTTGTTGGGAGCCTCCAATTAAGTTGTGGAGAAGTGCCCCAACCTTGTGAGAGGTTTCGGTTGCCACCGACAAGTGCACCGATAGTGGAAGCGTGGATCGATCCCGTTGGGGTGAGATTCACCGGAGAATAAGGGAGGCCTTTTGTGGCGTTGGTGGTTTGATACCACCCCCTCTCCAAACGAGACGTACTCCATGTTGGGAGGAACTCGGTAAAATATCGGTGTCCCCGCGTGACTCGGTTATCTCTATACCCGAGCTCTTTACTTATGCACTTTACATTGTGATAGCCTTCGTGCTTGAAGTAATATATATCTTGCTATCACTTTGTTGCTTCTATTGCTTAGCATAAGTTTTTGGTGCACATAGGTGAACCTTAGTTGTTCTAGGTTGTGCTTAACAAAGTAAACACTAGTTTTATTCCGCCTTTGTTGAGCCACTCTAGGAAAAGTTTTAATCGCCTATTCACCCCCCTCTAGGCGACATCCGTATCCTTTCAATCACAAATGAAGAAAGTCAGGTATAAATTATGATTATGAACGGATTAAATCTTTTATGGGAACTGATGACTTCTGCAATATTAGTACTGAGTATGGTCTTGATTCTCAAAGTATAGCCAATTGTTTTAAGGCCTTTGCCTCTTATATAGAAATTCCCAAAAAGAAGTGGAACAAGTACCATGCAACTTATAAAGATATTGTTAATCATGTTCCTGTTAGAAGCACTAAAGTTTGTACTATTGATCATATTTTGCCTGAACCTTATATTGAGAAAATCCCTTTCCCTGCTAAGGTAAAGGAACATTCTATTATAGCTAATGTGGTTAGCAAAAGTACAAAGAACTATGGAACCTGATGAGCAAATAAACATTAAACCTGTAGTAGCCATTGTGAAAGATCTTGTCACTAAAAATATAGAGGATGAGCACATTATCTTATGTGAAGACGCTTATAATATTGTCTCTCATCCTAGTAAATCTAGGAAAACTAGTGTACTTGTGCTTTCTGTGAGAATTGGTGATCATTGCTATTATGGTTTATGTGATATTGGTGCTAGTTCTAGTGCTATTCCTTATGAGCTTTATAGGGAAATTATGCATGAAATTGGTCCGTGTGAACTTGAGGACATTGATGTGGTTATTCACCTTGCTAATAATGAAACCATTTGCCCTATTGGTATTGTAAGATATGTGGAAGTCCTTTGTGGTAAGATTAAATATTCTGCAGATTTTCTAGTGCTTGGTTCAGTGGCTAGTAAAACTTGTCCTATCATTTTTTATAGAACTTTCTTGAATACTTGTGGAGCTATTATAGATTGTAAGAAGGAGAAAGTTTTAACTAAGTTTGATGGAGAAGCTTATGATTTTAACTTTTCCAAATTTTCTAAAGCTCCTTATGAAAATGAAATGCCTAATGAGGATGTCAGGATTGAACGACTTGCTTCCATTGATCCATATTATGACCTTAGACCTCTTTTTAATGATTGTAAGTATGCTCATTCTGATTATAAAGTTGTTTCTTGTGAGAGTTACATTGTCAACTTTATTCAAAGTGCTACTGAAAGTTATTATGAGAGAGGGAAACATGGTTTTATGCATCTCAAAAATATTAAGTTTCGCCGCTTTACGTTGAAAGCTTTTAAGTTGCATTTGTTTTGTCTTCCTATGCTAGTGTCCTTTTGTTTCAATAATCTATTTTCTCATGAAACTCCCTTGCATAGGAAGTGGGTGAGACTCAAATGTGTTTGATATTTGATTCTTGATGCTCTCTTTCACTTCAAATATATATCTCCTATGTGATCTTCATTGAAATTATCATGCCTAACTTAAAGGCATTAAAGAAAAGTACTTCTTGGGAGATAACCCAATAGTTTTATTGAGTCTTGGAAGTTATTACTTGTAATAACCTCTCCTTGTACTTTTTGTTTGGTTTTCGTGTCAAGATCAACCACTTTTGAGAAGTAGAGTAGTTATGAAGAGTTGCTGTCCTGGGAAAGATTTTTGTTATGCATTGTAAAAATTCTTGAAGGAGCTCAGTATTTTGGATGGATCTGTAATTTTCTGTGCTTGTGCCCCAAGTTGTTATCCAACTTTCATTAGTTTTGCACTTTTTTATTTGAGCAACAGAATATTTTCAAAAAAATCAATCTTTACCTATTGATCTATTTTGACAGATTTCTGTCATCATTTGCATTTGCCTCTTAAATCGATTTCCTTTCAGATTCTTTTGGGATTTTGAAAGGAGTTGCTTCGGTAGATTTTGTCTTGTTGGATTTCAGTTGAAGTGTGAACCCAAAGGTTTATTGTTTTTCCTTACACTAATGTTGCTAATGAAGTTTGTGTGAGGCTTTGTATGTTAGGAAATTTTCAAGTGTTGGAGAGAAGAAATCTGTAGAGTCCGTATTTGAATAGGTAAAAGTGGTGAAAACACAAAGTTCGCGAAAAACTTCTCTATTTATATTTTTGATGTTTTTATTCCATATGGAAAGTTACGAGACGAAAAAGAGGAGGAAACGGAGCCCGGGTGGGCCACACCCACCAGTGGCGCGGGCTCCAGCTGGACACTCCACCAGGGGGTGTGAGCCCCCTGGAGTCCGTCTCCACCTCGTTTTTGCACAGTACCTTCCTTATGCAGTAAAACTTCGTAATATATAACCCCACATCCCCTGAGGTTCGTATATCGTGTTATCGTCGTGTTTTCGTTTCGATCTGTTTCTGTCAGGAAATATTCTCAAGTTTAGAGGCACCATGGTCTCCACCAACTACAAGGGCAAGAATCCCGTGGAAGATGATCCTCAAAACCCAAAGGAGGAGGAGATCTTGGTTGGGGATGAAGAGGACGTGAAGGAGGACGAGCATCCAGACACTCGCGCTACCGTCGCAAGCATTGGAGTGGTGGCAAACCCTATCAAGCTCAGGAGGACAACACGAATGTCTACCGGAGGGAAACCTCCGCGTCATTGCCTCGCTCCACGGTCACTTCCTCCACGTACTAAGAACCCCTTCCATACTCTTATACATGATCAGAAATTCCAAAAGGTGCCCAAAGGGAAGTTGCCCTCTAGTTGGTATATGCCTCGTTCTAACTATGCAGGGAAGGAATACTCTAAGGAGGAAGAGTGGGGAAAGAGTAACAAGGAATGGGATTCTCGGTCTGACATGATCATGAACTGCATTGAGCATAATTCAGAGTTGATTCGTACTCTAACCTTCAAGATTGAAGATTTGAGGAAGATGATTGAAAAGCTCATCAAGGGAACACCACCACCACCGAAGGAGTAATTCGTCATCAGGTTTTGGCATCCCCTCGGCTTGCTCTAGGCTTGGGGGAGTGTCGCAGTATCACATCATTATATTTTATCTTTTTACCTTTTTAGTATATTCATATCTTGGATAGAGAAGTTATCATATAGGTTGGTTTGAATTGTGGAAGTATCACTCCTTTAGTTGGTTATCTATGTATCCCTTGGTGTGAGTGCCTTTATGGAATATTAATGAGAAGTTTCGTCTTTTACCTTTTGCACTTCTTATTTGAGTTTGTAATCTCTATTATGTGATTGATCATGTTGATTAGTATTTGTATCACTTTGGGAGCATCAAGTAGATCTAAATTGGTTTTGGAAAACCGAGATCTGGTCAGTAGCAACACTTTTGAGGTTTGAAAGGAAAAGATAAAAGCACTTACAGGTATTTTGTATCAGTTATTTTGTTTCTTGATTGGCTGATAAGCTTAGTATTCTTTATTTAAGATCTTTTGAGTCTTCAAGGAAGATTGCATGTTTGACTTTATCACTTGTATGTTTGCTTGTTTCCTTCAAATCTTTTGCTTGCTACCCAGCCTTACTAGCCAAAAACATGTACTGAGAGGGAATACTTCTCGTGCATCTAATACTTCAAACCAAAACCTATGCCATTTGTGTCCACCATATCTACCTATTAGAAATATTGCTATTCAAAGTAAATTTTCAAGCTTCATCTATCTTTTAAATTAAAAATTATTTTGTTATGTGAAAACTAGTTGGTAAAGCTCTCACGAACTTGATGACACACCTTATTTTTCTTGCCCCTAATAAACTTGAACCATTGTGTCATCGAAGTTGTATATGCTTGCACCTATACGTTGGAATTAGCAGAACCGTGCTATCACGAGGAACGCTTTCAACACTTGTACATTGTACCCAGTTGATATCATGATCTTTTGTTTATGGATGTCGTCGGTGTGAAATAAAAGGGGAGCTTGTAAGTCCATGGATTTATGTATGTGTTTTAGAGAAACGCCTGGGCCGCTAGCCTAAGCCATGCCTAATCATGGTGGAAACTTGCAACATAACCATAGTGAGCAATCTGTGAAGCATCCTCAATAAAAACCTATGCAAATAGTAAATAAAAAGATCGCTGAGATGCTCACTATCTGCTTGCCTTGTCATTTTGATATGTGATAGCTCCTGTATCATGTGCAAGGGGTACCCCGTTGGCGGTTCTCTAGGATACACATGTACTTACCCCATTGACAAGAACTTACCGGTAACTAAAGTTGAGTAGCATGAGGAGCGGCCCTCGTACTCAAGGGACATGAGATTGCCAACTTATATTTCATAAAGCATATAATCCATCTTTGTTTACTTTAACCTTAATCACCTCAAGATGCTTATGATAGGGGCAATGAGAGCTCAAAGCTAGTAAGTACCATAATATTTTGAAAGCTCTTTATGAACTTGAAATCCCTGCTTCCCTCTGTGAAGGGCCTTTATTTTACTTCTTAGTTGAGTCAGAAAATCTATTCCTCTCTATCTCTAGCAAGCATTTGAGTTGTTGTGTTTCAATCATTCATATGATGATTTATTCAATCATGTTTCTTATTTTCCTTGTTTTGCACAAGACTCTTATCTAAATGAGCATTATTTGAAAGCCATCATTGTGAAAAACCTTTTATATTTGATCAAAGAGTACTCCTGTTATAACCTTCTTTACAAAAGCTTTGCTTGAAAACTGTATGCCAACTGTTCTCTGACCAAGAACAAAGTTTGCCATTCCCAATTATGATTTATCTTTATGCATCTTTATTGTGACTCCCATACTTGTTGCAAGTTAAGTTATATAATGGCGAGTTGCTTTCTTGTATGAGTTGTGTATTGGTAAGTGTGATGCTTCTTGTCCATATTCTTTTTATTGACACTTCACTCCATAAACCTGTAGACATGTTTACTGAGCCCAGTTTTTGCTTGGGGACAAGCGAGATCTAAGCTTGGGGGGAGTTGATATGTCCATTTTGCATCACTATTCTATATCACAATTTGCTTCTATTCAGTGATATATTTCATATTAAGAGGTGATACTTATGTTATTTCATCTGTTTCTGCCTAGCTCCCGGAGTCAGGATTCTGATGGAAAAAGCGGTATCTAGATGCAATTTTTGTAGAAATCAGAAAAATACCAGAAAAACTATGGAAGGCAGAGTTGGGCCACATGGGGCCCACACCCCCAGGTGCGGGCTACCCTGGGCCACGCCTACAGGGGGTGTGGCTAGCCAGGCCCACCTCTGACTCCACCCCTTCGCCTATATCTTCCTCCCGAAACCCAAAAGTTCGGGGAGCGACCAAAGAAAGATTTTGCCGCCTCTATGGGGTGAAAACTACAAAGATAGAAAGAGCTCTCCGGCAGACAGATTTCTGCCGGGGAGATTCCTTCTCAGAGAGGGGAGATCATCTCCATCAACACCGTCATCAAGCTAGACTTCATTGGGATCATCATCATCATCCACACCATCATCTCCACCAGTACCATTATCACCACTCCATCCCGCTGTAACAATTGTGTTGAGTCTTGCATAGTTCTTAGGGGAAACTTTCTCGGTGTTGATTACTATTGTAGTTGATGCTTGTGAGTGGAACCATTGAATTATTGTTTTTGTTCAGATTGTTATTCATCATCGTATCATCTCTGATCTTGATCCATATGATGTCTCGTGAGTAGTCCGTTTAGTTCTTGAGGACATGGGAGAAGTCATGTGTTAGTAGTGGAATTGTGTTGAGGTATTATTCAAGGGTTTAATATTTAAGGTGTGGTGCTATTCTTCTAGTGGTGTCATGTGAACGTCGACTACATGATACTTCACCATTTATAGGCCTAGGGGAATGCATTGTGTATTTGGCTACTAGTTGTGGGGTTGCCGGAGTGACAGAAACCTGAACCCCCGTTAGGAAACCTTTGCACAAGGGAGTGTAGGATCTCAGAGTTTAAGGCTGGTCGGTACATTAGCACAAGTTCACCCACACAACACTTATCAAAACAAATAAGATTAATCAACTATATGAAACAAAAGCACTTAACAGTATTCCCATGTGTCCTCGAGAACGTTTGGTCTTCATTAGTATTATCACCGTCTCGTCCTTTGCTAAGAAAGGATTGGGCCACTTGCTGCAATTATTTTTTGTATTTATTTACTTGCACTTTATTTCCTTGCTTTATCAAAAAACCCTAAAAATCCGTTTGCTAAGTATTTAGAGAGATTTCCTACTCCAAACTACTAGTCAACACCTTCTGCTCCTTGTTGGGATCGACACTCCTATTTATCAAAAGTACTATGGTACACCCCCTATACTTGTGGGTCATCAGTGACAACTATGCTCTCTTAATTGGTGCATAAAGAAAGAAGGTGGAGACTCAATATAAAAGTGGGAAGAAAGGCCCTTCACAAAGGGAAGCAGGGATTTCAAGTTTCATAAAGAGCTTCCAAAAATTATGGTACTTGTTAGCTTTCAGCTCTCATTGCCCGTATCATAAGCATCTTAAAGTGATTAAGTTTAAAGTGAAGCAAATATGGAGTATATGCTTGACAAATCATAAGTTGGCAATATCATGTCCCTTGAGTACGAGGGTCGTTCCACATGCTACTCAACTTTAGTCACCGGTAAGTTCTTGTCATAGTAAGTATATGTGTATCATAAAGAACCGCCAATGGGGTACCCCTTGCCCCATGATACAGGAGCTATCACATATCAAAGTGACAAGGCAACAGACAATGAGCATCTTAGTGATCTTTTTATTTGCTATTTCATAGGTTTTTATTAAGGATGCTTCACAGATTGCTCACTATGGTTATGCTGCAAGTTTCCACCATGATTAGGCATGACTTAGGCTAGCGGCTCAGACGTTTCTCTAACACATATCCATAACTCCATGGACTTACAAGCTCCCATTTTATTTCACACCGCCGACAAACACAAACAAAAGATTATGATATCAACTAGGTAATATGTACATGTGTTGAAAGCGTTCCCCGTGACAGCTTGGTTCTGCTAATTCCCAATTTATAAGTGCAAGCATATACAACATAGATGACACAATGGTTCAAGCTTATTAGGTGCAAAAAGTAAAGTGTTCCATCAAGTTTGTGAGAGCTTTAATCACTAATTTTCTCATAACAAGTTTAATTTGGAAGATAGATAAAACAATAATATACTTGGAATGGTGTAACACACCATGCATAGGAATTTATAGTGGACTCTTTGGAATAACTTGGTTTTTTGGGAGTTGGATGCATGAGTAGAACTTACTCAATACAAGTGGAGGCTAGAAAAAGACTGGGAGCGACAAACTAAGAGAGCAATAATGGCCATAATCATGCTGAGCGACAAAACATTATCAACTAAAGCATAAAGTGGTATCACAAGTCAAAAACTAAATGATCATGGAGGCTAAGGTGACTGGTTCATAGTCATAACATGGTGTGAGCATGTGCCAAGTCAACCCAAACAAAGCATCAAAGGAGAATACTAAAATATTATGCTTTTGTATGCTAAAACAACGCATGATTCTTGCAAGGCACATTAAGCAATCTCAATTGTTTGGAACAAGTCATGCTACATCAATAATTACTAAGCATAAGGTCAAAACAACATCTAGCATGATATGATAAAGTCTAAGCCACAGTCAAAACAAGCTCTCTTTTGTACCACTTAAGCATGAAGCTTTCTACTCTTTTCCAACACCAATCAACTTATTTGAATCAACACAACGAAAGCAGGGGGTCCAACTACTTTATTCAAGCAAACTAAGCAAAATAAAACCAAAAATGAAAACTAAGACACTCCAAAAATAACACAACCATGCATGAAACAATAAAAACGAAGTATCTAGAAAGAGACCTGAGATTTTTATTGATGAAGAAGGGCATGCCTTGGGCATCCCCAAGCTTTGATGTTTGTACCTCTTGAATATTTCTTGGGGTGAAACGGGGTGGCATCTGACGAGGTTTAATCTCGACAATGCCCATTGTTATGGACTTGTGTTTTGGAGAAGATGGGGATGCTGGAGATCGTGGAACGGTTAACAGACAAGCAACCAGGGGACACAAGATTTACCCAGGTTCAGGCCCCCGGAGGGAAAACCCTACTCCTGCTTGTCTGCTCTTGATTACGGCGGAACCGAAGGTTACAGGGTGCGCAGATTCGATCTGGCGTGGAGGTGTGTGCGAAAGTATGAGTCGAGCTAGATCTGTAGATCTGTAGCGTAGCCTATTGTGGAGGTGGAGATCGTAGATCTGTCTATTGGGGGTTATGGTGTGTGTAGGTCATGCCCTCCTTGTTGGACCCTCCTAGCCTTTATATATGGGGAGGCTAGGTCTCAGGTACCGATACGAGTAGGTTACAAGTTAGATTCGAACTCTAGTCTTGAGGTTTTCTTGTCTTGTGCGCTTGGGACTCCGTGTCCATATGGGCTTCGTTCCAGCCGAACCGTCATAGGCGTCATGGACCCGGGCAAGTCGTCGAGTGGGCCTTCCGTCAGACTGGACCAGGTAGGCTAACATCGGGTACCCGTAGGGTATAACCATGTCAGTAGCCCCCGAGTGTTCAGTCGAATCGTAGATTCGGCTGAGGACTCTTCAATCTTTCGGGTGCAGATGTTTAGTAGTAGAATACTAGTAGTTTTCAAATAATGTACCCAACGCATCCATCGGGATTTTCCTTGCACCTGTTAGCACGGATTTTCACTAGCAGATCGCAGTCGTGTGCGTTGCCAGGCCATCAGATGGTATCTGTAGGTCTTATCTTTGCGTCACAGACGCAGCATCCGAAATTTCTTCACCACGGAGTTGTTTCGGGTGGCCAAGGAGAATGTTACTCACTTAGCGTTGGTTGGGGCAAAGTTGCAGAAAAGTTTTTGCATTCTGATCCGAAGGATCGCAGTCGAAGAATTCATAGGGTGCGCGACCAGCGCTCCCTATGGGAGTAGCCCCCGAGTGTCTGTTCGAGTCGTAGACTCGAGCAGAGACGTTGATTCAGCCGTTATTAGCTTCAGGTCCGTAAGACACAATTTTTCGGATGCTTGAATCAATCCTCCCTATGGGAGTAGCCCCCGAGTCCATAGTGGAGTCGTAGACTCGACGTAGGACTCGAAGAATAGTTTAGTGGTGTAGCACCCTATTCATGCTTCGGGTGCGCGGCCAGCGCTCCAGTTTGGAGTAGCCCCCGAGTGTCTGGCGGAGTCGTAGACTCGGGCAGAGACTCGAGTATTGTATCATGTAGTTGTAGCCAAAAATCTCGTGGGCGTATCGCTGATCCGAAAGTACATCGGGTGCGCGACCAGCGCTCCTGATAGGAGTAGCCTCCGAGTGTCTAGTCGAGTCGTAGACTCGAGTGGAGACTCATGCGAGGACAAACCAGTGACCCGGAAGTTCATCGAGTCAGCGTCTCACACATAAGGAGCCGAGAGTTGACGTAGCGGAGTCGATGGTCCGGATGAAGTCGGCGCTATTGCTTCTATCGGGTGCGCGGCCAGCGTCGCGTCTGTGTAGCATCAAGAGATGCAACCATCTGAGGAGTGACTCGACTCAAGTCTTCGGTGTATGGCGTAGCCAGCTGTTTTGTCGACTCCTGTTGGAGGACCTAATAGAATAGCTCGGCGCAGTTGTCATCCTTGTAAGCTGCAAAAAACATAAAGAATTATGAAGTACTTATATCTTGGAAAGAATATTTGCATGTCGGTTTGTATAGTAAGATTCTGGTGCCGATCGAGTCGACACTATTGCACTGTATGCTAGGCCTTTTCGTTGCCTGATTACCCTTAGTCTCAGTACCTTGCCGAGGCACTCGGAGTTCAAGGATTCAACGGTCAGGCAGAATCAGCTACTCGGGCTGTCGCGTTCGAGGTGCTCGAGTGCGTGGAGCCGATGACACATTAGGTTACTCGAAGAAGGCGCAGCCCCCGAGTGTTTCGAGTGCGAGTTAAGAAGGAAATCAACTCTAAGTAGAGGGAAACTTAGCTTTGTTGGTTATCGTGGCGAAGTTGACACGGTAGCGGGTCAAGCGGCGGACGTAGTCGACGCGGCGGACCGCACTCGTAGCAGCGACGGGTTCCAGGGTCGATGGCGGCAGCGAGTTCCACATCCGAAGAATGTCGCAATCGAAGACCACACCGTATCGCCGCATCCAAAGGATTTATCGGGTCACTGCAGCCGAAAGCCACATCGGGTCACCGATGCCGAGGGAGCTCCCGAGTCGTTGGAGCCAAAGATCGTAGCGTATCGCCGGACTCAAAAACTGTAGCAGGTCGTGAGACCGATGCCACACGAGTAATCAACATGGCGGCCGAGAGTTATGTAGCGGACATGTAGTTGACGTGGCAATGAGTCATGCGGCGGACATAGTCGACGCGGCGGTCCGAAGTCGCCTGGTGATGACGAGTCGACGGAGTCGAAGCAGCGGCGGGTTGGCACAACTCCATGTGTAAAATCATGGCGGCGTATCTTTCCAGTTGTCCATGGAGTCTGATAATTTTCTAGTATAGTACACTGCTGACTCGTATAATATCCTTGTGTCAAAAATCATGTACGTCTCTGTACAAACACCAACTACAGTCAGCGCTTTGATCATTGTTTTTTTCTTTCTTGTACGCATACGGTTAGCGCTTCCGGCCGTAGAATCCATGCAACCGTACGTATCCCAAGCATATATCTTCACGTGTGGCACTTTGATTTGATCTTCATGCGATTAGCACAATTAGCCTTGTTCTCCTTCTTTCCTTCTATTTTGACTGGTCGTACGTGATTCCTTTTTTTCTTTTTCCCTTGTCCTTAAGTTTTGAACGATCAAAACACTGTTCCTGTCCGTAGCGGACTCTGCTCCCAGGTCGCTGGCGAGAGATCGGTCGCCGGCTACGCGTTCCATCTTGGACTGTTTCGTGTGACCTCCACATATTTTGCAAATCGATGAACCATGGCGGATTTATTGATGAAGAAGCCGAGCGCGCCGACGTAGATGAGACTACCGGATATAATTAATCCGACCACCGATGATGATGAGGGAGTCGAACCAATCTGCTCCGCAGGAGCCAACGAATCGTAGATTGCTGGTGATGGGATCGTCGCGATCGCACAATCAGCACCCCCAGTTCCCACGGACGGTGCCAATTGACGAGGTTTAATTTCGTCAATGCCCATTGTTATGGAATTGGGTTTTGGAGAAGATGGGGATGCTGGAGATCGTGGAACGGTTAACAGAGAAGCAACCAGGGGACACGAGATTTACCCAGGTTCAGGCACCCGGAGGGAAAACCCTACTCCTGCTTGTCTGCTCTTGATTACGGCGGAACCGAAGGTTACAGGATGCACAGATTCGATCTAGCGTGGAGGTGTGTGCGAAAGTATGAGTCGAGCTAGATCTGTAGATCTGTAGCGTAGCCTATTGTGGAGGTGGAGATCGTAGATCTGTCTATTGGGGGTTATGGTGTGTGTAGGTCATGCCCTCCTTGTTGGACCCTCCTAGACTTTATATATGGGGAGGCTAGGTCTCAGGTACCGATACGAGTAGGTTACAAGTTAGATTCGAACTCTAGTCTTGAGGTTTTCTTGTCTTGTGTGCTTGGGACTCCGTGTCCATATGGGATTCGTTCCAGCCGAACCGTCATAGGCGTCATGGACCCGGGCAAGTCGTCGAGTGGGCCTTCCGTCAGACTGGACCAGGTAGGCTAACATCGGGTACCCGTAGGGTATAACCATGTCAGCATCCCCAAGCTTGAGCTTTTGTCCATTCTTCATCTCATCACATCATTCTCCCCCTACACTTGAAAATTTCCTTCATACAAAACTTTACACAATCTTTATTAGCAACATTAGTGCATTCAAAATAATAAACCTTTGGGTTTACTTTAAACACATCAAAACTTTCATTAAGAACATAAGATACTGTAGCAATTCCTTTAAAAATCTCAAGTTACCAAATAAAACTAAAAAAGAAACCGATAAAGAAGCAAATGCAAATAATGGCAGAAATCTGTCAAAATAGACCAGCAGGTAAAAACCGATTTTTTCGAAGACGTTCTGTTGCTCAAATCGAAAAGTGTTTCACGAAAGTTAGATAACAACCTGGGACATTCACTCAGAAAATTATAGCTCAATACGACATACAGAGATGTTTCACGAATATTTACAGTGAAGCACAAAAATCTGTTTCAGGGCAGCAACTTTCCCAAATCTTACTTCTCTCTCATTAGAGGTTATTCTTGGCACAAAAATCAAATAAAAAGGATAAGGAGAGGTTATTACAAAAGTAATAACTTCCAAGACTCAAGAAAACTATTGGGTTATCTCCCAAGAAGTACTTTTTAACGCCTTTAAGTTAGGCACAAGAAGTAAGAATCAAGTATTTTTAAATGAAGAAGCATTAACATCAAATTTTTCTTTAAAAGGAGGAGAAAAATGTAACTTCTCTCTCCTTATAAGGAAGTGTTCAATACCTTTCTTGAATGAGAATTGATATTTAATGGTGCCTTCTTTCATATCAATAATGGCACCAAGAGTTCTAAGAAAAGGTCTTCCCAAAGTAATAGGACAAGAAGCATTGCATTCAACATCCAAAACATAGAAATAAACAGGGACATAGGCATTGTTAACCATAATAAGAACATCATTAATACTCCCTATGAGTTTCTTCTTAGCATAATCATCAACTGGGACATCTAAATAGCAATCTTCCAAGGGTGGCAAATCAAGCATTTCATAAATATTTCTAGGAATAATAGAGAAACTAGAACCAAGGTCACATAGAGATTTGAGATCAAAGTCATTCACTTGCATATTGATGATGGGTTCCCAACTATCTTCTACTTTCCTAGGAATAGAAGCTTTGTGTTTCAATTTTTCTTCCTTAATTTTAATAAGAGCATCTGTAATGTGTTTTGTAAAAGCCATATGCATAGCACTAGCATTAGGACTTCTAGCAAGCTTTTGTAGGAACATAATCACTTCAGAAATATTGCAACCATCAAGATCAAAATCAAACTTAGAATCATAGGTAGTAGACTTATTGTTTCCCATATTTTGAAGAATTTCGGCATTCTTATTGGGTTTAGGCATTGTTGTAGAAGGAATGGGGACTTCTTGTGGTTTACTAGCATCAATATTGGTGGTGGTAATAGTACAAATACTATTGTTTCTAGCAATTTCATCTTATATTTCCCACTTAGCATGTAATTTAGCTATGAGTCTAACATTTTCATCAATAGTAACTTGTATGGCATGAGTAGCAGCAAAGGAACTTTCCAAAGTTTCAGGTTTAGCAACTATTTTATTAATCAAAGAGGATTGTGCTTCAGACAAAGATGAAATATTTTTCTCAGCATTCAAAATTTTGGACTGAAAACTAGGAATTTCTCTATTCAAATTCTCAAGTTGATGACTAATATTTTACAAGATAACAGATTGTCCTTCCATAGTTTTAGTGAATATTTTGTTCTGCTCATATTGCATTTGCATGAAGTTTTTAGTGGATCTTTCAACTTCTAGAATCCTATCTTCACTAGTCATTCCAGATCTACCATGATAAGTATTGCCATTATTAGGAGGATAAGGCCTATAATTATTACTACCAAAAGTATTATTGCCAAAATTATTGTTTCTAATGAAGTTCACATCAACTTGCTCTTCTTGAGAAACCAAAGAGGCTAAAGTAATATTATTAGGATCAATATGAGCTTTTCCATTAACAAGCATAGACCTGATAATATCAATTTTATCACTCAAGGAGGAGGTTTCTTAAACATAATTTACCTTCTTACCATGTGGAGCTCTCTCAGTGTGCCATTCTGTCACATCCCAAGATTTTCCAAATCTTGTAATGTGAAAATAAATTAATAAAATAAAACTTTGTTAGATTTTCAGAGCCAGAAGAAACTTTTTGAATTCGATTAGAACTTCAAACCCATTTGAATTAAATAAAATCCTAAAGGGATTCATAAAGATAAACATTTAATAAAGGAAATTAAAAAGATGTTTTGGAATTACTATTATTGGATCCTTTAATAAAAGATTGGTTTTCAAAAGAAAAGGTGGATTTATAAATAAAGATTATTTAATAAAGCCAAATTAAAACCCTGACCAAACTTTGGGAATTAAAACATTTAGTTTTGAATAAAAATAACAAAGGTTTATTTAAAATAAAATAATAAGGAATTAATATCAAATTTTATAATAAAAGGCTTTACCATTTTAATTAAAACATCAAAACTTATTAAATTATTTTAATAGGTTTTCCAAGTATTTTATATTCTTTAATAAAAACCTACTAAAGTGTTTTGACTTTATTTTAGATTTCAAAATAAATATATCCATATCCTATTGGATTTAATAATAAAAGTCTATTATAATAGTTAATAAAGGACACTAAAATAAAAGGCTATTTTATTTTAAAACAAATTTCCAATTATTATATATTACCAAATTAAAACCTACTAATTTTATTTTAAAATATTTAGGTTCAAATAAAGATTTTATTAATAAAATCAAATCCTATTTGATTAATAAACCTTGGCCCATTTTATTTAGCTAATATTGGACCCTAAGGTAAAATAATATTTTGTTTGAAACAAGTATCCAACTATTATTTACTTCCAAATGATACCTACTGATTAGATTTTGAAAACATTTGGAATTCAAATAAAGATTTTATTAAAATAAACCAAACCCTATTTTATTAATAAACCATAGTCCATTTTATTTAATTAATAAATGGAACCTAAAAAGATTTAAAATATTATTTTATTTGGAAGTTGGTTTGTGCTACTAAATAGAACTAAGTTCAATATTACAAAGTATGAGTGTTGTTTGAATTTGTTTGAACCATGTTTGTTGAGAGAGAAATTTAAAACAGAAATTCAGAAATAGAAAAGAAAAAGACACAGAATAAAAAAATAGGAAATGGCCAACCCAGCCCAGGCAGCCCAACAAGCCCAGGAAACAGCCCAGCCTCATTCCCGCGAGAAAACGTTTCACACTAATTTTAAAACCCACGAAGCAACTGACATGTGGACCTCCCCCTTTCCCCTTTTTCCACTGACGCAACGGCCCCACTTCTCCTGTTCTTCCTCTCCACCCCGCGACTGCTTCCTCCTCTCTCATCGCCGTTGCAGACTTGATTTTGCGGCTTGAATACGCTTTATTGCAGCAGTAATCTCTCGACGTGAGCATACTATCTTAATCGCCCATGCTCCCTCTCTCGTTTCCCTCTGACCCCTCCCTCAAGCGCGCCTCCAGGCCGAAGAATTTTGCCAGACACTTCCCTGTCTCCGACGACCTTCCTCGCCAAAATCCGACCAGCACACACCACCCCGAGCCCCCTCGAGCACCCTGGCAGCTTCCCCACTCCCAGACCTTCCTCCCCGTACCACTCATTTGACCGCGGGCGCCCCAGAGCCTCGGCTACGACAAACTTTCGAACGCCGCCGCGTCTGCCATTCTCCGACGAGCTCCTCCGGTAATTCTAGACCACCCCGACCCCTCTCGTTCATGCACACGTCATTTCCGTGGCCGCCTGCATCTGATCACGATCCTTTCTTGCCTTCTGGTGAACCACAGAGCCATCTTCGACCTCGACCGAGCACGTCCGTCGCCAGTACCAACTCCGGCGAGAAATCGAGCCCACTCCAGAGTGCCCCTCGTCGAACCAGCAGCACGTTGAGCATCGCCGTATTATCCTGAGCCTGGTGAGCATCTTCCCCTTCTTCCTCGCGTCCTATTTCATCAGCGCCGCCGCCGACTGACCTCGCCGCCGCCAGCAGCCGCCGCAGCGCCGCCCGTCTATGGTCGAGCACCCCACAGCCGTTAGATCTAGATCGGACGCACTGGACAGAATCACTTAACGCGAAGAGGTATGTCCTCTGGACCGCATGATTTGAGTTAGATCCAACGCCTCTCGACGCTTGATCCAACCGAAACGGTATCAGCGAGTAGGATTAGGACACGTGTCTGCTATTCTGTTTAAAACAGAATTTGAAAACAGAAACTTTTGCAAACTTCAAACCCTTATATCTTTTGATCCACACGTCCAAAATTGACAAATTTTATATCAATGAATTCAGGAGAACAAGCCCTAGCCAACCATGGCCTTAGTTTAGCAAATAGTATCTGTTAGCTTGTTTGAATTTGCAGAAACTTTTGTGAGCTTGTTTAGAGTATAAAAATTGTTTAAAAATGATTTTTGGAATAAAACCTTTGCAAAATGGATTGTTGTGACCTTACTGACCCTAGGAACCAACCCTTGGTGTTAGAAATGATTTTTGTAAAATTTAGGTTAAATTATTTGACTTAGCCAATTTCTAGCCAAATAAAAATAATGGATTGTTTATGGAAATGATCATGAGTAAAGAACTTTGGAGGAAAATGGTTTAAACCAACCCTACTGACCCAAAACACCAAGTTTTGCAATAGCAACTCATTTGGTGAACCCTATAGGCTAATGCCTTAATAAAAATATTTCTACACCACATAAAATAACACTTTGTTTTGAAAAATGGTTTTAAAGTGAAACCTTTTGCAAATGACTTTGCCACTTTGGTAAATGACCAATTTGGATCTTACAAAGTTTAGAAACCCCATAGAGACCCCTTTGCAAAAATAAAACTATCTTGTGCATGCTCTCATGCATGAATTGGTTTCCATTGTCTTGTGTGTGTGAGATTGTTTGAGTGATTATTGGTTTGGAATGTAAATTGAATTAGTGTTTGATTGTTTGACTTGTAGTGAAGTGTGATACTAACAAGATCAAGGAGTGAACTACAATTCCCCACCAAAAAGGCAAGTGATGCTTCATACTTTTGTCCCATTACTTTCTCTATGCATTAGTGATTTTGCTAAGTAAACTTGCATGGATTTTGCTAAGTATAGATCTTGCTATAGGAAAATCCTAGTAGATGAATCCTTAGTAGGATTTTCCTAAGTTAAAGTTTCCTAATACTACCAAGCTTAGCCTAGCTAATAGAAAACATGGGTGGAATATATATTCACACTATGGAAAAATATTCTAAGTCTGAGGACTTATGTTTTTTGTTTAATAAAACAACTAAGTTAATGAATCCCCTGGGTGGAATGGGCTTGCTTGGTGGAGAATGGTTGAGTGGTTCACAATGCCATGGCTTGGATTGTGTATCTCACTTGTGGAATGCCACCCAGGAAACAAAGGGATTTGAGATGTCAAATGTTGAGAAGCTTCAAGTGCAACCACTTGGCAATATGGGCTCTGCCATGATCATATAGGTTGCAAGAACTTAGCCAAATGGACAGTGGGTGGTAGTGTTTGATAGGTTGGAGCGCATCCATTTTGGTCTAAGGGAAGGCTTCTGAAAGATCTTGTCTTGGGAAACCAAGTCTTGTGGGGAAAGTGCACCACCTCTGCAGAGTGTAAAACCTAAGTACTTAGCCATGTCCCTGGTAAAGGACAATTTGAGCATCAAGACATGGAAGCAATCAAGAATCTCATCATTCAAATTTCTAAAGTTAAAACTTGTGGATTGAACAAGGGTTGTTTGAATTCTTCAATCATTGGTGGAGAGATGGCTTGGTACAAGGATCTTGAAATCTTTGATTGAGGAAAATGATTTTGTCAAGCAAAAACTTAGTATTTTCAAATGTTAAGGAAAAATCTATTTTGAGCAATGCAAGCCTCAACTCCACTTAGCCAAATGCATATAGATGATAGACTCCACTATACTACCATAGTATCACTTGCCAATACAATTCAAATGTATTGACCCTTTGTGGCTGTAACTTGTATGTTGCAGGTTTGATTGATTTTAGTGAAGATTGTTTGATTAGGATTACAAAGTCTACAACCAACATCTGCCTGTGGCACTTTGAAGATGAAGGACCACTTGACCATAGT
Source organism: Avena atlantica (assembly GCA_910589765.1). Classification (NCBI taxonomy): domain Eukaryota; kingdom Viridiplantae; phylum Streptophyta; class Magnoliopsida; order Poales; family Poaceae; genus Avena; species Avena atlantica. The sequence goes on along the minus strand of OU342737.1, from coordinate 36,590,582 downwards.
TATTCCGCTGCAATGTAATGAAATAGCCTAATGAGCTATGTTTGATGTAATAAACTTATGTTATTCCTGGTTATAAAGTTATATTATGACCTTTGTTTCTTGATATTACATCTTAACTGTGGATGCTAGCTATTGATCCAGGGACTAGCATTGTAAACACAGGAGGCTCTATCTTATTAAAGATTGGGACCCCTACAGATGGTATCAGAGCATTGTGTTGCCTGTAGGATTTGTAAACCTAGGATTGGACAAATACCCTTAGAGGAATAGGAGTTATATTTTGATCCGAAAACTTATTTACAAAAACATTTGTAAACTCTTTCCTCAACCATTTTGGTTTCAACTCTACATCTCTTCTATTTCAACTTGATGGAAAAACCTACCCCATGGCCAAAGACTTCACCATGTGCAAAGGACTTCTTCAACATCTTCAACTCTAATGACTTCAACTTCTTCAACTCTAATGACTTCAACATCTTCAGCATATTCACCAAGGACTTCCAACTTAGAAACTACTAAGGACCACAAGTGAAACAAGGAAAACCTACTCAAGATTTAGAGACTAAGGGAATGCAAAATAAGAAGGAACCATCAATAACTTTGAAGTATTGTGACCAAAAGTTTTTCCAAGGAAACCAAGATCTCATGCAAGAAGAATCAACCAAGAAGGAAGGAAATATCACAAGTGAACCATATAGATGGACCACCATATTGTAGTTAAGACAAAACCACCAACTTATGTGGTGTAACAAAAATATTTTGTTGCCTAAAAATGTGCTTGAAACTTGTTGTTTGAGTGGAGTGTTTGCTTGTGATTGCATGCACATTGTTTGTGTGAGTTGTGATGTGTGGGATTAGAAATAATTCCTTAGAAATATTTTGCCTATTTTAATTCCAATCCAACCCAAACAGATGACTACTCCAAAAGACTCCAAGGTTGATGACAACAACAACAACCAAGAGGTCAACATGAGAGAACTTATAGCAACCCAAAACCAGTTGAGCCAAGAGACAACTCAGCTTTTAGCTAATAACAATGGACTAGACCCAGCCATACAAAGAATTTTGAAACTTCAATCCCAAATGTTGCAAGGATTGGTTACTCAAGTGATCAACATGAGAGAAAACTTTTCCCAGGGAGCTAATGACAACAAGGATGACAAAGATGTTATTCTAGAAGGAACCCAAGCCAACAATAGTTTTAGAGACAAAGATCATGCATCCAAGGAGCATGAAGATCAATGCCCCAAGAAGAGAGAAAGATCTCCCACCTATGAAGAACATGAACTAGAAGAACTCCTAGCTTTGGAGAGACCCAAAAAGAAGAAGAAGGACATAAGCCAGTTGCAATGTTACAATTGCAAAGAGATGGGACACTATGTCAATGTATGGCCAGAAAAGAAGAAGAACCAAGGAAACAAACAAGAGACAGTAATACCAAAGAAAAAGAAAGATATTAGCCAAGTGATGTGCAAACACTGCAAAGAGTTAGGACATTATGCAAACTACTGTCCAGAAAAGATGAAGCATAAGATAAACCAGCCTATGAAGGATCTCAGCCTTGTCACATGTTTCAAATGCAAGGAACTAGGCCACTATGCAAACAATTGTCCAGAAAGGATGGAGAACAAGTTAAACAAGCCTAGGGAGAAACTCAACCTTGGCCCATAAGTCAAGCATGGAAATTAAGGACAAAAATGCAACTGTTGCTTAGAGAAGTTTTACCCAGGATCCTAAGAAGGACAATGTGTAATTTTTGTTTGAAAATTTTTAAGGGTGGTAGTACCCTAGTTGTTTTGAACCTGCTTGTAACCCCTAGCCTTCCCAAATCTCGGGACGAGATTTATTTTAAGGGTGGTAGCCTGTCACATCCCAAGATTTTCCAAATCTTGTAATGTGAAAATAAATTAATAAAATAAAACTTTGTTAGATTTTCAGAGCCAGAAGAAACTTTTTGAATTCGATTAGAACTTCAAACCCATTTGAATTAAATAAAATCCTAAAGGGATTCATAAAGATAAACATTTAATAAAGGAAATTAAAAAGATGTTTTGGAATTACTATTATTGGATCCTTTAATAAAAGATTGGTTTTCAAAAGAAAAGGTGGATTTATAAATAAAGATTATTTAATAAAGCCAAATTAAAACCCTGACCAAACTTTGGGAATTAAAACATTTAGTTTTGAATAAAAATAACAAAGGTTTATTTAAAATAAAATAATAAGGAATTAATATCAAATTTTATAATAAAAGGCTTTACCATTTTAATTAAAACATCAAAACTTATTAAATTATTTTAATAGGTTTTCCAAGTATTTTATATTCTTTAATAAAAACCTACTAAAGTGTTTTGACTTTATTTTAGATTTAAAATAAATATATCCATATCCTATTGGATTTAATAATAAAAGTCTATTATAATAGTTAATAAAGGACACTAAAATAAAAGGCTATTTTATTTTAAAACAAATTTCCAATTATTATATATTCCCAAATTAAAACCTACTAATTTTATTTTAAAATATTTAGGTTCAAATAAAGATTTTATTAATAAAATCAAATCCTATTTGATTAATAAACCTTGGCCCACTTTATTTAGCTAATATTGGACCCTAAGGTAAAATAATATTTTGTTTGAAACAAGTATCCAACTATTATTTACTTCCAAATGATACCTACTGATTAGATTTTGAAAACATTTGGAATTCAAATAAAGATTTTATTAAAATAAACCAAACCCTATTTTATTAATAAACCATAGTCCATTTTATTTAATTAATAAATGGAACCTAAAAAGATTTAAAATATTATTTTATTTGGAAGTTGGTTTGTGCTACTAAACAGAACTAAGTTCAATATTACAAAGTATGAGTGTTGTTTGAATTTGTTTGAACCATGTTTGTTGAGAGAGAAATTTAAAACAGAAATTCAGAAATAGAAAAGAAAAAGACACAGAATAAAAAAATAGGAGATGGCCAACCCAGCCCAGGCAGCCCAACAAGCCCAGGAAACAGCCCAGCCTCATTCCCGCGAGAAAACGTTTCACACTAATTTTAAAACCCACGAAGCAACTGACATGTGGACCTCCCCCTTTCCCCTTTTTCCACTGACGCAACGGCCCCACTTCTCCTGTTCTTCCTCTCCACCCCGCGACTGCTTCCTCCTCTCTCATCGCCGTTGCAGACTTGATTTCGCGGCTTGAATACGCTTTATTGCAGCAGTAATCTCTCGACGTGAGCATACTATCTTAATCGCCCATGCTCCCTCTCTCGTTTCCCTCTGACCCCTCCCTCAAGCGCGCCTCCAGGCCGAAGAATTTTGCCAGACACTTCCCTGTCTCCGACGACCTTCCTCGCCAAAATCCGACCAGCACACACCACCCCGAGCCCCCCCGAGCACCCTGGCAGATTCCCCACTCCCAGACCTTCCTCCCCGTACCACCCATTTGACCGCGGGCGCCCCAGAGCCTCGGCTACGACAAACTTTTGAACGCCGCCGCGTCTGCCATTCTCCGACGAGCTCCTCCGGTAATTCTAGACCACCCCGACCCCTCTCGTTCATGCACACGTCATTTCCGTGGCCCCCTGCATCTGATCACGATCCTTTCTTGCCTTCTGGTGAACCACAGAGCCATCTTCGACCTCGACCGAGCACGTCCGTCGCCAGTACCAACTCCGGCGAGAAATCGAGCCCACTCCAGAGTGCCCCTCGTCGAACCAGCAGCACGTTGAGCATCGCCGTATTCTCCTGAGCCTGGTGAGCATCTTCCCCTTCTTCCTCGCGTCCTATTTCATCAGCGCCGCCGCCGACTGACCTCGCCGCCGCCAGCAGCCGCCGCAGCGCCGCCCGTCTATGGTCGAGCACCCCACAGCCGTTAGATCTAGATCGGACGCACTGGGCAGAATCACTTAACGCGAAGAGGTATGTCCTCTGGACCGCACGATTTGAGTTAGATCCAACGCCTCTCGACGCTTGATCCAACCGAAACGGTATCAGCGAGTAGGATTAGGACACGTGTCTGCTATTCTGTTTAAAACAGAATTTGAAAACAGAAACTTTTGCAAACTTCAAACCCTTATATCTTTTGATCCACACGTGCAAAATTGACAAATTTTATATCAATGAATTCAGGAGAACAAGCCCTAGCCAACCATGGCCTTAGTTTAGCAAATAGTATCTGTTAGCTTGTTTGAATTTGCAGAAACTTTTGTGAGCTTGTTTAGAGTATAAAAATTGTTTAAAAATGATTTTTGGAATAAAACCTTTGCAAAATGGATTGTTGTGACCTTACTGACCCTAGGAACCAACCCTTGGTGTTAGAAATGATTTTTGTAAAATTTAGGTTAAATTATTTGACTTAGCCAATTTCTAGCCAAATAAAAATAATGGATTATTTATGGAAATGATCATGAGTAAAGAACTTTGGAGGAAAATGGTTTAAACCAACCCTACTGACCCAAAACACCAAGTTTTGCAATAGCAACTCATTTGGTGAACCCTATAGGCTAATGCCTTAATAAAAATATTTCTACACCACATAAAATAACACTTTGTTTTGAAAAATGGTTTTAAAGTGAAACCTTTTGCAAATGACTTTGCCACTTTGGTAAATGACCAATTTGGATCTTACAAAGTTTAGAAACCCCATAGAGACCCCTTTGCAAAAATAAAACTATCTTGTGCATGCTCTCATGCATGAATTGGTTTCCATTGTCTTGTGTGTGTGAGATTGTTTGAGTGATTATTGGTTTGGAATGTAAATTGAATTAGTGTTTGATTGTTTGACTTGTAGTGAAGTGTGATACTAACAAGATCAAGGAGTGAACTACAATTCCCCACCAAAAAGGCAAGTGATGCTTCATACTTTTGTCCCATTACTTTCTCTATGCATTAGTGATTTTGCTAAGTAAACTTGCATGGATTTTGCTAAGTATAGATCTTGCTATAGGAAAATCCTAGTAGATGAATCCTTAGTAGGATTTTCCTAAGTTAAAGTTTCCTAATACTACCAAGCTTAGCCTAGCTAATAGAAAACATGGGTGGAATATATATTCACACTATGGAAAAATATTCTAAGTCTGAGGACTTATGTTTTTTGTTTAATAAAACAACTAAGTTAATGAATCCCCTGGGTGGAATGGGCTTGCTTGGTGGAGAATGGTTGAGTGGTTCACAATGCCATGGCTTGGATTGTGTATCTCACTTGTGGAATGCCACCCAGGAAACAAAGGGATTTGAGATGTCAAATGTTGAGAAGCTTCAAGTGCAACCACTTGGCAATATGGGCTCTGCCATGATCATATAGGTTGCAAGAACTTAGCCAAATGGACAGTGGGTGGTAGTGTTTGATAGGTTGGAGCGCGTCCATTTTGGTCTAAGGGAAGGCTTCTGAAAGATCTTGTCTTGGGAAACCAAGTCTTGTGGGGAAAGTGCACCACCTCTGCAGAGTGTAAAACCTAAGTACTTAGCCATGTCCCTGGTAAAGGACAATTTGAGCATCAAGACATGGAAGCAATCAAGAATCTCATCATTCAAATTTCTAAAGTTAAAACTTGTGGATTGAACAAGGGTTGTTTGAATTCTTCAATCATTGGTGGAGAGATGGCTTGGTACAAGGATCTTGAAATCTTTGATTGAGGAAAATGATTTTGTCAAGCAAAAACTTAGTATTTTCAAATGTTAAGGAAAAATCTATTTTGAGCAATGCAAGCCTCAACTCCACTTAGCCAAATGCATATAGATGATAGACTCCACTATACTACCATAGTATCACTTGCCAATACAATTCAAATGTATTGACCCTTTGTGGCTGTAACTTGTATGTTGCAGGTTTGATTGATTTTAGTGAAGATTGTTTGATTAGGATTACAAAGTCTACAACCAACATCTGCATGTGGCACTTTGAAGATGAAGGACCACTTGACCATAGTTATTCCGCTGCAATGTAATGAAATAGCCTAATGAGCTATGTTTGATGTAATAAACTTATGTTATTCCTGGTTATAAAGTTATATTATGACCTTTGTTTCTTGATATTACATCTTAACTGTGGATGCTAGCTATTGATCCAGGGACTAGCATTGTAAACACAGGAGGCTCTATCTTATTAAAGATTGGGACCCCTACAGATGGTATCAGAGCATTGTGTTGCCTGTAGGATTTGTAAACCTAGGATTGGACAAATACCCTTAGAGGAATAGGAGTTATATTTTGATCCGAAAACTTATTTACAAAAACATTTGTAAACTCTTTCCTCAACCATTTTGGTTTCAACTCTACATCTCTTCTATTTCAACTTGATGGAAAAACCTACCCCATGGCCAAAGACTTCACCATGTGCAAAGGACTTCTTCAACATCTTCAACTCTAATGACTTCAACTTCTTCAACTCTAATGACTTCAACATCTTCAGCATATTCACCAAGGACTTCCAACTTAGAAACTACTAAGGACCACAAGTGAAACAAGGAAAACCTACTCAAGATTTAGAGACTAAGGGAATGCAAAATAAGAAGGAACCATCAATAACTTTGAAGTATTGTGACCAAAAGTTTTTCCAAGGAAACCAAGATCTCATGCAAGAAGAATCAACCAAGAAGGAAGGAAAGATCACAAGTGAACCATATAGATGGACCACCATATTGTAGTTAAGACAAAACCACCAACTTATGTGGTGTAACAAAAATATTTTGTTGCCTAAAAATGTGCTTGAAACTTGTTGTTTGAGTGGAGTGTTTGCTTGTGATTGCATGCACATTGTTTGTGTGAGTTGTGATGTGTGGGATTAGAAATAATTCCTTAGAAATATTTTGCCTATTTTAATTCCAATCCAACCCAAACAGATGACTACTCCAAAAGACTCCAAGGTTGATGACAACAACAACAACCAAGAGGTCAACATGAGAGAACTTATAGCAACCCAAAACCAGTTGAGCCAAGAGACAACTCAGCTTTTAGCTAATAACAATGGACTAGACCCAGCCATACAAAGAATTTTGAAACTTCAATCCCAAATGTTGCAAGGATTGGTTACTCAAGTGATCAACATGAGAGAAAACTTTTCCCAGGGAGCTAATGACAACAAGGATGACAAAGATGTTATTCTAGAAGGAACCCAAGCCAACAATAGTTTTAGAGACAAAGATCATGCATCCAAGGAGCATGAAGATCAATGCCCCAAGAAGAGAGAAAGATCTCCCACCTATGAAGAACATGAACTAGAAGAACTCCTAGCTTTGGAGAGACCCAAAAAGAAGAAGAAGGACATAAGCCAGTTGCAATGTTACAATTGCAAAGAGATGGGACACTATGTCAATGTATGGCCAGAAAAGAAGAAGAACCAAGGAAACAAACAAGAGACAGTAATACCAAAGAAAAAGAAAGATATTAGCCAAGTGATGTGCAAACACTGCAAAGAGTTAGGACATTATGCAAACTACTGTCCAGAAAAGATGAAGCATAAGATAAACCAGCCTATGAAGGATCTCAGCCTTGTCACATGTTTCAAATGCAAGGAACTAGGCCACTATGCAAACAATTGTCCAGAAAGGATGGAGAACAAGTTAAACAAGCCTAGGGAGAAACTCAACCTTGGCCCATAAGTCAAGCATGGAAATTAAGGACAAAAATGCAACTGTTGCTTAGAGAAGTTTTACCCAGGATCCTAAGAAGGACAATGTGTAATTTTTGTTTGAAAATTTTTAAGGGTGGTAGTACCCTAGTTGTTTTGAACCTGCTTGTAACCCCTAGCCTTCCCAAATCTCGGGACGAGATTTATTTTAAGGGTGGTAGCCTGTCACATCCCAAGATTTTCCAAATCTTGTAATGTGAAAATAAATTAATAAAATAAAACTTTGTTAGATTTTCAGAGCCAGAAGAAACTTTTTGAATTCGATTAGAACTTCAAACCCATTTGAATTAAATAAAATCCTAAAGGGATTCATAAAGATAAACATTTAATAAAGGAAATTAAAAAGATGTTTTGGAATTACTATTATTGGATCCTTTAATAAAAGATTGGTTTTCAAAAGAAAAGGTGGATTTATAAATAAAGATTATTTAATAAAGCCAAATTAAAACCCTGACCAAACTTTGGGAATTAAAACATTTAGTTTTGAATAAAAATAACAAAGGTTTATTTAAAATAAAATAATAAGGAATTAATATCAAATTTTATAATAAAAGGCTTTACCATTTTAATTAAAACATCAAAACTTATTAAATTATTTTAATAGGTTTTCCAAGTATTTTATATTCTTTAATAAAAACCTACTAAAGTGTTTTGACTTTATTTTAGATTTAAAAATAAATATATCCATATCCTATTGGATTTAATAATAAAAGTCTATTATAATAGTTAATAAAGGACACTAAAATAAAAGGCTATTTTATTTTAAAACAAATTTCCAATTATTATATATTCCCAAATTAAAACCTACTAATTTTATTTTAAAATATTTAGGTTCAAATAAAGATTTTATTAATAAAATCAAATCCTATTTGATTAATAAACCTTGGCCCACTTTATTTAGCTAATATTGGACCCTAAGGTAAAATAATATTTTGTTTGAAACAAGTATCCAACTATTATTTACTTCCAAATGATACCTACTGATTAGATTTTGAAAACATTTGGAATTCAAATAAAGATTTTATTAAAATAAACCAAACCCTATTTTATTAATAAACCATAGTCCATTTTATTTAATTAATAAATGGAACCTAAAAAGATTTAAAATATTATTTTATTTGGAAGTTGGTTTGTGCTACTAAACAGAACTAAGTTCAATATTACAAAGTATGAGTGTTGTTTGAATTTGTTTGAACCATGTTTGTTGAGAGAGAAATTTAAAACAGAAATTCAGAAATAGAAAAGAAAAAGACACAGAATAAAAAAATAGGAGATGGCCAACCCAGCCCAGGCAGCCCAACAAGCCCAGGAAACAGCCCAGCCTCATTCCCGCGAGAAAACGTTTCACACTAATTTTAAAACCCACGAAGCAACTGACATGTGGACCTCCCCCTTTCCCCTTTTTCCACTGACGCAACGGCCCCACTTCTCCTGTTCTTCCTCTCCACCCCGCGACTGCTTCCTCCTCTCTCATCGCCGTTGCAGACTTGATTTCGCGGCTTGAATACGCTTTATTGCAGCAGTAATCTCTCGACGTGAGCATACTATCTTAATCGCCCATGCTCCCTCTCTCGTTTCCCTCTGACCCCTCCCTCAAGCGCGCCTCCAGGCCGAAGAATTTTGCCAGACACTTCCCTGTCTCCGACGACCTTCCTCGCCAAAATCCGACCAGCACACACCACCCCGAGCCCCCCCGAGCACCCTGGTAGATTCCCGACTCCCAGACCTTCCTCCCCGTACCACCCATTTGACCGCGGGCGCCCTAGAGCCTCGGCTACGACAAACTTTTGAACGCCGCCGCGTCTGCCATTCTCCGACGAGCTCCTCCGGTAATTCTAGACCACCCCGACCCCTCTCGTTCATGCACACGTCATTTCCGTGGCCCCCTGCATCTGATCACGATCCTTTCTTGCCTTCTGGTGAACCACAGAGCCATCTTCGACCTCGACCGAGCACGTCTGCCCAGTACCAACTCCGGCGAGAAATCGAGCCCATTCCAGAGTGCCCCTCGTCGAACCAGCAGCACGTTGAGCATCGCCGTATTCTCCTGAGCCTGGTGAGCATCTTCCCCTTCTTCCTCGCGTCCTATTTCATAAGCGCCGCCGCCGACTGACCTCGCCGCCGCCAGCAGCTGCCGCAGCGCCGCCCGTCTATGGTCGAGCACCCCACAGCCGTTAGATCTAGATCGGACGCACTGGACAGAATCACTTAACGCGAAGAGGTATGTCCTCTGGACCGCACGATTTGAGTTAGATCCAACGCCTCTCGACGCTTGATCCAACCGAAACGGTATCAGCGAGTAGGATTAGGACACGTGTCTGCTATTCTGTTTAAAACAGAATTTGAAAACAGAAACTTTTGCAAACTTCAAACCCTTATATCTTTTGATCCACACGTCCAAAATTGACAAATTTTATATCAATGAATTCAGGAGAACAAGCCCTAGCCAACCATGGCCTTAGTTTAGCAAATAGTATCTGTTAGCTTGTTTGAATTTGCAGAAACTTTTGTGAGCTTGTTTAGAGTATAAAAATTGTTTAAAAATGATTTTTGGAATAAAACCTTTGCAAAATGGATTGTTGTGACCTTACTGACCCTAGGAACCAACCCTTGGTGTTAGAAATGATTTTTGTAAAATTTAGGTTAAATTATTTGACTTAGCCAATTTCTAGCCAAATAAAAATAATGGATTGTTTATGGAAATGATCATGAGTAAAGAACTTTGGAGGAAAATGGTTTAAACCAACCCTACTGACCCAAAACACCAAGTTTTGCAATAGCAACTCATTTGGTGAACCCTATAGGCTAATGCCTTAATAAAAATATTTCTACACCACATAAAATAACACTTTGTTTTGAAAAATGGTTTTAAAGTGAAACCTTTTGCAAATGACTTTGCCACTTTGGTAAATGACCAATTTGGATCTTACAAAGTTTAGAAACCCCATAGAGACCCCTTTGCAAAAATAAAACTATCTTGTGCATGCTCTCATGCATGAATTGGTTTCCATTGTCTTGTGTGTGTGAGATTGTTTGAGTGATTATTGGTTTGGAATGTAAATTGAATTAGTGTTTGATTGTTTGACTTGTAGTGAAGTGTGATACTAACAAGATCAAGGAGTGAACTACAATTCCCCACCAAAAAGGCAAGTGATGCTTCATACTTTTGTCCCATTACTTTCTCTATGCATTAGTGATTTTGCTAAGTAAACTTGCATGGATTTTGCTAAGTATAGATCTTGCTATAGGAAAATCCTAGTAGATGAATCCTTAGTAGGATTTTCCTAAGTTAAAGTTTCCTAATACTACCAAGCTTAGCCTAGCTAATAGAAAACATGGGTGGAATATATATTCACACTATGGAAAAATATTCTAAGTCTGAGGACTTATGTTTTTTGTTTAATAAAACAACTAAGTTAATGAATCCCCTGGGTGGAATGGTCTTGCTTGGTGGAGAATGGTTGAGTGGTTCACAATGCCATGGCTTGGATTGTGTATCTCACTTGTGGAATGCCACCCAGGAAACAAAGGGATTTGAGATGTCAAATGTTGAGAAGCTTCAAGTGCAACCACTTGGCAATATGGGCTCTGCCATGATCATATATGTTGCAAGAACTTAGCCAAATGGACAGTGGGTGGTAGTGTTTGATAGGTTGGAGCGCGTCCATTTTGGTCTAAGGGAAGGCTTCTGAAAGATCTTGTCTTGGGAAACCAAGTCTTGTGGGGAAAGTGCACCACCTCTGCAGAGTGTAAAACCTAAGTACTTAGCCATGTCCCTGGTAAAGGACAATTTGAGCATCAAGACATGGAAGCAATCAAGAATCTCATCATTCAAATTTCTAAAGTTAAAACTTGTGGATTGAACAAGGGTTGTTTGAATTCTTCAATCATTGGTGGAGAGATGGCTTGGTACAAGGATCTTGAAATCTTTGATTGAGGAAAATGATTTTGTCAAGCAAAAACTTAGTATTTTCAAATGTTAAGGAAAAATCTATTTTGAGCAATGCAAGCCTCAACTCCACTTAGCCAAATGCATATAGATGATAGACTCCACTATACTACCATAGTATCACTTGCCAATACAATTCAAATGTATTGACCCTTTGTGGCTGTAACTTGTATGTTGCAGGTTTGATTGATTTTAGTGAAGATTGTTTGATTAGGATTACAAAGTCTACAACCAACATCTGCCTGTGGCACTTTGAAGATGAAGGACCACTTGACCATAGTTATTCCGCTGCAATGTAATGAAATAGCCTAATGAGCTATGTTTGATGTAATAAACTTATGTTATTCCTGGTTATAAAGTTATATTATGACCTTTGTTTCTTGATATTACATCTTAACTGTGGATGCTAGTTATTGATCCAGGGACTAGCATTGTAAACACAGGAGGCTCTATCTTATTAAAGATTGGGACCCCTACAGATGGTATCAGAGCATTGTGTTGCCTGTAGGATTTGTAAACCTAGGATTGGACAAATACCCTTAGAGGAATAGGAGTTATATTTTGATCCGAAAACTTATTTACAAAAACACTTGTAAACTCTTTCCTCAACCATTTTGGTTTCAACTCTACATCTCTTCTATTTCAACTTGATGGAAAAACCTACCCCATGGCCAAAGACTTCACCATGTGCAAAGGACTTCTTCAACATCTTCAACTCTAATGACTTCAACTTCTTCAACTCTAATGACTTCAACATCTTCAGCATATTCACCAAGGACTTCCAACTTAGAAACTACTAAGGACCACAAGTGAAACAAGGAAAACCTACTCAAGATTTAGAGACTAAGGGAATGCAAAATAAGAAGGAACCATCAATAACTTTGAAGTATTGTGACCAAAAGTTTTTCCAAGGAAACCAAGATCTCATGCAAGAAGAATCAACCAAGAAGGAAGGAAAGATCACAAGTGAACCATATAGATGGACCACCATATTGTAGTTAAGACAAAACCACCAACTTATGTGGTGTAACAAAAATATTTTGTTGCCTAAAAATGTGCTTGAAACTTGTTGTTTGAGTGGAGTGTTTGCTTGTGATTGCATGCACATTGTTTGTGTGAGTTGTGATGTGTGGGATTAGAAATAATTCCTTAGAAATATTTTGCCTATTTTAATTCCAATCCAACCCAAACAGATGACTACTCCAAAAGACTCCAAGGTTGATGACAACAACAACAACCAAGAGGTCAACATGAGAGAACTTATAGCAACCCAAAACCAGTTGAGCCAAGAGACAACTCAGCTTTTAGCTAATAACAATGGACTAGACCCAGCCATACAAAGAATTTTGAAACTTCAATCCCAAATGTTGCAAGGATTGGTTACTCAAGTGATCAACATGAGAGAAAACTTTTCCCAAGGAGCTAATGACAACAAGGATGACAAAGATGTTATTCTAGAAGGAACCCAAGCCAACAATAGTTTTAGAGACAAAGATCATGCATCCAAGGAGCATGAAGATCAATGCCCCAAGAAGAGAGAAAGATCTCCCACCTATGAAGAACATGAACTAGAAGAACTCCTAGCTTTGGAGAGACCCAAAAAGAAGAAGAAGGACATAAGCCAGTTGCAATGTTACAATTGCAAAGAGATGGGACACTATGTCAATGTATGGCCAGAAAAGAAGAAGAACCAAGGAAACAAACAAGAGACAGTAATACCAAAGAAAAAGAAAGATATTAGCCAAGTGATGTGCAAACACTGCAAAGAGTTAGGACATTATGCAAACTACTCTCCAGAAAAGATGAAGCATAAGATAAACCAGCCTATGAAGGATCTCAGCCTTGTCACATGTTTCAAATGCAAGGAACTAGGCCACTATGCAAACAATTGTCCAGAAAGGATGGAGAACAAGTTAAACAAGCCTAGGGAGAAACTCAACCTTGGCCCATAAGTCAAGCATGGAAATTAAGGACAAAAATGCAACTGTTGCTTAGAGAAGTTTTGCCCAGGATCCTAAGAAGGACAATGTGTAATTTTTGTTTGAAAATTTTTAAGGGTGGTAGTACCCTAGTTGTTTTGAACCTGCTTGTAACCCCTAGCCTTCCCAAATCTCGGGACGAGATTTATTTTAAGGGTGGTAGCCTGTCACATCCCAAGATTTTCCAAATCTTGTAATGTGAAAATAAATTAATAAAATAAAACTTTGTTAGATTTTCAGAGCCAGAAGAAACTTTTTGAATTCGATTAGAACTTCAAACCCATTTGAATTAAATAAAATCCTAAAGGGATTCATAAAGATAAACATTTAATAAAGGAAATTAAAAAGATGTTTTGGAATTACTATTATTGGATCCTTTAATAAAAGATTGGTTTTCAAAAGAAAAGGTGGATTTATAAATAAAGATTATTTAATAAAGCCAAATTAAAACCCTGACCAAACTTTGGGAATTAAAACATTTAGTTTTGAATAAAAATAACAAAGGTTTATTTAAAATAAAATAATAAGGAATTAATATCAAATTTTATAATAAAAGGCTTTACCATTTTAATTAAAACATCAAAACTTATTAAATTATTTTAATAGGTTTTCCAAGTATTTTATATTCTTTAATAAAAACCTACTAAAGTGTTTTGACTTTATTTTAGATTTCAAAATAAATATATCCATATCCTATTGGATTTAATAATAAAAGTCTATTATAATAGTTAATAAAGGACACTAAAATAAAAGGCTATTTTATTTTAAAACAAATTTCCAATTATTATATATTCCCAAATTAAAACCTACTAATTTTATTTTAAAATATTTAGGTTCAAATAAAGATTTTATTAATAAAATCAAATCCTATTTGATTAATAAACCTTGGCCCACTTTATTTAGCTAATATTGGACCCTAAGGTAAAATAATATTTTGTTTGAAACAAGTATCCAACTATTATTTACTTCCAAATGATACCTACTGATTATATTTTGAAAACATTTGGAATTCAAATAAAGATTTTATTAAAATAAACCAAACCCTATTTTATTAATAAACCATAGTCCATTTTATTTAATTAATAAATGGAACCTAAAAAGATTTAAAATATTATTTTATTTGGAAGTTGGTTTGTGCTACTAAACAGAACTAAGTTCAATATTACAAAGTATGAGTGTTGTTTGAATTTGTTTGAACCATGTTTGTTGAGAGAGAAATTTAAAACAGAAATTCAGAAATAGAAAAGAAAAAGACACAGAATAAAAAAAATAGGAGATGGCCAACCCAGCCCAGGCAGCCCAACAAGCCCAGGAAACAGCCCAGCCTCATTCCCGCGAGAAAACGTTTCACACTAATTTTAAAACCCACGAAGCAACTGACATGTGGACCTCCCCCTTTCCCCTTTTTCCACTGACGCAACGGCCCCACTTCTCCTGTTCTTCCTCTCCACCCCGCGACTGCTTCCTCCTCTCTCATCGCCGTTGCAGACTTGATTTCGCGGCTTGAATACGCTTTATTGCAGCAGTAATCTCTCGACGTGAGCATACTATCTTAATCGCCCATGCTCCCTCTCTCGTTTCCCTCTGACCCCTCCCTCAAGCGCGCCTCCAGGCCGAAGAATTTTGCCAGACACTTCCCTGTCTCCGACGACCTTCCTCGCCAAAATCCGACCAGCACACACCACCCCGAGCCCCCCCGAGCACCCTGGTAGATTCCCCACTCCCAGACCTTCCTCCCCGTACCACCCATTTGACCGCGGGCGCCCTAGAGCCTCGGCTACGACAAACTTTTGAACGCCGCCGCGTCTGCCATTCTCCGACGAGCTCCTCCGGTAATTCTAGACCACCCCGACCCCTCTCGTTCATGCACACGTCATTTCCGTGGCCCCCTGCATCTGATCACGATCCTTTCTTGCCTTCTGGTGAACCACAGAGCCATCTTCGACCTCGACCGAGCACGTCCGTCGCCAGTACCAACTCCGGCGAGAAATCGAGCCCATTCCAGAGTGCCCCTCGTCGAACCAGCAGCACGTTGAGCATCGCCGTATTCTCCTGAGCCTGGTGAGCATCTTCCCCTTCTTCCTCGCGTCCTATTTCATAAGCGCCGCCGCCGACTGACCTCGCCGCCGCCAGCAGCTGCCGCAGCGCCGCCCGTCTATGGTCGAGCACCCCACAGCCGTTAGATCTAGATCGGACGCACTGGACAGAATCACTTAACGCGAAGAGGTATGTCCTCTGGACCGCACGATTTGAGTTAGATCCAACGCCTCTCGACGCTTGATCCAACCGAAACGGTATCAGCGAGTAGGATTAGGACACGTGTCTGCTATTCTGTTTAAAACAGAATTTGAAAACAGAAACTTTTGCAAACTTCAAACCCTTATATCTTTTGATCCACACGTCCAAAATTGACAAATTTTATATCAATGAATTCAGGAGAACAAGCCCTAGCCAACCATGGCCTTAGTTTAGCAAATAGTATCTGTTAGCTTGTTTGAATTTGCAGAAACTTTTGTGAGCTTGTTTAGAGTATAAAAATTGTTTAAAAATGATTTTTGGAATAAAACCTTTGCAAAATGGATTGTTGTGACCTTACTGACCCTAGGAACCAACCCTTGGTGTTAGAAATGATTTTTGTAAAATTTAGGTTAAATTATTTGACTTAGCCAATTTCTAGCCAAATAAAAATAATGGATTGTTTATGGAAATGATCATGAGTAAAGAACTTTGGAGGAAAATGGTTTAAACCAACCCTACTGACCCAAAACACCAAGTTTTGCAATAGCAACTCATTTGGTGAACCCTATAGGCTAATGCCTTAATAAAAATATTTCTACACCACATAAAATAACACTTTGTTTTGAAAAATGGTTTTAAAGTGAAACCTTTTGCAAATGACTTTGCCACTTTGGTAAATGACCAATTTGGATCTTACAAAGTTTAGAAACCCCATAGAGACCCCTTTGCAAAAATAAAACTATCTTGTGCATGCTCTCATGCATGAATTGGTTTCCATTGTCTTGTGTGTGTGAGATTGTTTGAGTGATTATTGGTTTGGAATGTAAATTGAATTAGTGTTTGATTGTTTGACTTGTAGTGAAGTGTGATACTAACAAGATCAAGGAGTGAACTACAATTCCCCACCAAAAAGGCAAGTGATGCTTCATACTTTTGTCCCATTACTTTCTCTATGCATTAGTGATTTTGCTAAGTAAACTTGCATGGATTTTGCTAAGTATAGATCTTGCTATAGGAAAATCCTAGTAGATGAATCCTTAGTAGGATTTTCCTAAGTTAAAGTTTCCTAATACTACCAAGCTTAGCCTAGCTAATAGAAAACATGGGTGGAATATATATTCACACTATGGAAAAATATTCTAAGTCTGAGGACTTATGTTTTTTGTTTAATAAAACAACTAAGTTAATGAATCCCCTGGGTGGAATGGGCTTGCTTGGTGGAGAATGGTTGAGTGGTTCACAATGCCATGGCTTGGATTGTGTCTCTCACTTGTGGAATGCCACCCAGGAAACAAAGGGATTTGAGATGTCAAATGTTGAGAAGCTTCAAGTGCAACCACTTGGCAATATGGGCTCTGCCATGATCATATAGGTTGCAAGAACTTAGCCAAATGGACAGTGGGTGGTAGTGTTTGATAGGTTGGAGCGCGTCCATTTTGGTCTAAGGGAAGGCTTCTGAAAGATCTTGTCTTGGGAAACCAAGTCTTGTGGGGAAAGTGCACCACCTCTGCAGAGTGTAAAACCTAAGTACTTAGCCATGTCCCTGGTAAAGGACAATTTGAGCATCAAGACATGGAAGCAATCAAGAATCTCATCATTCAAATTTCTAAACTTAAAACTTGTGGATTGAACAAGGGTTGTTTGAATTCTTCAATCATTGGTGGAGAGATGGCTTGGTACAAGGATCTTGAAATCTTTGATTGAGGAAAATGATTTTGTCAAGCAAAAACTTAGTATTTTCAAATGTTAAGGAAAAATCTATTTTGAGCAATGCAAGCCTCAACTCCACTTAGCCAAATGCATATAGATGATAGACTCCACTATACTACCATAGTATCACTTGCCAATACAATTCAAATGTATTGACCCTTTGTGGATGTAACTCGTATGTTGCAGGTTTGATTGATTTTAGTGAAGATTGTTTGATTAGGATTACAAAGTCTACAACCAACATCTGCCTGTGGCACTTTGAAGATGAAGGACCACTTGACCATAGTTATTCCGCTGCAATGTAATGAAACAGCCTAATGAGCTATGTTTGATGTAATAAACTTATGTTATTCCTGGTTATAAAGTTATATTATGACCTTTGTTTCTTGATATTACATCTTAACTGTGGATGCTAGCTATTGATCCAGGGACTAGCATTGTAAACACAGGAGGCTCTATCTTATTAAAGATTGGGACCCCTACACATTCAGAATAATTAACCATCATATTATCAAGGAGTTTTGTTGCAGCACCCAAAGTAATGGTCATAAAGGTACCTCCAGCAGCAGAATCCAACCGATTTCTTGAAGAGAAACTTAGTCCTGCATAAAAAGTTTGGATAATTATCCAAGCAGTCAGTCCATGAGTGGGATAATTCTTTTACCAAAGATTTCATTCTTTCCCAAGCTTGAGCAACATGTTCATTATCAAGTTGTTTAAATTTCATTATCTCACTTCTCATAGATATAATCTTAGCAGGAGGATAGTATTTTCCAATAAAAGCATCTTTGCATTTAATCCAAGAATCAATACTATTTCTAGGCAAGTGATGAGTGCAGCAACACTTCGTTGGGAGACTCCAAGAGGAAGGTATGATGAGCACAACAACAAGTTTTCTCTCAGTAAGAAACCGAGGTTATCGAACCAGTAGGAGGAAGGAAACGACTCAAAGGTGTTGCTAGCAACTTGGAGACCTGCACAACACAAACTCAAGACTTTGCCCCAACAAACAGTGAGGTTGTCAATCTCACCGGTTTGCTGTAACAAAGGATTAACTGTATGGTGTGGAAGGTAATAGTGGTTTGCAACAAGTAAATGGTAACAGTGGAAGATGTATCAATGGTAAAGATTGGACCAGTGTCCATAGTTCACTAGAGGTGTTCTCCTTAGATAAACAAACATGGCATGCAGGGTAAACAAATTACAGCAGGGCAATTGACAGGACTGAGCAAGGCATAACAATGCAATACTATACATCATGATCCTATGAGATTCGATTTGGCAATACAAAAAGATACATAGATCGCCATCCAACTGGATCTATGACTAGAAGTCCACCTTTGGGTTATCATCCGAACCCCCTCAAGTATTAAGTTGCAAGCAATAGACAACTGCTTTAAACAAAGTGTGTAAGGTAAACAATCCACTTGTTCCATGAACAAGAGACCGTTGTTTTCTCCCTAGTAGCAACAACACATATACAACCCTAGAGATTTATGTCACTTCCCTTAGATTAAATAGAGGCATGAACCCACTATCGAGCATAAATACCCCCTCTTGGAGTCACTAGCAACTACTTGGCCAAGATAGCTACTAACAACGGAGATCATGCAAGATCACAAAAAACACAGACATGATAGAATCAATAAGACAAAACCATTAACCAATCTGACATAGTAATCTCAATATCCATCGGATCCCCGCAAACACAACATGCATGATTACAAATAGATGAGATCTTGGTCATGAACGGAGCTCAAAAGATCTAGACATGAAAGCACACCGGAGGAGTAACAACCATCTAGCTACTACATGGACCCGTAGTCCAAGGTGGAACTACTCACGCTTCATACCGGAGGATGGCATGATGAAGAAGAAGGTTTCCGGGATGATCTCCCCTCCAACAGGGTGCCGGGAAGAACTTCAGATCCCCCCGATCTAGGGACGATGGTGTCGGCAGCTACAGATGGTTTCATGGAATATTGATCCGGTCCTTAGGGTTTAGGCATCGGGGGGTCTTTATAGGCGAAGAGGCGAGGCAGGGGGGCGCCAGGGCGGCTGCAACCCCCCTAGGCACTGGGTGGGCCCACCCGCGTGGCCAGGGGGTGTGTCCCCTTGTGACTCTCCTCCATCTCGTATTTCGGCTTCGTGTTCCCCACGGTAAAATGTTGACTTTGGCTTTTGTCCCGTCCAATTCCGAGAATATTGATTTTCTGCCTTTCTGGAACCAAAAACAGAAGAAAACATGCAACTGGCACTATGGCAACTTATTAATAGTTTAGTACCAGAAAGCATATAAAAACACCTCAAAGTGTGGACAAAGCAAAGCAAAGTACATACTAAACAAGCATGGAACGTAAAAAAATATAGATACGTTTCCGACGTATCAAGCATCCCCAAGCTTAACTCCTGCTCGTCCTCGACTAGGTAAGTGATAAAAGAATATTTTTTGAGGTGACATGCACCATCAAAACCAAGGTCAAACCATTTGCAAGCAAAGAAAGCTGGGATCAAAGAACTCTAAACATGAGCATGAAAGATGGAGTTCTAACAGTAAGACAAAGTAACTATGCATGCAACATGAAATTCTAGAAACAAAGATCATGAATAACATGCATTGAAAAACGTTTGTTTGTTTCACATACAGAAAACATGGCATAGTGGCATTCATCTTGTCCCTCATAGAGTAGCAAATAGATGCATAGGACACCTTCAAAGTTCATAAGAGTGACTAGATACAAATAGCACAAGAACAAGCAATATCAACAATATGCATCAATCAATAAGTTTTGGGACAATGCACATAGAACTAAGAATGGCAACTATGCTCCCTTAATTGGTGCCTAAAGGTAGAAGGTGGAGACTCAATATAATAGTGGAAGAAAGGCCCTTCATAAAGGGAAGCAGGGATTTCAAGTTTCAAAAAGAGCTTCCAAAAATTATGGTACTTGTTAGCTTTCAGCCCTCATTGCCCCTATCATAAGCATCTTGAAGTGATTAAGGTTAAAGTGAACAAACTATGGAGTATATGCTCGACAAAGTAAAAGTTGGCAATCTCATGTCCCTTGAATATGAGAGCCGCTCCTCATGCTACTCAACTTTAGTCACCTGTAAGTTCTTGTCATAGTAAGTACATGTGTATCATAGAGAACTGCCAACGGGGTACCCCTTGCACATGGTACAGGAGCTATCCCATAACCAAAATGACAAGGCAAGTAGACAATGAGCATCTCAGCAATCTTCTTATTTACCATGGGAATATGGTGTTTTTTCTCTCTTTCTTCTTTTCAACGTGTCTCTCTTTTTTTATAAGAAGAAAGCTTCATAAATGTCATTATGGTGATGCTGCAAGTTTCCACCATGATTATGCATGGCTTAGGCTAGCGGCCCAGGTGTTTCTCTAACACAAAATACATAACTCCATGGACTTACAAGCTCCCCTTTTATTTCGCACCGGCGACATCCATAGACAAAATAGCATGATATCACCTGTGTACAAAGTACAAGTGCAATGTTGAAAGCGTTCCCCGTGACATCACGGTTCTGCTAATTCCAACGTATAAGTGAAAGCATATACAACATAGATGACACAATGGTTCAAGTTTATTAGGTGCAAGAAATATAAAGTGTGCCATCAAGTTCGTGAGAGCTTTAATCACTAAGTTTTAACATAACAAAATACTTTTTAATTGGAAGATAGCTGAAAACAAGAATATACTTGGAATGGTGTAACACACCATGCATAGGAATTTATAGTGGACACTTTGGAATAACTTGGTTTCTTGGGAGTTGGAAGCATGAGTAGAGCTTACTCATACAAGTGGAGGCTAGCAAAAGACTGGGAGCAACCAACTAAGAGAGCAATAATGGTCATAATCATGCAGAGCGACAAAACATTACTAATCAAAGCATAGAGTGGTACTACAAGT
The DNA here is from genome assembly GCA_910589765.1 of Avena atlantica. NCBI lineage: Eukaryota > Viridiplantae > Streptophyta > Magnoliopsida > Poales > Poaceae > Avena > Avena atlantica. The sequence goes on along the minus strand of OU342737.1, from coordinate 36,569,146 downwards.
CAAGGACTAAATGATCATATAGGCTATGGTGACTTGTTCATAGTCATAACATGGTGTGGGCATGTGCCAAGTCAACCCAAACAAAGCATCAAAGGAGAATACCACAATACTATGATTTGGTATGCTAAACCAACACATGATTCCTTCAAGGCACACTAAGCAATCCCAATTGTTTGGAACAAGTAATGCTACAACAATAATCACTAATCATAGGGTCAAAACAACACCTACCACGACATGCTAAAGTCTAAGTCACAGTCAAAGCAAGCTCCTCTTGCACTATTCAAGCAAGAACTTTCTACTCCTTTCCAACACCAATCAACTTATTTGAAACAACACAACGAGAACAGGGGTACAAACTACTTTATTCAAGCAAACTAAACAAACTAAGCAAAGCAAACGAAAACTAAGACGCTCCAAGAACAACACAACAATGCATGAAACAATAAAAATGAAGTGTCTAGAAAGACCTGAGCTTTTTATTGATGAAGAAGGGGATGCCTTGGGCATCCCAAAGCTTTGACGCTTGTACCTCTTGGATATTTCTTGGGGTGACACCGGGGTGGCATCCCCAAGCTTGAGATTTTGTCCATTCTTCATCTCATTACATCATTCTCTCTCTACACCTGAATTTTTTCCTTCATACATTCTTCATTAGCAACATTAGTGTATTTTCAAAAGATAATAGACCCTTGGGTTTAGCTTTAGAACAACAAAACTTTCACGAAAAACACAAGCTACTGTAGCAGTTCCCTCAAAAATCTCATTTCCCAAAAAGAACCCAAAAAGGAATGAATAAGAAGCAAATGCAAATAATGGCAGAAATCTGTCAAAACAGACCAGCAGGTAGAAACAGATTTTTTATAAGACCTTCTGTTGCTCAAATAAAAAAGTGTTGAACTAACGAAAGTTAGCTAACATACATGGGTTTTATTCGTAAATTTTCAGCCAAATCCGACTTACAGAGACTCCTCACGAATTTTTATGGTGGAGCACGGAAAAATCTGTTTCGGGACAGCAACTCCCCAAATCTTACTTCCCTCTCATTAGAGGTCATTCTTGGCACAAAAAACAAACAAAAAGGATAAAGAGAGGTTATTACTGAAGTAATAACTTCCAAGACTCAATAAAACTCTTGGATTATCTCCCAACAAGTACTTTTCTTTTACGCCTTTAAGTTAGGCACAAGAAGCAAAAAATCAAGTGTTTTCAAATGAAGAAGCATTAACATCAAACCTTGCTTTCAAAGGAGGAGCAAAAAGCAACTTCTCTCTCCTCATAGGGAAGTGTTCAATACCTTTCTTGAATGGAAATTGATATTTAATGGTGCCTTCTTTCATATCAATGATGGCACCAACAGTTCTAAGAAAAGGTCTTCCCAAAGTAATAGGACAGGAAGCATTGTATTCAACATCCAAAACATAGAAATCAACGGGGACATAAGAATTGTTAACCATAATGAGAACATCATTAATACTCCCCATGAGTTTATTCTTATCATTATCATTAAGTGGTACATCCAAATAACAATCTTCCAAAGGTGGCAAATCAAGCATTTCATAAATCTCCCTAGGCAAAATAGAGACACTAGAACCAAGGTCACATGAAGCTTTGAGATCAAAGTCATTCACTTGCATATTAATAATGGGTTCCCAACTATCTTGTACTTTCCTAGGAATAGAAGCTTTGTGTTTTAACTTCTCTTCCTTAATTTTAACAAGAGCATATGTAATGTGTTTGGTGAAAGCAACATGCATATCACTAGCATCAGGAATTCTAGCAAGCTTTTGCAGGAACATAATCACTTCAGAAATATTGCAACCATCAAGATCAAAATCAAACTTAGCATCACTAGCAGTAGACTCATTGGCCTTAGGCATTGTTGGATGAGGAATAGGGACTTCTTGTGGTTTAGTGGCATCCATATTGGTGGTGGTGATGGTGCACACACTATTGTTTCTAGCAGTTTCAGCTTCCCTTTCCCACTTAGCATGAAGTTGGGCTAACAGTCTAACATTTTCATCAATAGTAATTTGTATGGCATGAGTAGAAGCAAAGGTACTTTCCATGGTTTCAGGTTTAGCAGCCATTTTATTAATCAAAGAGGACTATGCTTCAGACAAAGAGGAAATATTTTTATCAGCACTGAAATTTTTTGACTGTAAACTAGGAATCTCTCTATTCAAATTCTCAAGCTGATGACTAATATTTTTCAAGATAACAGATTGTCCTTCCATAGTTTTAGTGAATATCTTGTTTTGCTCAAATTGCATTTCCATGAAGTTCTTAGTGGATCTTTCAACTTCTAGAATCCTATCTTCACTATGCATTCCAGATCTACCATGATAAGTATTTCCATTATTAGGAGGGTAAGGCCTATAGTTATTACCATAAGCATTATTGTCAAAATTATTATTCCTAATGAAGTTCACATCAACTTGCTCTTTTGAGAAACTAAAGAGGCTAAGGGAACATTATTTGGATCTAAAGGATCTTTCCCATGAACAAGCATATCCATAATAACATCTATCTTATCATTCAAAGAGGAGGTATCTTCAACAGAATTTACCTTCTTACCATGTGGATCTCTCTCAGTGTGCCATTCAGAATAATTAACCATCATATTATCAAGGAGTTTTGTTGCAGCACCCAAAGTGATGGTCATAAAGGTACCTCCAACAGCTGAATCCAACAGGTTCCTTGAAGCGAAGTTCAAATCTGCATAAAAAGTCTGGATAATCATCCAAGCAGTAAGTCCATGAGTGGGACAATTCTTAACTAAAGATTTCATTCTTTCCCAAGCTTGAGCAACATGTTCATTATCAAGTTTTTTAAATTTCATAATATCACTTCTCATAAATATTATCTTAGCAGGAGGGTAGTACTTTCCAATAAAAGCATCTTTGCACTTAATCCAAGAATCAATACTATTTCTAGGCAAGGATAGCAACCATTCTTTAGCTTTTCCTCTCAAGGAGAACGGAAACAGCTTGAGCTTAATAATATCTCCATCTACATCCTTATACATTTGCATCTCACAAAGTTCAACAAAGTTACTGAGATGGGAAGCAGCAGCATCAGAACTAGCACCGGAAAATTGCTCTCTCATCACAAGATTCAACAAAGCAGGCTTAATTTCATAAAAGGTAGCATCAGGAGCAGGTGGAGCAATATGAGTTCTTAGGAAATCATTGTTGTTTGTGCTAGTGAAGTCACATAACTTGGTGTTCTCAGCAGAGTTTATTTTGGCAAAAGTGGAGTAAGCCAAAACAGCAGCAGCAACTAGAGCAGGGATTAATTTTTTGTGTTTTTGATAAGTGAAAGCAAACCAAATTAAACTATTTTTTGGAGTTTTTGATAAAAATAGGCAAACAAAACCAATCAAAAGAAACTAAGCAAACCAAAAACAAAGTAAAGAGAAAGGTTGTGAAGGACTCCCCTTGTGAAGACGTCCTTAGCCTCCCCAGCAACAGCGCCAGAAAAAGGCTTGATGAGTGCAGCAGCACTTTGTTGGGAGACCTGTAACATCCCAAAAATACTAAACTTAAATCATCAAACTCTAATCATCAAAATTAGGGTTAACAAAAACTTTTCTAATTAAAATTATGAAAGCATGAATATGTGTATGCATTTAAATTGAAATTCTTTTGAACCAACTTGTTTGTGTGTTTCTTTGCTTGTAAAATGTTTCTTAGGTGAAATAAACATCATCTAAACATTTCCCACACTTTTTCCAAAGACAAGTAAAGCAAAACAAATAAAATAAAGTAATGGTCATTTTGACCAATTTAACTCCCAAGCCTACTTTGGTTGTCTCAAACTTTCAGAACCTAACAGAAACTTTTCTGGATCTTTGCACCCCTTGATTGTACTCATAACAAAGTATCAAGGCCCACTTTGTGATCATCCAGAAACTTTCAAATGCATAGTTTAAATGACAATTCAAAATTGAATCTTTATCATATGGGAAGATCCCACTTTTTCAAAAAACACTCAAACAAGCTCAACTTTCAAAACCTAAGCATCTGCAGACTCACCAGCACCAATCTAGCAAACCCACCAAAAATCTTTTCAAAATTCAAAAATTGAATTCATGCGGCCATTTCATCAAACACTTGGCAGACACAAATCAAATAAAATCAAAACACTATTATGAGCAGTGATTCTTGCCTAACTGGTTCCCTATCTAGCTCATGACCAGCTTAGTAGATCATCTAGCAAGATTAACCAAGCACTAGCACCACTGTGAGCTTGGCATTTTCATCAATGGTGAACAGCCGAAGCCACCATTGTCACCCCCATGTCGACAGCAAGCTAGGAGGAGAAACAAGCCTAGACAGCATGTCTGGGAGCAAGCCAACACTCCACCGCCACTCCCTGTGCACCGCTCGAACCCTACCAGCCACTGGACCACGCGCACGGACCATGCCAACCTCGCCAGCAACCATGCCGAGAGCATGCCCCGTCCGCCACGCTCGACCAACGCCCACAGACCGCACGCCGCCCTCGCCGCGTGCATACGTGATCACCACCATCCCAGCAACCCCGCAGACACGCTCGTTCGCCGCCGCGCGGACCACGCGCGTTGTGCGCCATTAAATTCTCCGTCGGGCACGCGCAGAGCACCGTCGTGTTCCGACCGAACCGCACCTCCCCACGTCTCGCCACCGTACCGTTGAGCATCGCCAGGGAACACTGCACCGTACCCTACCTTCGCCCATGCCAATAGCCGTCTGTACCATCGCCCCCGACGAGCTCACCTTGCGCCCCGTCGGTCCCCTCGCTCGACTATAAATAGAAACCACCCCCAGCCAAATTGAGCACACCATTCTACTCCCCTCTCATCACTGATCGTGCCACACCGTTCCCGGAGCAAGGCGAGCAACACTTCGCCGGAATTTCACCGGAGCCCGCCGTCTCTGGAGAAGAAGGGGGCCAGTGATTGGAGCCGCCCCAGGAGGAGCCACCGATACCAGGAGATTCGCCGTCGTCGACTTTGTTGTTCGCCCGCCTCGCCGACCCTCGCCTGCACCCCGGTGAGCCCCCAACATCCCCCACTGGCCGTGCTAGGTTTCTGTCTCGCCGGCGTTGCCCAACGTCGACGATGAATCCCGGCCGTTGGATTAGAACCAGATCGAACGACCCACGTTGCCTCGTACCGCTTCGCACCCCCTGTCTCACTGACGAGTGGGGACAGCCACTTAAACAGCTCGCGGAAGCACTACGCTTAGCAGGCCGTCCCGTTAAATTTTCCTGCGCAGCCCAGTTATTTGAATTAAACCTTTTCCAATTTATTTCAAACACACTTCTGTACCCAGTTTCAAAAATCAACCCAGGTCGATTCAGTGCACCAAATTGAATGAAACCAATTTTGTTAGAAAGGTCTGGGAATGCTGAATCCAAGCCCGTTGGATTCAAGTCATTTGGATCTATAGATCACCCATGGTAAAAATAACAAGGCAGAAGCTTTTCTGCATTCAAACATTTTTCAAATTTAAACCATGATAGCTTTTGAGTTGATTCCAACTCTCAAAAATCACATTTAACCATACCTTTCAGAATATATAAAAATATATAGGGTTACTTACAGAAATAATGTTCAAGTAATAAAAGAATGCCCCATAGGCATTTTTAGCCACTTTAATTAATTAAAATAAAAGGGTAAAACCTTATTAAATTGTGACACCACTTTAAATCACATTCCCATGGACTAAAATATGTGGTTATGACATGTGTCAACATGATCCCATGTTTGGTTTGGAGAATATTAAATCTTAAGTAGTGTTTCAATGAGTAGAAATTACTTTTCTAAAAATAAAAGGAATTAAACCAAGCTTTAATCTTGTAATGTTAGTGATGATGCTAGATCATCTATAGGACCCTTTTTGTGTGATGATTGTAAGTAGTTAAGTATTGTTTGGTGATTGTGTACATCGTATTTATTTATAGACGCTAGTACCGACCAAGGATACAAGGAGGAAGGAGGATTCTACGAAGAAGAAGCCGAGGAGAACTTCAACCACTGCTCTGCTCAAGGCAAGCTATTAACCTTGCAAGCTAACACTTGCAATTTAGCAAGCCTAATACTACCAGTGAATGTGCAAGCTAACACTTGCAAGATACTCTGATGCAACAATCCACTACTTGTTACTATGCCCACTATATACCTTAAGCATATGTGATCATATCCACTTGATAAACCAATCCTAGTTTTACTTACAAGCTTCTTACTTTATTTCTTTATCAAAGCTCTTACTTAGATTTTACTTAAGAGAATGGTAGATACTAGAAAGATATGTGAAGGTTGCATAAAGAGCATAAAATTTGGCCTAAGCTAGATAATCTTGATGTCATCCTAAGGCATGAGATTGAACTTAGTTAGAACTCCACTAGTTTACCACCCTTCATTAGTGCTTACCCCCCCCCCCACTTGTAGATGCTAGTGCTAAGCATAAAACTTAATCAACTTTAGATGGGAATACTTGGTGAAAGTGGTTATGAAAACCTTGGAATGATGGATCATTCTACTGAGATGTTTTGACATGTGTTTCCGAACAACTGATGATTTTGGTGATGAAAATGATGAGGCATGAGCATTAGCCCTTTATAAAACTGATGGTTGTCTAGATGCGATACCATTCCAATTTTATTGTACAACCACAATACCCGAAGATTGGGTAGGGTTTGACTGGAAACTTATATACCTTAGTATTAGTTCCCTCACGGCCAAGGTCTGAGCTGAGGCTACCTTGTGAAGATTGTCCACCTGTGCAGTACCCAAGATGACAGTTGGTCATGGTTGGGAGGCCAAACTCACAGGAGAGGTGCTTATACTAGGGCGTGTAATTGAAAGGTTAGGATTGATTATCCGCATACTGAGTATGGTGAATTCAGGATTTGTTCCTGACAGATGTATCGAATGTTGTGGTAAAAGTGTACAATCTCTGCAGAGTGTCAAACTATTCGAATAGCCGCGTCCGCGGTTATGGACAGTTGGAGTGGCCATACTGTTCCCCCGTCAGACTTTTCAAAATGACTTGTGAAATGGATTGAGACTTTGACTTGACCACAACAGGGTTATGATATGAAATACAAGTTCCCACTTAGGTGTTATAAAACTTCAACTAGCATTCTTTGCTTCTGAACTTAGTAGAGGTAAATCTGGCTTTTGCAAAATAACCCTAGAGCCTAGTGACCTATTATCAAAAACCCCTTTTACATGTTAGTATTAGTTTGCGAGTACTTAAAGAGTACTCATGGCTTTGTCGCTGGCTATTCCCATGGCCAGACTATGAAGAGGAGTATCTGGAGGATGGACCCCAGGAAGGTTATGACAACTAGGATCATCTCCCATTGTCAGCATTGCCTGTGACCCCGAAGATGGAGCTTAGCCTACGCTATCGTTATTATTACGTATTCCGCTGCTTGATGTTGTATTCAGAACTGGATCATGAGATCCCTATTTGTGTAAGAACTTATGTACGGTTTGTAATGGATGATGTACTATGGTATCCAATTCTGTTATGTCTCGCAAAAATGGTAATCCTGGGATTGCGATGTATGGCATAACAGGCATCTGGGATTAAAATTCCGGGTGTTGACAAGTTGGTATCAGAGCCATCCTGACCATAGGATACCCTAGTTAGACGGGACGTTTGAATCAAAAACTTAGTTTCAAAACCAAAGAAAGCCATAACCATGACCAGTCCAGCCGGAATATCAGTCGAGCATATATCTGAAACCTTACCTCGTCAATTCAAATGCAACAAGAGTATAGCCCAACCTACCATTGACCAAGTCCGGATAGTCTGTGAATACCCCAATGTATTTCCAGATGTTTTGCCCGGCATGCCCCCAGATCGGGATATCGAGTTCATCATCGAACTAATTCCTGTAACCGGACCCATAGCCCAGAGACCCTATAGTATGAACCCGTCAGAGCTAGCAGAACTGAAGAAGCAACTGGATTCCATGCTGGAAGTTGGATTGATTCAACCCAGTGCGTCACCTTGGAGATCACCTGTCTTGTTTGTGGACAAGAAGGATGGAGGTAACCGTTTGTGTACGGATTATCGGAAATTGAATGATGTCACCATCAAGAACAAGTACCCCTTTCCCAAGATCAAAGATTCGTTTGATCAGTTGACCGGTGCCAAAGTGTTTTCTAAGATTGATCTTAGGACTGGCTATCATCAACTCAAGATTCATGCAGAGGATATTCCAAAGACTGCCTTTACCACCAGATATGGATTGTATGAGCATACAGTCATGTCTTTCGGACTAACCAATGCCCCCGCTTATTTCATGAATCTCGTGAATAAGATTTTTATGGACTTCCTGGATAAGTTTGTCGTTGTTTTCATCGATGACATTCTAATTTATTCCAAATCAGAAGAAGAACATGAGCTACACTTAAGGACCATTCTTGGAACCCTTAGAGAGCATCAGCTATATGCAAAGTTTAGCAAATGTGGATTCTGGTTACAGGAGGTAGGATTCCTCGGTCACATTGTATCAGCCAGAGAAATTTCCGTTGACCCTGCCAAAGTGAAAGATGTAGAAGATTGGCAAGCCCCAACCACTCAAACCCAAGTTCGTGCATTTCTCGGATTGGCGGGATATTACCGCAAATTCGTAGAAGGATTCTCTAGTATCGCCAGACCCATGACCCAATTGCTGAAGAAGGACAAGAATTTTGAATGGACAGACAAATGTGAAGCGAGTTTTCAAGAACTCAAGAGAAGATTGATTTCAACCCCAATCTTGATCATGCCGGATATCACGAAGCCCTTTGATGTGTATTGTGACGCATCCAAGATTGGTCTCGGATGTGTGCTAATGCAAGAAGGCAAGGTTATATCTTATCTATCTCGATAGCTAAAACAGCATGAGCAAAACTACCCAACCCATGACCTCGAACTCGCAGCCGTAGTTCTAGCCCTGAAGACATGGAGACATTACCTAATGGGAAACCGTTGTGAGATTTATTCGGATCACAAAAGCCTAAAGTATATATTCACTCAGAAGGAGATGAATATGAGACAGAGGAGATGGATTGAGCTAATCAAGGATTACGACCTGGACATTCACTATCACCCTGGTAAAGCCAATGTGGTAGAAGATGCCCTTAGCAAATTGCCGTGCCGCTTGAACTCCATGATTTTGAAGGAGCAACCAAGTTTGCACAAAGAGATGGAAGATTTTCGAATGGAATTAGTAAGTGAAGGATTTTTGGCTAGCATAGAACTTCAGCCCACTTTGATCAGTCAGATTAAAGAGGCGCAGAAAGGAAATGCTGGTATCGACGGAATCAAGCGCCGTATCGGTACAGGCAAAGTACCCGGATTTACCGAGGACGAAGAAGGAGTTCTATGGTACAAAGGACGCCTTTGTGTACCATCAGATTCTGAGTTGAAAGGAGTTATTTTGAAGGAGGCTCATGATACTCTTTATTCTATCCATCCCGGAGGAACTAAGATGTATCAAGATTTAAAAGAGCAATTTTGGTGGCATAAGATGAAGAGAGAAATCGGAAGCTATATCGCCAAGTGTGATATTTGTCAGCGAGTCAAGACAGGACATCAAAGACCCACTGGATTGTTGCAACCCTTACAGATTCCGGAATGGAAATGGGATTCTGTTGGAATGGACTTTATCAATGGACTGCCTACCTCTTGTAGGGGAAATGACTCTATCTGGGTCATAGTGGACAGATTGTCCAAAGTCGCCCATTTCTTACCCGTCAAGACCACATATCAGAGTTCGAAGCTAGCAGAGTTGTACATCGCTAGAATAGTTAGTTTGCACGGAGTCCCCAAGAACATCGTATCGGATCAAGGAACTCAGTTTACCTCGAGATTCTGGAAGAAAGTCCAAGAAGGTTTAGGAACCCGTCTAGATTTCAGCACCGCGTACCACCCTCAGACCGATGGACAAACGGAGCGAGTAAATCAAATACTCGAAGATATGCTGAGAGCATGTGTGTTAGAATATGGATCTAAGTGGGAAGATTGTCTGCCGTTTGCAAAATTTTCTTACAACAACAGTTATCAAGCTAGTTTGCAAATGGCCCCATTTGAATTCATGTACGGAAGGAAGTGTCGCACCCCTTTGAACTGGTCGGAAGTAGGAGAGAGTCAGATTTTCGGACCCGACATCCTACGAGAAATAGAAGAGAAGGTTCACAAGATTCGTGAGCACCTCAAGACCGCCCAGTCCAGACAAAAGAGTTACACCGAAAAGAGACGTCGAGACCTCGCCTTCAACATAGGAGACTTTGTTTATCTGAAAGTGTCTCCATTGAAGGGAATGCAACGTTTCCAACTCAAAGGAATTTTAGCCCCTAGATATATCGGACCTTTCAAGATTCTGAACCGTCGAGGAGAAGTATCGTATCAATTGGAACTACCCGAAGAGACGTCAGCCGTGCACAGTGTGTTCCATATCTTGTTACTTCGTAAGTGTCTCGAAGTCCCCGAGAAGTCCGAAGTGTTCAAAAATATCGATCACCGGACCATAGAGATCAACGATGACCTAACATATCCCGAAGTACCCATCCGTATTTTGGAAGAAGCTTTCCGAACTACCCGAACCCGGAGCATCAAGTTTCTCAAGATTCAGTGGAGCAACCACACAGAAGAGGAAGCTACCTGGGAGCGCGAAGATCACATCAGGACGGAGTTTCCCGATCTCTTCAAATCCTAGGTAATCTTTTCGTCCTTTTTCAAATCTCGGGACGAGATTTTGTTTAAGGGGGGAAGGTTTGTAACATCCCAAAAATACTAAAATTAAATCATCAAACTCTAATCATCAAAATTAGGGTTAACAAAAACTTTTCTAATTAAAATTATGAAAGCATGCATATGTGTATGCATTTAAATTGAAATTCTTTTGAACCAACTTGTTTGTGTGTTTCTTTGCTAGTAAAATGTTTCTTAGGTGAAATAAACATCATCTAAACATTTCCCACACTTTTCCCAAAGACAAGTAAAGCAAAACAAATAAAATAAAGGAATGGTCATTTTGACCAATTTAACTCCCAAGCCTACTTTGGCTGTCTCAAACTTTCAGAACCTAACAGAAACTTTTCTGGATCTTTGCACCCCTTGATTGTACTCATAACAAAGTATCAAGGCCCACTTTGTGATCATCCAGAAACTTTCAAATGCATAGTTTAAATGATAATTCAAAATTGAATCTTTATCATATGGGAAGATCCCACTTTTTCAAAAACCACTCAAACAAGCTCAACTTTCAAAACCCAAGCATCTGCAGACTTACCAGCATCAATCTAGCACACCCACCAAAAATCTTTTCAAAATTCAAAACTTGAATTCATGCGGCCATTTCATCAAACACTTGGCAGACACAAATCAAATAAAATCAAAACACTATTGTGAGCAGTGATTCTTGCCAAACTGGTTCCCTATCTAGCTCACAACCAGCTCAGTAGATCATCTAGCAAGATTAACTAAGCACTAGCACCACTGTGAGCTTGGCATTGTCATCAATGGTGAACAACCGAAGCCACCCTTGTCACCCCCATGTCGACAGCAAGCTAGGAGGAGAAACAAGCCTAGCCAGCATGTCTGGGAGCAAGCCAACACTCCACCGCTACTCCCTGTCCACCGTTCGAACCCTGCCAGCCACTGGACCACGCGCACGGACCATGCCAACCTCGCCAGCAACCATGCCGAGAGCACACCCCGTGCGCCACGCTCGACCAACGCCCACAGACCGCGCGCCGCCCTCGCCGCGTGCATAAATGATCACCACCGTCCCAGCAACCCCGCAGACACTCTCGTTCGCCGCCGCGCGGACCAGGCGCGCTGTGCGCCATTAAATTCTCCGTCGGGCACGCGCAGAGCACCGTCGTGTTCCAACCGAACCGCACCGCCCCACGTCTCGCCACCGTACCGTTGAGCATCGCCAGGGAACACCGCACCGTCCCCTACCTTCGCCCATGCCAATAGCCGTCTGTACCATCGCCCCCGACGAGCTCACCTTGCGCCCCGTCGGTCCCCTCGCTCGACTATAAATAAAGACCACCGCCAGCCGAATTGAGCACACCATTCTACTCCCCTCTCATCACTGTTCGTGCCACACCGTCCCCGGAGCAAGGCGAGCAACACTTCGCCGGAATTTCACCGGAGCCCGCCGCCTCTGGAGAAGACGGGAGCCAGCGATTGGAGCCGCCCCAGGAGGAGACATCGGTACCAGGAGATTCGCCGTCGTCGACTTCGTCGTTCGCCCGCCTCGCCGACCCTCGCTTGCACCCCGGTGAGCCCCCAACACCCCCCCACTGGCCGCGCTAGGTTTCTGTCTCGCCGGCGTTGCCGAACATCGACGATGACTCCCAGCCGTTGGATTAGAACCAGATCGAACGACCCACGTTGCCCCATACCGCTTCGCACCCCCCTGTCTCACTGACGAGTGGGGACAACCACTTAAACAGCCCGCGGAAGCACTACACTTAGCAGGTCGGCCCATTAACGTTTCTCGCGCAGCCCAGTTATTTGAATTAAACCTTTTCCAATTTATTTCAAACACACTTCTGTACCCAGTTTAAAAAATCAGCCCAGGTCGATTCAGTGCACCAAATTGAATGAAACCAATTTTGTTAGAAAGGTCTAGGAATGCTGAATCCAAACCCGTTGGATTCAAGTTATTTGGATCTGTAGATCACCCATGGTAAAAATAACAAGGCAGAAGCTTTTCTGCATTCAAACATTTTTAAAATTTAAACCAAGATAGATTTTGAGTTGATTCCAACTCTCAAAAATCACATTTAACCATACCTTTCAGAATATATAAAAATATATAGGGTTACTTACAGAAATAATGTTCAAGTAATAAAAGAATGCCCCATAGGCATTTTTAGCCACTTTAATTAATTAAAATAAAAGGGTAAAACCTTATTAAATTGTGACACCACTTTAAATCACATTCCCATGGACTAAAATATGTGGTGATGACATGTGTCAATATGATCCCATGTTTGGTTTGGAGAATATTAAATCTTAAGTAGTTTTTCAATGAGTAAAAATTACTTTTCTAAAAATAAAAGGAATTAAACCAAGCTTTTATCTTGTAATGTTAGTGATGATGCTAGATCATTTATAGGACCCTTTTTGTGTGATGATTGTAAGTAGTTAAGTATTGTTTGGTGATTGTGTACATCGTATTTATTTATAGACGCTAGTACCGACCAAGGATACAAGGAGGAAGAAGGATTCTACGAAGAAGAAGCCGAGGAGAACTTCAACCACTGCTCTGCTCAAGGAAAGCTATTAACCTTGCAAGCTAACACTTGCAATTTAGCAAGCCTAATACTACTAGTGAATGTGCAAGCTAACACTTGCAAGATACTCTACTGATGCAACAAACCACTACTTGTTACTATGCCCACTATATACCTTAAGCATATGTGATCATATCCACTTGATAAACCAATCCTAGTTTTACTTACAAGCTTCTTACTTTATTTCTTTATCAAAGATCTTACTTAGAGTTTACTTAAGAGAATGGTAGATACTAGAAAGATATGTGAAGGTTGCATAAAGAGCATAAAATTTGGCCTAAGCTAGATAATCTTGATGTCATCCTAAGGCATGAGATTGAACTTAGTTAGAACTCCACTAGTTTACCACCCTTCATTAGTGCTTACCCCCCCACTTGTAGATGCTAGTGCTAAGCATAAAACTTGATCAACTTTAGATGGGAATACTTGGTGAAAATGGTTATGAAAACCTTGGAATGATGGATCATTCTACTGAGATGTTTTGACGTGTGTTTCCGAACAACTGATGATTTTGGTGATGAAAATGATGAGGCATGAGCCTTAGCCCATTATAAAACTGATGGTTGTCTGGATGCGATACCATTCCAATTTTATCGTACAACCACAATACCCGAAGATTGGGTAGGGCTTGACTGGAAACTTATATACCTTAGTATTAGTTCCCTCACGGCCAAGGTCTGAGCTAAGGCTACCTTGTGCAGATTGTCCACCTGTGCAGTACCCAAGATGACAGTTGGTCATGGTTGGGAGGCCAAACTCACAGGAGAGGTGCTTATACTAGGGCGTGTAATTGAAAGGTTAGGATTGATTATCCGCATACTGAGTATGGTGAATTCAGGATTTGTTCCTGACGGATGTATCGAATGTTGTGGTGAAAGTGTACAATCTCTGCAGAGTGTCAAACTATTTGAATAGCCGCGTCCACGGTTATGGACAGTTGGAGTGGCCATACAGTTCCCCCGTCAGACTTTTCAAAATGACTTGTGAAATGGATTGAGACTTTGACTTGACCACAACAGGGTTGTGATATGAAATACAAGTTCCCACTTAGGTGTTATAAAACTTCAACTAGCATTCTTTGCTTCTGAACTTAGTAGAGGTAAATCTGGCTTTTGCAAAATAACCCTAGAGCCTAGTGACCTATTATCAAAAACTCCTTTTACATGTTAGTATTAGTTTGCGAGTACTTAAAGAGTACTCATGGATTTGTCCCTGGCTATTCCCATGGCCAGACTATGAAGAGGAGTATCTAGAGGATGGACCCTAGGAAGGTTACGACAACTAGGATCATCTCCCATCATCAGCATTGCCTGTGACCCCGAAGATGGAGCTTCGCCTACGCTATCGTTATTATTACGTATTCCGCTGCTTGATGTTGTATTAAGAACTGGATCATGAGATCCCTATTTGTGTAAGAACTTATGTACGGTTTGTAATGGATGATGTACTATGGTATCCAATTCTGTTATGTCTCGCAAAAATGGTAATCCTGGGATTGCGATGTATGGCATAACAGGCATCTGGGATTAAAAATCCGGCTGTTGACAAGACCCCAAGAGGAAGGTATGATGAGAACAACAACAAGTTTTCCCCCAGTAAGAAACCAAGGTTATCAAACCAATAGGAGGAAGGAAACGACTCAAAGGTGTTGCTAGCAACTTGGAGACCCGCACAATACAAACTCAAGACGTTGCCCCAACGAACAGCGAGGTTGTCAATCTCACCGGTTTGCTGTAACAAAGGATTAACAGTATAGTGTGGAAGGTAATAGTGGTTTGCAACAAGTAAACGGTAACAGTGGAAGATGTATCAATGGTAAAGATTAGACCGGGGTCCATAGTTCACTAGAGGTGTTCTCCTTAGATAAACAAACATGGTATGCATGGTAAAAAAATTACAACAAGGTAATTGATAGGATTGAGCAAGGCATAACAATGCAATACTAGACATCATGATCCTATGAGATTTGATTGGGCAATACAACAAGATACATAGACCGCCATCCAACTGCATCTATGACTAGGAGTCCACCTTTGGGTTATCATCCGAACCCCCTCTAGTATTAAGTTGCAAGCCATAGACAACTGCTTTAAGCAAAGTGTGTAAGGCAAACAATCCACTTGTTCCATGAACAAGAGACCATTGTTTTCTCCCTAGTAGCAACAACACATCTACAACCTTAGAGATTTCTATCACTTCCCTTAGATTAAATAGAGGCATGAACCCACTATTGAGCATAAATACCCCCTCTTGGAGTCACTAGCAACTACTAGGCCAAGATATCTACTAACAATGGAGAGCATGCAAGATCACAAACAACACAGACATGATAGAATCAATAAGACAAAACCATTAACCAATCTAACATAGTAATCTCAATATCCACCGGATCCCCGCAAACACAACATGCATGATTACAAATAGTTGAGATCTTGATCATGAACGAAGCTCACAAGATCTAGACATTAAAGCACAAAGGAGGAGATACAACCATCTAGCTACTACATGTACCCGTAGTCCAAGGTGGAACTACTCACGCTTCATACCGGAGGCTGGCATGATGAAGAAAAGGCCTCCGGGATGATCTCCCTTTCGGTAGGGTGCCAGGAAGAACTTCAGATCCCTCCCGATCAATGGACGATGGTGGCGGCGGCTACAGACTATTTCGTGGAATATTGATCGGGTCCTTAGGGTTTAGGCATTAGGGGGTCTTTATAGGCGAAGAGGCGAGGCAGGGGGGACGCCAGGGCGGCTGCAACTCCCCAGGCGTGGGGTGGGCCCACCCACACGGCTAGGGGGTGTGGCCCCCTGGTGACTCTCATCCGTCTCGTATTCCGGCTTCGTGTTCCCCACGGTAAAATATTGACTTTGGCTTTTGTCCCGTCCAATTCCGAGAATATTGATTTTTTGCCTTTCTGGAACCAAAAACGGAAGAAAGCATGCATCTGGAACTGTGGCAACTTGTTAATAGGTTAGTACCAGAAAGCATATAAAAACACCTCAAAGTGTGGACAAATAAAAGCAAAGTAGATACTAAACAAGCATGGAACATCAAAAATTATAGATACGTTTCCGACGTATCGGCAAGGATAGCAACCATTCTTTAGCTTTTCCTCTCAAAGAGAAAGGAAACAATTTGAGCTTAATAATATTTCCGTCTACATCCTTATATTTTTGCATCGCACAAAGTTCAACAAAGTTATTAAGGTGGGCAACATCATCATCAGAACTAGCACCAGAAATTTGCTCTTTCATAACAAGATTCAACAAAGCATGCTTAATTACATAAAAGGTAGCATCATGAGCAGGTGGAGCAATAGGTGTACTCAGGAAATGATTGTTGTTTGTGCTAGTGAAGTCACACAACTTGGTGTTCTCAGTAGAATTCATTTTTGCAAAGGTGAGGCAAGCCAACAACAGCAGCAACTAGAGTAGGGACTATTTTTTGTGTGTTTTTATAAGAAAAACCAAACCAAACGATACTATTTTTTTATTTTTTTGAAAGAAAGAACCAAGCAAAACAAAGCAAAACAAAAACAAAGTAAAGAGAGAGGTTGTGAAAGACTCCCCTTGTGAACCTGTCCTTAACTCCCCGGCAACGGCGCCAGAAAATAGTCTTGATGACCCACAAGTATAGGGGGTGTATCGTAGTACTTTCAATAAATAGGAGTGTCGATTCCAACAAGGAACAAAATGTGTTGACTAGTGATTTGGATCAGGAATTCTCTGTAAATACTTAGCAAATAGATTTTTAGGGTTTTTTGATAAAGCAAAGAAATAAAGTGTAAGTAAATAAAAGGCAACAATGATAAATGCAGCGAGTGGCCCAATCCTTTCTTCAGCAAAGGACAAGCCGGTTGTATTACTTATGAAGACCAAACGTTCTTGAGGACACATGGGAATACTGTCAAGTGCTTTCGCTTCATGTAGTTGATTAAACTTCTTTGGTTGGATAAGTGTTGTGCGGGTGAACCTATGCTAATTTACCGACCTTACTTGGACTAATACATACTTGTGATTAAACCCCTTTCAAGCATCCACAACTACAAGAAAGAAATTAAGATAAAAACCTAACCACAACCTTAAACTCTAAGATCCTACACTCCCTTGTGCAAAGGTTTACTAACGGTGGTTCAAGTTTCTGTCACTCTAGCAACCTCACAATTAGTAGCCAAATACACAATGCATTCCCCTAGGCCCATAAATGGTCAAGTATCATGTAGTCGACGTTCACATGACACCACTAGAAGAATAAAACCACAACTTTAATATCAAACCATTGAATATTACTTCAACACAATTCCACTACTAACAACATGACTTCTCCCATGTCCTCAATAACTAAACGAACTACTCACGAGACATCATATGGATTAATATCAAAGATGATATAATGATGAATAACAATCTTAAAAGAAACAATGATTCAAAGGTTCCACTCAAAAGCATCAACTACAAAAGTAATCAACACCGGGAAAGTTTCCCCTAAGAACTATGCAAGATTCAATCCAATTGTTACAGCGGGATGGAGTGATGATGATGGTGCTGGTGGATATGGTGGTGAGGATGATGATGATGATCCCGATGAAGGCTTGATGACGGTATTGATGGCGAAGATCTCCCCTCTCCAGGAAGGAATTTCCCCGACAGAATTATGCCTGCCAGAGAGCTCTTTCTCTCTATATATTTTCCGCCCCGCAGAGGCGGTGAAATCTTTCTGTGGTTGCTCCCCAAATATTAGGGTTTCGGGAGGAAGTTATAGGCGAAGGGGAAAAGTAGGAGATGGGCCAGGGTGGCCACACCCCCTGCTAGCATGACCCAGGGTGGGCCCGCGCCAGGGGGTGGTGTTGGCCCCCTGTGGCCCATCTTTGCCTCCCCTTTTGGCTTCCTTCGTCATCTGGAAAAATAGGATTTTCTGTATATTTTCTGAAATTTTCTGATCTTAGCGAATATTGCATCTAGACACCGCTTTTTCCATCAGAATCCTGACTCCGGCAGTTCATCCTCCAAAAGTCATCCAACATGCAAAAATAGATGAAATAATATAAGCAAAACCTCTTCATAAGAAATATATCAATGAATAACAGTGAATTATGATATAGAATAGTGATGCAAAATGGACGTATCAGGCGGTATCTTTAAGATTTTCGTGGAGCACATCCAACGAAAATGCACCATGCACATCGCTGTCACCCACGTCCCACGCACGATGCTTATGCGCAGATGTAGTAGGATCTAGATATCAGCTATCATGTTTTGAATTCTGTGTCTTGTGTGCACCTCAAAATAATTTCAAGGGCTTTTTTTTGGTCTAAACCATCCATTTTAGAAGCGATTGATCTCTCCTCATGGTCGTGACACCGAGGCGATAACGATGTGAATATCTTCTTCTCGCAGAAAATCGATAGATTTATCCCACCCCACACCCCAATGAGTCTCCTTCGTTTACTCTATAGTTTAATCGAGGTGCCGCAGTAGATTTTGTTCTCCCCTATGTCACACCTCGCCCTGACACATAATGTCAAAGCGGTGAATCCCCTTATATGCCACCCTAGGATAAGTGTCCGCACGTCATGAGATTACAAAATACATAAATATCATTACAAACATGAACATAAGTGCAATAAATGGTTCATATGACTATCGAGACATGATAATACATCATACCAAACATGGTTCAAGAAAAAGTTTTTATGGCACAGGAAGACCTAACATGGCAACGGCTTAGAGAGACTCCACTCCAAAGGTTCTGGTTGGGCTACTGATCCTAGCACTCCTCACTTCATCTTCAAGCTATGATAGAAGATGATTCTCATTGAGAATTTAGCTAAAAAAGCAGTTGGTGAGTACATTGAATGTACTTGCAAACCAAACACAAGATACCAAAAATCCAACATTCATGCAACAAGATAGAAATTACAATTAAATCAAGATAGTATGAAATTAGCATGGTGAAAGAGCATGTGGGATCCTTGTGTGGTTTTGGTAATTAATGGAAATATTTATGGACTAATGTGTGTATTAAGTTGCACTTGTAGGAATTGTCCATTGGCATCACTTGTATCATGTGTTGGCTTCAAGGTCGATGAAATGAGAAGAAGATGTGTTGTGCAATCTCAAAATGCACCCTTTATAGAAGATCTCATGTTTGATATTTGCCATCCTTGGTGATCATGGATCGATGATGGGGAATCAAGAAAGGTGTCCATATTGAGAAGGACAAGATCGTCTACATCGAGCTCAAGTGGATTGCTCAAGGCAAAGGTATAATCTTGATAGGTTTTCCCTTTTGTAAGTCTCATGTTGTTCGTGGGAGACCGGGTTTAGGATAGATAGCCTTACTATCAAGAGGGGCTCTCGAATGAGTTACTCGATCACATCGTTCGGAGAGAGCTCAAACCTTTGCATACTTGCATCATCATATTTGGTTCTTATTTGGTCTTCTCCATGCGAGGGTTTAGAGATTGTGGTAATCTTCATAACAAGATCTTGTTCATCAAAATCAGATCTCCCATTTATATCTTGTTGCGATTTTGATCTTAGCGGTTTTTCGGTTTCTCACCAAGTGAGGTAGCTCACATTATAATACTTGATACATTCTCAACGCAATTGGAATCAGGTCAATCAGAGTTACCAATTAAAAGTTATCATAGTTTATTTGATTTGAAAAAGAAAAAGGAAAAAGGTTTTTTCTGGAGGTTGCGGTACTATCGGGTCCCAGGTCCGGCCCAGACGGCATGCGCTAGGAGTCTTCTGCCTGGCCCGGCTGTGATGGCCGGTAGTACCGCCATGCCCAGGTTCACCCAGGCTCAGCCAGCTCCGCCCAGCTGCTATCTGCCACCGCCGCCGCTTGCTCACTCCGCGCGCCGGCCCACTCCCGCGCGCAGCGTCGCGCCCACTCGTTGGCCCCGATTCGCTTGCGTCGCACGCATAGTGCCGCTTTTCCCATGCGCCGCCACTCGCTTTGCTGGCTCTCACGCGCTTCCGCGCGTTGAACTATGTGCCTCGCTGCGCCCGCCCTTGCCCGGCCTCACTCGCAATCCCGTGCGCGTTGTCGCCCTTTTCCCTCGCTCGCGCGCGCCTGGCTGGCTCGCTGCTGCCGCACTTCGCTGGCTCTCATGCGCGTTGACTCCCGCCCAGGTTTGCTCCCTTGGCTGGTGGGTTGGGTCCGGTAGTACCGGCCCACCCAGGCAAAACCGCCCCAACGGGCAGATTTTGGCCCTCTCCTATTTAAGCCCTTTGCCTTTTCTTTTAGAGTTGCTTCTTCTCCCTCTTGTCTAAGCTTTGCCCTATTATTTGCGTACATCTCTAGCTTGATTTCTTTCTCCCCATCCAATGATTCTTGCACACATTTGAGAGGAAGTTTGAGGGGATCTAGATCTACAATTTGACTAAACCATCTCATCTCTTTGTGAGTGATTTCTTGGGATCTAGATCTTGGAGGATTTTGTGTTCTCTTTGTGTTCTTTCTTTGTTGTTCCCCCAATTGCTTTAGTAGCATTGTTGGAACTTGAGAGTGAAGGATTGGAGCATCTTTGTGGTGTTCTTTCCATTTGCATTTGGTGCATCGGTTTGAGTTCTTGGTAAGGATTCGATTGAGTGAAAGTTGAGAAGCTTTTTACTCTTGGGTTCTTGGAGCCCTAGAAGGTTTGGTTGTTTTGCAGGGTTGTGGATTACTTGGGGCCTCCAATTAAGTTGTGGAGCTTTCCCCAAGCTTGTTTGTTGGGAGCCTCCAATTGAGTTGTGGAGAAGTGCCCCAACCTTGTGAGAGGTTCCGGATTGCCACCGACAAGTGCACCGATAGTGGAAGTGTGGATCGATCCTGTTGGGGTGAGATTCACAGGAGAAAAAGGGAGGCCTATTGTGGCATTGGTGGTTTAATACCACCCCCTCTCCAAAAGAGACGTACTCCATGCTGGGAGGAACTCGATAAAATATCGTCGTCTCCGCGTGCCTCGGTTATCTCTATATCCGAGCTCTTACTTATGCAACTTACTTTGTGATAGCCTTCGTGTTTGAAGTATATATCTTGCTATCACATAGTTGTTTGTCTTTCTTAGAATAAGGTGTTGGTGCAAATAGGTGAATCCTAGTTGTTTTAGGTTTTGTGCTTAATAAAGTAAACGCTAGTTTAATTCCGCCTTTGTTTAGCCACTCTCAGAAAAGTTTTAAACTGCTTATTCACCCCCTCTAGGCGGCATATGTATCCTTTCACGTGGCAAATAAATCAAGGGGTATTGCGAGTACCGAGTCCAAGCTAGGAGGAGGTGGATCGAGTACAACAATCAAACAATGACTTACCTGGATGAGGCGACGATTGTACCAGATGATACAACGAATTACCTTTGAAGCGTCGTGGAGTGTACCATATGGCACTCAATAACATGATTATTTAGTTTCTCTTCTCATTCACATGCGCATGAACGGTTGATGTTGGCTAGCTCCTCTTGAGCATCCAACCATCACATTGCCATCCCATGTGACCAAACAACATTTCCTACATCATCTTTTTTATCGTTTATTAGTTTCTTTCCACCAGGTTAAGTTTACCCCCGGACTCGACAAGAACATATATTGTGACTGACACTGAACTATTCCATAACCTAGGAACAGGGTAGCTGCTAATTTTACTCTCGAGAAGGTGTAATTACCATCCATCAAAATGCACTTATCGATGCTTATGGGGATCAATCCGCAAGCACTTGTCAAGTACACTCACATAATCGTTCATGCTATCAAGACACTCCACCTAGCCGCCGACTTAGCCCTAAGACCTAGTCTTATGATGAAGTGAATCTGGCACTGATGTCTTCCAAGTGCAGGAGATCTATTGTGATATCTTTCACTAAATAAGGTTATCGAACCCATGAGGAGCTAAAGTTATTGGTTAGTAAGTCAGCCAAGTAAACGGTAAAAGATACAAATGTTTTTTGTTTTGGGTTTATAGTTTACATAAAATTAAATTATTGTAAAATAAAATGCAAGTAAAGTAAATTGCTTTTCTTAGAGAAAACCCAATCCTCTATGCAGCAAGAGGGCAAGCTCAAGTTTGTGTTCTTATACGTGATAAATGTTTCTGAGGGCGGCATAAATTTACTTAGCATAAAGATTTCTACGAGGAAAGCCTGCCTGTTCCGCACACCCGTACCACGAGCATCAACCACATAATTGGTCTGACAACTCTGGCTGGGAGCCCAATCTAGCCATTATTATTCCTCCTTCCATCAAACTCAAACCTTAACCCCCTATATTTTTCAACTCTTCAGACTCGTTACACTCGGCTCAAGCCTCCGGCGACGGGTCTCGTTCCACTCGTCAGAAGTTGGCCTATACTTTGTAGAATTTGGATCAACATATAACAACATCTATGTTATTTTGCACTATAAAAATAGTAACTTAGACTAGTAACATATGCATATTACTATTCTAAGTTACTCTCGATTATGACCAGGTTTAGTGAGGGTTCTCTTGTGGCGTGCGCAGGCTGCCTCGTCATGGCGTGCACAGAACCATAGTCGCATTTGTCATCATATGCACACACGAGAGAAGATTAGCAGACGAGCACAGGTGATCGGTGTGCAAGTACCATGTAAGTACTACATAGTACTACACTGTACCATGCCAAGAAACCAAGCTACGCGCGGGCGTGTGCTTGTGCGTGTGCGTGTGTGTGCGTATGTGGGGACTTTAGAGGGGGGTGTTGCCAGAGGTATAAATAAAAGAGGAAAAGCGAAAAGAAGAAAAGTCGGATCAGAATAAATATAGCAGGCAAGATCTACACCTGCGCTAGCTGCAACACATGAACTTTAAAACATTATTGCGTCCGATCGATGGATGAATGGATCGATCGAGTACACTGTACACGTGCGCGGGGTCGTATATCTTCGTCCTACCACAGGGCCAAGAATCCAGGAAATATACCGCTTTACCCTTCGACCAGACCGTCTGACAGCGTGTGATGGACGGCTCATGCGACATGCAGATTTGTCATTTGTGCCCCGTCGTCCAATCCAGGTCTTGATCTTTGATCCTTTGGCATAGTCTCGATACCAAAGAGAGTTGAAGTTCTTAAAATTCAAGAGAAAGTCTATGAATATAGATTAATCTTGGTTCACGAGGGATGACACTAATGGGCTTAGTAGAATGTCCTTCATCTCCTTGGCTTCTTCTTTTATCATTTCTTGATTATTCCTTTCCGTATTCTTTTATGCTTGTGTTTTCTTCGTACGTGTCTTCGGGATTTTCGATGTCTTGAAGGTTGCTATGCCGCGAGGAATCCCTTTGGCGACGATTCGATTTTATCTCTACAACACGCATGTATCCGGGCGTGTTTTACTGTGTACATACATAAGAATCTAAATAAATCTATGTCCCGGTGCGCTGCTGTCGCACTGGGACGCTCCCCCCCCCCCCCCCCCCCCCGCGCTAGCCCCCCTCCATCGTCTCCCTATCCCCTCCGCCGTCACCGGCGACAACGCCAGGGAAAAACCTGGGTGGCCGCTGCCGGCGGCGTCCTTGCCGGGGATCAAGGGCGTGCGTCAGCTCGTCTTGAAGATCCTTGGTCGTGAGGGTGGACGAACGGCGGCAGTCCTCGACCCTGGTCGTGGACGTCCTGTGGGGTTGGAGGCGGTGAAGCTGGCGGACCTGCTGGGGTCTGACCTCATGGTGGCGGCGATGTGGAGGAGGACCTGGCTTCGGCTCCACAACACGAGGAGACCCGGGGAGACGACCCTAGGTTTGGCGGTGGTGTCCGTTTCCTTCGCCGGAAGTGGCTGGCCGTGGATTGCGGCTAGAGCGATGGATCTCGGTCTGTCTTCTAGTCCCGGTGGCGAGACGGGGAGTCATAGTTGCCGGTGAAAACCGAGCTGACTTCGGTCTTAGTGGATGATGGCAGTGTGTTTACATTGTTACCTTGATGAAGGCGTCGTCGTGCGACTATTGTCGACCCACTCGTTCTTCTCCGGGGGTATTAGAGTATAGGTCGGTTAGGGTTAGGCCCATCCGATTTGGCCTTCCTCTCTCTTTGAGTTGCAATCTATCTCTATTAGTCCTTGGAGGCTAGGTCTTGTAATCTATATAAACAGCCCTTCAAGGCCTCAATCAATACAACTATTATTCTCTCAATATCCCAAAATATCAGGGAAACCCTAGGATCTAGCTTTCGGATCGGGCGATGGCGGCGCTGCGGTGTCGCGTTCTCTCTTGAGAGCACCGCTTGTGGAGTAGCGTTGGATGGAAGAGGCAGGGGAGGTGGAGCGGCTAGCGCGCAGGGAGGAGGTGCTACTTGGCAGCATGATGGCGTCGGTGGCTGGTGTGGCGACAATCTGCGCATCGACCTACATGCTGATGACGGTTTGGTGGAAGATAATGAAGACGGCGACATCCGGAGCATGTGCGTGGACGCCATTATGTGGATAGGCTGTGCGGATCTAGGGCTCCTTTTGCCTGAGTTCGAGCCGCCGCACCTAGACACTCCAGCTTCTCTTGGCGAGTGGCAATGGTGAGAGTGACCATGGGACGGGGTCAAAAGAGACGGCTAGGTGTTTGCTAGATCTCGTTGGGGAGCCGACGATACGGTTATCGTTTTGCTCGGTGGTTTGTATAATCTTTGTAGTAATGCCTTTACCAAACACTGTGCTTCGTTTGATACAGAGACCGGGGCTTTCGTTTCCCATTTTAAAAAAAATCTATTGTCAATTAGTTTGGTACAGAGAGAATATATATACTACTACCAAATACGATAAGGCGCATACATGGCTACAAAGAGGGAAAGGGAAAGCACGACACAAGCAAGCACGCATACCTGCTGCCGATGTGAAGTGGAAGTGATCACTGACGCACACACGCGCGCACGTCGCGGTGACATGCTCATGTGGAGGAGCTGTACTTCGACAACCCCCGCTGGGGTTGAGTCACCTACAAGCCAGGTACGGACGAGCCGTGCATGGACTGGAGTGGACTGGAGTGGCTCAGCTGCCCCCCCCCCCCCCCCCCTAGCTACTCGACCATTTGTACCCTTCCCCGTGTTCCCATCCACCGACTGACGATGATGGATCGCTCCTGCATCTGCAGTGCCGTCGCTAGCTCTTCTTCCTCCTCTATTAATGCCGTCCTCACCCCGCTGCCTCCCTGATCACCTACGCAAGCCTCGCCAGGATGACGGTCAGTGCCTTCCTTCCCTCAGCCCCTCATCATGATCATAATCTCTTTGTCTGTTCCTTTCTTTTTTTCTCCATTTGCTAACTGATTGTTCAGTTCCACACTGATTTCAAGCAACTGGTTTTCCATTGATTTGGGTGGGCCGGTCCCAATGCTCATAGCCTTAGCAGCTGCTGCGTAGGTAGGACTAGAGCTGCGCCGTGGGTGGGTTGAGGTTGAAGGAGCTAGAGGCATAGTTGGCTGACGCGATGCGCGGCCGGCGTTTGTTCTTTGTTGCATCAACAGATAGAAGGGATGCGCGCGAGCAGAGCTCCGCTTGGGCCGTCCTTGCGCTGCACTGCTCTGATGCCGCGCGCGTCCAGCAGTCGTTGTTGCCGATACCACAATTGCAATCGGGGCAGCAGTGGCCGGCGCGGCATGGGAGGCGGGCAGACACGCACCTGTTCTGCAGCGTCGACGAGGCGGCGCTGATGCTTGCCGAGCAGCGGCCGGCCTCGAGCCAAGCACGGGGAGAGGCGGTGCTGGTCCGGCAGGCGGCGCGTCGTAGCTAGCAGGGCAGCGGCGGCGCCGGCAAGCATGTTCAGTGTTCACGGGTGCTTCTTGCGGAAAAGGTGGGACATGGCCGCGGCCTTGAGAGGGAGCACAGGGACATGGGACTAGAATGCTCATGTCGTGTAGTTCTAAGCTAGATGACGGGGTACAGAAAAGGGACACGAAGAAGGAGAATTCACCTACGTAGTACTAGATGGTGTGGTGGAAATGCTTTGACTGCTTTCTTTATTCGATTATTAATGCTGGCTAGCATTACACTCTCCTATTTTCATCCTCCCCAAAGAGAGAACGGCATGTCCCATTTCTCAATTGTTGAATTTCCACTCTTATTTACTGTATTTGTTTGGTACTCCCTCTGTCTATAAATAGGTGATTTTTTAGCCCCTAAAACGTGTCCAAAAAAGAGTGTACTTTAAAGCAGGAAATATTGCTTCTCTCCTAAAGTACTACCAGCATGTCCCATTTCTTAATTGTTGAAATATTGTCTATAAGTGAATGTTTCGCCTCTAAAATGTGTCCACAAAAGAGTACACTAATTTTCCCAACGCAATTTAAAGTACGTAGGAAACATTGCTTCTCTTCACATGGAAATCAAGTCCAATAAAATTTAACACATGGACTCGTTATTTTTTTTACATGCACTTAACTCATTGGAGGTGGGGATTTAAGGAAGAGAAAGATGGTTGCTTGCACCTTCCCAATTCATTTTCTAACCCACTCCATAATTTTCCTTAACTTTTTTTAGATGTTCACTTATTTATGGATAGAGAGAGTATGATGTATATCAATCTTTGTCTGTATGATTTATCGAGTCACATCAAAACATGGGCTCACTTCAAATGAAGGAAACATAAATGTCACACTCTTATTTTCTTCATGTACCAGCTCCTAGGTTGGATGCACCGAAAGCTACGGAGCAGTAATGACGTGTTCAAAGAGTTCAACACCAGCGGAGGTACGCTCGCTGACACATCTATAGTCATAGAAAATAATTTTTATGTTCATGTTTTGGTGATTATTTATGATCCAAAGAGCGGGTACACCCACATGGTCCATAAAAACTACTTCCACAAAATTCAACACCAACTACACCGCTAGATTTGAGGTCCACGTGTCGATGAAAATTTATAGTGGCTTTTTATATGATATAGTACAAATTATGGTGCATGTTTGCACATAAACTTGACACGACACCCAAGAGGCATGCATGTTTATCACCAGGGACGGATCCAGCTTTTCGAATTTGGGTGTATATTTTTTCCTAATCTATAAATGATTGATATATTCACTCCGATGTATCTAGGAGTAGCAAAAAAATCCCCAAAGCTGAAAGAATCAATGGATTTTTTTTGTTTGCAAAATTAGAAGAAATACACATAATCATAGGATCTTAAGCAAAGATTGATGTTACTTACCTATTTTGCTCAAACTACATCACCATTTATAACAAACAGTCGTTATGCATTACACAAATGATTTTGTTTGCCAAAATATTTGGGTGTGCATCTGTACACCCATGACCCTGTATGGATCCGTCCATGTTTATCACCCTCCTACCGTTTGGTCACAACAGACATCATGGACGGATCCACCGTCCCTTTAGCGTACACAGGTTTTCCAGTGGTGCGATGCCTTGTATCGCACGACTTTCTGTTTCAATTTGCCAAAAAAAGGCATTTTAGGCATGTTTACCTAGGCTTTCAGAAGTTTCTAGACCTGCCATTGTAGTACATGGCACACCGCAAGCATGCATACCTTCCACACTAAGAAGCCCACTCATTTTTCTCCCCAAAAAACACACTATCATTTTAAGATTTTCCTCAATCAGTTGGGCATTATTTGTTAGGAAGATGGTGCACGAGGCACGACCAGGGCCTACGCACGCCCATCATGCAATGCAATTGGAGGTTACTGGTGGGGTATTATTATTTTTTTCTTTTGTGAAATTGGAGGGATGTTGTTTGGCATTACTATGACCAACTAGTCTTGTTCAATTTCGTCGTTTAGCCAACTAGCATTTTATACTCCTTCCGACCCATATTAATTGACTTGGAGTCAAATTTTGAATAAACCTATATACTAAATGGTGTCTAGATTCATTCAAATTATGACAAATCCAAGTCAATTAATATGGGTCGGAGGAAGTAATTTCAAACTTATAAAATAGATAAATATAATAGTATATTATTTTAGCACAATTAAATTGGATTTCAATTAAGGACCCTTTTCCTGTGAAACTTGCCAAGCTTCTACGCGCATGTGTCCAACGCCATCTCCTGTCATCTTATCTAAAACACAGAGTTACGAAAGTGTCATGATTAACTATTGATATGATTTCGGAGCGGAGATTTTTGGCTCATGAGCTTGTGCGATCTTGTTTTTAGATCTCCAAATTTTATAAGATTTTGCTATTTTTGTGTAGTCCATAATATAATAAATTTTTCTTTGCTATTGACTGCACCCATAATTATTTTAGATTTTTGTAAAAAATGTAAATATGACTTTGATTTCTTCTAAATGAATGGAGAGCACGAGCCGAAGACACTTTCGATGATTTAGAAATAAATGATATAAATCTGTCACTGCAGGTGGGGCCTGCAATTGCATCACCGGACTAGCCTCACCGGACGACGAATACTTCGGTGACGACGCCTTTGCCGCCAACCATCCTTCGCCACTGGTCAGCGCGGACGACCACTTCACCTTTAGCGGCAGTGGCCTCCTCGCCATTGGCACGCTGGGCTTCGCCGACTTCAACATCCCTAGCGACCACGAGGACAACGAAGACTGCGATGACATGACTGACGTCGACGACGTGCAGAGCATCGACGGCACGGTGGACGAAGCCGATCACGATGGCGCCGTCACGCCCACCTTCACCTATCTGCAGCAGGCTGAGGCCGAGGACGACGCCGCTGTGGAGAAGGCGGTGTGCACCATCGAGGCCATCGCGGAGAAGGATGATGACACGCCCACGGAGGACGACCTGATGCTGGTGAGCGCCGAGCTGGAGAAGGTCCTCGGGGGCAGCGACATCCCGTCCGCGCGGGTGAGCTTCGCCATGGGCATCGACTGCCCTCTGCAGGGCTTCCTGTTCGGCTCACCGGTGTGCAGCGACGCCGAGTCGCGGCCTGACAAGCCGGACCGTGATGGCCGGCGAACCTCGCTCGGCGAGCTGTTCATGCGCACGCGCTTCGTCGATGAGAAGGTGGCCCTAGTCGCCGTCGCGGAGGGGGAGGACGGCGGGGAGAGGGACCAAGGGAAGCTGGGGGATGAGGACGGCGGCGGCCGCAAGAGGATGAAGAAGAGGAGGGTGAAGGATGAGAACGGTGCCGGGGGTGGCGATGGAGAGCCGGCCAATGCAACGACCAAGAGCAAGTTCAAGAAGGTACCGTTGTTCTATTACATATTTTTAACATGTCATAATAATAATATAAACTATCAAGGCACTGAAATTCCAACTACAGATCTGAAAAGACCACGCACAATTCACGGCAGTTTAGTTCAACCATCATATCATAATTAGTTATGTTTCCACGGTGCAATTGCAACCTTATATGGGTGCGTACCACTACCCAACTAGGGTGGAAACTTGCTTGCAAAAGAGAAAAAGAAAACCCAGAAGGCCAACCTGTTAATAGGGGGGACACTGAGTTGACATGGCAATTTGTTTGCAAACTCCTGTCTAATGTTATCTTTACGGATCCTATCTTTCTTGATGGACCATTTCATTTGTCATTGTATCCTTAGCCTCTTACGAAGATTCTTGACTTGGTAATTTGCTATACTCCTACCCAATATATGACTAATTAAATAATCAGTTATACTACTACCCATGATGGATCATACCATCAACATTGTTCAGAGTTCTGAAAGCAAGACACGTCTGCTCATTGCAGATCCTTCAAATCTTCCACAGGAAAGTGTACCCTGAAAGCACGATCCTGTCAAGGAGCCTAACCAAGAAGAACCGCAAGCGCGGTGGCCCGGACGACGACGACGGCGGGGGCGGTGCTACCGACGAGCCTCTGGCCTCGCCGAAGACGTCCCGGCCGCGCATGCTGAGCCTCGGCTGCTGCACGAAGCGCTCCTTCAGCTCCTCCCCCGGTGACGATGACAGCGGCGAGCTCAGCGGCAACAAGAGCGGCCACTGGATCAAGACCGACGCAGACTGTGAGTGCAATGTAGTATAGCAGTATTACCTTTTTTTCATGTCAGTGCAACATAGCAGTACTGGCGCATGCATGTTCCTATCCACCCATGACCCATCATCATCCTCGATCGCAACCACCACCTAGCACAGTAGTAGTACTAATCTCATCACTAAAATGGACACTTGACAGTGAAGTGTTTCTTGCTAGTTCTGGAGAGAATCTTCAAGAGTTAGTTAGCTAGCTATCAACAAGGCACTACTGTACACTGTACTTACACCCAACCTGCCTTTGTGGCTCTGATGCAGACCTGGTGCTGGAATTATAGATGGAAGGGAAGAATAATCAGGAGCTGCTGGTCGATCTGGATGCGAACATCAATCAATTGTGTCTCATGAAGCACAGTGAGTATATAGTGGTATATGCCTATATGTGTGCTTGCTTCTTTCTTTCAATCCTTATCTTGTGTACCTCTGAATGTGTTGTATATGTCTCACAATATAAGGTGGGAAAACGACTCTGAAATTTATAAGTATCAATCAAGTGTGCGGCGATGTGTACATGGCTCTGTACATGACATCTGAGTGTCTGACAGGGATCGTCGGCCGAGAACACAACGTGTGATTTGATTTTCCTTCTTGATGATGGGATCGGTGTTTTTGTGAACCTAGCAGATGGCTTTGTGTGGGAGCACAGTAGTAGGGGGCTAGGCTTGGTCCCTACCCTGTCTTGGGTTCTCTTGAACCCTCTTGTTGGTGGATTACTTGCATGATTAAAGGGGTGGTACAGTGACAGTGACAGTGACGGACATAGTAGCTTACACAGAGATATGTCCTCATTAGATTGCCCTTTAGTTAGGGATCATTCCCATGGCCCTCGTTTGGGACTGTGTGTGCATGGTGGACCGGAGGCATCATCGATCGGATACAATGTTCAGAGGACAGGTGTGCAAGAGTCTCGATGGTATCTAGTCCTTGGTTCAGCGGAGGCCGGAGGATAAGGCAGGATTACTGAAGATAAATAGTACTCCCTTCGTCTCAAAATAAATAACTTGGTTTTGTCAAGATTCGCATGTATTTAGACATGTTTTAAGACTAGATACATACGAATTTAGACAAAGCCAAATCACTTATTTTGAGACAGAGTAGTTTGGTTACGACTGCTGCCCCATTTTCATAAGTTGGTAGGATAACTAGTATAGCAAACTCAAAAACTCAACCCAGCAGACTTAACACCAACTTGAGTATTTAGGAATCGAACTTACTCTAGCAAAAATGTGTTTAAATCGTGTTCCACTCCACACGGTCCACGGATTCTCATGATCCAATCAGATAGCTTCCAAGGTCAGAGTCTTGATCTTGAGGCAACTCCACAGGAAGCAGGCGCAGTGTCAGTGGCACACGCTATCCCAAGAACCAGCACAAAATCAAAGCTTGGTAGGAAATTTAGCTTCCAAGCTCTGGAAGATAATTCAGGATTCCTGCTTGTGATATCTACCTACAAACTCTGAATCGAGTACCAGACTGTGTTCATGTTTAATAAGCTAGGACTAGAGAGATTGATACTGTTGAAATTTACGAAATCAGACATGATAAAGTAGATACAGTTTCATCAGTCCAGTCAAGAAGGCATTGCAAAGTAGCAAGATATCGAATAATTTCCTCTGCACAACAGTAAGTAGCAAGCAGCGCAGGAAAACAACATTCAGAACAACACATTTAGTCATACTTTCGTCGCCTCAAGTGTGCGAGAGTCCTGATGGCATCTAGTCCTTGGTTCAGTGGAGGACAAGGCCTGGAGATTCATAGTAGTTTGGTTGCGACTGCTGCACGATTTTTGTAGATTGGCAGGATAGACCTAGCAAACTCGACCCAACAAATGAACACCCACGTATTTAGGAAACGAACACAAATACACCATGTTTCTCTAGATGCCTTGCTCAATGGATGTGCAGCACGACCAAGAACTTGCTAAATGGCTGTCCAGCACGCAGGTGCTCCCCAAACAAAGCTCAGCGCTCAGCCACAATCCAAAAGCTCACATCTTAGATATTGGAAGAGGCGAAAGTTTGGTGACGGCACGCACGAACCGGTCTGGTGCCCCGTCGGCCAGAACTGGCACAAAATCAAGCTTGTCAGTAATTTTTCTTTGCAAGCTCTGGAAGATATTCAGGACTCCTGCTTGTGATATTTATCTACAAGCTCTGAATCCAGCACCATACTCTGCTCATGTTTAATAAGTTAGAACTAGAGAGATTGAGAATGATAAACTTTACAAAATCAGACATGATAAAACAGATATGGTTTCACCAGTCCAATCAAGAAGGCACTGTAAAGAGACGTAGCAAGATATCAGATAAGTTCCTCTGCACAACAGTTAAGTAGCAAGCAGCGCAAGAAAAACAACAGTCGGAACAACGGATTTAGTCATACTTTCATCGTCTCGATAGTTAGTATTGATATCAATCACTAAAACCGAATGTGCATTATCTTTGGTCAAACAACCAAGCAGCAGAAAGAAGAACAATATTTTGCTATATCCTGAATTCTACATATCAGAGGAAATCCCTCAACTTGTATGGCTATTAAACTATATATGCTTGCTATTTATTTGCCTGACAGAATGTCCATCAGATGAATCAATCAAATAGGAACTGGGGGTATGTAAAATTGAAACAAAGAATTGATTCTAAACTACATGAAGTGCGGGCTTCAGATTTTGTTTTGTTTTTTGCTGCTACTCCACCAGGAAAGTGCAGGGCTTCAAGAACCAAAACACACCACTGGAGCTCTCTTCGGCATCACAAGCCCTGGTGTTGTTCATATCTTTGACTCCAAAAGGTTGCCTCTTAGCATCTCGGCTGTTCTCCTGATCCTTGTTAGGCGTCACCTTGTCCTGAAGAAAAAAGGTAGTTGAAATGATCACTAGATAAATGCAAAGGTATGTGATAACTTGTGATGAAATGCCGTATTGGGATTCACGACACTAACAAAAGACAAATTGGTTTTCTTCCACTATAAGAGTAAATGATGAATAGTGTGATAATTGCCACATGCTGATGCCATTAATTTACAAAATAGTTTCCCGAACACACTTAAGAAAGCGTTAAGAAAAGCTTCCTGAACACTCTTAAGAAAGGCCATGATCAATAGGTGAGAAGATCACGTGAAAGTCAAAATGGAGAAAAATCTTTAACATAATGGTGTTGCTGAAACAATTACAGTACATGATCATGCACAATGGAAGTTACCCTCAAGTGTGAAACAATGATAGAGACTTGAAGAAAATGCGCATTCTTTAGATTAAGAACATGCATAATAACGAGATGCTGATTCTTGATAGGCGACACTGATTCTTGATAGGCACGGAGACACACTGAACTCAAAAGATACCCGTGGCTAGAGGTAAAGAAGTTAAGGATGATATACTGATGACCTGAAGCTAATTCGGTAGAGAACTATCAAGAATCAGCGAACTCGTATGCATTGAACTCATAAAAGATACCCGTGGCTAGAGGTAAAGAAGTTAATAAGGATGATATACTGATGGTCTGAAGCTAATTCGGTAGAGAACTATCTCAGCAGCGAACTCGTATGTACCTATGGAAAGGACATGCCATTTTTTAGCAAGTACTAGTTTTGGGTTAGGGACTAAATCTAATCCATTAAGTATAGTGATGGTAATTCAGATAACTAAATTTCTGATCAGTGATCAGTGAAGGTCTGAAGCTAATTTGATACAAAACTATATCAGAAGCAAACTCAGTAGATCAGATAACTAATTCAGTAGAGAACTATCTCAGCAGCGAACTTGGTATGTAAGATCTAGACTATGGAAAGGACATACCAGTTCTTAGCAAGTACTAGATTTGGGTTCGGTAGAGAACTATCTCAGTACCGAAATCGGTGTGTAAGATCTAGCCTATGGAAAGGGACATACCATTTTTTAGCAAGTACTAGATTTGGGTTAGGGACTAAATCTAATCCATTAACTATGGTGATGGTAATTCAGATAACTAAATTTCTGATCAGTGATCAGTGAAGGTCTGAAGCTAATTTGCTACAGAACTACCTCAGGAGCAAACTTGGTAGATCTAGCATATGGAAAGGACATACCATTTTTAGGAAGTGTTCTATCTCTGGGTTAGGGATAACTAAGTCTAACCCATTAACTAAGGTTATGATAATGCAAATAACTAAAATTTCTGATGAGTGATAAGGACCATAGTACTCGACTGCTTGCAAGCTTTGATCTTCTCAAATTATTTAACAAAGGTTAGTAAAAAACCAGTGAGTAAACACTGTCAATCTAAAAGCCACCAACACTGAATAACACAACAAACACATATTATAGGCTTGCCGGATTCAGTACCTTCAGTGCCTTCTTGAGTGGTGAGCTTGAGGTAGCCATGCCTGCAGCTTTCACGTTCTTGACACGGTTTGCCGAGGGGGATGGAAACCGCTGTGGAGTAGGTGGTGTTGCCTTCACCTCTCTCAACACAGAGGGCGATCTTTGCTTCCCTGCCTCCACCTTCAACCCAATCTTCTTTCCCTTCCTGCACAAACAACCATTATCAGTGCCTGAAGATACTGATTGTCACTTTCAGATCACGGGGACAAGAAAGTTACAATGGGCTTGGACTCTTTTCCACTGTTTCTTGCCGCGCCACCTTCTTCACAGTCTCCGGGGGAACCGGACCACCACTGCCGCTGCTACAATCCACCTTCTCCACTACATCACTGCCATTGCTGCACAAATAAGAATGTCAAGGACCTGAAACAACAATAACAAAATCATAATCCAGCATTGCTTCAGAGAGAGAAGAATTACATCGGGATGATTGGGCTCATTTCCTCCATGGCCTCTGAGACAGGCTGGCTGCCTCCACCACCCGCCATCCGCTTGAGCTCATTGTAGAAATCTGTTATCTGGCCAAGTATGTCTTTCCCGGAGAAGAGGTTCCTCGCCGAGAGGGTGCTCTTGAGCTGCCTGGGCGGCACGTGCTTGCCCAGCAGCGCCTCTCTCTCAGCATTGCCCGGCCTCTTCTCCGCGCTAGACTTGATGGCCTCCTTGGCATTCTTGGCCCACCGCGGCGCGCCGAACGGTGGCCTGCCTGACGCTGGAGGCGGCGTGGTCAGTGCAGGGTCCTGGTTCTCGGCGTCGTCCTGGAACCTCTTCCTGGGCGCCGCCTTTGGTTTGGTGGGCGAGGCGAAGGCGGCAGTGCCGCCGCCACCGGCGACGGCGCCGCGCCTCTTCAGATTGTTGTTGTCGCCGTCCCTGGAAGACGTGACAGAACAGACAGGGTCAGATTCAGAACGTCGAACAATGTGCGCGAAGAAGAGGTGGAGGAGTTGGACCTGAGGTTGGTGTCCCTCTCGCCGAACGGCAGCATGGCGGACACCGATCGCAGTAGCTTGCCCTGTTTCGAGGAAGGGAATCGGGCAGGTTCAGTGAATCAGAAGAAACAAAACGGGGCTGGCGAGAAATCGAGAAAGGGGGAAGAAGCAGGAACGCGAACCTTGGGGCTCGGGGTCTGCCTGACGAAGTCCTCGGCCTTCCTCGCGTGCCTGCAATCTGCGAAGAGTCCCAGCGGGGAAGGTATAAGATTATTACTACGCCGTGAGGAAATGAACAGCGCTTCATCGAGAAAGCAGAGCCTGAATTCCCGAAAGAACAAAGGCCGAATCGCGAGATAGCAACGGCGAAATCTACCCCCAAATTAAGAGGAAAGCTAGGTGGATTGAGAAAGAGCCACGGGAATCCGTCAGCAGTTGGCACCCAATTTCTCTCACGCTCGCTCTCTCGATCGTTTCTTCCTCGTCGGAGAAGAGACTAACAGACCAATACTCCCCTGCGCGCGCGGAAGCGAAAATGCGGAATGAACCGAAGGCGCACGTACCGGGGCGGCAGAACCAGGCCTTGTCGTCGACGACGACGGCGTCGGGGTCGTCGAGGTCGACCCAGCGCGGCGCCTGGATGCCCTCGTAGGTCTCGTCGCGCACGTAGCGCGACACCACCCTGCTCCAGTCGATGTCCTTGGGCTCCATGGACTCCATCGCCGGCCGCCGCCCCCTCTCGAGCGTGCTCGCCCCCTCCGTGCCCCCGCGTGCCCGCGCCCGTCCGTACGTGCTCGCGGGCGTGGTGCTCGTGCAGTCTCGCGGTCGGCGAGAGGGAGAGAAAGGGGAAGGTAGGGAGGATTCTGGACTTCTACTAGTGGGAAGTGGCTGGCTGGATCCTCTCGTCTTCCCTTGCTTTTCTGTGCCCGCTTCGTGGGCTGCGTGAGCCGTTACGCTATTGACCTGCCGTTGGCTCGCGGCCAATTTCTGTCGACCGTTGGGCATTCGCTAGACTACAATAGTGGCGGAGAGCCTCACTTCCTGACAGCTCGACCCCACGTGGATCTCGTCCGTGGCGCACTGCTGCACTGGAGCGTTGGGCTCGGTGCTAGGGCACGTGAAAGGTCAATGCGGGGGAACACATTAGAACGTTCGGGAGCACGCTCATGGCAGAATGGACAAAAATAACCCAAAGTTAAAAAAATTTCATAAAATAAACTCTTGGTGAAAGAATTTCACAGAACTAACCCTTTTGGGTAGCGCCTAACGCAAAGACGCTATGCTCAACGGTATAGCGCATTTCTGAAAGACGCTACACTCTTTGTCAGCGTAGCACAGCGCCCAGTAAGGCGCTACACTAGTCTATATATAAAATGTCCACATCTCTTTAATGGAGAATTGTGGTGGCTGAGTTGGTTGACGTCTTTGTTACTAGCTCAATAGGTCATGAGTTCAACTCCCCAAAACCCCATTTTTTATTTTTATTTTTCAAAGGCTGCAACTTTGGTTGTATTGCCGTACTTTGAAAATATATTAATTCTAGCATACTTTTTTTTTAAATAGAAACCGAGTATGCAAGTTCATAATCTATTTAAATTAGAAAAAAATGTTTAAATTTAAAAAGCCTAGCGAGGCATGGATTTTACAGAAAAACAAAGAGGGGGACTTGTGGCAGCGCATCATCGAAAGTGGGTGAAAAATTAGAATGTTGGGATACTAAAGAGGAGAAAATACTGCAGAACGAATACGCGGAGATTAATTTTGGGTAGGAATTGGACGCAAAATCCAAACGTGAGGATGAGGACGTCAAGGAAGAAGATGAGTATGAGTGGGAGGAGGGTTAAGAGGCAACGGCATATGGCAACATGGCAGCTTGCCTAACACCAAGAATAGGATTTAAATATTAGTATTAAGTATTGGATCTCCTTTGTAAAGCAGTTACTTATTAAGCTTTTGTTAATCCTTGTCTGAAAACTCTCCGAACAATAAAAAACTGAACGCTTTTTGTGACTCTAAAGAACCTGATCACATGGTTTCATGATGAATGGAATCAGGGGCAGATGTCCCTGTTTCTCTACATAAAATGTTAGGAATTTTGTGCATATTCAAGACCAGATATGTAAAAGAAGCAGAATTCTAAGAAGAGTAATACTCCAATACAAGGACCTCTAAAGCAACACCATCTGGGAAAAAATATGGAGTAGTAATAAAATAGTAATGCAGCAACGTGGAAAATAGGAAAAACAATCGCTAGGCTTTTTAAATTTAAACACTTTTTTGTAATTTAAACAGATTATAAACTTGCATACCCGGTTTCTATTAAATAAGTATGCTAGAATTAATATATTTTCAAACGTACGACAATAAAACCAAAGTTATAGCCTTTGAAAAATAAAAATAACTAATTTAAACAGATTATGAACTTGTATAGTCGGTTTCTATTTTAAAAAAATAAATAAGTATGCTAGAATTAATATATTTTCAATCGTACAACCAAAGTTGCAGCCTTTGAAAAATAAAAATAAAAAATGGGGTTTTGGGGAGTTGAACTTATGACCTATTGAGCTAGTAACAAAGATGTCAACCAACTCAGCCAGCACAGTTCTCTATTAAAGAGATGTGGACATTTTATATATAGACTAGTGTAGCGTCTTACTGTTAGGCGCTATGCTATGTACAGTGACGTGCCACGCTCACAAAGAGTGTAGCGTCTTTTAGAAATGCGCTATACCGTTGAGCATAGCGTCTTTGCGTTAGGCGCTACCCAAAAGGGTTAGTTCTGTGAAATTCTTTCACCAAGAGTTTATTTTGTGAAATTCTTTTAACTTTGGGTTATTTTTGTCCATTCTACCCACGCCCATTGATTCATTCGTGTCGGCTGTCACCTGAGATGAGATGTTCACCTCGCAACGTTGATCGTCCTATGTTCAGAACCAATACCAGATTCTGCGCAATTGGAAAGGTTGATTTTAATCATTATAGGAGAGATCTTAATATTGTGGATCATAGAATAGCTAGGGAGTGCTTTGTGTCTAAGCTTTCTTGTAATTGGGTCGATGGGCCCCTAGTTTCCTTCTTCAATCTCTCTTGAACGATATAACTATGGTTTAATTATGAGGCTAACTTTGGTTTAATTATGACGCTATAAGTTTAAGACAGTTTAAGACCGCACTCTTTTTTCTTATCCGGCTACCAAAAAGGACTAAAAGGTTTTAATAAGACAGCTTACAGACCTAATATATTATGTTTTACCTTAAAAAAACAGATTCTGCACCAAAAGGAAGAAATGCACAGCGGGTTCAACAAAAACCACGAGAAAAACTTCCCCTGGGACACGAGATCACGATAGAAACTTTGCATATCAGCAACATTTTTTCCCCTCGACGATTGCATATCAGTAACTTGGCAATAGTACAGTAGCAGCATCGCTCGCAAACGACCTGTTGATTTAGATAGATCAGGACAGGGCAAGCAACAGGGATTCTTCCTAAATCTTACTACATGCAAATGCACTCAACGTACATGAAGCTAAGCTGTCTGTCAGCCCGTCACAATCTGGATCTTCTACTTTCTACTACTCAGAAGGGGGATCAAGATTATCAGCAAGGAAATCCGGCGTCTGGGTCTTCAGAAAGGAAGACGGGGGCGATAGGCGGGTTGCTCAAGCCTGCTGAGACAATGGTGAGGTCTTCAACCACAGGTGCCGTCCTAGCATGGCGCTGCCATGGACGGCCATGTATGAAGCGTTCAGCCTAGATTGGAAGGAAGAAGAGGTCAACAGGGTTAGAGCCCAGCACGATAAAACAGCCTCGATTGATGAACTCGTGATAAGTGGGACTTGTGCTTACTTGTCAATGTCAGGTAAGTTCATTGGATCATACACCTCGTTCTGTTCCATGCCTGAGACATGGCCCCCAGCTACTGATGTCATATCGGTTGCACCGTCAACCTGGAAGATTACAAGAGTTGGTTTTACTAAAAGGTTGGAAAAACGTGCAGACAAATTATTACATTTGGCAGTATACAACTTGTCGCTGTGAAGCAGGTCGTAATAAATGATTTGGTCTGTTTCCAGGAAATAAAACAGCTGTCTTGAGGCGAATTTATGTAAACATGCAGCTAGTTTAATGAGAAGACAAAACAGAAGAATCTGCACAAGAATATCTGAGCATGTGTTGCTAGCTATTTCCTTGACAAGATACACGGGATGGATTGGTGTATCAAAAATCATATCTGCGGTACCAAGCATGAAATAAGGTTAACAAAAAGATAATGGTGACAATGGATGCAAATTAACTGATGGTTAATTAGCGTGTGCGCGATCTGAAGTATCAATTATGTTGATTAGTGAACCACCGATTAAGGGAAAAAGTTCGGTGGGTCCGCCCACTTGTATCCCTAAAGACACTGGTCAGAAGTCAAACATATGCCTGTCCAACCTAAAACTCCCGAATCTAATAAGGCTCATAGACAGTAATTCTCCATCTCTAGAAATATATCCTACATGTGGTACTAACATGACTGTGCATTCTATACTGGCATAGTGACATGCCACACAAATTAATAAAAAGATCAGAAAACAACATGCTTCAGGTGTCCATATACACAGCTTCTAGCAGAGAGCATAATAAGAGAACACTTAGAAGTATCATGAGTGCAAAGTGTGAGCCTTGCCTGTTGGGGGTACTGGCTGTATCCTGCATAAGCACCATATGCATATGATGGGTCCTGAGCATACCCATATGGATCATATCCATAGCCATAATAGGCACTCCATTGATTAGGATCTGCCTGCTGAGCCCATGCAGCTGAATGATCCTGCATATGATTGTGCAAGATAAAATAACATAAATTATTAACCAGGATTTTAAGAGATTCCAACAGGTAAGCAGAAGAGATTATATGATCATAGCCAGAAACAAAAGACAATTTAGAACAATGCGAAGTGGGGCCAAGAAACAACTGTCTAACAAACAAGCCATTCACCCGTTAGACTCAGAAGTAAAAATAATACAATGCAGATTATACTGTTATCTATTCAAGCAGTTAATAATCAATAATTCTTCTTTAGATAGCATGTTAATCAATGAATACCCAAACTTTCTCATTGAAAAGATTGCTACTAGTGGATTTCGGAACATTAGAATTTGAGAGATTACTGAATGCCAGGTTTGTTAAATAGAAAATTTAATAAGGTATGTTCACCAGAAATTTAATGAGAATATACCTGCTTATTGGCAGGACTTCTGCCCCATGAAAGCCTCACTACTTGTTGACCAATCACTGTGCCATGAAGACGTTGAACAGCCTCTTCAGCTGATGCCCTGAAACAATTATCTTAGTGGTAAACACATCATACTTGCACCATTCGAACAGCAAATACATGATAGCAGTAGCACAGAGAAGAGCCACCAAGAAATGCAACCAACCATCAACTATGTAAGAAGAAAATATCCACTGTACAACAATAATACACATATATCTACATTATAACAAACTCCTTTTTTTGTTCTCCCTACCTCACTGATAAAACAAGTCACCTTTATGCATACAATATTTGTTTCAGTTGAGAGACTTGGACGATCTTTCCTAGGTTCTACAATTAAGCTTTCAGTTATCTGCCTTTGTGAACTGAAATATTATGTTTTTTTCTGGCCAAAAAAGAGTTTACACCTATTTGTTAACAAAGACCCATAACATATGGCAGTTAACTATAACCATATTAGATATATTTGTGAAAAGAGACGAACAGATTACAAATGATGTGTTTACACCTATTTGTTCTTCATCTAGGAATGCAATTCGAAAATATTAAAATTAGGGAGACACACATGTGGAATTGGAAAACTCTGACAATCCAGCATCCTGGGCGGTGCCTAATGAAAAATGCATGCTCTGTCCCATAAATTATAGTTCTGGTAATAAAACAGAGTAGTCTTTGTTTCATTAAAGTACTCACCTGGATGCATATTGTACAAATCCACATCCTTTACCAACTGGAATTTTCACATATATAAGGTCCCCAAACTGCATACATATCTGCCTCAGCTCGTCTTCTGTCACATTTGGGTCCAAGTTACCAATAAATATCTGCAGACGAATCCCAAGGTAAATGGCATAACCAACAGAGCAAACACCAATAAATATGATAAAGGTTCTTACAGTAGTGTTTGTAAGATCACTATCCGGTAGAACTGTTTGGGCCTGCGGAATTGTATAAGCTGCAGCTGGGTAGATCGCTACATATTAAACATGAAAAGAGAGTTAAAACATAGCAATGAAAAATACCTCCTTTAATAGAGTTATGTGTAATAGTTGTTGTGTTGCCTTACAATATTGATGATTCATTGCAGTGTCCAATTACAGACGAATCTTTGTTTTATTAGCACTAATAAGAGACAAATCATATGAGCCCATGCGTCAATTGAAGTGCATTGTAACTATATTTGATTATATAAATAATACAGACAACATCAAGTGGTTTGCTTTGGAACACCAAAATAGTAGTTGTAGATATACCTTTGGCAGCTCCATACGGAAGCTGAGATCCAGCGGATTTCTTAGGAATTGCAGCACTTATACGCATAGGTCTTGTTGAGCAATACACACCATTCATTTCTGACATTGCACGGGTCTTCTCGTTTTCATCTGCAAACTTTACAAATCCATATCCTTTAGATCTCCCAGTATTTGGATCTGTGACAACCTTGGCCCCCCTAACAGATGAATAGTTCACTCGGAAGGTCTCTTGTAGTAAGTAATCTGTGACATCAGGTGCCAAGTCCCCTACAAATATGGAATGGTCAGGTCCTGCATCAGGACGCTTCTCACCAGAGCTGAAAGATGCCCAGTTCAATCTGAATGTATGCTCAGTTCCAGGCATCTGTGCGCCATTGTAAGCCTGTAGAACTTTCTCAGCAGCTTCATGTGAAATGAATTCTATGAATCCATAACCTTCTGGAAGACCAGATAATTTGTTGCGTATTAATTTTACAGATTGTACCTACAATTCCAAATAATTAAAGGCCTATTAGTACTAGGGGTGCTCCTGAATAATCAAAAAACGACGCTGGCAATAAAATGGGCATCCGAAAGAGTATAGTCAATTGAAATCATTATGACGCAGTAGAGTTGCAAACATGCCATGGCAAACAAAATATTAAAGTTATCATCAGCTCTGTGTGAAATGAAGTCCAGAAGGGGGACATCACGGATCACACATCTAACTATCTAGCACTCACTGCACAGATTCCCACAGGATGTCAAGGCACAAAATTTTCTTGGAACTTTTGCTGTGACACGGCATTCAATAGAATTGAGCAAACAAACAGGACCTTACTTACTACATGATGATGCTTCCTAGAAGATATCACAAACATGACCATAGCCAGGAAAACAAGCCACTATTATCCCTACTATTATTTTGATAAAAGAATATCTCCCCATTAGGGCACAATAAACAATCAACCTCGGTGCATCACTTGAACTGCACAGGGGGCTCTTCAGACATGAACAGCTCGCTGGCTACAGCCTATTCCAAAACAGGACGGCCACTTCAGAACCCTAAACCTATCAAACCCCTATCACCAAACAAAGCACCTCCAATCCAATATCCAAGCAACCAGCATGGCTTAATCGAACCAGCAGCATCCAACTAGGAGTGGAACTCGAAAACAGGAACATCCAGAGGTATATAAACCACCCATAATAAGAGATAGAATTTGTTAGTGAACATGGAAACGAGATATCCGGGAGGTGTAGATGCCACCAATGCACCCCGAATTCACCCGAATAACAAAGCAATCGCTCCGCCAGCCCGGCCAAAGTCGCTTCAAATCGCCAAATTAGGCACGAGCGGCAAGACCTACTAGACACGACAAAGCTCATCGGGAGGGAAACCTACCTCGCCGGTGTGGGCGAAGCAGGTGTAGAGGTAGTTCTCGTCGGCCCAGTACTGGAGGTCTCCGATCCAGAGCGTGCGGACCTCCTCCAGGGTCGTCGGCTGGTGGTACGGCCCCGCCATCATCATCGGGCTGGCGACGGCGGCCGGGTGGGTCGGAGGCGCGGCGGCGAGAGGACGGTGTCTGGTCGGGTGCGGCTCTGGACTCTGGTCTCGTTGGTTCCCCTCCGTCTCTTTTTCTTTTCGCGTTTATTAACCGGTCCGGAACGGGGTTTTGCAGCTAGCTTTGGGCCTTCTTTATGACGGGCTGGGCCTTGAAGAAGCTTTACATGTGTCCTGATTTAGGAAAAAAGAAAACTGGCGGGGAGCTGGAGAAGAAAACTGAAGACTGCAGCTCCCACCCTGAAGTTCATGTCGTCCTGAGAGTGCACCATGGTGACGACGACGTTGCTTACATTATTTGCAAAAACTGCAAGGAAGGTGTTCGCACACATTCCACAAATCAGGTCCTGTGATTTGGTGTTGGCTTTTTTTTGGGTAAACGGTTTGTAGTGTGAGCTGTTACTCCTCGGAGACTGACTGACTGTCTGAGATATATTTGTTGAACTGCAACGGGTAGCGGTACTTTTTTTAACAGTTTGTTTCGGCAATAAATTGACTAGGGGGTTTCAGTGAGGAACTCTGCATATATCTGAACAAATCAATGACTGCATCATAAGCAAATAAGGATGGCATGTACATTTAATCATTAACTACATCATACACAGATAGGCAGCT
Organism: Avena atlantica; assembly: GCA_910589765.1. Lineage (NCBI taxonomy): Eukaryota > Viridiplantae > Streptophyta > Magnoliopsida > Poales > Poaceae > Avena > Avena atlantica. The sequence continues at coordinate 36,524,971 of OU342737.1, read as the reverse complement.
AGCACCTTGTGCCAAATATTCAAATCAACGATGCCATGTCATCCTCAAGTTGCATCTACATAGCTGGAGAAGGGAAATGGATGGTAATTCACAGTGACGTTGCGCTCCCGGTCAGCGCAAAACGGGATCATCTGCACCATTTCCTTGGTCCTCATGTCGATAGCGATCATCCATGCTCTTGGGTCATCACAGCTAACCTTGGACGCCATGTAAACAACATTGTCATCAAGCAATGTCAGGGTGGGCGATGCCGTCATCAGCTTGGTCAGTGACGGCTTCATGGCCTCGTCATCCCAGAGCTCAGGCACCATATCAGAGTAACTTGTGGACACCGAGATGTTACCAACGTCGATAGAGTGAAGTATATGCCAATCCCCTTGGAGAGTCCTCTTCCACACGATAGCCGTCCAATTGTCAGGGGAGTCCTCATCGTCATCGTCTTTGTAGTCATCGTCACCATCATCGTCTTCGTCATCATTGTTGTCGTCATCGTCATCTTCGTCGTTCTCGTCACCGCCTTCATCGTCGTCGTCGTCGAGGAAGTCCATCTCCACAAACCTGAAGGAACCATTGGTGCAAGTGACATCCCGAATGGACCTTGGATCCCCAAAGCCATCCTTGTTGCCCTCCATCGGCTCCGGAAGCGGGATGAAGCGAACGAAGGGGTCGGCATCGGTGTGAAGCACGTCGCAGACTAGAATGCCACGCCAGAGATCAACCCAGCCCAGCTTGCCATCCCCAACGTTGACAACCTTGCCGGTGCTATGGAGCATCGCGGGATCCCAGTCACAGGACATGTCCCGCGTCACCGGCTTGGTGACCCACACATTGCTCTTGCCTGAGAAGAGGTGGAGGTCGTAGCTCCGACCCTTGGCGAGGTTGAGCTCAAGGACGGCGATGACAAATTGGCCATCACCGCAGTGTAGTATGCCAACTTCGTCCATGCGGAACTGGAAGGGGCGATAAAAATGTAGGGGCGGAATCAGCTCGAGCGACGGCTTCCCCGGGCCAGCCTTGTACAGGAAGTACTCAGAGAACTCTGGCCGCGCGCAGACGGGCCTTGAGGGATAGTAAATGAAGCCGACGGCGAGGAGGACGAAGGGGCCGTCGGCGCTGAGCACGACCGGCTCCGCGAGGAAGTCGTCTATTTCCATGCCAGGGCATTGGACGCACAGATAGGAGACGGCCGGCGGGTCGGCGAGGGTGAAAGAAACCTTCACGACTTGCCCTTTGCTCGTCTCCGCTTGAGCCGTCGTGGCGTTCTCGCCGTCGGCGAAGTAGCCCACGGGGTCGAGGAGGACACAGGGGCGAGCGCGGGAGGCGCCGGCTGGGTCCGGTACGGCCGGCGGGCGGAAGGATGCGGGCAACACGTAAGACCTCGACATCGATTCCCGGTGGTTTTCTTGGTAGGGAGTGGAGCAACAGGAGACAGGGCCCTGCTTCCGTCGTTGGATTCGAACTCGAGCCTTGTTCCTCAAACTCGATTTCTATCTGGAATTTGTGAAATCTAGAATTTGCTGTTGCTCGAGCCGAGCGCCACTTAACCTATATACTGATGAGACGCGTCTCCGGTCCGGTGTGCGAGTGCAGCCCGACTCCAAGACGAGACTGGGTTCAGGGATCTGATCGGATTCCGTCCTCTTTTGTACCGATCAATTTACTCTTTTCTACGTTATATAGATGCGAGTACATCTAGTTTAAATATACTCCCTCCATTTCAAAATATAAGATGTTTTAGGTTTGTGAAGAAAATATATCTAGACTTATTTTAGTGTCTAGATTCACTCCAAATCTGAGTGAACCTACGTACTAAAACAAGTCTAGATACATTTGCTTCACAAACCTAAAACATCTTATTTTTTAAAACGGAGGGAGTACTACTTAACTATGTACATACAAATTTAGATAAAGTTGAGGCCATTAATATAGACATACTACTTAACTGGATAAGTACGAATTTAGACAAAATTGAGACCATTAATATGGACCGAAGAGAGTAGCAAAAGTGTCATAGTGAAAAACAGGGCCATAAAATGAATTTATTTTCACACTAGTAATTTATTGACACTACTTTATTTTCGTATCACTGCTACTTGCTCCAAATACTTAAATGGGTACCATGCTTATATAAATTATAAAAGAGATCAAGAAGCCAACTGAATTCATATTGTAGGTGGAAGCGGCAAAATAACAGTAAGGTCCATGACAATTTATTATAACGAACGCACTCAGACAGACAGACAGGAATAGCATCTCAGAATGCAAACAACAGTGTTGTCAAAGCTGTAGGTGCAGGATAGCACAGCGGCAGAGATAAACAAACATTCATACGGAGAAGATGGTAATCCTACTCGCCAGTTTTATGTTCTGGCATGATACACGTTCAGTACATCAGTCGTTCAACAACACACAACCACAACAGTCATCAGCAATTCAGTCCATCGAGGCACGACGGAACCAATTGCAGCAACGACGACACTGTGTATCAGCAATTTAGTCCATCGAGATGCAACAGACGGCCCTACACAAAGTACCATAGACTGTAAAGGAGACAGTTTGAAATTAATGTACAAAGCGTTGCAACTTTTTGAAAACAAGGCCATGAATGCATACCCTGAAAGATCGTTTTGCTCTTTTTGGTCAGTCGGTCATTGCTTGACCTGACGTTGATGCCTCAGCATGACTTTGCATCAATGTTACCTGAGGAGAAAATGAACATATTATATGGGACACATGATACAAATGAACTGCAAGGCATGCATAGTATCCGTCATGTTACTCGGTATCCCTTGTTTCCTTTATAAATTGCCAGGAGAGCAGAAAAAAAATACAAGTATCTGCCTTGTTATAGTGGCAAGGAGAAAGACATAGCAAGTTATCACGTCTGGGAGTATACAAGGTAAACTGGCTCTGTAGCATTATAAATCACCATTTTAGCAAAATAACCTTAAATTTTTTCTTTCCTCTCTATACCTCCAATAGGTTGCAATTACTCAAAATATCACACGCATTTAGATGTGTGTCCAAGAAGAAAATACCGCCAAAAGGTTGCAAAATTACTAGAAATTACATTTTCTGCAGACATGAAAACAACGACAGGAGTTCGAGCGGCTGCTAAGTTCACAGTACTGACCTACTTTACTATTGAGGAAACAAATATACACAAACTACGGGACCAAAGCTTCATTTTTGGCCTAATAGACCTGTCATGAATAATAAACAGAATGTATAATCTAAAACAGCCCCGCCAGCAGTAAAGGATAAGAGAAGGTAAAAATCATTTTACCTCGGGTGTCTCAAGCATAAAATCCAGCTCACTCTCACACTTCCAAATTCTTTTTATGACTTCCTTCCGATCTTCACCAACATCATACATCTTCCATACAGATTTCAAGCTACATGACAGAAAGTTCATTAATTTGAAGGACATGAACAGTTATTATTTCAAAGAATACCACATTATTTACAGAAGACGTACGTATCTTTCTCCATATCAAAGTCATAAACCAAGATTTTGAACAGTTCAGCGATGAATTCATCAAAGAAATCAGCGACGAGGTAATCAACCTCATCTATTGTTTTCATCTGTTGCACACCATCAATCTGTAGAGAACTTATTAGTTCTAGTATCATGACTATTTTTAAAAATCATAGAGTAAATCAATATACAAAGATTATACATACAAGTGTATACTCAGGGGAATGGATGATAAAGTGCCTCAAATAGACCGACAAGCTGATGGCGGTGCATTTATATCTTTCCTTGTTCTTTTTCTTCATTGACCTTCTTTGTTTTGCAGTATAGACCGTATTCCACAATGGATCAGACTTGACCTTTTCTATCCACTCGAAGAACTTGAGCTTGTTGATTTTGTTGACAGCAGCTTCAAATGCTTTCTTATCGCTCAGGCCCATTGACTTGTACGTCTGTGCTATGCCAACCAGAAGGCTTGATACAGAAAGCGGATCAGCATGAGCAGGGTGAGACTTCAAGAACTTAAGATACCGTTGTCTTTCTTGTCTAGAAGATGACAGAGGAGGTGGATTCTTCATTGTTTGGTAGAGATGCTCAATAAAGGCTATATTATTCTTGTGCACTCCTCTGAAATGTGGGATTAAAGCCTCTGCCGCTGTGTTCAGATCTTTACACAGATTCCTGTATGTCCCTGGCAAATTAGCAACCTTGGAAACATAGCACCTGACTCCAATCTGCACAGCTATGTCGTCTTTACTGAAGCCTCCACCCCAGCTGTATCCAGACTTGAATGTGTTAATAATGTCCTCCAATAATCCCCCTACAACGAACCTGCCACTATCGGTGGTCACTCCGATCTCTTTACCATTATGGAGGACATAAGGTTCACTAAGAGGACACTTTTGCTTGAACACTTCTAAAGGAACTAAATCATGAGGACAGGGGATTGTGCCTCCATAGCCATAGAATCTCTGTTAAACATACAAATTGATGAATCATAACAAACTAGACATTTGATCCATAACTACATAGCAAAGGAAAGAGTTTTTGTAGACACGTAGCATACTTGGTAACAAAATTACTCCATGCACATAGCTTAATACGGTAATACATGCATACCATATTAAGTCAAACTTTCTACCAATAATACAACACATACACAAGAAAGCCAATGAATATTGAGAGTCATATCATATTCTAATATGCAGATTCTGAAAAGGGTAAGTAAATAAAATGAGAATGACTATGGTATGTATTATGTATATTGTTTCACTATCCACTAATTGTCTTAAAAGTCGAGAGGTACATTGTGGGAAAATGCCAATGGTGAGGAAAATAAGTAAATAAATTCACAAATTAGAACTGACAGGGTATAGCCATCTTCCCATCAAAACTTGCAGCTGGTCATAAAATGGGAAAATTCCAAAATATTACTGTGAATCATGTAAGTTTGGATTTCACATAGAAGATTATGCATGTCTTAGCCATCAGCTCACAAATAAACTAAATTGACAGCAACCATCCTGATTCCTAACTATGCTAACAGCAAGCATTCCAACTAAGTTCACTTGTTTGTGAATAAAAAAGAAAAGGTCATCATGTAGTATTAAGGAGCAGGACATATTCACGGGGATTTTAGTTAGATTTTTCACTCTAGCAACCATATAAGACATGTCAAAGAGATACTCCAAAATTATAGTATCTACACATTTCACATACAACAAAGGCATACATACCTGCAGCCATGGTTTAAAAGAGGCCAGTATTTCATTCGGGTCATCAGGTAACGGGGGCAGATGATGCAGCCCGTACTGTGTTGGCTGTATGTTCAAAGAATCCATTGGCAAAACCGGCCATGGACAGCCACATGGCAAGCCTGACCATGGCACACTCCAAACTGGTAAAAAATCTCCCCATGGTGGAGCAGAAGAACCAACAGTCGATGAGGGTGAATGAGAATTTGTTCTTGGAGAAGCAGAACCAGTTCTCTTCTTTCTCTTCTTCTTCTTCTTCTTTTTCTTCTTCTTCATCTTTCTCTCCACTAACAAAGTTGGGTGCGCCGACACGGACCCAATCTTTAGAGGAAGTGAAGCAAGATCTTTAACTGGACAAGGCATGGATCCCACCCAAAAAGGTGATTCGTCCATGAGGACGGAGTCCGAGCCATGGCAGGCATCTGATAAGAAACACGGATCAATAGTTATATTATATACATAGGTGGAAACTACATAATATAGATAATAGTATAGCGTATAAGTTTCTGTCTTTGCAAGTAGTGATACAAAAATGACTTTGCATGTTACCACGGCTCCATTAGGTAAATTTGAGTGGAACTATTCATCTTTTTTTTTTTTTTTGCTTACAGCAAGTAATGTTCATTAACTATGAATTGCTATTCTGAGTCCCTGGTTGCTTGAACGTTACTCAACTTCAAACAAAGGGGCGTTTTCGCTCCTACGGGTACTTTTAATCACAAGATGGTGATTTTCATGCTAGCTGTATTCAAATTAGCTTTTAGTACATCTAATCATGGTTCTTGACAAGGATTTGATACTTATATCACAAGTCCATAACAGAAAAATAGTTAGCCTCTATTGACTTACAACTCTAAGGATGGAAGCCTATCATATCAAATATATGCTAGCCATACAGAAGCTCCTTACTTACTGTGTTGCACTGGGAACACCAAAATACTAGGTTACAGATAATCATTACCTTTAGCAGCTCCATCCTGAAGCTGAGATCCACAGAAGGTCTTTGGAATTGCAGGACTTATTCGCATAGGTCTGGTTGAGCAATATGCACCATTCGTTTCTGTCATTCCACGGGTCTTCTCATTTTCAACTGCTAGCTTTACAAATCCATATCCTTTTGATCTCCCAGTATTTTGATCTGTGACAACCTTGGCCCCCCTGACAGAGGAGGTGCATAGTTTAGAGATCAGGGTAAAACAGCCGATCGACAAACTCGTGATAAATGGGACGGTGCTTACTTGTCAATGTCAGGTAAGTTCATTGGATCATACACCTTGTTTTGTTCCATGCCTGGAACATGGCTCCCAGCTGCTGTTGACATACTGGTTGCTCCCTCAACCTGGAAGATTACATGAGTCAATTCTACTACAAGGTTGGAAAAAGAAACAAATACAGACAAATATTACATTACCCACTTTTAAGTAAATGGAAGCACGTAAGTAGATGATTTTTGGGGGTTGTTTCAAGGAAACAAAACAGTTACTAAAACAGTCATTGTTCTTCAGATGAATTTATGTAACAAGCAGCTAGGTTATAGAACAAAAACAAGACAGAAAAATCTGAACATGTGTTGCCAGCTAAGTTGGTGGCTAAATACACATGATAAATTGCTTAGGTGCAGTGAAACCTGAGACCATGGGGTGTGTATCAGAAAGCATAGCTGCGCTATCGAGCATAAAATAAGATTGGTTACAACAATACAATCGTGACAATGGATGCAAGTTGGCCAGGTTGGCTTCACCCAGCGGTCCATCCTAGTAATTTTCCTTCACAACTAATGAAAGCGCATGTACGCAAGCTGAATTATCAATTACTCCCTCCGTTCCACAATTCTAAAACCACAACAAGAATTATGGAACGAAGGGAGTATGTTGGCAGTGAACCATCAATTAACAGCAATTGTTCAGTGGGTCAGCCCATTTATCCCTAAAGGGCTGTAAGTCAAATTATACGATATTCAAACAATTAATAATCAACAGAAATCTTCTTTAGCATGCTAATAAGTGAAAACCCAAAATTTGATTATTAACAATATCGCTTCAATGGACATCGGAACATCTGTCTTTGAGAGATCACTCAATATCGGGTTTGTGAAATAGAAATTTAATTAACATCAGTGCAGCAGAAGTTTAATGAGATATACCTGCTTATTGGTAGGATTTTTGCCCCATGAAAGCCTCACAACTTGCTGCCCAATCACTATGCCATGTAGGCGCTGAACAGCCTCTTTAGCTGATGCCCTGAAACAATTATCTTAGTGGTTAACACATCATACTTGCACCATTCGAACAACAATCAGATGCTAGCACAAAGAGGTCACCAAGAAATGAACCAAACGGTCGAACTATGTGAGAAGAAAATAGCAACTGTACAACAATAGTACACATATATCCACATTACACTAAATATCAAGGCATATAATATTTGCTCCTTTTGAAAGATTTGGCCACACCTTTACCAGATTCTACAGAGTTGAGTTTTCAGTCATGTGCCTTTGTGAACTGAACTTTTCTTTTGTTTAGCAAAAATGAAGTTTCCAAAAATAAAGTTTTCAGTTCACGAAGAGGCTCATAGTATAGGGTTTTTAAGATTCTCCTTCGCTAATATTTGTCCCTATTACTATATTGGATGTATTTGTGAACAGAGATAAAATAGACGACAATTTACAACTTCCTGTGCTTCATCGCATGGTAATGCAATCTAAAAATTAAAATTAGGCACACACACACACACACACACATGGGGAATTGACAATCTGTAAATCAAGCATCCTGAGCAGTGAAAGTGAGGAACACATTAGTAACTTATACTTCCAAGGAATAAAACAGAGCCGCAGTGCCTCTTGTCTTTTTACAGTACTCACATAGATGCATATTGTACAAATCCACATCCTTCACCAAATGGAATCATTACATGTCTAAGCTCCCCAAACTGCACACATATCTGCCTCAGCTCCTCTTCTGTAACATTTGGGTCCAAGTTGCCAATAAATATCTGCAGATGAATCCCAAGGTAAATGGCATATCCAACAGAAAAAACAGCAATCAATATGATAATGCTGCTTACAGTGGTGTTTGTAAGATCACTATCCATTAGAACAGTTCGGGCCTGCGGAAACCTATAAGCTGCTGCTGGGTACGTCACTACATATTAAATATAAAAGGACAGTTAAAATATTTCAGCGGAAAAATACTTCCTTTAATGAATAAATATGCTTGCAGCAGTTGTTGTGTTGCTTTACAATATTGATGGATCATTGCACTGTACCATTACAGACGAATCTTTGTTTATTTAGCACTAATAAGAGATTCATAGGAACCCGTGTATCAACTGAAGTGCCTCATGACTTATGAGTACATATGGTTATAATACAACATACCATTAAGTAGTACTGTGTTGCATTTGGAACACCGAAATAGTAGTAGGTTACTGATAATTATTACCTTTAGAGGCTCCGTTTTGAAGCTGAGATGGACAAGATGTATTAGGAATTGCAGCACTTTTCCGCATAGGTCTGCTTGAGCAATATCCACCATTCGAATGGTCAGGTCCTGCATGAGGATGCCTCTCATCTGCATCACAAACGGTTTTCCTGAAACAAAAAAATCGGCGGCAACAGCCAAGCAGTAAGATATCATGAAAATCAAAACTGACAGCAAGTAAAGATTACAGCAAAAATGTTCCGCAACAAAAGAATCATACAGATTTTTACCTGTTAGTTTTCCCAACGGATGGGACGACCACTTCTTTGCCTGCAATAATTTTTACAGAAACCAGTTACACGTCTAACAACTGAGAGAACACACAAAGCTATTCAATAGTAAACATAAACAAATATGGGCAGCAACATGTGCTCAGCAATTAAGTCCTGCTAGAAAGGGTAAAATAAAAGCAGCAAATGCAATATAACAAGAGTAATATGGTAGCAAGTGATGGATAGGTATCACCATGGTTGTCAGGTGGACTAGGAGTACGATGACTCATGCTAAGCACCTTTTCGCATACTTAGTGATAGGGCCAACATAAGGGGGTGCATGAGAACAAAATGGGGGAAGGGAGAAGATGGCATGGCAGATGTGCTGGTACAAGGAACAAGGCAAACTGCAAACAAGCATATGATGCCATTAACAAAAATCAAACATGAAATCCAAAAAAACAAGGAGAAGAAAAGAAGGAAGAAGCACAAGCGCAGAGCATGACAGTGGAAAGTGCCAGAGGCTGCTAGAGTTACACCATATTGAAGCCCTCAACTCCCATCATGTTCAGCATGTCGTCCAGTGAACGCAGCAAGGGAGAATTTGCATACCAGGAAATGGGAAGAGGAACAGAGGGAGTGAAGAAACAGCAAGAGGAGTGGACATCATTAAAGGTAAGGGGATGATCTTATGCGACTATATTATCAGTAGGACCATTTTTGTAAAAGAGACACCAAAGTTTGGCATTTTGCTGGCATAGTTAAAACAACAATCTATAATAAGGCACATAAATGAGACCTTGGTTACCAGTATCCAAATGGCTGTTTATTGCACATACCAGACTGACAATCTATAGTAAGGCACATACCAGTCTAACAATCTATAGTAAGGCACATCTAAATGTAGCCGCACCACCGCTTTCACGTTGGTTAAGGACTGAGATATTTTGAGTTTGAAGTGCAGCTTGAACTGGAAATGAATGTTGCAAATGCCAGCAATGCAATCTCTTTTCTAGCACACAAATGTGCAACCCACCCCAAACCAAGACAATTTACACCACAAATAACCCAAGCAACTCTAGACTACAGAATGAAATAGGTAAGTGTCGATTCAATCAGCATAGAAATATACAAGTCGCAAAAGATCAACTCAATGAATGGGAATGAAATAGGCACGTGTCAGTTCCATCAGCATGGAAATAAACAAGCCGGAGAAGATCAACTCAATGAATAGAGACCTAGAACTAATCATGGGCTACATCATAAGCAACAGAACTAATCAACGACTACTGCATAACCAAACCTAAACCATAAGCAATAGAACACCAAGATAGTAGGTTGCAGATACTCATTACCTTTAGCAGCTCCATCCTGAAGCTGAGATCCAGAGGACGCCCTAGGAGTTGAAGCACTTGTCGGTGTAGGTCTGATTGAGTGATATGGACCATTTGAATGGTCAGTTCCTTCATGAGGACGCCTCTCACCAGAGCTGAAAGATGCCCAGTTCAATCTGAATGCATGCTCAGTTCCAGGAATCTGTGCACCATTATAACTCTGAAGAGCCTTCTCAGCAGCTTCATGTGAAATGAATTCTATGAATCCATAACCTTCTGGACGTCCTGTAATTCTGTTGCTAATCAATCTTACAGATTGTACCTTCATTTTCAAATAATTACAGTTGTCAGACTACAAATACAAGAAGTGGAAAATGTACTCCTTAATAACGAAACAGAACAACAACACTGTTGCAGATCAAGTGAACGTACAAAAGAGTAATTAATTGAAATCAGCACAACACAGTATAGAGTTCCAAACATTTGGCAGCATGGACCACATGTCCAGCTATCTAACACTTGTTGGACTGGATTCAATATAATATTGCAAGTCAACACCTAAGGCTTACATAGAAACTGAGGCATCTAACTCACAGCAATTCTAGTCTAAGAAGAATCCATAGTAGCACTACTATGTGATACTCCTCCCTGTAAGGCTAGAAGACATAACAGAACAAAAACCCCAGGAATGTGAAGAAAACGGAACAAGAACAGTACCATTGCCAAGAAAACCACCCATTGTTGCTGTTTCAATGAAAAATTTAACAAACCCACGTTGTTCACTAGCACAGTTACCTCCCCACTGGGACATAACGAACAGTCACTTCTGCACACCAACTGAAAGCAGTAACAACTGGAGGCAACTTGCTAGTTCTAGTACGATGATGAAGCGGCTAGCTACTCGAATTCATACCTACAAGCAAATTCAGAACTAAGCATATCAAACCCTTGCGGCCTTACCCCAAACAAAGCGCCTTCAATCTAAGGATCCACCACAACCTAATCTGCTCTTAGAAGAAAACTAATATAACCAACCTCGCCCGTGCGCGCGAAGCAGCCGTAGAGGAATTTCTCGTCGACCGAGTGCTTGAGGCCGCCGATCCAGAGCGTGCGGACCTCCTCCAGGGATGCCTCCATCGTGTTCGAGCGGCGACGGCGAGCGGTGGCGACGGGGTGGCTCCGATTAGGTCGGATAACACCGCGGCGAGTGGGTGGTGGCGTGCTCGGGTTGGATCCGTCGGGGCGAGAGGGCGGTGGCCTGGCTGGCGAGAGGGCGGTAGTGATGTGGGGTGGCGAGAGCGCGGTGGCGTGGCTCCGATTGGGTCGGATCCGCAGCGGGGAGAGCGCGGTGGCGGTGGGGTGGCTCTGGGTCGGAGGAGAGGTGGCTCTGTTTGGGTTGGGGTCTCGGGGAGGGCGGCGTCTGGTTGGGCGGGTCTCGACTCGATGGTTCCGGAGTTTTCCGGTCGATCGGAACGAGTTTTCTTGGCGACGAAGAAAGAATGGCAATGCACTTCATACACACACTTCGCAACAAAAAAAATTGAACGGGGATAGGGTCCAAAGACCGCATATATTAATCAAGCTCGGTGGTTACAATTTACATTGAAGCCCCAACAGATCAGGGGATTTTAGGATAAGGACTGAACTTTAATAGAAGAAACCCTAAAAAATATAAGTAAAAAGCAATCGGGTCTTTCGGGTTAGCACCACCGCTGAAAGATTTCTCCGTCGACTTGCTCCGCCACAGTGAGGACATCGGCGCCAGGGACGAACCACTTGGTCCGGCGTCGTGGCAGGAGCGAAAGATCTACCTCTCTAGGAAGAAGAAGCTCGGACTCGTCTCTTGCGAAGCTTGGGATCTCCAAGATTTGCAGCTTGAGAAGGACAAGGACAAGCCCGCTCTTCAACAATCCCCGGAGCAGGAGGAAGAGGCCCAAGGCAAGGACAACCAACCACCAACACGCCATCACCTCGACAACATGGAAGAGGAAGGAAGACCAGGCCGTGTCGCCTCCACTGCTCCGCACGAGCCACCCCCACCACCAGAGGGTAAAAGCCACCTTTTGATGCAGAGGCCACCAAGCAGCACATCCACCTCTCCTCGCCGCCACGGTCGGCCAGAGGCTTCGATGCCCCAAAAGTAGAAGGCGTCGTCGCACCGTTCTATCTCCTCGCCACCTCGGTCGGCCAGCAAGAACGGAGAAATGCCATACCTGAGCACCAAAAAGTGGCTCATAGCCACATATTTATTCAAGGAGACGCTGGCTTCTATAGGGATCGCAGCATAGAAAACAAAAAAAATCCTACGACGAAAACAACTATGTACCAAGATGTATCTACTAGATACAAGCAACGGGTGGATACACATCCATAAAGAACATACTCTTGTAGACCGACAAAGTTTAATGAGGTTGTACTCGTGGATGATGTAGACGAATGATACGTCGAAAACGTATCTATAATTTTTGATGTTCCATGCTTGTATAGTATCTACTTTGCTTTGCTTTGCTTTGCTTTATCTACACTTTGAGATGTTTTTATATGTTTTTATGGACTAACCTATTAATAAGATGCTACAGTGTCAGTTGTCTGTTTTCTTCTGTTTTTGTTCCAAAAAAGGCAGAAAATCAATATTCTCGGAATTGGAGGGGGCAAAAGTCAAAGTCAATATTTTACCGTGGGGAACACGGAGCCTGAATACGAGATGGAGGGGAGCCACCAGGAGGGCCACATCCCCTGGCCGCACGGCTGGGCCCAGCCCGCGCCTGGGGGTGCGGCCGCCATGGTTGCCCCTTGCCTCGCCTATAAAGACCCTCCGATACCAAAACCGTAAGTATCCGATCAATATTCCACGAAACCGTCTATAGTTGCCGCCACCACCGTCCCTAGATCGGGGGGATCTGAAGCTCTTCCCGGCACCCTGCCGGAGGGGAGATCATTCCGGAGGCCTTCTTCTTCATCATGCCAGCCTCCGGTATGAAGTGTGAGTAGTTCCACCTTGGACTACGGGTCCATGTAGTAGCTATATGGTTGTATCTCCTCCTTTGTGCTTCCATCTTTAGATTTTGTGAGCTTTGTTCATGATCAAGATCATCTATTTGTAATCATGCATGTTGTGTTTGCGGAGATCCGATGGATATTGAGGTTACTATGTCAGATTGATTAATGGTTTTGTCTTATTGATTCTATCATGTCTGTGTTGTTTGAGATCTTGCATGCTCTTTGTTTCTAGTAGTTGTCTTGGTCAAATAGATGCTAGTGACTCCAAGAGGGGGTATTTATGCTCGATAGTGGGTTCATGCCTCTATTTAATCCAAGGGAAGTGACAGAAATCTCTAAGGTTGTAGATGTGTTGTTGCCACTAGGGAGAAAACTGTTGGAGATATGCCCTAGAGGCAATAATAAATGTAGTTATTATTATATCTTTGTGTTTATGATAAATGTTTACATTCATGCTATAATAGTATTAACAAGGAAACATTAATACTTGTGTGATTTGTAAACTTAATTTGAAGTCCCTAGTATAGCCTCTATACTTCACTAGCTTGTTGGTTGATTAATGATTGTGGTTTCCCTATCATGAACATTGAGATGTTATCAACAACAAGATCATATCGTTAGGAGAATGATATGGTGGACATACTCCTATAGATAAGCGTGGCATAAAGATCAAGTCATTTCAATAGTTCAATTGCTATATGCTTTCTGATACATAGTAACCTAATTCCTTCGACCATGAGATCATGCATATCACCTTTACCGGATGGATGCTTTGATGACATCAAACACCACACCGTAACTGGGTGGCTATAAAGGTGGCATTGAGTGTTCGGAAAGTATTGGTTGAAACACATGGATCAAGAGTGGGATTTGTCCATCCATATGACAGATAGATATACTCTGGGCCCTCTCGGTGGAATGTCATCCAATTAGCTTGCAAGCATGTGACTGGCTCACAAGGATCACATATCACGGGAACGAGAAAAGAGTACTTATCGGTAACGAGGCTGAACTAGGTATGCAGAGATACCGACGATCATAACCTCGGATAAGTAAACTATCGTGAGACAAAGGGAAATTGGTATCGTATGTAAGTGGTTCATTCGATCGCAAAGTAATCGTAGAAATATGTGGGAGCCATATGAATTTCCAGATTCCTCTATTGGTTATTGTTCGGAGAAGTGTCTCGATCATGTCCGCATAATTCACGAACCGTAGGGAGACACACTTAAGGATTCGACGTTGTTTTGAGTAGTTATGGTATTATGAGAAAGAGACCGAATGTTGTTCGGAGTCTCGGATGGGATCCGGGATATCACGAGGTGATCCGGAATGGTCCGGAGAATAAGATTCATATAAGGAAAGTCCCGTTTCGGAGTTCGGGAATGATTCCGGTGTTTTCATCGGGAATGTTCTAGAAGGTTCCGGATTGTCCGGCACTCCGGGGGGGGAGGGTACATGAATGTGTCATTACATATTGAATGATTGCATCATGTACTAAGTGTTCTTGTTGTTCCAAATAAAGGATTAAATTGAATCCTAAAACAGAAAAGTCAAATGGCCAGTTTAAAAGTCGAACGGCTAAAACAGGAAACTGTGGGAAACAAGCAAGAGGTGGTTGGAACCGACTTGGGGGAGGAGTCCCTCCAAGCCGGCGCGCCAACCAAGGCCGACTTGGGGAGGGACTCCCCTCCCCTTGGCCGCCCCTCCCACCTATAAAAGGAGGGGCAGGGCCTCCTCCTCTAGACACACAAGTTCATATCCTCTAATCTCCGGTTTAGAGCCGTTTTGGTTTAGAGCTTCTAATTGCCCTAGCCTTCGGTTTAGAGCCTTCTAATTGGTGTGTCTAATCTCTAGACCACTAATAGCCCTCTCTCATACTCCACCATACTCGCTTCGGCTTAAGGCGAAGCCATGCGGGATCTTCCCTCTACTTTCGGTACCACGCCGTTGTGCTGCCGGAATCGCGAGGAGAGTGCTACAACCTCCGCTGCCTGCTGGAACAAGGGAGAGGAAGGTCTTAGTCGAGTACCGAACGTGTGACCGACTGCGGAAGCGCTGCCGGAACGCAGCGCTAGAAGGATCGTCTACACGATCTTGAGATCGGGAAGAGTACGACTACATCACCCACGAGAATCCGCTCTCGTTAAACACTTTGGAATCTTCAAAGGTAAGTTATTCCATCGACTCGTTGCTACAATCTAGTAGATAGATCTTGGCTTGTTTGTTTGTATGCGATAGAAAAATTTTGTTTTCCATGCTACGAACCCCTACAGTGGTATCAGAGCCGTGTCTATATGTAGATCTGTTGCACGAGTAGAACACAATGGTCATTGTGGGCATTGATGCTTTTATTGTCGATTGCTTCTTGTGTACTTTGCATCTTGCGGTATGTTGGGATGAAGCGGCTCGGGCTAACCTTACATGACATCGTTCATGAGACTTGCTCCACGCTTGACATGCAACTTGTATTGCATAAGTGGCTTTGCGGGTGCCTGTTTCTCCTAGCATAGTTAAGATCCAATTTACAACGGGTGATCAACAATGCTAGTATCAATGTTGTGGTTCTTGTTCGTAAGTTAGAACGACACTTATTGAAAGCCCCAAACCACGTAAAATATGCAAAGAAAGTAGAGGCGTCTAACTTTGTTTTGCAGGGGTGTGCAGTGATGTGATATGGCCATGATTGTGATTATATTTGATGTATGCAATGTTCCTTATTGTAAGTTGGCAACCGGCTGGAGCCATATGGTTGTCTTTAATTTATGTTAAGACCCGCGTGTCTATTCAAAGTAGTTGTAATAGTTGAAGCCGGTGGACGACAACCATGGAGAAGCGTCATTGACCTTGATGCAATGCCGGTGATGATGGAGATCATGTTCGTGCTTGAAGATGGAGATCAGAAGCACAAAGAAGAAAGGCCATATCATATCACATATTATTGAATTGCATGTGATGTTAATCCGTTATGCATCTTGTATTGCTTAGTAGACGACGGTAGCATTATAAGATGATCCCTCATGCACATGAATTTCAAGTCATAAAGTGTTCACCCTTAGTTAGCACCGTTGCTAAAGCTTGTTGTTTCGAAGCACCACGTGATGATCGGGTGTGTTAGATTCTGCAAGTGTATACAACGTGAGCAAGCCAGATTTGTTCATGCAGAAACTAAGGTTTGATCTTGACGAGCCTAGCATGTACAGACATGGTCTCGGAACACGGATCACCGAAAAGGTAAAGCATGAATCATATAGTAGATATGATGAACATGACGATTGTTCGCCATTGAAACTATATCAACTCTCGTGATGATCAGTGTTGATGTAGTGGATTTGGTTCGTGTGATCACTAAAACAATGTGAGGGATGTTGTTTTGAGTGGGAGTTCACCTAGTTTAATTTCATTAATTAATTTGAACTCAATTTGTCATAAACTTAGTCTAAACTATTGCAAATATGTTGTAGATCAATGGCAGCCCCTACCATCAATTTTAATGCGTTCCTAGAGAAAGAAAAGTTGAAAAACAATGGAAGCAACTTCGCGGATTGGTTCCGCAATTTGAGGATTGTCCTCACAGCTGGTAATTTGACCTATGTGCTGGATGCACCACTGGGTGACCCACCTGCAGCTGATGCTCCCGATGAAGTAAAGAATGTTTACCTCGCTCAGAAGAATCAGTACTCCATAGTTCAGTGTGCTATCTTGTATGGTTTGGAATCGGAGCTTCAGAAAAGGTTTGAAGAGTCAGACCCATATGATATTGTCGAGGATCTCAAATTGATTTTTGAGACTCATGCGGCAATTGAAAGCTATGAGGCTTCTGAAAAGTTCTTTAACTGCAAGATGGAAGAAGGCAGCTCCGTCAGTGAGCATGTGCTTAAGATGTCTGGGCACGCAAACAAACTTCAAAGCTTGGGTATAGTGATTCCTAATGCTTTGGGGATTTACCGTGTCCTCCAATCACTACCACCAAGTTACAAGAACTTTGTGATGAACTACAACATGCAGAACATGAACAAGACGCTGCCAGAACTCTTTTCCATGTTGAAATCTGCAGAAGTGGAGATCAAGAAAGAGCACCAAGTGTTGTTGGTCAATAAGACCACCAAATTCAAGAAAGGCAAGTCTAAGCAAAAGGGACACTTCAAGAAGGGTGGTAAGAAAGTTACCACGCCGGCGAAGAAGACCAAGGCTGGACCCAAGCCTGATACTGAGTGCTTTTACTGCAAGGGAGAAGGTCACTGGAAGCGGAATTGCCCAAAGTACTTGGCGGATCTGAAGAACGGCAACATCAAGAAGAAAGGTATATCTGATATACATGTTATTGATGTGTATATCACTAGTACTCGTAGTAGTGCCTGGGTATTTGATACTGGTTCGGTTGCTCATATTTGTAACTCGAAACAGGTGCTGCAGAATAAACGGAAGCTAGCGAAGAACGAGGTGATGATGCGCGTGGGAAATGGATCAAAGGTTGATGTGATCGCGGTCGGCACGCTACCCCTTCATCTACCATCGGTATTAGTTTTATACTTAAATAATTGTTATTTGGTGCCTGCGTTGAGCATGAACATTATATCGGGATCTTGTTTATTGCGAGACGGTTACTTGTTTAAGTCCGAGAATAATGGTTGTTCGATTTATATGAGTAATATGTTTTATGCACATGCACCTTTGATAGATGGTCTATTCTTATTGAATCTCGATAGTGGAAATACACATATCAACAACATTGAGGCTAAACGTTTGAAATCAAGCGATAATTCGACCTATATGTGGCACTGTCGTCTTGGTCACATTGGAGTGGAACGTATGAAGAAACTCCATTCCGATGGACTTCTTGAATCACTTGATTTTGAATCACTTGAAAGATGCGAAGCATGTCTGATGGGAAAAATGACTAAGACTCCATTTTCTGGTATGATGGAGCGAGCTACGGACTTATTGGAAATCATACATACCGATGTGTGTGGACCAATGAGTGTAGCATCGTGCGGTGATTATCGTTATGTTCTTACCTTCACAGATGACTTGAGTAGATATGGGTATATCTATTTCATGAAACATAAATCCGAAACTTTCGAGAAGTTTAAGGAGTTTCAAAGTGAGGTACAGAATCAACGTAACAAGAAGATTAAATTTCTACGTTCTGATCGTGGAGGTGAATATCTAAGTTACGAGTTTGGCGAGCATTTGAAGAAATGCGGAATACTTTCACAGTTGACACCACCGGGAACACCACAGCGTAATGGTGTGTCCGAACATCGTAATCGAACACTCTTAGATATGGTTCGTTCTATGATGTCACTTACAGATTTACCGCTATCATTTTGGGGTTATGCATTAGAAACAGCCGCATTCACTTTAAATAGGGCACCGTCTAAATCCGTTGAAACGACACCGTATGAATCATGGTTTGGGAAGAAACCTAGACTGTCGTTCCTTAAAGTTTGGGGATGCGAAGCCTATGTAAAGAAGTTACAGCCGGACAAGCTTGAACCCAAAGCGGAAAAATGCGTCTTCATAGGATACCCGAAGGAAACTATTGGGTATACCTTCTATCATAGATCCGAAGGCAAAATCTTCGTTGCCAAGAATGGATCCTTTCTAGAGAAGGAATTTCTCTCGAAAGAAGTGACTGGAAGGAAAGTAGAACTCGACGAGGTTGTCGAACCTTCTCTCGAAATTGCGAGTAGCGCAGCACCGGAAGAAGTTCCTGTGGTGCCTGCACCAATAAGAGAGGAAGCTAATGATGGTGATCATGAAACTTCGGTTGAAGTTGCTACAGAGCCTCGGAGGTCAACGAGAACTCGTACCACTCTAGATTGTTATGATCCCGTTATGAGTGTCATGTTGGTAGACAACACCGATGACCCCGAGACATATGAGGAAGCGATGATGAGCCCAGATTCCAATAAATGGCAAGAAGCCATGAAATCCGAGATTGGATCCATGTACAAAAACCAAGTATGGACTTTGGTGGACTTACCGGATGGCCGGAAGGCTGTCGAGAACAAATGGATTTTCAAGAAGAAAACAAATGCTGATGGTAATGTTACTGTCTATAAATCTCGACTTGTCGCAAAAGGGTTTCGACAAATTCAAGGAGTTGACTAGAATGAGACTTTCTCACCAGTAGCGAAGCTAAAGTGTGTGAGGATTATGTTAGCAATCGCTGCATATTATGATTATGAGATATGGCAGATGGATGTCAAAACAGCATTCCTCAATGGAGATATTGATGAAGAGTTGTATATGATACAACCCAAAGGTTTTGTCGATCCTAAAGATGCTAACGAGGTATGCAAACTTCAACGGTCCATCTATGGGTTGAAGCAAGCATCCCGAAGTTGGAATCAACGTTTTGATAAGGTGATCAAAAGTTTTGGTTTTATACAAACTTATGGAGAAGCTTGTATTTACAAGAAAGTGAGTGGGAGCTCTGTAGCATTCTTAATACTATATGTGGATGACATATTGTTGATTGGGAATGATGTAGACCTTCTTAATAGTGTCAAGGAATATTTGAATAATAGTTTTTCAATGAAGGATCTTGGCGAAGCAGCTTACATATTAGGCATAAAGATTTATAGAGATAGATCGAAACGCCAAATATCATTATCACAGAGTACATATTTGGACAAGGTTCTAAAGAGGTTTGGAATGGAAGAAAGCAAGAAATGGTTCTTGCCCATGTTGCCCAATACGACCTTGAGTAAAACTCAAAGTCCGACATCGGCAGAAGATAGAGAAAGGATGAGTAAGACTCCCTATGCCTCAGCCATAGGATCTCTAATGTATGCCATGCTATGTACTAGACCCGACATTGCATATGCTGTTAGTTTAACTAGCAGATATCAAAGTGATCCAGGAGTGGATCATTGGACAGCGGTCAAAAACATCCTTAAGTACTTGAGAAGAACTAAGGATATGGTTCTTTCTTATGGAGGTGATGAACAACTCGTTGTTAATGGTTACACCGATGCTAGTTGGAACACCGATCCGGATGATTCTAAATCACAATCTGGATACGTATTTATTTTGAATGGTGCAACAGTTAGCTGGAGGAGTGCAAAGCAAAGCGTTGTGGCGAGATCTTCAACTGAATCGGAATACATGGCTGCTTTGGAGGCTTCACAAGAAGCGATATGGATGAAAGAGTTCATTACAGAGCTGGGTGTGGTTCTTAGTGCGCTGGACCCAATGTGTATCTATTGTGATAACATGGGCGCCATAGCCAATGCGCAAGAACCAAGGTCACACAAGAAGCTGAAGCATATCAAGCTGCGTTTTCACGCTATTCGAGAACATATCCAGGATGGGGATATAAAGATTTGCAAAGTACACACAGATCTGAATGTGGCGGATCCGTTGACTAAACCTCTCCCGAGGGCAAAACATGACCCACACCAAACTGCCATGGGTGTTCGGTATATTACCATGTAATCTAGATTAGATGACTCTAGTGCAAGTGGGAGACTATTGGAGATATGCCCTAGAGGCAATAATAAATGTAGTTATTATTATATCTTTGTGTTTATGATAAATGTTTACATTCATGCTATAATAGTATTAACAAGGAAACATTAATACTTGTGTGATTTGTAAACTTAATTTGAAGTCCCTAGTATAGCCTCTATACTTCACTAGCTTGTTGGTTGATTAATGATTGTGGTTTCCCTATCATGAACATTGAGATGTTATCAACAACAAGATCATATCGTTAGGAGAATGATATGGTGGACATACTCCTATAGATAAGCGTAGCATAAAGATCAAGTCATTTCAATAGTTCAATTGCTATATGCTTTCTGATACATAGTAACCTAATTCCTTCGACCATGAGATCATGCATATCACCTTTACCGGATGGATGCTTTGATGACATCAAACACCACACCGTAACTGGGTGGCTATAAAGGTGGCATTGAGTGTTCGAAAAGTATTGGTTGAAACACATGGATCAAGAGTGGGATTTGTCCATCCATATGACGGATAGATATACTGTGGGCCCTCTCGGTGGAATGTCATCCAATTAGCTTGCAAGCATGTGACTCGCTCACAAGGATCACATATCACGGGAACGAGAAAAGAGTACTTATCGGTAACGAGGTTGAACTAGGTATGCAGAGATACCGACGATCATAACCTCGGATAAGTAAACTATCGTGAGACAAAGGGAAATTGGTATCGTATGTAAGTGGTTCATTCGATCGCAAAGTAATCGTAGAAATATGTGGGAGCCATATGAATTTCCAGATTCCTCTATTGGTTATTGTTCGGAGAAGTGTCTCGATCATGTCCGCATAATTCACGAACCGTAGGGAGACACACTTAAGGATTCGACGTTGTTTTGAGTAGTTATGGTATTATGAGAAAGAGACCGAATGTTGTTCGGAGTCTCGGATGGGATCCGGGATATCACGAGGTGATCCGGAATGGTCCGGAGAATAAGATTCATATAAGGAAAGTCCCGTTTCGGAGTTCGGGAATGATTCCGGTGTTTTCATCGGGAATGTTCTAGAAGGTTCCGGATTGTCCGGCACTCCGGGGGGGGGGGGGAGGGTACATGAATGTGTCATTACATATTGAATTATTGCATCATGTACTAAGTGTTCTTGCTGTTCCAAATAAAGGATTAAATTAAATCCTAAAACAAAAAAGTCAAATGGCCAGTTTAAAAGTCAAACGGCTAAAACAGGAAATTGTGGGAAACAAGCAAGAGGTGGTTGGAACCGACTTGGGGGAGGAGTCCCTCCAAGCCGGCGCGCCAACCAAGGCCGACTTGGGGAGGGACTCCCCTCCCCTTGGCCGCCCCTCCCACCTATAAAAGGAGGGGCAGGGCCTCCTCCTCTAGACACACAAGTCCCTATCCTCTAATCTCCGGTTTAGAGCCGTTTTGGTTTAGAGCTTCTAATTGCCCTAGCCTTCGGTTTAGAGCCTTCTAATTGGTGTGTCTAATCTCTAGACCACTAATAGCCCTCTCTCATACTCCACCATACTCGCTCCGGCTTAAGGCGAAGCCCTGCGGGATCTTCCCTCTACTTCCGGTACTACGCCGTTGTGCTGCCGGAATCGCGAGGAGAGTGCTACAACCTCCGCTGCCTGCTGGAACAAGGGAGAGGAAGGTCTTCGTCGAGTACCGAACGTGTGACCGACTGCGGAAGCGCTGCCGGAACGCAGCACTGGAAGGATCGTCTACACGATCTTGAGATCGGGAAGAGTACGACTACATCACCCACGAGAATCCGCTCTCGTTAAACACTTTGGAATCTTCAAGGGTAAGTTATTCCATCGACTCGTTGCTACAATCTAGTAGATAGATCTTGGCTTGTTTGTTTGTATGCGATAGAAAATTTTTGTTTTCCATGCTACGAACCCCTACAAAAACAACGGACTCTTGTTCATGGAATGAGTGGATTGTTTACCTTACACACTTTGCTTAAAGCAGTTATCCATTGCTTGCAACTTAATACTAGAGGGGGGTCGGATGATAACCTGAAGGTGGATTACTAGTCATAGATGTAGTTGGATGGCGGTCTATGTATCTTGTTGTATTGCCCAATGGAATCTCTGGTACGTCGGAAACGTATATATCATTTTTGATGTTACATGCTTGTTTAGTATCTACTTTGCTTTGCTTTGTCTACACTTTGAGGTGTTTTTATATGTTTTCTGGTACTAACCTATTAACAAGATGTCACAGTGCCAGTTGCATGTTTTCTTCTGTTTTTTGTTCCAGAAAGGCAGAAAATCAATATTCTCGGAATTGGACGGGACAAAAGCCAAAGTCAATATTTTACCCTGGGGAACACGAAGTCGGAATAAGAGATGGAGGAGAGTCACCAGGGGGCCACACCCCCTGGCCGTGCGGGTGGGCCCACCCCGCGCCTGGGGGCAGCCGCCCTGACGGCCCCCTGCCTCGCCTCTTCGCCTATAAGAAGCCCCCGATGCCTAAACCCTAAGGACGCGATCAATATTCCACGAAACCGTCTGTAGTCGCCGCCACCATCGTCCCTAGATCAAGGGGGATCTGAAGCTCTTCCAGGCACCCTGCCAGAGGGGAGATCATCCCGGAGGCCTTCTTCTTCATCATGCCAGCCTCCGATATGAAGCGTGAGTAGTTCCACCTTGCACTACGGGTCCATGTAGTAGCTATATGGTTGTGTCTCATCCTTTGTGCTTTCATGTTTAGATCTTGTGAGCTCCGTTCATGATCAAGATCTCATATGTTTGTAATCATGCATGTTGTGTTTGCGGGGAGCCGATGGATATTGAGATTACTATGTCAGATTGATTAATGGTTTTGTCGTATTGATTCTATCATGTATGTGTTGTTTGTGATCTTGCATGCTCTCCGTTGTTAGTAGCTATCTTGGCCAAGTAGTTGCTAGTGACTCCAAGAGGGGGTATTTATGCTCGATAGTGGGTTCATGCCTCTATTTAATCTAAGGAGTGACAGAAATCTTTAAGGTTGTAGATGTGTTGTTGACAGTAGGGTGAAAACAACGGTCTCTTGTTCATGGAACAAATGGATTGTTTACCTTACACACTTTGCTTAAAGTAGTTGTTTGTTGCTTGCAACTTAATACTGGAGGGGGGTCGGATGATAACCCAAAGGTGGATTTCTAGTCATAGATGCAGTTGGATGGCGGTCTATGTATCTTGTTGTATTGCCCAATAAAATCTCATAGGATCTTGAATGTATAGTATTGCATTGTTATGTCTTGCTTAGTCCTGTTAATTGCCCTGATATAATTTGTTTACCCAGCATGCCATGTTTGTTTATCTAAGGAGAGCACCTCTAGTGAACTATGGACCCCGGTCAATCTTTACCATTGATACATCTTCCACTGTTACTTGTTGCAAACCACCATTACCTTCCACACCATATAGTTAATCCTTTGTTACAGCAAACCGGTGAGATTGACAACCTCGCTGTTCGTTGGGGCAAAGTCTTGAGTTTGTGTTATGCAGGTCTCCAAGTTGCTAGCAACACCTTTGAGTCGTTTCCTTCCTCCTACTGGTTCGATAACCTCGGTTTCTTACTGAGGGGAAACTTGCTGCTGTGCTCATAACACCTTGCTCTTGGGGTCTCCCAACGAGGCGTTGACAACACTCCATCAATCTCATAGGATCATGAATGTCTAGTATTGCATCATTATCCCTTGCTCAGTCCTGTCAATTGCCCTGCTGTAATTTGTTTACCCAGCATGCCATGTTTGTTTATCTTAAGGAGAACACCTCTAGTGAACTATGGACCCCGGTCCAATCTTTATCATTGATACATCTTCCACTGTTACTGTTTACTTTCTGCAAACCACTATTACCTTCCACACCATATAGTTAACCCTTTGTTTTTAGCAAACCGGTGAGATTGACAACCTCACTTTTCATTGGGGCAAAGTCTTGAGTTTGTGTTGTGCAGGTTTCCAAGTTGCTAACAACACTTTTGAGTCGTTTCCTTCCTCCTATTGGTTCGATAACCTTGGTTTCTTACTGAGGGAAAATTTGTTGTTGTGCTCATCACACCTTCCTCTTGGGGTCTCCCAACAAAGCTTCCACGCACCATCAAGATTTTTTGGCGCCGTTGCCGGGGAGGCTAAGGACGTCTTCACAAGGGGAGTCCTTCACAACCTTTCTCTTTACTTTATTTTTGTTTTGCTTAGTTTATGTTGCTTGGTTTTTTTGCCTATTTTTATCAAAAACTCAAAAAAATAGTTTAGTTTGGTTTGCTTTCTCCTATCAAAAACACACACAGAATTAGTTCCTCCTCTAGTTGCTGTTGTTGGCTTGCTCCACTTTTGTCAAAATGAACTCTGCTAAGAACACCAAGTTGTGTGACTTCACTAGCACAAACAAAAATGATTTCCTAAGTACTCCTATTGCTCCACCTGCTCCTGATGCTACCTTTTATGAAATTAAGCCTGCTTTGTTGAATCTTGTGATGAGAGAGCAATTTTCTGGTTAATTCTGATGATGATGATGCCCACCTCAATAACTTTGTTGAACTTTGTGATATGCAAAAGTATAAGGATGTAGATGGAGATATTATTAAGATCAAATTTTTTCCTTTCTCCTTGAGAGGAAAATCTTAAGAATGGTTGCTATCCTTGCCTAGAAATAGTATTGATTCTTGGATTAAGTGCAAAGATGCTTTTATTGGAAAATAATATCCTCCTGCTAAGATTATATCTGTGAGAAGTGAAATAACGAAATTTAAACAACTTGATAATGAACATGTTGCTCAAGATTGGGAAAGAATGAAATCTTTGGTTAAGAATTGTCCCACTCATGGACTTACTGCTTGGATGATTATCCAGACTTTTTATGCAAGTTTGAACTTCTCTTCAAGAAACCTATTGGATTCAGCTGCTGGAGGTACCTTTATGACCATTACCTTGGGTGCTGAAACAAAGCTCCTTGATAATATGATGGTTAATTATTCTGAATGGCACACTAAGAGAGCTCCACATGGTAAGAAGGTAAATTTTGTTGAAGAAACCTCCTCTTTGAGTGATAAGATTGATGTTATCATGGCTATGCTTGTTAATGGAAAAGATCATTTAGATCCTAATAATGTTCCCTTAGCCTCTTTGGTTTCTCAAGAAGAGCAAGTTGATGTAAACGTAATTAGAAACAACAATATCAACAATAATGCCTATAGGAATAATTTTGGTAGTAACAACAATTATAGGCCTTATTCTCCTAATATTGGCAATACCTATGGAAACTCCAACAATACTAGAAGTGCCCCCTCTGAACTTGAAGTCATGCTCAAAGACTTGATTAGTAAACAAACCACTTTCAACAATACTGTGGAGGAAAAGCTTTTGAATGTGGAGAAAAATATTTCCTCTTTGTCTGAAGCACGGTCCTCTTTGATTAATAAAATGGCTGCTAAATCTGAAACCTTGGAAAGTGCCTTTGTTGCTACTCATGCCATACAAGTTACTATTGATGAAAATGTTAGATTGTTAGCCCAACTTCATGCTAAGTGGGAAAGAGAAGCTGAAATTGCTAGAAACAATAGTATGTGCACTATCACCACCACCAATATGGATGCCACTAAACCACAAGAATTCCCTATTCCTCCTACCACAATGCCTAAACCCAAGGAGTCTACTACTAGTGAAGCTAAGTTTGATTTTGATCTTGATGGTTGTAATATTTCTGAAGTGATTATGTTCCTACAAAAGTTTGCTAGAAGTCCTGATGCTAGTGATATGAATGTAGCTTTTACCAAACACATTACTGATGCTCTTATTAAAATTAAGGAAGAGAAGTTGAAACACAAAGCCTCTATTCCTAGGAAAGTAGAAGATAGTTTGGAACCCATTATTAACATGCAAATGAATGGCTTTGATCTCAAAGCTTCAAGTGACCTTGGTTCTAGTGTCTCTATTATGCCTAGAAATATTTATGAAATGCTTAATTTGCCACCTTTGGAAGATTGTTATTTGGATATCCCACTTAATGGCAATGTTAAAAAGAAACTCATGGGGAGTGTTAATGATGTTCTTATTATGGTTAACAATGCTTATGTCCCTGTTGATTTCTATGTTTTGGATGTTGAATATAATGCTTCTTGCCCTATTACTTTGGGAAGACCTTTTCTTGGAACTGTTGGTGCCATCATTGATATGAAAGAAAGCACCATTAAATATCAATTTCCATTCAAGAAAGGTATTGAACACTTCCTTATGAGGAGAGAGAAGTTGTTTTTTTCTCATCCTATGAAAGCAAGGTTTGATGTTAATGCTTCTTCATTTGAAAATACTTGATTCTTGCTTCTTGTGCCTAACTTAAAGGTGTTAAAGAAAAGTACTTATTAGGAGATAACCCAAACGTTTTCTTGAGTCTTGGAAGTTATTACTTCAGTAATGACCTCTCCTTATCCTTTTTTTTCAATTTGTGCCAAGAATAACCTCTAATGAGAGGGAAGTAAGATTTGGGGAGTTGTTGTCCCGAAACAGATTTTTGTGCTCCACCGTAAAAATTCGTGTAAAATCTCTGTAAGTCGTGTTGAGCTGATATAGTCTGAATAAATCCCCAAGTATGTTAGCTAACTTTTGTTAGTTCAACACTTTTTTATTTGAGCAACAGAAGATCTTCGAAAAAATTGGTTTCTACCTGTTGGTCTGTTTTGACAGATTTCTGCCATTATTTGCATTTGCTTCTTATTGATTCCTTTTTGGGTTCTTTTTGGGAAATTGAGATTTTTGAGGGAATTGGTACATTAGATTGTGTTTTTAGTGAAATTTTTGCTATCCTAAAGCTAAACCTAAAGGTCTATTATATTTTGAATACACTAATGTTGCTAATGAAGATTGTGTGAAGTTTTGTATGAAGGAAAATTTTCAGGTGTAGAGAAAGAATGATGTAATGATATGAAGAATGGACAAAAGCTCAAGCTTGGGGATGCCACCCCATTTCACCCCAAGAAATATTCAAGAGGTACAAGCATCAAAGCTTGGGGATTCCCAAGGCATCCCCTTCTTCATCAATAAAAATCTGAGGTCTTTCTAGACACTTCGTTTTTATTGTTTCATGCACAGTTGTGTTGTTCTTGGAGCGTCTTAGTTTTCGTTTGATTTGCTTAGTTTGCTTGAATAAAGTAGTTTGGACCCCCATTCTCGCTATGTTGTTTCAAATAAGTTGATTGGTGTTGGAGAGGAGTAGAGAGTTCTTGCTTGAATAGTACAAGAGGAGCTTGCTTTGACTGTGACTTAGACTTTATCATGTCATGCTAGATGTTGTTTTGACATTATTATTAGTGATTATTGTTGTAGCATGACTTGTTCCAAACAATTGGGATTGCTTAATGTGCCTTAAAGGAATCATGCGTTGTTTTAGCATACAAAAGCATAGTCTTGTGGTATTCTCCTTTGATGCTTTGTTTGGGTTGACTTGGCACATGCTCACAACATGTTATGACTATGAACAAGTCACCATAGCCTCTATGATCATTTAATCCTTGTCTTGTAGTACCACTTTATGCTTTGATTAGTAATGTTTTGTCGCTTTGCATGATTATGGCCATTATTGCTCTCTTAGTTGGTCGCTCTTAGTCTTTTGCTAGCCTCCACTTGTATGAGTAAGCTCTACGCTGCATCCAACTCCCAAGAAACCAAATTATTCCAAAGTGTCCACTATAAATTCCTATGCATCCCAAGTATATTCTTGTTTTCAGCTATCTTCCAATTAAAAAGTATTTTGTTATGTGAACACTTGTGGCATCCCGCAAAACCACTACTAGAAAATCGCGTTGTTTTTGTGCATTGCATTTGAGCATCGTCATCATCATACATTTGTTTGCCTGAAACTATTTTCAACAAGCCTAATTTTTGTTTTCTAAAATCCACCTTCTTCTATTTCGAAACAAAGTTTAATAATTATCTGCTAAATTATTTAACTAAAAATTATTTGCTAAAAGATTTCAGACAAAACAAAACAAATAAGTATCTTACAAAATAATAAAACCCAAACCCTACCCCAAATCTTTTCTACCCTATCCTAACCTACCCAGCCACTCCCAGCCCTCCACCTCACCTCCCCAGTCCACCTCACCCCCTGGACCCCCAATCTTCACCCAACCCCGCCACCTCATCAATCCACCATCCTCCCCGGACCCACCCCGCAGCAAACCCACTCTCTCTCTTCCCCCCTGGCCCCACTTGCCAGCGGCCACCTCCACCCGCGCGGCCCACACGCCCCCCTGTCCCGCGGGACCCACCCGGGCTGTAGGGTTCGCAGCATAGAAAACAAAAATTTTCCTACGATGGGAACAACTATGTACCAAGATCTATCTACTAGATACAAACAACGGGCGGATGTATATCCGTAGAGAACATACCCTTGAAGACCGACAAAGCTTAACGAGTCCAAACTCGTGGTTGATGTAGACGATCTCTTGCCGATCTCAAGATCGAGAGGAAGTCCTAGCGCCGCAAAACAGCAGCGCATCCGTGCTCGCACACACGTTCGAGGCACCGAGCAACCTCCGCCTCCTCGCTCCAGCGATGCAGCGGAAGCACAACTCTTTCTTGCCGAATAGCCACCGGGAACATGTATCTCGCTAGTCCGAGACCATGGGGGATAAATTCTAGAGGGGGAGAGAGATCCTTCACGAGGAGGTGTGTTGTGAGAGGAGGAGAAGGGGGACTTTTATAGGAGAGAGGGGGGGCACCCAAGGGGCATGGCGCCCAGCCATGGGGCTGCCCCACCTCTTCCACATTCATGTGGGTGGAGCTCCCACTCAAAATGAAAAGCCTCCACTCCCATTAAAAAGCCTCCACTCAAAAATCCACTCACATGCATTAAATTTCCACCAAATTTAATGCAAGCTCTCATTTAAATAAAACTCTTTTATTTATTTATTCAGAATTTTGTTAATTACTTTAATTAACAAACATTCACATAAAACCCCTTGCTAGTATTCTATTTCACATGCAGAACCAGTTTCAGCAATTTCAACCGAAACAGTTTCGGTGTCTAGTGAAATAAATTCCTGCGCTTTCCTTTTCTTTTCGGCATGAAACTTTTGCTCCAAATGGATGTCGGTGTCTCTTAAGTGTGTCACCCTACGGTTCGCGAATAATGCGGACATGATCGAGACCCCTCTCAGATCAATAATCAGAAGCGGGATCTGGAGACCCATACTGACTCCCACACATTCAACGATGACTTTCTTGTGATCGTCGGAACCTTTTACGCTAGTATCTTAATCCTTTTGTTTCGCGATATATTACATGTCCGAGATTCGATCATCGGTATCTCCATACCTAGTTTGATCTCGTTACCGACATGCACTCTTTTCTCGTTCCCGTGATATAACATTCTAGTGATCAAATCACTTGCTTGCAAGCTAATCAATGTGATATCACCGAGAGGGCCCAGAGCATATCTATCCGTCATCGGGATGAACAAATTCCACTCTCGATCCATGGGCCTCAACATAACACTTTATTAGTTCTGAATCCATCTTTATAATCACCCTGTTACGGTGTGACGTTTGATGTTATCAAGAAACTCTTCCGGTGTTAGTGATTGATATGATCTCATGGTCTAAGGATTAGGATCACTTCGTAAGATGTTATAGCAATATAAACTCAATGACTTTGATCGTAATGCTATACTTCGGATGAATGTTCATCACACCATTACACTAATGTTGTGACCTCGTTATTAACAACATCCAATGTCCATGATCAGGAAACCTTGATCATCTTGTTAATCAACGAGCTAGTTTATAAGAGAGGCATAACTAGGAACTTTCTGTTTGTTTATTAAACACACATGTATTAACGTTTCCGTATTAATACAATTATAGCATGTACAATAAACATTTATCATAAATAAGGAATACGATAATAACCACTTTATTATTGCCTCTCGGGCATATTCCCTTCAGTCTCCCACTTGCACTAGAGACAATAATCTAGTTTGAGAACTTTGCGTATTGAACAGCTATGGCTTTCTGGTGTTCCATATACGCAATTGCAAGTGGTTAACATAATCTACGGATCTGACGCTTTCAGGTCCGTGTGTATTTGCATGTCTTTGCGTCTCCACGCATCACTCATTCTCCAATGAGATGGCATTGTATAAATTTGGTCTTTTGGTGAGACCTTTAGTTCCTTGGGGTTAAAACACATCGATACTATTGTCATACAATATATCTTTAGTGTTAGCCCGTTGCGAACCACACCTTAGTTTGATAACAAACTACTTGACACAAATTCCCTCCTTTGCTGCTACTATAGCAGTCATATACTTAGCCTTTTGTTGTAGTATCCATCATAATGTCTTAACTTTGGAACTCTTCCAAATCCATCATGGAATCTCCTTTCCATTACATTGTGCCACCCATAGTTTAAATTGAGATAAACTTAATTTGTATCTTGTGACAAAACTAGTATCAATGTAACGCTTTACAATGAACTATTTGTAATTGTTTGTCACCTCTACACAAATATATTCTTAGTTCTTCCAACAGATCATAAGAATATCCTTACTATCATCTAATGATCATTTTATGATTCATTCTGGTATTTTCTCATAACACTTAGAGCATAGGACATATCTGGATGTGTACATATCATGGTATGATTGATCAAAACATTCTCGTGATTTCACTCATCAAGTGTCAAAGCACTTGAATCTTGTTT
Organism: Avena atlantica; assembly: GCA_910589765.1. Classification (NCBI taxonomy): domain Eukaryota; kingdom Viridiplantae; phylum Streptophyta; class Magnoliopsida; order Poales; family Poaceae; genus Avena; species Avena atlantica. Next base: position 36,493,544 of record OU342737.1, on the reverse strand, counting down.
CACTTATCAAGTGTCGATACACTTGAATCCTGATTCAATTCCTTTCCATGCGACAAGAACCGTTTCTTGTTGATTCTATATTGAACTCCTTCAATATCTCATATATGTACGTTTGGCACAACCATATTGGCGTTACAGTCTATCCACTATAGACATTTACGCTAAATATTCGGGTTTTGCCTAAGTCTTTCATCGAAATGAAATTCTTAACCTTTGTCAATAAAAGATACATCATTTCTAATCAACAAGATGTCCTTCACATAATGTATTAGAAATATGTCTCAGCGCTCCCACTTAATTTCTTGCAAATGCAAGCATCTTCATCGTCTCCAGATGAAAAACTCATTTTTCATCATGGTGAAGATTCCAACTCCGCGATGCTTACTTCAACCATTGAAGTTTGCATGCCCTTTTAGCATCCTTTGAATTTAACAAAACCCTTTGGACCGTGTCATGTACACGTCCTAGGTAACCATTCTATTAGAAGAACTTTGTTTTGTTTATCCATCTACCATATACCAAATTATATGTAGTGGTTGCTACTTTAATCCGTTCAGACTAAATATCGCTATGAAAGATCAAATCTTGTCATAGTCAACTCTTTGAACATTGTCATAAAATACTTTACGACATGTCGAATATTTCATAGATGTGAGACATCCATGTCTGTTTCTTTATAGATCCAAATACGACCGATAGGTTTTTACACCTTTCCGGAGGGTCTTCCAAGTTCAAAACTTGATTTCTCGTGTATGGAACTATCACGGATTTTATGGCTTCAAGCCATTTGACGGAGCCAGGGCCCATCATCGCTTCTTTGCATATAGTCGGTTAATCATTGTCAAACAATGATGATTTACTCTCAAATCTTAGTATTTGATTGTTTATCCGACCGACTTGGTTCAATAAGAACTTAGATCACCGTGACCACAACCTTTGAGGCACATAAGCTATGAGTATTATGGCAGCCTCCAGAACGATTTCTGACGCTGCGCAACTCAGCACATTTAGCTAAGGTTCGTTAACCTTATCAAAGTTCTATTGTCCTCCCACTTAACTTTTATGAAAAATTCCTTCTTCAAGAAACTTCACATTTCAAGCGACAAACCCTTTTGTCCTTGGTGTTATGGAGGAATAACCAATTGTATTCGAAATAACCTACAAAGACATGCTCATCCGACTTCGGTTGTAAACATCTTACTTATGTTTAGCATACCAAAATTTAAGAAATGACAACTTGGGTTTTACCCCAAACCATAACTTCGATGGTGTCATTTCAACGGATCAAGATGGAGCTCTTTTCAGTGTAAAACCGGAAGTCTCTAAAGCTTTAATCTTTTAAAACATAATGGCAGTTTTATAAATAACACCTTTGATCCAACCATGTCAGACAAGGTTTCATTACAAATCTCAAACACTCCATATTCCTATGGTGTTTCGGGAGATGTAAATCTAGGTGTTTTGCTAAACTTGTAACTCAAATAAATCCCTTTTATGATAAAATCATAATTCATTTATTTTTCTTGTTACACTTGTAACTCAAATAAATCCCTTATGATAAAATCATAAACCATTTATTTTTCTTGTTACAATGATTTTTTCACTTCATCTTGAAAGTCTTTGAAACATTTTTCAAATATTTCATACTTCTTTCTCATTAAGTGAACATTCACTCAAAATTCCGGAGAAAGCATATGAAGTTGAAACCCATCGCTTACGACTACACATAATGGACTACATACATCGATATGTATAAATTCCAATAATTTAGTCGTTCGTTCTTCTTTGGCCTTTGAACGAAGTTTTAATTATCACGTGGAAAGTCTCACAAGTGTCACTTGATCAAATCAAAGACTCCAAAAATCCATGAATATGGAGATTCTTCATGTTTTCTTTCCAATATAATTTAAACAGTGATGTCACTTCATAAGTGATCTTTCAATCATTTGTCTTGCAACATTTTAGCATTAGGTTTTATGGATGTGATTTCTTCAACTTGATTTGTAAATCATCCATCTTATATGGAATACGGTAATTATTTGAACAACCTTTGTTCTTATAATACCTGATTCAAATAACAATTATTAAAACAAATCTTGAAGTCAAGCTTTGATGTCAACGAGAAATACAAACAACGGTTTGTTTGTTTTCGATGAACATCATCACATATTCTCTTGCTAGTTACTTAGGCCATTGTGGTTCATGAATTGCGTCATTCCGTATGAAATTTCATACCAACCAATTCGGTATCCAATATCCAAGAACCACATTGTTTAATAAGCAAAGAATACAACCATAACATGTATATCATATATATACCTAAATTGGATATTTCCAATCTTTTCTTTTCTGCCAAATATATTTTATAGATTCTCTTTCAGCATTTCCTTTTCCTTTTAAAAGAATTTATCAACATCAAAAGTGGCGCCATATACATGACACATAGTCCAAAGCGTGTATATTCAAATAATAATACCTTTGGACTTGCACTTTGAAGTAGATCACCATCATAAAAATGATCGGTATTCTTTCAAAATCCATTCTTTAGTAATCTTTTAGTGTAGTAAACATTTTACATACATATTCTATTCACCCTTATCATGACGACTTTCATGATCAAGCTACTTTAGCTTATAAAGGCGAATCGTGAGTATAACATTACTTTCCAAAATCCTTTTGGATGATTAGGATGTCTAGCATCTCCAACCTTCGCAAATTCTCATCCAATATGAGAACATATATTATACTCTATCATATTGCAACCAAAACATTGTTTCAGATATCGTTATATCTGCCACACATGATGGTTTCTGAAACAATTCTTTCAGCTCCTAGATAAACTTGATGTTTAAATCAAGAATCATGGAGGCAAACATGATACTTAAGATACTAACACTGGAATTGTTACTCTCGATTTAATACCAATTATTAAATTTCACGGAGTAAATAGAATTTTGCTGAAAGTTTGCAATAAGACTTTAAACTTTAGATTGACACTCAACACAATACGATACCAGTTCGTAAAGTAAATATCCAGAATTCTATAGTTCTATTATCTCAATTACAACTATGCATAAGGTGGTGAACGAATGCCAATGACTACAACAAATTATGCAAATTCACTTTGATTTAATTTATGATAAATTGAGTTCTACTAATCCAAATTAGAAATGAACTCCCACTCAAAAACTACATCCCTCGTGTCTTTTTGATGATTACATGAACCAAATCCACTACACCAAGTCCGATCATCACGTGAGTCGGTATAGCTTCAAAGGCGAGCATCCATATGGTCATCATATCAAAACATATGACTCATGCTTAACCTTTCGGTCCGTGTTCCGAGGCCATGTCTGTACATGCTAGGCTCGCAAAGTAAGAACCTTAGTATTCGCGTGTGTAACTGTCTTACACCCGAGATATGCTCGTGGATTCAAGAACACCCGATCATCACGTGATGTCTTGGAGCGACGAGAACATAATCGGTGCATACTAAAGGAAGAACACATTCTTATCTTGATATTTAAATGAGGGATCATCTTATTATGCTAATAAAACTCCAAACAAGCAATATAAGATGCTATCAAACATCACATGTTTATTAGTGGAATGATATGGTTCCCGCATATGATCTCTATCATGTGCACCGTGGTATGATCACTATCATACCTATATGTGTAAGTCCAAGGTCTATGGATATTACACGTTATGTGTGTTGTAAGAGTATCATCTCATACTTCTACTTACAACATCACCATATCATATCACTAGCCCAGCAACAATCTAAACTAGACGCCTCTAATTTATCCATTGCAAATTTTACGTGGCTTAGGGCTTTCGAAGATAGAACCGTTCTTACCTACGAACATGAACCACAACGAGGATAACCAAATTGTTGACAACTCGTTGCAAATTAGATATTGACTATAGTAGGAGAGACAGACACCCGCTAGCCACTTATGCAAAACTAGTTGCATGTCAAGCGTGGAACAGGTCTCATGTGCGAGGACATGTAAAGTTTGTCCGGGCCGCTTCATCCCACTATGCCACCAATATCCAAAGTACAACTAAGAAGCAATAAAATGATCATCATCGCCCACATACTCATATGTGTACTACCCGTGCAAAGCATCTACGCATAGATCCGGCTCTGATACCACTGTAGGGTTCGCAGCATAGAAAACAAAAATTTTCCTACGATGGGAACAACTATGTACCAAGATCTATCTACTAGATACAAACAACGGGCGGATGTATATCCGTAGAGAACATACCCTTGAAGACCGACAAAGCTTAACGAGTCCAAACTCGTGGTTGATGTAGACGATCTCTTGCCGATCTCAAGATCGAGAGGAAGTCCTAGCGCCGCAAAACAGCAGCGCATCCGTGCTCGCACACACGTTCGAGGCACCGAGCAACCTCCGCCTCCTCGCTCCAGCGATGCAACGGAAGCACAACTCTTTCTTGCCGAATAGCCACCGGGAACATGTATCTCGCTAGTCCGAGACCATGGGGGATAAATTCTAGAGGGGGAGAGAGATCCTTCACGAGGAGGTGTGTTGTGAGAGGAGGAGAAGGGGGCCTTTTATAGGAGAGAGGGGGGGCACCCAAGGGGCATGGCGCCCAGCCATGGGGCTGCCCCCACCTCTTCCACATTCATGTGGGTGGAGCTCCCACTCAAAATGAAAAGCCTCCACTCCCATTAAAAAGCCTCCACTCAAAAATCCACTCACATGCATTAAATTTCCACCAAATTTAATGCAAGCTCTCATTTAAATAAAACTCTTTTATTTATTTATTCAGAATTTTGTTAATTACTTTAATTAACAAACATTCACATAAAACCCCTTGCTAGTATTCTATTTCACATGCAGAACCAGTTTCAGCAATTTCAACCGAAACAGTTTCGGTGTCTAGTGAAATAAATTCCTGCGCTTTCCTTTTCTTTTCGGCATGAAACTTTTGCTCCAAATGGATGTCGGTGTCTCTTAAGTGTGTCACCCTACGGTTCGCGAATAATGCGGACATGATCGAGACCCCTCTCAGATCAATAATCAGAAGCGGGATCTGGAGACCCATACTGACTCCCACACATTCAACGATGACTTTCTTGTGATCGTCGGAACCTTTTATGCTAGTATCTTAATCCTTTTGTTTCGCGATATATTACATGTCCTATATTCGATCATCGGTATCTCCATACCTAGTTTGATCTCGTTACCGCCATGCACTCTTTTCTCGTTCCCGTGATATAACATTCTAGTGATCAAATCACTTGCTTGCAAGCTAATCAATGTGATATCACCGAGAGGGCCCAGAGCATATCTATCCATCATCGGGATGAACAAATTCCACTCTCGATCCATGGGCCTCAACATAACACTTTATTAGTTCTGAATCCATCTTTATAATCACCCTGTTACGGTGTGACGTTTGATGTTATCAAGAAACTCTTCCGGTGTTAGTGATTGATATGATCTCATGGTCTAAGGATTAGGATCACTTCGTAAGATGTTATAGCAATATAAACTCAATGACTTTGATCGTAATGCTATACTTCGGATGAATGTTCATCACACCATTACACTAATGTTGTGACCTCGTTATTAACAACATCCAATGTCCATGATCAGGAAACCTTGATCATCTTGTTAATCAACGAGCTAGTTTATGAGAGAGGCATAACTAGGAACTTTCTGTTTGTTTATTAAACACACATGTATTAACGTTTCCGTATTAATACAATTATAGAATGTACAATAAACATTTATCATAAATAAGGAATACGATAATAACCACTTTATTATTGCCTCTCGGGCATATTCCCTTCACGGGCCCCACCCCCGAACCGTCCACGCACGCCACCCCGCGTCCTCCCCACAGACCCCGCTCGCTCCTCTCTCTCCCTCTTCTTCCTCCTCTCGCCACGACCGCGCCCCTCCCCGCGCGCGTCGGCCACCGCCTCTGCCCCTCCGCCTTCCGCCGCTGGCGACCACCCTCCCCGCTCGCCCGCGTCCTCTCCCCATCCTCTCCCTTCTGCTCAACCCCGCCGCCTCCTCTCTGCACCCCGCCGGACGTCTCCCTCCTCCTCGGAGCTCCGCCGCCCCGCGGTCCCCTCGGCACCCGCCGCTGGCCTCGCCCCGCCTCCGGCCGCGCCCTCCGCTCACCATCCTCGCCGCCGTGCCCTCCTTCCCGCCGGGGCCGCCCCTCTCGCCTCTGCTCGACCGCGGCCCTCCTCGTCGCTGGCCGCCCCCCTCGTCGCCGGTCGCCCCCACCGCGCCCCGGCGCCCTTCCACCTCCCTCCTCCGCCCGCACGCGGACCCCCCTCCTCCGCCGGCATCCTCCACCGCCTCCTCCACCGTGTCCCCGCGTCGCCAGGCCCTCCTCCCCGGCGTCGGCCTCCGCCACGCCCCTCCTATGCAAGTTTAAGCGAAAACCCGCCAAACCCGTATAGAAACGATTCAAAGGTGCCCACCAGGCACTTTCGTGCGGGTAGAAAACGAAGTAATAACATTACACAACAGTCCTCGATGGGACCCACAGAACAGATATATACAACACGACTCCATGAGTCAAGAATACAGATATACGGTACAAAGATCCAAATCACCTTGAAAAGATGGAGCGTCCGACTACGGACAAGATGCAAATGGGGCTAAGAGCCCTGAAGAATAACCAATGGCGTCCATAACCCTGCCCAGGCCAAGCCGGAAGGGTAACCCTGCTAACGACGTCGATCTCAAAACCTGCTTAAACAAAAGGGGTGCCGACAAAGGGCAAAGGAAAAAGAGGAGCGTCAGTACTGAGGCCAGTACACGGCGAGGCTAGAATTCGGCGGTCCTCGCCTACATAGGTATGGTGGACTGAAGCGGCAGCGGCAGCATGCACTAAACAACCTATAGAGACTCGATACAACTGGCGGCTATCAGAGAGGGGTAAGAAAGACCTATCCGGATCCAACTTGATTCTACCATCAAACAAACCCATCCTGGTGTTTTTCCCCTCGAGACCAATCGAGGAAGTCAACCGAGGAACTCACACCGTTGGCAGTTTTATTTATTCAGTTATCGTTGCAGCAGTTACTAGTCAAGTATAGATAATCATCCTGATAAAATAAACAGTGGACACTTTTAGTTAACCATTCCGTTGTAGTGGCAACACTTACTAGTCAGATACAATTAGCAAGAGATAACCCAAAACCCAACAGTTGTTGGTACTTTTATTTAGCCATTCCGTTATAGTTGCAATACTTACTAGTGAGGTACAATGGTCGCAAACGACAACCCAAGCAAACAATTGTTGGCAGTTTTATTTAGCCATTCCATTATAGTGAAGCTGATTACTAGTCATTATAAAGTCAAGTTTATAGCACTACTTTAGTTATAGTTGTCTATGATCGAGATACTGTGCTCCAAGTCGTCCATAACCGCGGACACGGCTTTCAGAAAGTTTTACCCGGCCGGGGTGCACAAATAGCAACACACACTCGATCAGCCTCGGAAAAACCAAAACAAAACCCAACGAGGCCTTCACGACAAAGCAATCACAGGATTCAGAAATATTTCAGGGGGCCACCCCTTGGAGTACACCCGCAACGAAGTTAGCTGACTTCGAGACGGACCCGAGGTTTGTGGGGCCGGCTGTAAGCGACTGGGAACCCAAAACTGGGCTTGTCGATACCGCGTAAACGGGTCACAATTCCTAAACAGTACAGTGTGCTCCTCGCACAATCGTAAATAAAGCAGTAGCATGGCATAAGTACAGGATAGTAAATAAAACCTCAAACTAGTTTGTGGCCCCAAGAAATAAGAATGAATCATGCTCTGGCTCAGGGGGGTCCCATAATCCTCCCGGATGTGGATAGCGCGATAAATCAAGGAACATGTATCAAGCACTCGGGGTCCTACGGGACACAAGTGGACGGTTAACAACCAAATAACATCTATTGCCCACCTGTGCCTCTGCTTACTTACTTCAATTTTAGTTGTTAAACAGGAATTAAAGTGAACGATAAGTAAAGCCATGGTCATCTCCAACATCAACAGGCGGCGATACACCAACAACTGTGGCACTTGACGACACGCAACAACACTTGAGCAAGCGACTACGACGCGCAAGTCCAACTATCTACCAAACAACAGGTAATAGGGTGTGTCCAAGGCAATATAAGGCTGCAAGGGATATCACGGGTACGAAAACTAGAGCATCGCAACACAGATAGCAATAGATCAATAGGAGGGAATAAATACTATAAAAGTAAGATAGGTAGAAAGGGGGGAGATGCTCGCCTGAAAACATTGCCGAGGGTTCAACCGAAGATCGGGGCGAAGCTCACATCAACTCAATGGCCTTATCCGCGAAGAAGCAAAACACTAGAAGAAACACCGGATGCAATATTTAATACAACGGCAGAAGATCGGGCATGATGCATGTATGATGCATGGCATGGCAAAGGTGCGATGCAATTAGGTCATATTAAGCGGAACCGGGGTACCGACATTTAATTAGAAGGTTCAAGTTATTTAACTACCCCGCAATTTAAATGTTGTTTTAACAAGGCAAAATATATCAACGGTTCGCTACACAAATTTAAATGAGGCCAATATTCGACTGGATTTGCCCGCATATGGGCCCCATATTTAATTATAGGGTGAATCGGCATAGTGCCCCCAGACCACACAAGTATGCATGCATGAACAATTTAATATGCAACAGGATATATAGTTGGCAATTTATAAAATAGGGTTCTCGGATAAGGGGTCCACACATTAGAGTTCGACGATCTTGGTCCGGGGGGTTCGGGGTCGGTCTCAGGGTTCGGATTTGGGGTTCGGTCTCGGCGGGATCGTTCTCGGATAACTGAGGTAGGTCTTGGCGCGTCCGCGAAGAAGGACTTGGCGTATCCGTGGGGAAGTGCTTGTCGTTCCGGTGGCGATCTTGGCGTCCGGGTTCTCGGTCATCGGTAGATCTTGTCATCGCTTTGGTGTTGGACTCGACACATACGATGGAGATCTTGGGGTACCCTCTTGATCGTCGGAGGCGAACTTGGGGCTCGACACCGGGGTCTTCAGTTTTTCCGTGAGGAAGAACTTGACATCGTCGGGTTCGGGACGGAGACCTTGGCGTTCCGTGCAGAAGATCTTGTTCGATTCTCTGTCGTTGGTGTTGTGGTACTGGTTTTGTTCTCTGATGGTGGCTTGGATTGGCACCGAGCTGGCACTGACACATCCAGCGTGCCTCTTCGATTGAACCTGAGCAGCAACTCCCCATGGAGCCCAAGGTATGCAGGGACACGGTCGACATGCAACAAAGGCACCAGTCGCAGAGACAAAAAGAGGTGGCAGACAAGACGACCGGCGACAGGCGCAAAGGGTGGCGAGGAAGATGGGGCCACGACAGCGGGCGGCGCCCGCAGGCGAAGGTCGCTGCGGTGGCTCGCTGAAACGGCAAGGGAGGCGGGCACATCGTGCTGGGGACGACCTCGCTGCAGCAGGCCGACGCGAGGAGCGCAGGAGGCGGCGCGGATTGGTGGTGCTACGGGATCGGCGCCGGCGAGGATGGTGACGGGGCCGCGGCAGGACGGCTAGGCGGCGCCGGGCGTGGCCGACCGCGGCAGGACCCGTCGGCGAGGACGCCGCGCGTGGAGAGGACGGCCGACGGAGGAAGCGGACGCGGGGGCTGCTGGCGGCGACGCCGCGCGAGGAGGGAGGCGAGGTGGAGGAGGACGGGCGGCGGTGGCGAGCTTGCAGGGAGGCGCGGCGACGGAGGTAGCCGCAGAGGCGGCGGCGGGTGGAGGCAGATGGTGGAGGCCGCGGGCGGCGGAGGCGGTGAGGACGCGGCGGAGGGGTGCGGGCGGAGCTCTGAGGGAGTAGAGGTGCGGGGGCGATGGGGAGCTTGGTGGAGGGGAGCGCCGGGGCGCGCGGGAGAAGGAAGGCAGGCGGCGACGCGCCGGGGAAGCGAGGCTGGCGGGGCGAGGTCGGCCCGAGGCGAGCGGCAGAGAGGAGGGAGAAGCGTCGGGGGAGAGGGGGCGGTCGCGCGTGAGAGGAGGAGGGAGGAGGCTGCGGTGCGGGTGGGGCCAGAGAGTTGGGGCCGGGTGGGTCCCGCGGGCAGGGGGCCAGGTGGGGCTAGGGGAGCGGGTCCAGGGGGTGGTTGACTAGGGGTGGGTCGGTTTGGGAGGGAGTGGGGGCTGTGGGGTGGGGTCCAGGTGTCGGTGAGGGAGAGAGAGAGAGGGTAGGGAGGCTGCGGGTGAGAGAGGGAGAGGGGAGGGACTGGTGGATTGATGAGGTGGCGGGGTGGGTAGGAAATTGGGGGAGGGGTGAGGTGGCGAGCTGTGAGTGGTGCGTAGGATAGGTTTGGGTGGTTTTAGGAATTAGAGGGGGCTGATTTAGGTGGACCGTTTTTATACCGGGGGTGGTCGACTGGGTCGAATCGGCCCGTTCGACTGCCCCACTAAAAATAATTAAAAATTTTATTTATTTCAAACAGACTTTTTGCAAACCGATAGCAAACAAAACAAAATAATCCGGTGACCCGGGTTTTGCGTTTGAACAAAGACGGGGCGTTTAGAAAATAAGGACAGGTCTTTCCGCAAATAGTTTTATGCAAGCAATTGCAAGATGATGACGATGCTCAAATGCAATGTGGCATGATGACATGAGCATGCGGTCATGATGATGCAATGCATAAAAACAACGCGATTTTCTAGTAGTGGTTTTGCGGGATGCCACAATTTGACACCACTAACAATGGATCTTGCCCTCGAGATCCGCCTCATGGTACCGGAAGGAAGGTTGGAGTATTGCCGTGTGTTTATTGTTGGAGATGATCAAGACTTTAATTACTGTTTAACAACTAAAATTGAAGTAGGTAAATGCAGAGGCACAGGTGGGCAATAGATGTTATTTGGTTGTTAACCGTCCACTTGTGTCCCTTAGGACCCCGAGTACTTGATACTTGTTCCTTGAATTTTCGCGCTATCCACATCCGGGAGGATTATGGGACCCCCCTGAGCCAGAGCTTGATTCAGTCTTATTTCTTGGGGCCACAAACTAGTTTGAGGTTTTGTTTACTATCCTGTACTTATGCCATGCTTTAATGCTTAATTACGTTTGTGCGAGGAGCACCTGTACTGTTTAGGTAAGCGGAGTGTTTTCGCGGTATCGACAAGCCCGGTCACATTTTCGGGTTCCCAGTCGTTTACAGCCACTGGCGCAAACCTTGAGTCCGTCTCGAAGTCAGCTAACTTCGTTGCGGGTAGCTTAATGGGGTGGCCCCCTGAAATATTTCTGAATCCTGTGATTGCTTTGCCGTGAAAGCCTCGTTGGGTTTTGATTTGGTTTTTTCGAGGTTGATCGAGTGTGTGTTGCTATTTGTGCACCCCTGCAGGGTAAAACTTTCTGAAAGCCGTGTCCGCGGTTATGGACGACTTGGAGCACAGTATCTCGATCATAGACAACTATAACTAAAGTAGTGATATAAATTTGACTTTATAATGACTAGTAATCAGCTTCACTATAATGGAATGGCTAAATAAAACTGCCAACAATTGCTTGTTTGGTTTGTCGCTTGCGACAATTGTATCTGACTAGTAAGTATTGCAACTACAACTAAATGGCTAAATAAAAGTACCAACAACTGCTGGGTTTGGGATATCTCATGCTAATTGTATTTGACTAGTAAGTGTCGCAACTACAACGGAATGGTTAACTAAAAGTGCCCACTGCTTATTATATCAGGATGACTATCTATACCTGACTGGTAATTGGTGTAACGATAACCGAATAAATAAAACTGCCAACTGTGTGAGTTCCTCGGTTGACTTCCTCGTTTGGTCTCGAGGGGGAAACACCAGGATGGGTTTGTTTGGTGGTAGTATCAGGGTGGTTCCGAATAGGTCTTTCTTACCCCTCTCTGATAGCCGCCAGTTGTATCGAGTCTCTATAGGTTGTTTAGTGCATGCTGCCGCTGCCGCTTCAGTCCACCATACCTATGTAGGCGAGGACCGCCAAATTCTAGTCTCGCCGTGTACTGGCCTCAGTACTGACCGCTCTCTCTTTTTCCTTTGCCCTTTGTCGGCACCCCTTTTGTTTAAGCAGGTTTGAGATCGACGTCGTTAGCAGGGTTACCCTTCCGGCTTGGCCTGGGCAGGGTTATGGACGCCATTGGTTATTCTTCAGGGCTCTTAGCCCCATTTGCATCTTGTCCGTAGCTGGACGCTCTATCGTTTTCAAGGTGATTTGGATCTTTGTTCTGTATATCTGTATTCTTGACTCATTGAGTCGCTGTTATATATATATATCTGTTCTGTGGGTCCCATCGAGGACTGTTGTGTAATGTTATTACTTCGTTTTCCACCCGCACGAAAGTGCCTGGTGGGCACCTTTGAATCGTTTCTATGCGGGTTTGGCAGGTTTCGCTAAAACTTCCATAGGGCCGATTCTGAGGGTGTTACAGAGTGGTATCAGAGCTCAACAGTTGCGATACCCCACAAGTCCATCCTGTAGGATAACCTAGCTAACGGCCGCAGTAGAGTGTCAAAACTATTTTTGCAAAATCGGTTGGGTAGTTCTGATTAGGTCTGATTTTTATTCCTTACCCCTGTGCTATTCTCCTCTTACCTCTACGTGTTTTGAATCCGCTCTCGTCTTTTTCTTCGAGTCTAGGATTTCTCGTGGTTGGGTTCCGTCGTACCTTCAGGGTTTCGCTTCCTTCTTTGATAACGGTGTTCTACCATCCGGTGCTCATGCTGCCTGAGGAATCCGTCTACTGTGGTACCATTCTTTGTTCCTTGGTTGTGCCTTCCGGTGTTTTCCGACATGACGACATCATCTACGCCAGATCCGATGCAGAGTCTGCATCACTCCTTTGCTTCTGAACCTCGTTTGTCGAGATCTTCAGTCTGAATTCCGAGAGTTGGTTGCATAATCCGCCTATTCGTGTGCAGAGTAATGGTTTGAGTGCGGGATGGAGTAGCTACCATACCACTACTCTTATCATTCGCTCTTGTACATTGAATTGGTGAATTAATGTGATTTCACTCATTCCACGAAAGTTAGAAGTGGCCTTTATCTTTTATACCTCTACCTCCGTCCTTTGTTTCTCCGGAGTGTTCTCTCAATGGACGTGAGCCCCGACCATTGTTGGTGGTGTCGCCAATTTCAAGATGAAGATGGAACCCTCGTTAGTGGTGTCGCGAGGATCTACACGATGCGAGAAGATTCAGATCGCCGCCCTTCTTCCCGGTACCATGAGGCGGATCTCGAGGGCGAGATCCATTGTTAGTGGTGTCGAATTGTGGCATCCCGCAAAACCACTACTAGAAAATCGCGTTGTTTTTGTGCATTGCATTTGAGCATCGTCATCATCATACATTTGTTTGCCTGAAACTATTTTCAACAAGCCTAATTTTTGTTTTCTAAAATCCACCTTCTTCTATTTCGAAACAAAGTTTAATAATTATCTGCTAAATTATTTAACTAAAAATTATTTGCTAAAAGATTTCAGACAAAACAAAACAAAAAAGTATCTTACAAAATAATAAAACCCAAACCCTACCCCAAATCTTTTCTACCCTATCCTAACCTACCCAGCCACTCCCAGCCCTCCACCTCACCTCCCCAGTCCACCTCACCCCCTGGACCCCCAATCTTCACCCAACCCCGCCACCTCATCAATCCACCATCCTCCCCGGACCCACCCCGCAGCAAACCCACTCTCTCTCTTCCCCCCTGGCCCCACTTGCCAGCGGCCACCTCCACCCGCGCGGCCCACACGCCCCCCTGTCCCGCGGGACCCACCCGGGCCCCACCCCCGAACCGTCCACGCACGCCACCCCGCGTCCTCCCCACAGACCCCGCTCGCTCCTCTCTCTCCCTCTTCTTCCTCCTCTCGCCACGACCGCGCCCCTCCCCGCGCGCGTCGGCCACCGCCTCTGCCTCTCCGCCTTCCGCTGCCGGCGACCACCCTCCCCACTCGCCCGCGTCCTCTCCCCATCCTCTCCCTTCTGCTCGACCCCGCCGCCTCCTCTCTGCACCCCGCCGGCCGTCTCCCTCCTCCTCGGAGCTCCGCTGCCCCGCGGCCCCCTCGGCACCGGCCGCCGGCCTCGCCCCGCCTCCGGCCGCGCCCTTCGTTCACCATCCTCGCCGCCGTGCCCTCCTTCCCGCCGGGGCCGCCCCTCTCGCCTCTGCTCGACCGCGGCCCTCCTCGTCGCCGGCCGCGCCCCCTCGTCGCCGGTCGCCCCCACCGCGCCCCAGCGCCCTTCCACCTCCCTCCTCCGCCCGCACGCGGACCCCCCTCCTTCGCCGGCATCCTCCACCGCCTCCTCCACCGTGTCCCGCGCCGCCAGGCCCTCCTTCCCGGCGTCGGCCTCCGCCACGCCCCTCCTCCTCCGCGAGCGTCCCTTCCCGCCGGAGCCCTGCCCTTCGCCGCCGCCTTCCACCGTCCTCCTCGCCTCCGGCCTCCCTCGCCGGAGCTCCTCCAGCCGCCCCCGCCACCTCTCCGGCTCGCCGTCCCCGCGAGCTCCGCAGGCCGCCGGCGCCTCCCCGCCACGCAGGGCGCCGCGCTAGTAGCCTGCCTGTCTCCTCCTCGCCGTCTGCCGGCCCCGGCCCCTCCCGCTTGTCGCCAACGCGCCGCCTCCCCCAGGGCTCCTTCCCGCGCCAGGAGCTCCGCCGGCCACTGGTCTGTCGCCTCGCAGGACTGCACGCCGCCGCCTCGCCGTGGGTCCCGGCCCCGCGTATCCGTCTTCAGCCGTCGAACGTCGCCTGGGGCCCTTTTCCTTGCTGGCTATCTCGTCGTATGCAAGCAGGACACAGACGGAACGGTGCAAACCACAAGATGCTCTATGTAAGATTGTCCCGGAGCCACCATGTCGACAAGATCTTCCCTTCGACAACCCGCGGTACCCAAAGATAGACACCATACTGGGAGGCCAATCCATCGGGACGCCAAGACCTCCACCCCGGGGCCCCGAGACCGTGGATCCGAAGATCATCGTCATGGAACGCAAAGATCTTCCGAGAAGCATGTACCATGTGCCGAAGCCGAATCAGGATCGTCCCCGGAACGCCAAGCACTTCCCTCGGACGCCAAGACCCGAACCTGAAGAACACCAAGATCGCTTACACGGCACGCCAAGTTCTCCACCTTGAACGCCATGACCGTTTACACGGACCCGAAGACCACCGGTACCCGATTCATTCAAGTCCGCCATTGACGACGAGGTCGACCGCTTGTAACCAAGTTCTCCGTCCCGACACACTAAGCTCTCCATCTTGTATCTGAACGTCGCCGGCCCCGTCGAACCCTGTCAGACCCCGAACCCCCGGAACCCCAAGTTCGTCGAGACCCTCTAATGTGTGACCCCTTTTCCGAGCCCCTATTTTATAAAATTGCCAACTATATAAATGGTCGCATATTTAATTGTTCATGCATACATACTTGTCATGTGGGTTGGGGGCCTTACGCCGATTCACCTTATAGTTAAATATGGGGCCCATATGCGGACAAATCCAGTCTCATATTGGTTCCATTTAAATTTGTGTAGCAAACCGGTAACTCATCTTGCCATGTTAATACAACATTTAAAATGTGGGGTATCTAAACAACTTGAACCACTTAAATATTTGTCGGGCCCCCGGTTCCGCTTAATATGATCTAATTGCATTGCACCTTTGCCATGTCATACATCATACATGCATCATGCCCGATCTTCTGCCGTAGTATTAAATAGTGCCTCCGGTGTTTCTTCTAGTGCTTTGCTTCTTCACGGATTAGGCCGATCAGTTGATGGGAGTATCGACCCGATTTTCGGATGTACCTTCGGCAATGTTTTTCAGGCGAGCACCTCCCCCTTTCTACCTATCTTACTTTTATAGTATTTATTTCCTCCTGTTGATCTATTGCTATCTGTGTTGCGATGCTCTAGTTTTCGTACCCGTGATATCCCTTGCAGCCTTATATTGCCTTGGACCTGTGCGTCGTAGTCGCTTGCTCAAGTGCTGTTGCGTCTCGTCAAGAACCACAGTTGTTGGAGTATTGCCGTGTGTTTATTGTTGGAGATGATCAAGACTTTAATTACTGTTTAACAACTAAAATTGAAGTAGGTAAATGCAGAGGCACAGGTGGGCAATAGATGTTATTTGGTTGTTAACCGTCCACTTGTGTCCCGTAGGACCCCGAGTACTTGATACCTGTTCCTTGAATTTTCGCGCTATCCACATCCGGGAGGATTATGGGACCCCCCTGAGCCAGAGCTTGATTCAGTCTTATTTCTTGGGGCCACAAACTAGTTTGAGGTTTTGTTTACTATCCTGTACTTATGCCATGCTTTACTGCTTAATTACGTTTGTGCGAGGAGCACCTGTACTGTTTAGGTAAGCGGAGTGTTTTCGCGGTATCGACAAGCCCAGTCACATTTTCGGGTTCCCAGTCGTTTACAGCCACTGGCGCAAACCTTGAGTCCGTCTCGAAGTCAGCTAACTTCGTTGCGGGTAGCTTAATGGGGTGGCCCCCTGAAATATTTCTGAATCCTGTGATTGCTTTGTCGTGAAAGCCTCGTTGGGTTTTGATTTGGTTTTTCCGAGGTTGATTGAGTGTGTGTTGCTATTTGTGCACCCCTGCAGGGTAAAACTTTCTGAAAGCCGTGTCCGCGGTTATGGACGACTTGGAGCATAGTATCTCGATCATAGACAAGCATAACTAAAGTTTATTGCTATAAATTTGACTTTATAATGACTAGTAATCAGCTTCACTATAATGGAATGGCTAAATAAAACTGCCAACAATTGCTTGTTTGGTTTGTCGCTTGCGACAATTGTATCTGACTAGTAAGTATTGCAACTACAACGGAATGGCTAAATAAAAGTACCAACAACTGCTGGGTTTGGGATATCTCATGCTAATTGTATTTGACTAGTAAGTGTCGCAACTACAAAGGAATGGTTAACTAAAAGTGCCCACTGCTTATTATATCAGGATGACTATCTATACCTGACTGGTAATTGGTGTAATGATAACCGAATAAATAAAACTGCCAACTGTGTGAGTTCCTCGGTTGACTTCCTCGTTTGGTCTCGAGGGGGAAACACCAGGATGGGTTTGTTTGGTGGTAGTATCAGGGTGGTTCCAAATAGGTCTTTCTTACCCCTCTCTGATAGCCGCCAGTTGTATCGAGTCTCTATAGGTTGTTTAGTGCATGCTGCCGCTGCCGCTTCAGTCCACCATACCTATGTAGGCGAGGACCGCTGAATTCTAGTCTCGCCGTGTACTGGCCTCAGTACTGACCGCTCTCTCTTTTTCCTTTGCCCTTTGTCGGCACCCCTTTTGTTTAAGCAGGTTTGAGATCGACGTCGTTAGCAGGGTTACCCTTCCGGCTTGGCCTGGGCAGGGTTATGGACGCCATTGGTTATTCTTCAGGGCTCTTAGCCCCATTTGCATCTTGTCCGTAGCTGGACGCTCTATCGTTTTTAAGGTGATTTGGATCTTTGTTCTGTATATCTGTATTCTTGACTCATTGAGTCGCTGTTATATATATATCTGTTCTGTGGGTCCCATCGAGGACTGTTGTGTAATGTTATTACTTCGTTTTCCACCCGCACGAAAGTGCCTGGTGGGCACCTTTGAATCGTTTCTATGCGGGTTTGGCGGGTTTCGCTAAAACTTGCATAGGGCCGATTCTGAGGGTGTTACAACACTTAGTGATTAAAGCCTCCACGAACTTGATGGCACACTTTATATTTTTTGCCCCTAATAAACTTGAACCATTGTGTCGTTTATGTTGTATATGCTTGCACTTATACGTTGGAATTAGCCGAACCATGCTGTCATGGGGAACGTTTTCAATATTGCACTTGTACTTTGTACACAGTTGATATCATGCTCTTTTGTATATGGATATCATCGGTGTGAAATAAAAGAGGAGCTTGTAAGTACATGGAGTTATGTATGTGTGTTAGAGAAACGTCTGGGCCGCTGGCCTAAGCCATGCCTAATCATGGCGGAAACTTGCAGCATCACCATAATAGATAGAAAAAAGAGATCGAGAAAAAGAAAAAAACTATGGGAAAAAGAGAAAAGAGAGAAAAAAGCATCATATTCCCATGGTAAATAAGAAGATTGCTGAGATGCTCATTGTCTGCTTGCCTTGTCATTTTGATTATGGGATAGCTCCTGTATCTGTTGGAGATATGCCCAAGAGGCAATAATAAAGTGGTTATTATCATATCTTCATACTTATGATAAATGTTTACATACCATGCTATAATTGTATTAATCGGAAACATTAATACTTGTGTGATTTGTAAACATAAAAGAGTCCCTAGTAAAGCCTCTTGTTAAACTAGCTTGTTGGTTAATATATGATCATGGTTTCCTGATCATGAACATAGAGATGTTATTAACAACAGGGTCATATCATTAGGAGAATGATGTAATGGACATACTCCTATAGTTAAGCGTAGCATAAAGATCAAGTCATTTAATATAGTTCATTTGCTATAAGCTTTCTGATACATGGTAACCTGATTCCTTCGACCATGAGATCATGCTTATCACCATCACCGGAAGGATGCTTTGATGACATCAAACACCACATCGTAACTAGGTGGCTATAAAGGTGGCATTGGGTGTTCGGAAAGTATGGGTTGAGACACATGGATCAAGAGTGGGATTTGTCCATCCATATGACAGATAGATATACTCTGGGCCCTCTCGGTGGAATGTCATCCAATTAGCTTGCAAGCATGTGACTGGCTCACAAGGGATCACATATGACGGGAACGAGAAAAGAGTACTTATCGGTAACGAGGTTGAACTAGGTATGCAGAGATACTGACAATCATAACCTCGGATAAGTAAACTATCGTGAGACAAAGGGAAATTGGTATCGTATGTAAGTGGTTCATTCGATCATAAAGTAATCGTATAAATATGTGGGAGCCATATGAATTTCCAGATTCCTCTATTGGTTATTGATCGGAGAAGTGTCTCGATCATGTCCGCATAATTCACGAACCGTAGGGAGACACACTTAAGGATTCGACGTTGTTTGAGTAGTTATGGAATGATGAGAAAGAGACCGAATGTTGTTCAGAGTCTCAGATGGGATTCGGGATATCACGAGGAGATCTGGAATGGTCCGGAGAATAAGATTCATATAAGGAAAGTCCTGTTTCGGAGTTGGGGAATGGTTCCGGTGTTTTCATCGGGAATGTTCTAGAAGGTTCCGGAATGTCCGGCACTCCGAAGGGGAAGGGTACATGAATGTGTTATATCAAGTTGGTATGATTGCATCATGTACTAGGTGTCATCGCTGAACAAAATAAAGGGTTTAATCAAATCCTAGTTTGAAAAAGTCAAACGCCAATTTGAAAGTCAAACGGCTATTTTTGGGAAGTGGAGAGGGAGGTGGAAACCGAGTTGGGCAGGAGTCCCTCATCCACCGCCGGCCCACTTGGGATCCGAGTTGGGGAGGGATTCCCCTCCCCTTGGCCGGCGCCTTCCTCCTATAAGAGGAGGGTCAGGGCTCCCCTCCTAGCACACAAGATTGCCCCCTCTAAACCTAACCCTAGCCACCGCCCACCATAGCCGCCGCCTAGGGTTTCTCCCCTAGCCGTCGACTTGGGCACCTCCAAGCCCTAGCACCTCTTCCTTGCCGTGTCTAAACTCTAGATCGTCGAGGGCTCTCTCATAGTCCACCATACTCGCTCCGGCTTAAGGCGAAGCCCTGCGAGATCTCCCCTCTACTTTCGGTACCACGCCGTTGTGCTGCCGGAATCGCGAGGAGAGTGCTACAACCTCCGCTGCCTGTTGGAACAAGGGAGAGGAAGGTCTTCGTCGAGTACCGAACGTGTGACCGACTGCGGGAGCGCTGCCGGAACGCAGCGCCGGAAGGATCGTCTACGCGATCTTGAGATCGGGAAGAGTACGACTACATCACCCACAAGAATCCGCTCTCGTTAAACACTTTGGAATCTTCGAGGGTGAGTTATTCCATCGACTCGTTGCTGCAATCTAGTAGATAGATCTTGGCTTGTTTGTTTGTATGCGATAGAATTTTTTTGTTTTCCATGCTACGAAACCCTACAGTATCATGTGCAAGGGGTATCCCATTGGCGGTTCTCTATGACACACATATACTTACTATGGCAAGAACTTGCAAGTAACTAAACTTGAGTAGCATCAGGACCGACCCTCGTATTCAAGGGACATGAGATTGCCAACTTATACTTTTTCAAGCATACACTCTATAGTTTGTTCACTTTAACCTTAATCACTTCAAGATGCTTATGATAGGGCAATGAGAGCTGAAAGCTAACAAATACCATAATGTTTGGAAGCTTTTTATGAAACTTGAAATCTCTGCTTCCTTTTATGAGGGGTCTTTCTTCCACTATTATATTGAGTCTTCACATTCTATCCTTAGGCACCATTTAAGAGAGCATAGTTGCCATTCTTAGTTCTATGTGCATTGTCCCAAAACTTATTGATTGATGCATATTTTTAATATTGCTTGTTCTTGTGCTATTTGTATCTAGTCACTCTTATGAACTTTGAAGGTGTCCTATGCATCTATTTGCTACTCCATGAGAGACAAGCTGAATGCCACTATGCTATGTTTTTTATAAGTTAAACAAACAAACGTTTTTCAATGCATGTTATTCATGATATTTGTTTGTAACCTTTCATGTTGCATGCATAGTTACTTTGTCTTATTGTTAGAACTCCATCTTTCATGTTCATGTTTAGAGTTCTTTGATCCCAGCTTTTAATGCTTGCAAATGGTTTGATCTTGATTTTGATGGTGCATGTGATAAGTCGTAAACGTATCTATAATTTTTGATGCTCCATGCTTGTTTTATATCATTTGTCTTATGTTTTGTCTACACTTTGAGGTATTTTTATACACTTTCTGGAACTAACCTATTGACAATATGCCACAGTGCCAGTTGCCTGTTTCTTCTGTTTTTGGTTCCAGAAAAGGCAGAAAATGAACATTCTCGAAATTGGACGGGACAAAAGCCAAAAGTAAACATTTCACCGAGGGGAACACGGAACCACGAAGCAGAGACGGAGGAGGGCCTCGGGGGGCCCACACACCCTGGCCGCGCGGCCAAGCCTGGCCCGCGCCTGGGGGTTGTGGCCACCCCGGGCACCCCCTTGGCCTCCCTTTTCGCCTATATATACGTCTCCTCGAGACATAAACCCTAACGCGGGAAAAAATCCAGAAAAAATTCCGCTGCGCTGCCGCCACCGAAGGGGAGATTCGGAGGACAGAAAGTCTCTGTTCCGGCACCCTGCCGGGACGGGGAAGTGCCCCCGGAGCCATCTCCATCGATCTCCACCACCATCTCCATCACCGTTGCTGATTCCCATGGTGAGGAGAGAGTAGTTATTCCTCGAGGCTAAGGGATCTACCGATAGCTATGTGTTCATCTCTCTCTCTATGCATGATCTTGTTATGGTCATGAGCTTTGTAATCTAGTAGATCTACCTTGCTACTCAAGTGCTTCAATAGATCTCTGCTCTACCCATGTGTGTGTGAAATTGACAGCGTGCATTCCATGGTGGCACTTAGGCTTGAGTCTACATAAATACTCATTGTGCTTTAATAGATATATGCTTTTCCCCATGTGTGTGACAGTGACAACGTGCGCCATGTGTGGCACTTCAACTAGATTACATATATATTCATGAGTTATATTTTTAGTTGGTTGTCTCTATGAAATTGTGGTGTTTGTTGGAACCATCTAGTGCTCAAGGTGACAGTGTGGGGTTATCTAGATTGGGGAAGGCCCTATCGTGGATTAGAGTGTCCAACTGGAGAGTAGTTAAGAGAAGTATCATGAAGAGAGGATATTTATATGAGAGAGTGTTCACTAGTGAAAGTATGATCCCTAGGCCTTGTTTCTGAACATTGAAACACCGTTTGTATCTAGATCTATTACATGTTTGCTTGCTTCCATCCTTTTGCCTTTAGTCTTTACCTCACCGTCAAGCTATTTTCTGGCACTCACACATGTTACCCCACGTCAACAACAAGTTAGAAGCTATTTTCTGGCACCGTTACCACTTGTATTTCACTATCTCTTCGCCTAACTAGTGCACCTATACACCTGGCAAGTGTATTGGGTGTGTTGGGGACACAAGAGACTTCTTGTATCTTGATTGCAGGGTTGCTTGAGAGGAATACCTTTGACCACTTCCTCCCTGAGTTCGATAAACCCTGGGTAATCCACTTAAGGTAAACTTGTTGTTGTTCTACAAACCTCTGCACTTGGAGGCCCAACAACTGTCTACAAGAATAGAAGTGCGTAGACATCAAGCTATTTTCTAGCGTCATTGCCGGGGAGGTAAGGTAAAAGGTACTCACATCCTTCGGTGTGAGTGCTCGAAGTTATTTCCTTTAGATTCTGCAGTTTTGTCTTTTTGTTTCTTGTTTTTACTAGTTAGGCTTAATGGAAAACGACAACAAAATTAAAGAGCTTTATAGTATTTATCTTGAGATAGGACATGAAGTGTTTGAAGAGAAAATTACAAAACCTATGGAACTTCATATGCATGCTAATAGCAATGTTATTAGTACGATTTTTTTTAACACCATTATTACTAATGGCATGGAAACGTCTAAGCTTGGGGAAGCTAGTTTTTATGAGAAAGATCTTTTTAGTTCCCCAGCTTTAGGGAAGAAAAATGCTCTTATGATACTTTATCCCCCATATGTGGTAATTCTAATGATACTTGTGATATTTTAAATCCACATACTGAAAGTTCCCTTTTAAAATACCTATTGAAATTGTTGAACGTGTTATGAATAACTGCTATTTTGGAGATGGAACCGTCCATCCTAGTGATCATTTACTCTTTATGCATGAATTATGCGAGTTGTTCAAGTGTGCAGGTATTTCAATCGACCAAGTTAAGAGGAAGCTATTCCCTTTCTCACTTAGGGACAAAGCAAGGGAGTGGTATGAGCTACTAGATGATCCTCATCATTTGGAGTGGAAGGAACTTGAATCTCTCTTTTACTCTAAATTTATCCTCCTCGTGAAATTCATAAAGATAGGAATTATATTTATAATTTTCATCCTCATGAGGGAGAAAGTATTGCCGAAGCTTGGGGGAGATTGAAGTTACTAATGCTCAAATGTCTCATTCATGAGCTCCCCAGTAATATTATTATCAATAATTTTTATACAAGGCTTTCACGACATTACAAGGACTATCTAGATACCTGTTCAGAGGTATCCTTCACAAGTAAGAAGGTAAAAGCTAAGTGGGATCTTCTTAAAACAATTCAAAGCAATACTGAAGATTGGGATAACAACAAAGGTAAAGAACCAGGTATAAACTATGAGTATGATTGCATTAAGTCTTTCGCTGAAACTGCTGATTTTCAAGAGCTTAGTGCTAAATATGGTCTTGATCCTCAAATTCTTGTTAGATATTATAGAGACTTTGCTTCCCATATTAATGCTCCTAAATAAAAATGGGACATGTATCATGAACCTTTTAAAGACACTTGCATGGAAAATGAAAATGTTATTAATGATTGCAATAAACATGCTCAAACTTCTGAAAGTACTATTTCTTATAAGCATGTTAATTTTTGTGGTATGCATAGACCTTGTGAGAAGAATCAAATAGAAGAAGAATACTGTATCACCCACTGGAATGAAAAACCCAGAACATGGTTTAAAGCTCTAAATGATTTGGGTAAAAAAATGGTGCCCTCTACCCTTTTATTTGTGAACTCTGCTATGAAGTGGGTCATTTCAATTTTCAATGCTCAGGACATAATAATAACCTTTCTAATCCAATGAGTATTGCAAGCTTGTATTGTGATAACGCGATCACTGATAATCAGCATGATGAACTTACGTTGTTTTGGGAGTGTGAAGAGTTATCAAGAAAAACTTCTTTGGTAGACATGAGTGCTTTTGGTATGAATTGTGTCCTGCATGGGTGTAATCTTTATTGTGTTGATAATTGCTACGCGAATACTGACATACAAAATCTTATAAAAGATGACATTTTACCAAAATATGACAGGACTGATATGAGTTTTGTTCTTATTAATGAAAAGGAGGAATCCTCCAAAGTTTCTTCTATTGTCTCTAACAATAAACCAGGGTATGTGGAGAAGCTTCCTTTCAAGCCTCTCCCTCCTAAAGAGGAGAAGAAGAAGAAGAAGAAGAAGAAGAAGAAGAAGAGGAGTAAAAGGAGAGAGGAAACGGTATCTTCCTCTAAGCATGTTTCTCCTATCATAGTTTTTGTTGATGAGTCTGAACTAGATGATGTTCCTATGTCTGTTACCTATAGTAGTGATCATGATTCGGAAAATCACACCACTTTTAATATTGAAAATCTCTTTGGTACCAATTCTAAAAATGATGATATTAATAGTTGTTGTGCTATTAGTGCTATTGTAACACCCTCGCCTGATAAGGCTGAGTTCATGTGTATAGTGCCAATCCCTGGATCGGTTCACTGGCACACACAGTACAAAATGATACCAAATATAATTGTGCATCATAAATACAACGAATATGATCCAGAATTTACATTATTTATTCAAGTACACAGCGGAAAACGAATACAAGGTAGATCTCCATCCTCCAAATGTGCCACAGGCGAACAATTGTTGAGTGGAGTCTCGCGACCTATGAACGATCACTCAGATACGATATAACCTGCAACATGAAACGTTGCAGCCACGAATGGTCAATACATTGAATGTATGGCAAGTAGGCTAAAGTGGTTAACAACAGATCTATCAACTACATGCTTATTTAGCCAAGTGGAGTTCAGGCTCATTTGCATAAAGCAACAGTTTTATCCTAACATTTGTAACAAAGTAGTTTTCCAATATGATAAATAGGACACTCTGGTTCACTCCCAGGTGCTCCTACCCAATTATGTTCACCCAACAAGTTTTAAGTAATTAAGAAATAAGGATGAGTGAGAAATATCATAGCTTCAGTATCAGGTCGCTCAAATTGTCCATAACCGGGGACACGGCTAAGCACTTAGTTTATACACCCTGCAGGGGTTAGTACACTTTACCCATGTGACTTGGCCAGCCCAGCTCGTACCACCACTCTCATATTGGGTGATGATAGGGAGAAGTCCAAGAAGGAACCGTTCGGGAAGTAGCTCCCCAATCCCGACGCGCACCGGTCCAACCTACAATATCTACATCTCTGGATACGCGGGTTCGAGTTACCACAACCTACTGAGTTCAACCAACCGCCCATTTCATTATTGGCACATGGTTGCACACGAAAGCTTCCAAACAAAGAAACCAATCATGTCTCAGTGTCCTGGGCGGCATTCCCCACCAAAATCCACACTCTATGACCCAATCAATGCCATTCCGTCCAGGTGGTTCATTAAAACATGTTGGTTTGTCATTTAGCAAAACATAAGCCTTTCAAAACACATAACTTTTCATGATGTGATTCCCTCCCTCGTCTAAATAGCATAGTTAAGCAATCTACCAATATGATGGCTCATAAACAAGGAATACTAGGGAATAATATGGGTCATAGCATAGCATATACACATCAATTCCTACATATGCAATTCTACAAAAACATCTGCAATGCATAGGAAAACAATAGGGCATTTATGACCAAGATAGCACCACTTGCCTTTGTTGTAGATGTAGTCGATTATATAATCCTCACAATCCTCATAGATATAATGGTTGCACTCGTTATAACCACAATACTTGCAATCATAGTAGTTGCAATCACAGTAGTTGCACTCCTCGCAATCTAACGTTTGAAGCAAACACAACAAACACACCATTCAAAACATTGCAAACATACAACAGTGCAACATTACAAGAAAACAATGATGAACAGATGCATGCATGACGATTTAATGAGTCACAATGGTTGCATTTAGTGTTCTAAACATAGTTAGATTACATGATGCATGTGGAAAGTCATTTAATGCACTAAAGCTTTTATTACTAAAGTTGTATCGATTTAATATGGTGTATACCACTTTAATTGAACTAAATATGTTTATGTCATATTATATTGTGAACTAGATGCTACTGGATAGATAATTCAATTTAGAGATAGTGGCAATTTGAATCACCTAAAAAGGAGTTATAGATATTTTCCTATGATTAAAACACTATTTCAATGGGTTTAAATATTTCTGTATGAATTTCTGTTTTAACAGTATCAAATAATTTGTCATGAAATTTCTCTGTATAGATATTGTCAATACAAAACCATAGCACTTGGATTCACCCTAATCGGAGTTATAGATCTTTTTGTATGATTTAAATAGTGTTTAATGGTTTTAAATGATTCCTATAGTTTCTGTTGTCTAAAAATCAAACTAAAATTATATCTGTAATCTCCACGGAATTGTGATTTCACGGACATATTATTTGTAATTTTCTGAATAGTATTTATTTTCTTATGAATTTATTACTCTAAATAGGCCATTAAACTATTTAAATCTTCACGGCAAAACCTTACAGTAAAAGGCTGAACTAATTGCATATTGATGATCTACATGGAACCAACTTTCCATCGGAATATCATTTATATTTTTGTGACAAGCAATTAATTTACTATGAATTTAATGATTTATAAAGCCATTAAAACTAATTAAATTTCTACGGGTTAAATAATCTGCAAAGGCTAGATCCAACCAGATATTGTTAATGTACATTACAGTAGCTTCAATTTGATATATTATTCATATTTTTCGGAGTTACAGATAATTTCTTATTAATTTATTAACCTAAAAGACCATTAAGACTAATTAAATTACTGCAGTAACCACGTACAGTAAAAGTTGGATCTATTCTGATAAGATGATTCTACATGAAATTATGTTCAATTTGATATATTATACGCAATTTTTGGACGTGGTATGAATTTCTAATGAATTTTACAAGTTAGATCTATAATATGCAATTTTAAATTCGAACGGAATATTCCAGGGAATATTCCGCTGACTGGACAGGTTGACTTTGCATGCTGACTGGGACTAGATGTTGACCTTACGTTGACGTGGCGTTGATGAGAAAGATTACCGGGATGACGACATGGCACGCACCGGTTTGATTGGATCTCGACCGTCTGGATAGGATCCGGTGGCTAGAAGAAGAGATTGACCCGATTTTGGCTCAAAATAGACAAGAAATAGATCTGTGTTAGAGAGACAAATCCGTAGGTCAAATCAAAAAACTCAGAACATGAAAGTTGTGGGGAATCATTATTCCTACCTTCTCACCAAAGGAATTTGGATTTGAAGCAACGAGCGCGAGTACATCTTGGATTTACACCGTAAGATCTGAAATATTGCGATACGAAATTCTCCGGCTGTGGTGGATGAAAAGAGGTGAGGTTTATCGAGATTGAAAGATTTCGACTATCCCTACAACTTTCGTGTTTTGACCGAAAGCAAACGACGAAGTCTAGATGGGTTAAAAAGCGAAACTAGATTCAGCCAGATGTAGATTCGGGATTTCGAGAGGAAAAACTTGTACAGCTGTGGCTCCATGAGTTTATATGGAGGTTTGAGATGTTGTAGAGATAGGCCTTGAAGTAAGGAACAAGTAGAAACAAACGGAAGTCAATTCGGAGTTGTAGATAAAAAGTTATAAGAGTTTGAGTAGAGATAGGTATAGAAAACTGGTTCCGCACGGCTTTTAAAGCGTCCCACCATCGATCCTGTACGTGGCTGCTCTGGCCGGTTCGGTCGGCCCGGTTGGGCCGGCCCGATCAGATTTTTTTTTTATACTTGTTTTTCTCATATTTTTTGCATACGAACTCCAAATGACATGATTCTTGTTTCTAAATTTTTCTAAAATTGAATAGATTATTATAGTATCAAATTTGTAATCTTTTTACTAGTTTTGGAAGTAGTGAGTTTATAAATCCTTGTATATTTCATTTTATTTATATCTTTATGTGTTTGTATTTATTTCATAACTTTTTCATAACAGCTTCAAATGAGCTCAATTTTGTTTCTAAAATTTTGTAATATTAATTGGATCTCTTTAGGCTATAACTATCATTAATTTGTGCCTTAAGAATAATGGGTTTTATAAAGTCAATTTAATTACCCTTAGGAATATTTGGGCGAATCAACTATAGGATTTAGATACTAGGATTTGGATTTAGTTTGTGAGAACTTTGCATGGATGAAATGCTTATGAATTCTTCATGCTTTTCATTTTGAAATCTTGCACACCAACTCTACAATCCAAAATCAATCCATGCCCTTTTGCCTATATGGCTACTTAGGTCTTAACAAAAGAATATAAGATTTTGAATTCAAGGTTGAGAAGATTTTCTATTTAAAAAGTTTCTTCTCTTTGAGAATTTTCAACATAGTCAAACAATCAATCAAACTTATTTATTTATTTCACATTCCAAAATTAGGAGAATTTTGGGATGTGACAGCTATCCATGTTCCTTCCAATGATGATATGTTTACAAATGAACACACTTGGGAAGATAGCTATTCTATTAATTATGGTGATACTATACCTCCAATTTATGATGATTACAAAGATGAATATGATATTTTTAGTCCAACTACTATTGAGGAGAAAATTTATTATGACTACAATATGCCTCCTATATTTGATGATTATGGTGATGAGAATAACAATGATAGCTATTTTGTTGAATTTGCTCACACTACAATTAATAAGAATGACTATGCTTATGTGGAGAGTAATAATCATTTTATGCATGTGGCTCATGATAAGAATGTTTTATGTGATAGTTATATTGTTAATTTTATTTGTGATGCTACTGAAAGTTATTATGAGAGAGGGAAACATGGTCTTATGCATCTCAAAAATATTAAGTTTCCCCTCTTTATGTTGCAAATCTTGAAGTTGCACTTTTTTGATTTCCTATGCTTGTTGCTTTGTGCTTTCAAGACTTGTTTCTTTACAAGATTCCTATGCATAGGAAGTGGTTTTTACTTAAATGTGTTTTGAATTTGCTTCTTTATGATCTCTTTTACTTCAAATCATATTTCTTATGTGAGCATCTTTTCAAACTATCAAGCCTAACTTAAAGGTGTTAAAGAAAAGTACTTGTTGGGAGATAACCCAAAAGTTTTTTCTTGAGTCTTGAAAGTTATTACTTCAGTAATGACCTCTCCTTATCCTTTTTGTTTGCTTTTTGTGCCAAGAATGACCTCTAACGAGAGGGAAGTAATATTTGGAGAGTTGCTGTCCCGAAACAGATTTTTGTGCTAAACCACTAAATTCGTGAGGAATATATGTAAGTCGAATTGAGATGAAAAATTACGTATAAATCCCCCATTATGTTAGCTAACTTTAGTTAGTTTAACACCTTTTGATTTGAGCAACCGAAGGTCTTCGAAAAAATCGGTTTCTACCTACTGGTCTGTTTTGACAGATTTCTGCCATTATTTGCATTTGCTTCTTATTGATTCCTTTTTGGGAAATTGAGCTTTTTGAGGGAATTGATACATTAGCTTGTGTTTTTAGTGAGAAGTTTTGCTATTCTAAAGTTAAACCCAAGGGTCTATTATCTTTTGAATACAATAATGTTGCTAATGAACATTGTGTGAAGTTTTGTACGAAGGAAAATTTTCAGGTGTAGAAAGAGAATGATGTAATGAGATTAAGAATGGACAAAAGCTCAAGCTTGGGGATCCCACCCCGGTGTCACCCCAAGAAATATCCAAGAGGTACAAGCGTCAAAGCTTGGGGATGCCTCTTCATCAATAAAAAGCTCACGTTTGTCTAGACACTTTGTTTTTATTGTTTCATGCACTATTGTGTTGTTCTTGGAGCGTCTTATTTTTTGTTTTTGGTTTTCATTTGCTTAGTTTGCTTGAGTAAGTTGGTTGGATCAAAACACACTTCTTGTGGAGAGAGACACACTCTGTTTTCATTGCCTAGAACACTAGTTTTCATTCTTATTGTCTTATGAGTGTTCTCTTTTGCTAGCATTGTGTTTAGCCTTAGTTTTCTTGTGCTTTCAGCTTAGAACTTTTTAGTTCTTCTTTGTGGATTTCTAAGACATGCTCACTGATCTTTATTGATTATTATCTTTGTGAGTTGTTTCAAATAAGTCGATTGGTGTTGGAAAAAGAGTAGAGAGTTTCATGCTTATAGTGGTATAAAAGGGAGCTTGTTTTGACTATGACTTAGACTTTATCATGTCATGCTAGGTTTTGTTTTGACCTGATGCTTAGTGACTATTTTTGTAGCATGACTTGTTCCAAACAATTGGGATTGCTTAGTGTGCCTTGAAAGAATCATGCGTTGTTTTAGCATACAAAAGCATAGTATTGTGGTGTTCTCCTTTGATGCTTTGTTTGGGTTGACTTGGCACATGCTAACACCATGTTATGACAATGAACCAGTCACCTTAGCCTCTATGATAATTTAGTCCTTGACTTGTAGTACCACTTTATGCTTTGATTAGTAATGTTTTGTCGCTCTGCATGATTATGACCATTATTGCTCTCTTAGTTGGTCGCTCCCAGTATTTTGCTAGCCTCCACTTGTATGAGTTTTGTTCTTATTAATGAAAAGGAGGAATCCTCCAAAGTTTCTTCTATTGTCTCTAACAATAAACCAGGGTATGTGGAGAAGCTTCCTTTCAAGCCTCTCCCTCCTAAAGAGGAGAAGAAGAAGAAGAAGAGGAGGAGTAAAAGGAGAGAGGAAACGGTATCTTCCTCTAAGCATGTTTCTCCTATCATAGTTTTTGCTGATGAGTCTAAACTAGATGATGTTCCTATGTCTGTTACCTATAGTAGTGATCATGATTGGGAAAATCACACCACTTTTAATATTGAAAATCTCTTTGGTACCAATTCTAAAAATGATGATATTAATAGTTGTTGTGCTATTAGTGCTATCCATGTTCCTTCCAATGATGATATGTTTACAAATGAACACACTTGGGAAGATAGCTACTCTATTGCTTATGGTGATACTATACCTCCAATTTATGATGATTACAAAGATGAATATGATATTTTTAGTCCAACTACTATTGAGGAGAAAATTTATTATGACTACAATATGACTCCTATATTTGATGATTATGGTGATGAGAATAACAATGATAGCTATTTTGTTGAATTTGCTCACACTACAATTAATAAGAATGACTATGCTTATGTGGAGAGTAATAATCATTTTATGCATGTGGCTCATGATAAGAATGTTTTATGTGATAGTTATATTGTTAATTTTATTTGTGATGCTACTGAAAGTTATTATGAGAGAGGGAAACATGGTCTTATGCATCTCAAAAATATTAAGTTTCCCCTCTTTATGTTGCAAATCTTGAAGTTGCACTTTTTTTATTTCCTATGCTTGTTGCTTTGTGCTTTCAAGACTTGTTTCTTTACAAGATTCCTATGCATAGGAAGTGGG